>CM052546.1:71663695-71857115 GCA_028533065.1 Trachops cirrhosus
CCTCATGTTCTCCCCAGAGCCGGTCTGGTGCCTCTCCACAGGGTCCTGGGTGTGGGGTCTGGGCGCTCCTAAGCACTCTCCCCGGAGCTCACTGCCATGGGCTCTGATGTCCTGTGGAGCGCCCGCGCCTTCTCCAGGTTCACAGGTGTGAACTCTGTGGATCCCCAGGGGTACACACTTCCCCCAAATTTATGTCCTGGGCACCGGAGATCCTGAGGAACATCCACACCTCTTCTGTGTTCATGGCTGTGGGCTCCAGGTCTTCCACAAAACCACACTCTCTCCAGGTTGGGGCGCAGGCACACAGCCAGGCCATCTGGCCAGGCGGCCCTTGGTCGCACAGGTTGGGCTGTGTTCTCCCCAGAGCCAGTCTGGGGCCTCTCCACAGGGCCCTGGGTATGGGATTGGGCGCTCCTAAGCACTCTCCCCGGAGCTCACTGCCATGGGCTCCGATGTCCTGCAGAGCTCTGGCACCTTTTCCAGGTTCACGGGTGTGAACTCTGTGGATCCCGAGGGGCACCCACTTCCCCCGAGTTCACGGCCTGGGCACCAGATGTCCCACGGAGGGCCCGTGCCTTTTCCTTGTTCATAGCTGTGGGCTCCAGGTCTTCCTGAGCACATTCTAAACACTACCATTTTTATTCATCTGCCCCATGTTTATTTAATTATGTTTATGATTAATTCATTAGTTATTACTTCTTTTGTGTGTGTATCCCTTAATTTATTGTTATAACTACACATGGAATTCCCACTTTTGCATTTTAATCTTTGTACTAAACTTAGAGTTGGTTGATTTACTGTTTACACTAAGTGTTTGCTTTTGTGACAATATTTTTTCCTATGTTTTTTATTCATATTTTTATTTTCTAATTAAAGAAGTTCCTTTAATTAGAAGGGACTCATTTAGTGGTGATGAACTCCTTTTGCTTTTTCTTGTTTTGGAAACTCTATCTCTCCTTCAAATCCAAATGATAGCCTTGCTAGATAAGGTAATCTTTGTTGGAGGTCTTTGTTTTATATCACTTTGAATATTTTGTGCTAGTCCCTTCTGGCTTGGAAAGATTTTGTTGAGAAATCATTTGACAGTTTTTTGGGAGCTCCTTTATAAGTAACTAATAGCTTCTTTTGCTACTTTTAAAATTCTCTCTTTGTTTTCAACCTTCACCATTTTATTATGATATGTCTTAATGTGAGCTCCTTTGGGTTTGTGATGTTTGCAACCCTCTACACTTCTGGAAATTCTATGTCTTTTCCTTATCAGGTTAAAAAATTTTCACTCATTATTTCTTCAGCTAGATTTTCAATCTTTTGCTCTCTTTCCTCCTTCTGGTACCCCTATGACACAACTATTAGAATGCTTGATATTGTCCCAAAGACCCCTTAAATAATATTTATTTAATTTTTTTTTTGCTGTTCTAATTTGGTGTCTTCTGTTTCTTTTTCTATCAAATCCCTGATGCAGTCCTCTGCTTCATCTAATCTGTTGGTGATTGTCAATAATGTATTTTTAATTCCAGTTGTCTTATTCATTATTTCTGACTGGTACTGTTTTATGGATTTCATCTCTTTTTTGAAGTTCTCACTAAGTTCTTTTACTCTTCCCCTAAGATCATTGAGCATCCTCATAACTAGTGTTTCGACATCTACATCTGGTAGGTTGCTTGTCTCCATTTTGTTTATTTCCTTGTCTGAAGTTTGTCGTGTTCTTTCATTTAGGACATGGTCATTTATCTCATTTTGACTGCCTCCCTATGTTTTTTTTCTATGTATTAGGCAGAGCTAGCATGTTCTCAGTCTTGGCAGAGTGGCCTTATTAGTAGGTGTCCTGTAGGGCTCAGTGGTGCAGTCTTCCTAGTCACCTAAGATGTGTGCTTTATGTATGTCCCTTGTGTGGGTTGTGTGTGTTCTCCTGTTGTTAGGCCTTGATTGCTGTTGGCACATCAGTAGGTAACGCTGACCCTCAGGCTTACTAGTCATGAGGGCTGGCCATGACTATAGCTGACAAGTTGTTGTGTGTAGGCTGACCCAAAAGAATGAGTCACTTTAGCAGGGTTCTGTTGCCATCTGAGTCTGCCCTTCTGGTGTGTTTGTGAAAGTGATTGGGTGGTGCTCTAAAGTGGTCTGAAGCTAGCTAGTAGGTGTGATGGTTCTGGAGCCAATTGGAAGGGCTTCTGGTATGGGCCAAGTGCAACCACATTTGTGTCTCTTTTGGGGCTGCCTGGTAGGAGGTAAAACGTGATCTGTAGTTGTGCTGTGTTTGATGACATTTGGCTATGCTGTGACCTGAGACTGGCTGCCACTTGTGCTGGGCCTGAGACTCTGTTGGGGAACATGATCTGAGGCCAGCCTTCACTTGTAACAGGTTTGTGGCAATTTAGTTGAAATTACTTTCCAAGCTAATACTAGCTACAGCTTTTGTTGGCCTTGGGGCCTCCTGAGGGGACCTATAATAGAAGCTGAGACTAGTCATCACTTGTCTTGGGCTTTGAGATCCTTAGTACAGGAAATGGTGAGGCCATCCTCTGCTTGTTTTGGGTTTGTGGATCTTTGGGAAATTTTAGGAAAGTCCTCAGCACAAGCTGAGCCAGGCTGCTTGTGTGGAAAAGCTACTGGAATCGGCTTGAGTCAGATTTGTGTGTTAGGCAAGGTGGGGTCAGGATATTACCAGGGATGGGCAAACTGTGTTAGCCAGGTTAAAGGAGAACTCAGATTTGGCACCTTCCTGTGCCTCCCAGCTGTGTAGGGGGAGGAGTCAGCAAAGGAGCAACGGCACCTGCCAGCACTTCCATCTCCAGAAGAGAGATGCCCCTCCAGACCTTGCTCTAAAGCAGGTCAATTCAGTTTCTCCCAGTATGCCCCTGGCACTTTATGAGCTGCTGCCTCTGTTCTAGAGGCAGAGCAAGTTACTTTGTGAGTGAGTGAGTGAGTCTAACTGTAGACCCTTTAGGACATGTAGCACCTAGGTTCCTAGCAAATGTCCACCACACTCAGACATAATCCCTGCTGGCTCTTACAGTCAGTTGTTATGGGGACTCTTCTTCCTTGCACTGGGAACCCTCATTCCTCAGGGGGAGTTCCACCACTGAGATATCCCTCCCAATTTTTAACTGATGCACCATGGGGCTGAGACATGCGCATTCCATGTCTCAGCCCCTATCTGTCTATCATGGCTTTTTCTTTATGTACTTATTTGTAGTCCTTCTAATCTGCTAGTCTTCAGGTGGTTCTCGAGGGCCTTCTTTGTATAATTTAGTTGTAATTTTGTTGTGGCCATGGAAGGAAGAATGCACAGCATTTGCCTACTCTATCTTCTTGATCACAGTCCTTTAGTATATAAATATCTTAACATAAGCAATGAGGAAATATTTTAACATCACACTCACATACACTTGCATAGAAATAGTTGCAAAACTGTTATTAGTTCTTTCACACATTGTTACCAAAATGTATAAATAACTAAGAATCATTACAATTAATGCATCAACAGCAAGGGCCCCATGGTGTCATGGAAAGCCTTGGGTGGAACCTGCTCTACCTTCTGGGAACCTCCAGGGTTGTAATTCCAGGACACAATTGGTCCAGAAATCCTCACATCACCAACTTCTATGGACTTTATTCACTAAATCATTTCTCAAAAAGTGTCATTCTATGAATTCAATGTTTGGTAAGCATAGCAAAAATTTATTAAGATTGCTTAGGCTGTTCTTAGGCCCTTGGTAAAAATGGTATTCAGCTGCAGACTCTTACACAAAATATGCACACACATGCACATGGCCAGAGGCCTGCATCAAGGCTTTAGATGCAGTGCGTCAAATGTGTCCATCAAAGGACTTCAAGGGGTGCAGTCAGAGTCACACATGGTCTTTGGGAGAGGTCTGAGGAAGGCTTCGGAATCTGAAAAAATATAGGTTCAAACTCCATTTAATCACTTCCTACCAGTGGGATCTTAGGTATAATTTAAACTCTCTGAGTCCCATTTTTTCTCATTGAAAAATGGGAATAACACATGCTATAGAATAGCATAAATTGTTGATAATTCCAACCTAGAATTTAATTAAGTGTTTCTCATCAAAATGTTTTAATATGTATAAGGTTCTTAGACCAGAGCCCAGTATATATCATGTGCTATGTAAGTGTTATGTGTTCCATTATTATTTTGTTCTTCTTATTGAACAATGATTTCATATTGAGTGCCTGTCAGGAGGCTCAGACCTCAGTTCAGTGACATAATAAGTGACAGTAGTGAATATTTACTATCATCCTTATTCACATATTTATCTTCTTGCTGCACCAGACCCTTGTTAATTTTTTATGCACTCTCTGAAAATCCTTTATACAGAGGTTGGCAAAATTTAGTTTATCACTGTGAGGACACAAAACACAGAGTTTACTATTATATTCTTATTTATTCTTATTGTATTATTTAGTTGTGCTACAACTGTAAACCTACTTTTGCCAACTCCTGTATTCTTAACATATTTCCACTCCACAGCTTCTTGGACATAATAGCTAAGTTTCCTTGTCCACTGCCTGAGTTTTGATACAGCCCATTTTATATTCCTCTTTTCCTCTCACTTTCCATCCTCATTTGCCCCCTTGAGCTCTGAATCTAAAATGCCTTTTAAGAATGAGATAAAACACTTTCTAAGTCTCTGTTCTCATGTCCCATGGAATGTATCATGGTCTGCAGACACATTTTTGTCACTTATGTCATGCTGAATTTTTAGACATAAATATAATGGCCAGTAAAGCTAGTACTCTATTTTGTGTGATGATGCCTCTGTCTTCTTTTTTGTTTTTTTTTTCTTCTTGTCAACACCATGCAGTGAATGTCTGTTATTTGTCTTTCCATCGGCCATTCTTTTGGAAGTAGCCTGCCATCCACAGTATGTACTTGGGAATGGGCATCAATCACATGGTCTGGACTCCTTTACCTCAGCAAAGGGCCTACAGTTCACTGAGAGAGAGGCAATAAGAGTAGATTTGGGGAGTGGACATGGATGCAGGAAAGAGAGAGAGCAATTCTCTGTTATTTGGGGCTCCTAGGTATTGATGGCCCTGTTTATATTTACATGGACAATCTGAGAGGTAGAACAATAGAGAAAAAACATGCAATGGAGAGAGATGGCAGGAAATGAGAGGAACAGAGGCAGCATGAACATGATGTCCTGCCAGACCTAAATCCAGACACTCCTTAGGTTAAATCCTCCTCCTTGACCTTGCCACTTATATGAGCCAACATTTCCTTTGTTGCCAGGCTACCTGAGATAGGTTATTGTCACCTGCAAGTGAAAGGGGCCTGATTAACATAACTGTCATAATCAACATCGATACCTCTTATTGAGCCACGACTAACTTCAGGTCACTATGACTGATGCCATTATATTCAGTAATTCAAGACCCTGCTCTCCATGAACTTAACACCTAGGTGAAAAATGGGACATGAATAAGATAATTTTGAAAACCAAAACATTTTTTAGGCGATGTGAAATTGTTCCCTACAGATAATCCCATTTTGTTTGTACAAATTCAATAACAACTTAATTTGCTCAGTTGACTGATCTTAATGAAGAAATAAGTAACAATTTTGGAAAGAAGGCTAACATTAATTATCTTTAGTTCATTTTATCCCATAAATCTGGAGAGTACCATAAACCTTATAATATTCCAGTCCAATCATGCTTTGTTGGAATACCGAATATCAAAGAAACCAGAATTAAAAAAAGATACCTACAGGTAGGACTAGATCTATAAATTGCATTCATTCAGTATTTTTTCTGGTGAGCCTGGAGACTAAAGGCTTCTTGACTCGTTATCAGAAAACTTGTGAGTCATGAGCTGTCACACAAGTAATCTTTGATCTGAATGTGTTGGCATATCTGCCAGTGGCTATTGTTCTTCTTATAATTCAACATTAGTTCAAAATCTAATACCACTTAAAAGTTTAAGATATGTGTTTTTCTTATTTTAAAATGTTCTGGACTTTGTGCATTATACAATAGATATAGATATAAACTGAGCAAAAACTTTACTGTTAGAAAAGAACCATTAAAGGAGAATTTCCTGTAGTTGCTTGCTCATTTATGTTATACAATCTCCAAAAGACAATAATTAATAAGTTAATATTTCATAATTATGCACTCAGTCCAGATGACCACACTTGAGTTTTCTTCTATTATTTTCATATGTGAAAACATAAAGGAGGATGTGAGTCCAGTAGATAAACATGTCATTGAGGAAAAGAAAGCCATTTTGATAGGAAGTGGGTATTATGAGCCCAACACATTACTAAAACCCATAATGACTTACAGCTATGGGGAGAGAAATGTCTAAGAAATCATAAGCATTCATTTGACACTACAGCAACAGTTTTCTTGTCTTTACTAATAACTTTTCATTGGAAAGTAGCAGAACATAGTTAAAAGCCTGATTGATTTGGATTTGATATCTGGGTTGGCAGAGGAGTTTAAACTTGGCAAGTTACCTGACTTCTATGAGACTATATTTCCTCATCTCTAAAACTAGATTACCTACATAAAACCACAAAGAACCCCAAGTAGCCAAAACATTCTTGAGAAAAAAATAAATATGGATACATTATACCTCTTGATTTCATGATATGTTACAAAGCTATGGTAATTAAAAGGGTATGGCACTGGCCTAAAGACAGACATACAGACCAGTGTAACTGAACAGAGAGTCCAGAATAACTGATCTTGGACAGGAGTGCCCAGAATGCACAATGGGGAAAGGGTAGTATCTTCAACAAATGTGTTAGAAAAACTCAATATCTGCATGCAATAGAATGAGATAAAATCTGCATATTATACCATACAAAAAAATTCTACTCTGTGTGGATTGAAGACTTAAAAAGATAAGACATGAAACTATAAAACTCCTAGAAGAAAACATAGGAAATAAGCTTCATGACATTGGACTTGGCAGTGATTTAATGGATATGGCACCAATGCCACAGGTAACAAAAGCAAAAATAGGTACATGAGACTACATCACAGTGGAAAGCTTCTCCACAACAATGAAAACAATCAGCCAACTGAAAAGGCGATTTATCAAAGGGAGAAAATATTCACAAACAATATATATCTGATTAAGAATTAATTTACATAGTCCTGGCTGGCGTAGCTCAGTGGATTGAGCGCGGGCTGTGAACCAAAGCATCGTAGGTTCGATTCCCAGTCAGGGCACATGCCTGGGTTGCAGGCCAGGTCCCCAGTGGGGACCACATGAGAGGCAACCACACATTAATGTTTCCCTCTCTCTCCTTCTCCCTCCCTTCCCTTCTCTAAAAATAAATAAATAAATAAAATCTTTAAAAAAAAAGAATTAATTTACATAATATATGATAAACACAATTCAATAGCAAAGGAATTTATAGCCCCATTAACAAATAGGCTAAGGACTTGAAAAGGCATTTCTCAAAGAAAACATACAGATGGCATATAGGTATATATGATGTTCAATGTCACTAATCATAAGGACAGTGCAAATCAAAACCAAAATAAGATATCATCTCACACCTCTTAGGATGGCTATTATCAAAAATAAATATCAAAAGACAACAGATGTTGACAAGGATGTGACGAAATTGGAAGCTTTGTAAACTGTTAATAGGAATGCAAAATGGTGCAGTTACTATGAAAAAATTGTAGGCTCCTCAAAATTTATATTGTAGGACTACCATATGATCCAATAATCCCACTTCTGGATATTTATCTAAAAGTACTGAAGTCAGCATTTCAAAGAAATATTAGCATTTCCATGTTCACTGTAGCACGATTCACAGTAGGCAAAATATGGAAACAAACTAAATATCTACGGATGTTAATGGATATCTAGATAAATGGATAAGGACAATGTGGCATGTACAAACAATGGAATACTATTAAGCCTTAAAAAGGAGAAGGAAATCCTGCAATATACAACAATGTGGATGAACCCTGGAGACATTATACAAGTGAAATCATAAAAGGACAAATTATTCACTTTCAGGTGGTTTCATAAGTAGAACTCACAGCAGCAGAGAGAAGGTTAGTGGTAGCCAGGGGCTGGGGGTGGTGGTAGGAGAGGCAAATGAGGGGTCTCTGTTCAATGGACATAGCATGATGTAAGATGAGTGAGAGCTGCATGGCATCAGGCCTATAGTGGACAATGCTATAGTGTACACTTAAGTTTTTGTTAGGAAAGGAAGGCTCATGTTAAGTGGCCTTACTACAATACAAACCAAGAAACAATCTGGAATACCACTACCTGCTCTTTGAGTGGTGAAGACCAAGCAGGCTGGCTGGAGCTGAGTGGAGGGGGACACTGGAGGGATAAGGAGGACACTTGTAATGGTGTCAACAAGAAAAAAATAAAAATGAATAAACCTCATAGTTAGAGCCAGGGCTCCTTTGTGACCCAGGCACAGGGATGGAATAATAACACCTCAGTCAGGAAGAAGGAGAAGGAGAAGGAGAAGAAGGAGAAGGAGGAGAAGGAGGAGGAGAAGAAGAAAGAGGAGAAGGAGGAGGAGAAGGAGGAAGAGGAGAAGAAGGAGAAAAAGGAGAAGGAGAAGAAACAACATTATGGTGTGGTGAGACAATAACAGTTTACGGTACAGTACTAACTAATGTGCTGCCTTCTTTACACCAATTCCAAATTCTCATGCCCTCAGAGTTGGGTTGTCACTGCAGAGACACTGGGAGAAAGAAATCAGGCCATGTTCAATCTCTGCTTTTTAAACTAGACTTTAAATTCTCTGACAGAGACAGCTTTAGAGATAAGGTCTTTGGGCAACAAATATGGTGTGCTGGCCTAAACATTAGGCAAATAAAAAATCCCTCTCACTCCACTGAGACTAAATAAACTGATACAAATACTGTAAAGATGTGGTTCAGAGCATCAACAACACCATGAGCCAGCAATTTAATTTCTAGGCATCTGTCTCCAGAAACTTTTGGATACATATGTACACAAAAAGATATGTATACAGAGGTTTGCTGGAGCACTTGCGGTCATGACAAAAATTAGGAAAGCTGAAAGACCAATAGTTTGGAAACAGATTTTAAAAATCTGGCGAGACACGAAGAAGAATACTATAACAGCAGCCATAATGAACTTATTTATATATGGAGTAACACAGAAAGTTACAATAATGCATTGTTGAGTAATAAAAACAAGTGTGAGGTGGTGAGTACAATGTGATATGACTTAGGTAACTAAAGCATTCAACAATATATATAGTATGTAAATATATATATATAATTATAAAAAGATAGAAAGATGTATACAAATTATGTATTAGTGGTAATGTTTCAAACAGGGAAGATATTTAGTATTGAGTGGCATTCACAAAGAGAACTTTACCTTAATCTTTAATGTTCCTAATGAGAAAAAACAAATAAACAAACAAAAACCAAAATAAATGACTATCTCAGGTCAGAGGGATGAGGGGAAAAGAGTTAAAAGGGGAAGGTTATTGGCGATGGTTGCCAGGAAGGACTTGGAATCCTGACCATTATACTGATGTTGGTTCTAGATGAGGAGACGGTCATAGAATGAAACTACTCTGGCAGTATTGGTGATGCAAGATGAAAGGGTATCTGTGCCTCATGACCTTCTCTTCTGGTGCCTAAAGGTGGCCACTGCTGTGGTCACTGGGTCACTCTGGCAGATGCTTAGAAAACCTACATGCATTTAGAAGCAGATTTTTCCTCACTGTCGCCTCCAGAGAGGGGCTCACTCAGGCTGACCTCTGGATTTCAGCTTGGTGAGACCTTGAAGGGAACCCAGCCACCATTCAGAACTTTGAAAATAAAAACGAGTGTTGTTGTAAATTGTTAAGTAACTCGTTATACAGATTTCTGTTATACAAAATGAAACTATCCTGTTCTCCTGAATATTGATGTATTAAAAACATTATATACAAGGCAATGCCTAACACACTCTCTGATGCCTGGCAATCCCAGTTCTCTGTCCTTGTTGGGTTTTCTCTCCATGGCCCCAGGGGACTTTCTCCCCTTTGTTCCTTGGGGCAGCCTCACTGCTTCTGCCGAGCACTCAGCCTTTTCTCCACAGTCCAGGGATATGCATTTTATCCTCAGCAAGGCTGTGCCCAGTTTTATTAAGCAAGGGAATGTCAATAGATGGCTAAGACATAGGGCCCCATTCTCCCCAGACTTTCACTCAGGTACCTGTACCTGGTCCCCACTCCGCATACCAGATTTATGACACCGAAAGTATCCTTGAGCTCAGAAGGCTCAACAATCAAGTTCTTGGTGCACTGTGTGACATCAGAAGAAACTGACAGAAGGTCATAAGGTCTTCGTTAAAGAATATCTAAAAAACTTCAACATGAAAGTCACCAGTGCCTTTCTAGTGTTTAGCTACAGTTTAATAAGTGATATGTAACTTCCTAAAAATCAGGAGTTCTAGGTGAGACCCAAATAAAATGATAAACCTAGGCCAAAAGCCTTCTGTTTAAGGGGATTTTTCTGAGAAGATGATATCATTTCTATGCTCAAAGCTCTTTTCCTCATCTTGACTCAGTAGTCTATGTACTGTGGACTTAGTATGTTTGAGTCAAGGGAGCTCATATTCTGTAGGCACTGAATTGACTTTTACTGGAGCAGAGACCTAAGGGAAGAGTTGCTTTTTAATGCTCAGAAAGAAACAGGTGGTGGCAACAGATACTCCTGTAAGCCTTCTGATCTTTGCTTTTTATAAGTAGTCCCAGGAAGAATGCAGCTTCCTGGGGACTGGAGATGTCAGGTAGAAACAGAATGGGGCAGTGTCTGCATCTAGTTCCTCTCTAAGATCTAAAGGAGGCTCTCATTCCTTCCAGTGCAAGCTGGGGCCTATGGGGTTGGTCGGACATTCATTGCGGTGCTAGTGAAGTGCTCCAGGCTCCATGCCTTACACAAGGAGAACAAAACCCACATGCTCCTGCTGGTATGGGACATGGCAATTCTGAGAACACTCCTGGGTTCTGGGAGGAAGACCCTATCTTTCCACGTGCCTACATACAGGTTGGTTCTTGATTTTGACTCTGAGTGTATGTTCCCTACATTGCATTGAAGAGCACATACAGAATTGATTCTTTAAAATGTTCAAAATGTAAGCCGAAGCCCATTATTGGGCCAATACAGAAATAGAAAAGAAAAGAAGTAGACTTGAATAGGACATATAGGAACACATACCACATAACAGTAAATACTGTTTCACAAAACTTTTAGGACACACACACACTCATGCATCTAGCAGTGTGTAAGTCATGGTCAGCAATGCTTGAAAGCCACTGCAGCAGACAGTTTGACATCTTTTATTACTATTTAAAATCAGAAAGTGAAACAGAAAATGTGAAAACATGATTTGAGAGTACTAAGTTCAGGGGAAGGTAAAAATAGTTGTGAAAAATGTACTTCTTTTTCCCTAGTTATGTAATAAATTTTTCTGGGATTATAAATATGTCAAATATATGTGTGTGTATAGATAACTTTTTAAATTTAAAAATGTGTGTGAATATACAATGTTAAAACACATGCAAAAGTGCTTAACTAAACTTCAAACAGGGAAGATATTGGTCTTAACAACAACTAAAGGCCAATATCAATGTCAGACCTTTTTTTTCGTGATAAATTCCAAAGAGACACACTCATTTTATTTCCCATAAACCATCTTGGCAGGGCCTTCCTGAAAAATTATTGGGAGCTGTAAATTTTTAAACCTCTTGAACCACTTATTTTTTTATAGAAACCTAAATTAATACACTCTACCTTTGTAATAATTATTTTAATAAAGAAGACCAAGGAGAAAAATATCTGTGCAGTTTGTAACCATGCTAAGAGGAATTATTAGTGCTTCTTCTCTACTCAGAATGCAGTATGCATCAAAGGGACTTGTACTGGGTGTCTCTTTGAACTGCCTTCTTTGCTAAGAGTGCCTGCCTTGTCACCTAATTCATTACAGGATTCAATGGTTAAAATGAATTACCTTCTGGTGAAGGCAAGACCAGAGGCGACCACTAGGTGGCAGAGCAGACTTGGAGAACAGCGTCTCTGCAGGCAGGTGCCCGGGGCAGCCAAGTTTCCCCAAGGAGTGGTCAGGTCTTTAGCTCAGTTCAGCCCTGAGGCCGGAGGAGGATGTCAAACACCATCCACAAACCCTCTGCACCAAACGTGTCTTCACAGGGAATCAAACTTTTTCAGAGTCAGAATTTAACTTGTGAACCCTTGTTATTCTTTTCAAGCTCCAAGAAGGAAAGATGTGCCCTAATATGGTGCAATTGCTCATGTTGTGAACAGAACATTCCAGAATGCCAGAACTGGAACAACATTCCATTTAAAAAGGAGAAGCTTGCTTTTATAAAGTATCCTGCGGCCTTTCTTGGCTGCTGCCTTTCATAGGTTTTATTTAATTTTATAATAAAAGTGATTACCTTTGGAAAAGTACTTAATCATACTGTTTATCACAACAGCTGCTGCTGAAATACCATAATATTACCTCAAAAACACAAGTAAATTGCACTAATGATTATCTGCATTAGCATCCAAAAGACTAAAACCTTTTGCTATTAGAATTTCTAGAGAAATGGCAAGAAGTAAAAACAAATTTTAAGCAGTTTTTTTTTCAACATTTCTAAGGCTGGTTTGCCCAGAAAGCTTCTGCTCCTGAAAAGAAAAGTATCTTGAAGTATTTTCCTACAGCAAACTCATGATTGAAGATTTGGTTGCTATTTTTTCAACATTCTGAAAATGTATGCTTATTTATTTTGAAGATTGTGCTTTTGTAATGGAGGATCATAAATTATTCATTTAAAGTGCCTTTACAGCTAATACAAATTTAGGAATAATTCTGATTAGGCTTCCGGTCAAGATGGCAGTGTAGATAAACACGATACTTGTATCCTCCCACAACCATTTTAAAATTACAACTACAGAACAGCCATCATTGAAAGTCACCTGAAGTTTAGCTGAACAGAAGTCCTACAACTAAGGATTTAAAGAAGAAGCCACAGTGAGGCTGGTAGGAGGGGCAAAGTCTCAGAATGGTCCCAAACTCAGATGTGGAAGATAAAAATTGGGAGGGATATCTAGGTTGCAGAGGTACCCCTGAGAAGCAAGGGGTCCCAACCCCACACCAGGCTCCCAGCCCAGGGTTCCAGTGCCAGGAAGAGAAGTCCCAGAACTTCCGGCCATAAAAACCAGCAGGGACTGTGGCTGAGGGAGATGGAAGCTACTGGAGTGCCAGGTGTTCCTCTTAAAGGGCCCGCATATGGACTTACTTGGACTCAGCTGTTCTGAGCAGAAGCTCAAAAGGAACTAGTGATGGGATTCCCAGCAAAGATGAAGGTGTAGACAGATACACTTTGCCTCCTCGCACAACCAAAAAAAGGACAATAACAAATTTAAAAACAAAAAATAACCAGAACAGCCAGAAAACTGAACCGTATGGAAGTCCGACAACCAAGGAGTTAAAGAAGAAACATTCATTCAGACCAGTAGGAGGGGTGGAAATGGGCAGCCTGGCATAGAGGACTCATGGCAAGACAGTGGCTGAAGTATGGGGTAGACAAGGTGGTGGCTGACAGACCAGGTGGGGTGATGGCTAGTGGAGCTGATGGTCTCACATTTGTGTGTGGATAAACCATGAGGAACACCTGGGGAGTGAGTCAGACTGCACAACCCAGAGTTCCAGCATGGTGAAATAAAGCCTCAAAACCTTTGACTGAAAAAAACCTGTGGTGGTTGTGGTGCCACAAGAAACTCTGAACTTCACAAGAGAGTTCGTTGGAGAGACCCATAGGGTCCTAGAACCTAAACAAAACCACCCATCCAGGAATCAGCACCAGAAGGGCCCAATTTGCTTATGGGTAGTGGAAGAAGTGATTGAAAGCTGGAAGAGAGCATAAGGGGCATTGTTCCCACTTGGACTCCTCCCCCACATACAGCACAACAATGCAGCTATGTGGGTTGCCCTGTCCTGGTGAATACCTAAGGATCTTCCCCTTGCTATATAACAGGCACACTGAGACAAAAAATATATAGCCCAAATGAAAGTACAGATCAAAGCTCCAGAAAAAATACAACTAAGTGATGAAGGGATAGCCAACCTATCAGATGCTGACTTCAAAACACCAGTAACCAGGATGCTCACAGAAATGGTTGAGTATAGTCACAAAATAATGGAAAAAATGAAGGCTATGAAAAGTGAAGTAAAGGAAAATATACAGGGAACCAACAGTGAAGGGAAGGAAACCAGACTCAAATCAGTGGTTTGGAGGAGCAGGGACAAATAAACATTCAAGCAGAACAGAATGAAGAAAGAAGAATTCAGAAAAATGAGGAGAGGCTTAGGAACATCCAGGACAACTTTAAACATTCCAACATCCATCCAAATTATAGGGGTACCAGAAAGAGAAGAGGAAGGAGCAAGGAACTGAAAAGTTATTTGAAAACATAATGAAGAATTTCCCTAATCTTGCATAGGAAATAGACCTCCAGGAAGTCCAGGAAGCTCAGAGAGTCCTAAAAAAGTGGGACCCAAGGAAGCACACACAAAAGCACATCATAATTACATTACCCAAGATTAAAGAGAAGGAGAGAATCTTAAAAGCAGCAAGAGAAAAGGATACAGTTACCTACAAAGGAGTTTCCTTAAGACTCTCAGCTGATTTCTCAAAACAAACCTTGCAGGCAAGAAGGGTCTGGAAAGAAGTATTGGAGATCATGAAAGGCAAGGACCTACATCCAAGATTACTGTATCCAGCAAAGGTATCAGTTAGAATGGAAGGGCAGATAAAGCGCTTCCCAGATAAGGTCAAGTTAAAGGAGTTCATCATCACCAATGCTTTATTATATGAAATGTTAAAGGGACTCATCTAAGAAAAAAAATAAAAAATACAAACTGTAAAATGACAACAAATTCACAACTATCAACAACCAAACCAAAAACAAAAACAAACTAAGCAAAGAGCTAGAATAGGAAGAGAATTATAGAAATGGAGATCACATGGAGGGTTATCAGTGGGGAGAGGTGAGGGGAGAATGGGGGAAAAGTTTCATAGAATACAAAGCATAAATGGCAGGTACAATACAGGCAGGGGAAGGTTAAGAATAGTATGGGAAATGGAGAAGCCAAAGAACTTATAGGTATAATGCATGAGCATGAACTAAGGTGGGGGAATGATGGTGGGAGGAGGATTCAGTGTAGAGGGGAATAAAGGGGAGAAAAAAATGGGACAACTCTAATAGCGTAATCAATAAAATGTATTAAAATTAAAAATACAATAAAATTTGGAATTAAAAGGAAAAAGGGACTAGTGACATTTGGGGAAAACTGAGTTGTCTGGCATAGGGTACTTTCTGTAGGGGAAACTTTCTACCATACAGAAGTGCTGGCAGAGGCCATTATTCCCTCGCTGAGCCCTATCCCACCAGAGCCAGCAGGCAGGTGCCATATCTGAGACTCCATCAACCTGACTCACACTGTTCATCCAACCTTCCTGATTTCCTGAGACCCCCATGCCACCCAACCTGTGGGCCCACCCAAGCTGTTTCCAATGGCTTTTCCATGCAAACAAATGGCCTGTCTTAAGGCATGCTTCAGTTGTTCCTAAAATCTCTTAAACAAGCAGTAGCTGGCATCTGTGTACCCTGTACCTCTTGCTAAGTGGCCCCAGGTCTGGCACTAATGCCTCCCAGCCTTGGTTCTCAGACTGGTCTCTCCTGGGCACTTTGAAGTCCAGCACAGGGAGCAGCCATCTGTAGATCATGCTGGGTGGCCTCAGGCAGAAAACACAGGTGTCGCTGACTTTGACCTGCATCTCCTGGGAGGCCCCAGGACCAGCACACTCAGTGAACAACTTCAGGACACCACAGAGTATCACCCAATCACCTCCTCAAATGACACACTCAAGAGGTAAACTCAGTGGGCACCAGAGTCCCACTGAAGGAAGTCCTGTGCCATGGGGTGGGCCCCTGCACAACTGATCCTTCATGGTGGTTGCATCCAGTCCTTGCAGATGACTGGCTTGGGTAAATCCCTCCCACTTACCTGCCAATAGCAATCAAGTTTCAACTACAATAGGAAGGTGTACATAGTTCACACACTGGAGCACCCAGCTTGAATGACCAGAGAGTCTGTGTCACTGGACCTAAATAAGATCATCACAGCAGGAGTGGGAATAACCAGCTTTGCTTGAGTCAGGCATACTTTGTGAGTCTTGAGGAATACAATCTGACTGCCAGGCAGTGAAGAGAGAGACAGCATTCCAGACAGAAGGAGGGGTGGAAATGGACAGCCTGGCATAGAGGACTCATGGCAAGACAGTGGCTGAAGTATGGGGTAGACAAGGTGGTGGCTGACAGACCAGGTGGGCTGACAGACCAGATGAGCATGGAAGTCCGCCCCTCGTGCAGACAGCCTTTCAACTGGTTTCTTTTAGTACATTAAAGGCGCCTGTAGGGGAGGTTCCGTCTCCTTCTACCAAACTCGACTCTGAGATGTAGCACTTTTTTTTTTTCTGGTGGTAGACCCAGAACTATTGGCATTATTTGGATTAACATTGTTACACTTTTGACAGGAGAACTGATAACAGAAAAGCTCAAGGAGATAAAACTAGAGAAAATGTAAAGTTACAGGATGGCAGAAATAGCGGTTTCATTTGAGCAGTCACTTGAAGGGAATGAGACTGCATGATGGGGACTCAGAGGCAGTTGTAGGGAGGGCTGAGGAGCTAGACTGGGGTTTTCAAAGTGACCTCAGGACTCAGGGAGAGTGGCATTCACCTGGGAATGACCCTGAAAAGGGAGAATTCAGTGGAATTCACTTTCCAGGACAGGAAGGAGTAGCATTCCCTTGATAACTGGGACACTGTCAAGGAACGACCTTAGCAGTTTTCACTTTCAAGAATGAGAAGAGTTCTCAAATAACAATGCTATCTCTTCACATGTCTGTCTGGTAAAGGGCACACTATAAGCACAGAGACTTCTTGGAATGAACACATCATAAATTACAAAAGTTATTTTGTAATTGTTCTTCACCACCCCTGAGTACACTCTCGACCTCACACTGCATGATGTTAACACTTGTTCACACCCCGAAGGCTCGAGGAGCCACTTCAAACACAGGGAAGAACAATCTGTGTGTCAGTACCAGCTCACCATCTGTGAGCTATGGGACCTCAAGTTCACGATCAAAGCTCTGGGATCAGTATCCACACCAGAGAATTAGGAAGAGCCATACTCTGTGGTCATTAGGCAAATTCAGCTAATTAGTAGGAAAAGCATCTGACACAACTCCCATCACTCAGTTGGCATTTTATAAATGGGGATCCTCTCTCTCCTGCTTCATGATCATGCTCAGGGCTGCCATCCCTGGGATATACCGGCAAGGTGGCTATGGCTATGGTGATGTGTCCACCTGTACTGGCAGCCACCATTGCCATTCTCTGGTTAAATATTTGAAATATCACTAATTGTATACATGTATTTTACTATTAGGTTGAAAATATCTTGGGGACAATATCAAAGGCTTTTTTTACTTTTTTCCCATTTTTTTGAGTTTTCAATTTTGTCTCAGAATTCCTAACTGTGATTTAAATAGAGTGACTTTTCAGTAGATACCATATTTCAGTGGGCTTATGTTTGATGCACATAGTTCCTCTGATAATACTCAATTTTTATTTAAAAGTGAATCAGGCAAGAATATTGTGATTCTGCTCGACAACTAGACAGCAAAAAACCTTCAAGATCTAATTGAATTCTACCAAAAAGAGGAAGAAATGGAGAATGGACACAAGGAGACAGGGTGCAACGTGGAAAAACCCTATAAATAACAGGGGACAAAAACAAACTAGCAAGGTAGCTAGCTTTAAGATATTCAGCAAAGAATTTTGTACAAGACTAAGAGATTAAAAAGCATTGTGAAAAGGAGAGAGAAAACTGGAAATGAAAACAAGATACCACATTTTATTTTGACTTCTATTGTTCTTTGAGAGTCATGCCTTCTAAGTCCCTTCTTTATGATTTTAAAAACAAACATGACGATTTTAGGGTGCTGCAGGTTTTTAACAGTATCTACTGCTGCTACTGGTAACACCTGTTCTTGAGGAACCAGATGTCTTTCTCAAGGACATACTCATGTGGTAACTCATGTTATCCTGCCAATAATCCCATGAGGTGAGGACTACTGGGCTTTCCCCTGGGAGCATGAAGAAATGGGAGCCATAAGTTGTTAAGACCCACCCTGAGTCACACAGCTATCTGTAAGATGCGGACACTCCTGGCTCCTAAGCTCCTCCCAACCCTATCCGGGTAGCACATCTATCACCGACAAGGAGTTCCTGATGGCACAGAGCAGAAACCCAGCCTTCTGGCTCACTGGTGGTAACGGTTTACTTAATAAGTAAATATTTGTTAGATGAATAATTATGTCCTTCCAAAACTTGTCCTTCTGCAAAAAGAATTATATGTGTGTGTTTTTAAGCACGCACTGTGTGCCTGGCACTGTTTTCTGTTTACACATGTTAAGTCATTTAATCCTCAAAACAAGCCTTTGTGTTAAGAATCTTTCATTTAATGGCCAGATAAGACAATGGAGCCCCAGAGAGGTTAAGTGTCTGGGCCATGGTCACACAGCTCCTGTGTTGCAAAGTTAAGATTTGACTTAAGGCAGTTTGACCCCAGAATTTTCTCCTAACTAACTCAATATGTATTGTGTCCTCTAGTTTTTTTTTTAATTTAATAATATACCATTGACATCTTTCCCATTCCATTAAAACAAATCTACATCACACATGCTTTAAAGGAACCTTCAAACAAACAGGGACTGCCTGGGATTCATTAGTTGGCATGTGAGGTCCTTGGCTCATATAAGAGTTTCCAAACAGGAAAGCATATGAGATAGTACAATTGTTGAGGAGTCTTTCAAGAGAAATGTTTTCGAGCTCAGCATCAGTGCAGCCAACAGAAAATCTCTGAGACGATAAAAACGAAACCACCAGTTTCCAGACTCCTTTTCTACTCCAGCTCTGCTAAACTTAAAAGTAAGGAGTTAAAGGCTGCATGTCAAGTGTAAAGGGACTTGTCATTGACTAAGGCCTGCAGTACAAAATAGTGTAGAAAATCACATCAGTGAATACATATGAAAGGACTCTGCTGGCATGTAAGATGGACGAGAGCTGATGCAACCCTTCTTAACACATTAAAATCCAGGACATTTGCAGATTTTGATTAAAAAATAAAAGGGAGCCCTGGCCTGGTAGCTCAGCTGGTTAGAGCATCGACCAGATATGCCAAAGTGATGGATTTGGTCCCTGGTCAGGGCACATACACAAAGTAACCAGTGAATGCATAGACAAGTGGAACAACAAATCGATGTTCCTCTCTCTCTTTTCTCTCTCTGTCTCTCCCCTTTCCTCTCTCTTTCTAAAGTCAATAAATAAAAAACTAAACGAAATTAAAATGAAATAAAAGGAAAATTATACTCTTGAAATTTGATCAAGTTCTCCCTATCTGTTGAAGTAAAATAATGAGAACAGAAACTGTTTGAATCAAAATAAAATAATTAAATGTATATTTTGGCATAGTCTGCCTAATTAAGTATTAGAAAACAAAGATCTCTTGTTTTTTAGTTTCCTACAATGAAAACAGAAACTAAAGCTCCTGTCTCTATTAATTTTGGCTCTATTAAGAACAAAGGGGCAAAGCTGAACCACTCCTACTGGTGTGTGTTCTTTTGCTAAAATGTGACAAGAATATGCATGAAAAAATTAACTAGGGAAAAGTGTAAAATCAATAACATTAAAATATTTATTCAGTCAGAAGACAAACAAAAAATACCTGAAGGAGGGATGTTGAGGTTCAGTGCCCAGAATGATTTTCAGAAGTCCCCGTCAGAGGACGCTTCCTGTGGCAACCTCAGCACCAGCTGTCTGGGCCTTGGCTGGGCCACTTGGTGTTGAGGGTCTTTTGCCATGAAGACTCAGCGTCTCCATCTCCCTGACTGCTTCTAAGCCCTCTGAGGGTCAGGAATGGGGATCATATGTGTTTAGAAACCCACAAGTCAGGGTTTGAAGCCAGACACATGGGATGGCAAACAGTCTATGTTATGTGGACCTGAGTTAACGGGGCTGATGATTTCACCCTCTGAGGCTGTATTTCTCTTTCCTGGGAAGATATTTGTATAATGTGTAATCAGTGCCTGAGACATGGAGTCTTTATTTGTGATAAATATTATTAACTATGTCTTACTGTTTATAACACACACCAAGCTCTGTAGAATGAATACACCACAGTGAAGTGGACATGCTTTTGATTATTTTTTTAATGTTCATTGATTTTAGAAAGAGGGGAAAAAAAAAACAGAAACATCAGTCCATTGCCTCCCATTCATGCCCCTCCCCAAGGACTGAACCTGCAGACTTTTGGTATATGAGATAACATTCCAACCAACTGAGCCACCCTGCCAGGGCTGGACATGCTTTTTTGAAGAAATTCTTTTAACAACTCCCCACATTCAAAAGGTTTAAAGTTTTTACAATGTCAGTGATCCCATGGGCATGTCACGTTAATATTGGAGATGGCACTGCATGCTGCACAGTGCTATTCCTATCACTGAAGCAATGACATATTTGTACAGCATGACCAGCTCCACAATACCTGGTAATCTCCTCCACATATGGCATGATACAATCAGTATTGTGTACTGTGTTATGGAATATTGTAATATGGCATACAATATATACTGTGTTAATTATATTAACTCTGTAAGGCAGATATTTTCAGTACTTGATGTCTGAGAAAATTCGGGCACAGAGGGGTTACGTATGCGCCCCAGAAACACTGGACGAGTTTCGCAGCAGTGCTGGGAATGCAGACTGCATGTCCGACTCTGAAGCAGGCTCTTGCTTTAACCTGCACTGCAGGGGCTTCTCTGTAGTTGGCATTAACCACGTGATTACTGCTGTGCTCAGGCAGTTCTAGCCCTGGAATAAATGTATTTGCTTCCTTATTGTTTTGTGATAGATGAACCAGGAATCAGGTCATAAGAGAATTAAAGATGAAATAAAGTTAAGCTTTTCCTGAATTTAAATTTCTACGTCTTGATACAAGCATTGTCTTTTTCATATTATCTCCCTCATTATGCTTGATGTCCTCTGGAGTGAGTCGTTTAAATTGGTTACATTTCTGACAGGCTCAGCATACCCCAGGCTAGTACTGATGGCCACATGTGCAGTGAATGGCTGCTAGTGACCTGCTGCTGTGAGGTGACCACATGCTCTGCTGCTCTGCATCACTGGCTCGCCTGGTCGAGCCAGTCCACACAAGCCCAAACTGGCAGACCGATACATGGAGGAGACCCGAGTCCTCTGGGCAGGGGTTGCTCATGAGAAGATATAATACTGAGGTCACTGTATTCCTTCCCCACCTCTAGCCAAGTGGGAGGGGTGGCTGTGGGCTACTACTGATGAAAATGAATGGTTCAGGCAGGCTGTTTAAAGCACTACTCAGTTTCTCCACAAAGACATTGGCACTTGCAACAGAATAGGGAGCTCTACCCAGTCTATTTTTTGTTGCCATTGTCTCCAGAGAAAAACACAACCACCTCAACAACAACAAACATTTTCAACTATAAAACAGGCTAAGGAAAGAAGAGACTTTGTATAAAACTTATATTTTAATACAGGGGTAGGCAAAAGTAGGCTGATAGTTATTCATATATAAAATGAAATAACTAATAAATAATAATACAAGAATAAACTCTGTTTTGCATACTCACAACTGAAAACCTACTTTTGCCCACCCCTGTATATTCCAACCACAGGCAGATACAGACTTTGTAGAGACTGAAGCAACTATAACTTATTGTCTCCTTTTAACAACATGAATACAAAATTGTGAATATGAAATGCCATCAGTCCTTTGAACTCCAGGTAGGTCTGTGTGAGGTGATTTGAAATTTTACCTCTATTAACTTCACAGTAAATCTACTAATTCCAATAAAAACTGAGATGATCTGGCTATGATTGAGATACTGAAAGTTTTGAAAACTCTGTATATAACTCAATATGTTCATTCATATGTTTAGCAGTCACAAAATTCTCTTCACAAACATCTCAGCAAATATATGCAACAAACATGGAAATGCTGATGCTGTGAGGAAGAAAATTCAGCTCACTCAGATGTAATGCATTCCAAGAAGTTAGGTTTCTGAAAGTTTAATTAGCTTCTGAAATTGTTTGAGAACCTATGAGCCCCCAAGGTATGCTACCAAATGATCACATTATAAATAGTGGGAAATAGTTTTAAAAGAAAGAGTGAATTCACTCTTCTGGCAAGTTGGTGTCAATGTGGAGCCCACCTGTAAATACAGGATGACATCAAGGAACTAAGTCACAGAAGCAGTCCTCTTATGAGGACAAAGGGACAAATCTGGACATGCAATCATCGCATTTGGAGAATTCAGTTTTTCTGGGAATGATAAAGAGTAACAATGAGGAGGTGACTGTGATAAATTCATATGTCAAAGGAACACTTGTGGAAAGATTTTCTCCATGTATTTGGCACAGCGTTGCCCACCTAGAGGCCCAGTGATGCTTACTGGAACTCAGCTGGAGTACAGTTAGCATATGTGTGACTAATGGTTCTGTATCCAGCAGCAGGCATGTGTCTAATGTGGTTCTTGAAGGAATTTATGTTCAGCCAACTTAAAATTCTTACAGATCTAAAATGCTAATGACATTTTCCCATGATATTAGATTTGCAACTATTGTAAGTGTAAGCAGACATGAGGAAATTGATGAAACTACCTACAATTGTACAATTTGTTTAAAGAAAACCTGTGACCAGATGTTATGCTATTCATGGTCACTGAAGATAGAAGACATCAGAAATATTAAGTTTAAACTGATTCTAGGAAATATTTAAATAAGATATGATAATGAGACAGAAGAGCTGGCCCCAATAACTTGTTTCCATGGGAACATCTATTTTTCTTTCTAATGATATTTTAAATTAGAATACTACATATCCACCCAAAACACCATTGGGATTTTGCATGACTCCCTTGCCACAGTGCTGCTCTTCTGTTGCCATCTATGGTTCAAGATCTGTTTTGTGCTGCCTACAATGGCAACCCAAGGCTTCCCTTTCTCCTTTCACCATGGCTGAGGAAGTAGAGATAAGATTCAAGGCTGAGACTCTGCCTCAACAAGCTTCAGGAACCATTCCTGTCTTCCTTGCTTTCTCAAAACTATCACCATCATGTGATTAATGCTGGCTGGAAATATCAAAGGACACTTAACAAGAAATTAGGGGAGCAGCTTAGGTAGAACCAAGTATTGTAACAGGACTCTGTTGATCACTTAGAAATAGCTTTGAGCGCATCTTAATTGCATTCCCTCAATAATCAACTAAGTAATCTGAGAAGTTAGTTTCCAATTATCAGATCAGAGAAGAAGAGATGCCTAAGGACAATTTTAACCCAGTGCACTTGGATCAGTTAGCTATTTAGCTTAGAGTCACCTTCTACTTTATCAGAATGAAAGCTACTGATTCCCTGTGTGGCTTTTTAAGTGAAAAACCACTGCAGGTGTTGCCTTGATAGAGGGTTCATGAGAAGCATGGAGCAGATGTACCCTCTACTCGATTAAAGCACAATGTGCTTGCTGGAGTCCAACACAGAGGTCACTGTTGGTACCAAAGTTGTCACCAAATAAACTTATTTGCTGCTAAAAATATGCTGAGTGCTTTAGCACTAAAATATTTCCTGATTTTTTCTCAGGGTGGAAGAAATGATTCCAAATGGATGCAAACCAGCCAATCAACTTAGTTCACTCACTGGCATTTCCTAGACCAGTGTTTCTGAAAGTGTAGTCCCTGGACCAGCAGTATCAGCATCACCTGGGTACACATTAGCCATGCATAGTGCCAACCCCACTCCAGATCTCCTAGATAAGAAATTCTGGAGGCAAGGACAGCAATCTGGGTTTGCACAAGCTTTCCAGGTATATCTAACACATGTGGAAACTGGAGAACCAATGACTGGCATGTGTCTTGGATGTCAACTACTTACAGAATCAAGACACACACAGAGTGTGTATCAAGGGGGTAGTGCAGGGATATCAAATATTGCCCATTTCCTCTAAGTCACCTGACTGTTGTTACAGTTTCTCCAAGGATCTCTAAAATTCTGTTCAAGCATTCTTCCTGGTCACCTTCCCACCCCCAATTTTTGTCAATAAGATTCTCAACAGCCAGGTAGGTTAGCACTTTGACAGTGAGAGCAAATGAAGACCAGAGGCATGGTTCATATCATACACCTGAACAACATCTGTTGGAGGAAGCTGAGCACAGCCCACTTGTTCTCCACCAGCTGCTCAACCAGAATACCCTCTGCATTTTTCTACCATGAAAATTAATAAAGAGAAACTTTACTAAAATGAGGTTGGAAGGTCAGAAGGCCATTCTCATGCAGTGACAATAGAGGTCAACTGCAGGTCAACTGTCAGTTATAGACCCCAACAGATGAAGCTTCCACAGAAAAGAATCATCAGTCACAGGCTCCAAGAGAAAAGATGTACATTGAGTCTCCTTCAGGAAGGCGATTGCCAAGCAGTTCAGCCGACAGGAAATGGTCCCCTCCTGGACTTTCCCCTCTCTTCTAATGGACTTTGGTTCTAAACAAACCCTCCAACTTTCTCCTTTTCCTCCATAAAATAAGGATATTCTCCTTTGTGGGACTTGCCTATGCCTTTTCTGTAGCTGGCTTGTCCGGACTTGTAATTCTCTGCTATTCCCTAGCCCACTTTTGCATAAAATAACTTACTGTTTTATTCTAGGTCCACATTATTTTAAGGTGTGAGGGACATTGAACAAATTTCAAGGCATGTTTTCTTTTCATTCACAGAGTTAGTCTACCTGAAGTGAATGAAGTAACTGAGAGCCTCAAAATTATAAACAGGCTTCCATTTTTCTTCTCCATAAGCCTAGTAACATGATGGGCCAGGGGAGACCTTTTGGTAAAGACCCAGTGAGTGACTGCCCAGGAAGATCAATGTTTGAAACTGAGTAGTAAGCACCATACAACTGGTGGATTTTATTAACATGCACAGACACACACAGTGAAGCTAGAGTAACTGAGAGAAAAAAGGAAGTTTAAAATGCCCATGGTGAACTATTTATCCTACCCCTTACCCCCCATTCACACAAGGGATGAACCAGATCAGTCTTAAAAAGCTTCTTTAATGAATCTAACAACACTTACTCAATCTTCATGTATCAGTGTGCTGGTTTCATGGGGCTGCCATAAAAATTGACCACAGTTTGGATGGCTTGAAACAAGAGAAATGTGTTTTCTCTCAGTTCTAGTAGTTGGATGTCCAAAGTCAAGGTGTCAGCAGGGCTGTGCTCCCTCCAGAGGCTACAGGAGTGACCCCTTCCTGCCTCCTCCAGCCTCCAGTGGTCCAGGCAGGCACTCCTTGGCTTGTGGCTGCATCGCTCTAATCACTGCCTCCATGGTTACATTGCTTCTCCTCTTCAATCTTTGCTATGTGTGCCTCTTAAAGGATGCTTGTCATTGGATTTAGAGCTTGCATGGATAATCCAGGATGATCACCTCACTGCAAGCCCTTATCTTCATGACAACAGCCAAGACCCTTTTGGTAAATAAGGTAACATTCACAATTTGGGAGCTTAAGATATGCATGTATCCTTCTGGGGCTATAGTTAACATAACATAAAACAGACACCTTTATCTCCCCTCCCGATGACTGAACTTTTGTTGTGAGTGTTTGTGGAGGGCCTTCCCTTTCTTTATGATAAATATATTTACTTTGGCACTCTAAAGTAAAACTTTGCCATTGTGTTTTTTATTGTGTTAGAAACAAATTAAGAGGAGAGAAGCATTTTCAATAATGCTTCAAAAAAAGTCCAAAAGTTTGGAGGTGTAATAAATATGGATACAGACATTGGAAATGAAGTGTCAGGAAAGCAGATGTGGTAGGTAAGAGACATTTCACTACCAGTTCCTTGTCACACATCTGTATTTCTTTTACTTATTCATATGTTCAACAAATAAGAACTGAGTATTTATGTATCTGTTAACAGTAATGGGTGAACACAGACCCAGAGTGAGGCTGTGTGGGTCCAAACCAACATACTAATTTTGTGCCTTTGAGCAAATTTTCTGTGCCTCAGTTTTGTTCTCTGTAAAACATGGAGTAATGAGTACTTAAATGTGGGATTGCAAAAAGGATTAAACTAATTAATAAAGCACTTAGAATGCTGGGCACAAGGGGAATAGGTCGTGTTTAGTAATTAATAAAATAAATGCGCAGGTTCTGTGCTAGCTTTTGGGATGAGCAAGACAAAGGAAAGGTTACATTCTAGAAGGAAAGAGACTTCTTCAAAAAATAAATGCACACAATTGTGGTGCCTTAAAGGAAATGAACAAGGCCCTGAGTTGTAGTTAAAAGGGGTATAAATTGGGGGAGGAGGGACAGTATTTTAGATGACATGGGGAAGGGTCTGCTCCCCAGGGAGGTGACTTTTCAGCTGATGACAAAGACAGAAAAGAGAATCCATGCAAAGAGTGGGTGGAGGAACATTATAGGCCTTAAGGTGGTGCTTATTGAGAAAACAAATTGTTTTATATCTCACAATGATGAGTCAAAGGCAGGGGAGGCACTTGTTCTATTGAGTAACAGGTTAAGTGTTGTCATTTGTATGTTTCAACAGAACCTAGGTTTCAGGGGCTGGAAACAGGCAGGCACTTCTCCAGAATCACAGAAAAAACATACCACGATGAGGGAAATACTTGAATATGTATTTCATAAGCTGCTAAGGCAAGATGATCCTCAAATAATCCTGAAGAGACTCCTTTCTATGCAAAAAGTAGCTTCAGACACGTGGAATCTCCCAGAAGAGAAATCACACCCACTTCACAGTAGGTTATCGGACACTCATAAGTGGGCATAGCCCATGCGAGGTTGCAGATCCTGCTTCCTAGTAGCTCGTGGCTTGTAGCAGACACCTTCACATGATGTTTTAAAGATAGGTGCATTTCAGGTGATCAGTCAGCACAGATCAGATTCTCCTTCAAATTGTTCTTATTGTCCCCATACCAGCTACCAATTGAACCAGTCTCATTTTTCCTTAACACACATAAAGATACCTGAAAGACCTTCAGCAAGTTACTCTTCATCTGCACCTCATTTTCTGATGCTGTGAAATGGAAATGATAATTGCATCTCCCTCCTTGGGTTTTGAACAGTGTCAGGCAAGTAGCAAGAATCAAAAAGTGTTAAACGATTATAGTTATCATGACTTGTATCATCAGGAAACCTCTGAATTCAAAACAAAGTAAAATTACACAAAATAAACAACAATCACAGAGGCTGGAGCAGTTCCGCCCTAATTAGCAGATGATTTAGGGCACAGGTGGCAAACACTAGGTCCACGGGCGAATCCGTCCCTTCCCCAAATTTTATCCTGCCTGGCACCTTGTTTCTACCCAGTGGCAGCACTGAGCTCTCGATTAACTGTTAAGAAGTAGGTACATTTACAGTCCTAAAATTACATCCAGCCCTTTGAAGGTAACCACGAGGCTGATGTGGCTCCTGGTGGAAATGAGTTTGACACCCCTGATTTAGGGCAAGGAGTTTTTCCCTGTGTACTTCAGCTTTCTCATGGGTAAAACAAGGATGATTGAGGATGAGTTGTTCGCAGCTGTAATTGTGTAGAACTCTGCGTTTCTAAATTACTCTGTTTCTTTGGGCCTAGGACCTTGATAATGGTGCAACAGTTTTTGCCTTGTAGGGAAAAAAGTCACAAAAAGATTTTCTTCTATTGGCGAAACTGGAGGCCAAACAAACTTGCTTGAAAGAGTTATCCAAAGGGCTTAAGAAGCAGTGTGAGTTTCAAGTCAATGGTTTGGGAAACAACACCAGAAAAATTAAGGTAAAATTCGGAGATGTGAATTGCTCTGCTTGAGGATGTAAAAAGCTTTGGGGGGAATGTGATTAAAGGCAGAGTAGAGCAACTGACAATTAATTACGTGAATGGTAACCTAGATGTATTTCTGGAGGAAGTCCCAACTGATGTGCACTTTTTTGTTGTTTCCTCCTTCCTTCACTCATTCTTTCCTTCCTTTCCTCCTCTCTCCTTCCTCCTTTTCTTCCTTCCTTTCCCCTTCCCTTCCTTCTGTATTTTCCCAAATTTATATTCTCCTCTCTCCCACTCCCTTGTTAGGCCACTTGCAGGCAGCTTTAGCAATCAGCACTAATGCCCTCTGGTTCAGAGTTCCCGTCTTTATGACCTGCCTGCTGCTTTCATAAATAAATATCTTAGTCTGGGCTTCCTCAGCTGAAAACTAGGACTGCTGCTGTTTCCTATTCTAAACTCATAAGAGTATCATACAAATGAATAGCATCAAGTAGATGTTTTAAAATATCCATTGTATTTTCATGACCCTCAGAAACAGAGGTAACTTCCACTACATCTAGTGCTGTTCTTCTCACTGGGGAAGGAGAGACTTTTCTTCAAGTAGAATGACCAGACAGCTGTGTGTGAGCCTGGAGGTGTGCATGGTTGATTGGCTTAGTTTCCTTCAGACCAGCAAGTACTTCATGGAGGGGCTAGAGGGCCACGGCAGGTGGAGAGGTTCACTGTCCCTCCCTGCCTCCTTCCCTCCTTCTTCCTCATCCCCCTCAGGCACTGCCACCCAGGCCCTGCCAGGCCTCCCGGTGTGTTCAGGAGCCTGATTTTCAGCCCATGAGTCATGGCCTCCTTCCCAGCGGAATTTTCAGATTGAACAAAGAAATCTTGGCAGATTTGTGGATGTCTTAGTGATCATAAGCAACTCAAAGTTGTTTTTGTGATAAAACCTGACAAGCACAATCCTCGCAGAGGCTGCTTGTCACCGTGGCCCCGAAGCACAGCATAGCATAGACTGGGAGCCTGTTAAGGATGCACCTTCTGGGACTACCCCTCCCACACCTGCCCCAGACCTCTGACTCAGACACTTCGACCGGGCAGCCTGCAGTCACTGGCGCTGGACCAGCCCTCTCGAGGATTCTGATGCACATTCCATGTCAGGGCCCCCTGCGGTAAAGCAGTCTGGATTCATCGTCTCTGCTGCATCCCGAACCCGTCCCTCTTCTGGCCTGGAAAGTCCTGCCCGACTGCCCGTGGTCACCTGGTGGATCCCAAAAGGATGCTGCGGAAGGGAGCCCCCTCTCCTCAGGCTGAGTTAGATGTCATCGCCAGGTAGTCACAGGTCCCCGGCATACACGCTCACATGGCGGTGACAAAACGTACTGCATTCCCACCACTGTCTCCCTGACTTCCCGCCTCCCATGGCCCTTGGGCATGGGAGAGGGACCAGCCTGGTTGGTAGCACCCGCCTTGCCTCAAGTCCAACAAAATGCCCAGCAGAGGAAGCAATGCACGGAGATGGGTGTGGGGAGAAAGAAGATAGGGAGGTTTTAATTTTAAAATCTAACAACTTAAAAATACTAAGAAGTTAGTCATCACATAACATTTTCTGTTAAAAAAATGTCTGGAATTTTTTCCCTCATTGGCAGAAGCAGAGAACAGTCATTTGACCCTTGGGTTTGAATTCTCTCACAAAACTATATAGACTCTATCTGTGAAATGGAGATGATCTTTCTGCAGCAGTTTTGAAAGTTAGAAATAATGTATCCAGAACATAATAGGCACGAAGTTAATGGCAACTGGTGTCATTATTTGCCAGTTAGAATTTATTTACTATATAGTTGAAAGCAATTTATTTGATTCTTTTATAAAAATAGGACTGTGGTAGTCCTAAAGCCCCCAATTTCCCACAGGATTTTAAAGAAAGTGTCTTTATATTTCAAAATAAAAATCCTTCCATTAGGCTCTGAAAGAATGATTATGATGGAAACTGTAACTGGAATATAAATGACCTGTCACTGCCCTTGTACATTCAAATTGCAAGCAAAGGTGATGGCTGTGTGTGTGTGTGTGTGTGTTTCTGGGAAAGAGTAAGGAAAAGAGGAGACAGTTCTAACATGAATTTGCTTCGTTTTCTATAAGACCCTTTTATGGAAGATATCATCTGTGACTTGTGGAAGGTGGAAACAAAATAACAATTCTATCTCTTCCTGAGAGTTGTTAATAATCAAATGACTTCTTGCAAATGCCCTTGGCTTGAGAAAAGCTTTAGTGACCCTGCAAGCTAATCTAAGAAAGGTCAGGATCATGAAATGAGTGCTGAATAAACACTCTAGGGAACTGATTATTAGCATAACCAAAATAAAATTATATAGCATACTCCAAATGCAGAGTAACTTGAGTAAAAATCCCTCTGGCTTTCTAGTTTCTGCTGTTAGCCTGGTGGTGCCAGCACATATGGTCAGCAGGGTGTACGTTATAAATGGACATTCACACAGTTGACTCGAACAACATGGAGGTCAGGGTTGTCCATGTACATAGCTTTTGACTCCCCCCAAACTTAACTAGAAATAGCCTATTCTTGACCATAAGCCTTACAAGTAACATAAACAGTCCATTATCATAATTTTTGTTACACTGTATCCTTATAGTAAAGTAAAATAGAGAATGAAAAATGTTTTTTTATAAAATCACAAAGAGGAGAAAATACATTTTTAGTATTAAGCTACTTGACAGAAACTTATACCCCATGAATTCAAACTGAGTTCAAATTGTCAGAGTTCAAAATCAGACCCACACCTTTAGCAAGTCATTTGTCCTCCTGAGCCTCAGATTCCTCATCTATAAAATGGGGACAATTCCTACCTCTTTGGGTTTTTTATGAGGATAAAGTACAGTGATGTATGTAAAATTCCTAGTCTGGGTGGGCACATGAGACACGACATGGATGATGGCAGTCCTCATCATGAAGGATTTGTGAGCAGCAAGGACAGGAGCCTGTAAAGAACCAGTTCCTGGATCCCAGAGGAAAGGCTCAGGCAGAGGAAGGTGAAGCCAGGTGGCAGTACCACAGGGCCAGGTTCAGGGAGATGTGAGAAGGACAGAGAGGGAGAGAAACAGCACAACGGTGGGTCCCGGCTTCAGAGTTTTGACTCCGAAAGTAATAAAACAATTCAAACAGAAACAACCAGCCCCTTCTGGTTCCTGGGAATTCCTACTCTAGGGAATGATAATGGGTCACTGATTCAAATAAACCCAAAAGTGTAAACACAGGAGAATAGAAGTATGTACCAATAGAGAGTTGCAAAGCCTTTCCCACAGGAAGCGAGCAGTGGTAGTTTGTGTTTAGATAGTTCCCCTCCACGTGCACATGTCTCTGGTGTGGTGTTGAGCATCTCCACAGTCCTGGCCTTGGAGACTTGGATGTCACTGGACACATGCCTCCTGATGGTGCCGCTGGCCCAGCCGTGACCTTAAGACTATTTGGGGATCCCGTGAAGTGCTTGCTTCCCTGTACTGGGGTAATTTCAAAAGTACTTTCTGGAAACAACAACTTCTCGGTCCTAGAATCTGCATGCAATTCAGGAAAGAAAAATATGAACTTCACGGTTGTTTTTGCAAATCTTTCAAGCTGATCAAGAGAAACTTAGACTACAATGCTGTTTTGTACAGGTGGTTTTGTGCTCTCTGAGGTGGTCAGAGCTTGCTGATTTCAGAGGTCTGTTCATGACATCTATCACAGCACAGACTTGAAAAAACACACCGACAATGCCAAATCACTCCACAGTCTAGTCTGACTGCAGGCTGGCAGAATCTTATTCTGATTTTCATACTTCCTGCTGATATTTGGACATATTACAAGAATGATGTTTACCATATTTTTGTTTTTCTTTATAAAAGTAGCTTGCTGTTGCCTCAGGTTTGAAGAGGTCTGCTTAAGGAGAGGCTTGGCTGTGGGTCACCAGGCTCCATGGCTCAGGGTGAGTCCTTTTGCACACTGCCCCTGGCGGAGCTGGTTTGGGAGCAGGTACCTCTTGCACTTTGGAGGAGACTCCTGCGGCCACTGCTCTGCCCTGCCTGGCCCTGATGGATGCCTGCTGGGATGACTGCTGCTGTGACCAGCCACAGAATCCTGTCACCATCACCCCAGGAGTCACCAGCACCCCAACTGCAAACAAAACACCAGCTCATCACCTCATTGTACAGCCATGAAAGCTGAGGCCTTAGAGTTTCTCTCTAAAGCTGAAAATTGGCAGCATGACAAAAGTTGGGGTCTTCTGACTCACAGAAAATTTGTATTTTGATCATACTCTGCTGCCACCTTTCTAAACACTCAAGTCTCCTGTTGACCTAGTATTCAACAAATAGTTCCAGGTCACAGTGGGCGGGGGGGCCTGGCTTTCTCTGTAGAATAAACACCCGAGTTTCCCAAAGCGACCAGAGGCCAGTGTGGTGGTTTACCTAACTGTTTTTTGTTTCTATTTTCAGGATACAACCAATGCGATTATTCAAATTATTTGACAAGAAGTAGAGATGCTGCATAAATATGGGCATATTTGTGGCACAAGAACATTTTTCATTCTTGGACCCAGTTAAAATTTTCAGCACCACCCTCACACTGGCAATATTTGGGAACACTATCTTAGCATGCTTATATAAAGTTTAAAGCAGTAAGAATCAGGGATCTAGAACCCTTTGCAGCTGGGAAGCTCACAGAACTACAAGCATCTTACACAAAATATGACAATAGCGGTATATTACAAAGTATAAACCCAAACAGAGCTGAGGAAGAAGAAACTGAATGCTACCCTGGCTGGCATAGCTCAGTGGTTGAGTGCTGGCTGGGAATCACAGGGTTGCCAGTTCGATTCCCAGTCTAGGGCAACTGCCTGGGTTGCAGGCCAGTTCCCCAGTGGGGGGCGCTGGAGAGATAACCACACATTGATGTTTCTTTCCCTCTCTTTCTCTCTCCTTTCCCCTCTCTAAAATCTTTAAAAAGAAAAGAAATCGATAGCATGTATTCCAATCCAGGTTTACCACAATCCTTCTTTCCATCCACATGGCTATAAAACATAAAAACCATGCAATAACCCCGTGCCAAGTCTGTAGTGTACCCCAGCCATCCTTCAGTCTTCCAACCCCAAACATCCTCTCATATGTAAGTGTGTTTAAATAAATATCATTATAAAACTGACTTTCCACTCTTCTGGATCACCTTCTCTCACTAGCAAGTCTGGAATGATTCTACAACCCTAACTTCGCAGAACCCATTCTGAACACACCTTGAAGCCGGGGCACTGCTAGGGTGGGTCTGACGTGGGACCTTGGGCCAGCACCCAGCACATTCACTGTGAGTCTGGAGAATCCCAAAGACAAAGCACAAGATCACCCTGCAGTTTGCTATCATTTGTATCCCTGCTCACTTGAAATGAGACTAGCTTTCAGGAACGACTCAGGTGAAAAATGGTGACCGTCACTGGAGTCAAAATGAGTACGGGCTCACACAGCTCCTGTGCTCGCTCATTCCCCGACACACCAGAGGGCACCTATGGAGAGCAGGGTCACTTTAGACAGAGTTTCACTTTAAGGAAGGTGGCTAATTAGGGTGACAGCTGTTCTAGAAGCATAATTGCACAGTGAATACCCAGCACAGAGTGTATAGAAGGAGATTTTTCCTTCCCTGAATATCAGGTAAAATTTGAGGGAGAGACATCTCGAGAACAAACACCACCACCAGCTCGCAGAACTCTGAAACTGCTCACGTCTGAGACTAAGCCATTTCCTCAGCTGGTCTGTTTTATGTTTGAATTGTCCATCTGCCTAGTGCTCCCAGGAAGGGATGGTGTCACATGTCTGGCAGGTCACTGACACTCAACAAACAATATTAATCCTTATCATATGACTTACATGAAAGCCTGCACAGGAGACTAACAGACAAGGATTCATCTGCTCTCCCTTCCTGGAGATGCTAATTCTACTTTTTGGAGAACTTATTAGAGAAGCACGACATACTGGGGGAATGGATGGCCCCTTGGCTCTTTACTCCTGGCTTCTCTTAATGTCCCTGGGCATAGGCATGTGACCATTTGGAGAGATGACTTCTAGGTCTATTTCCTCCTGTCAGCACTGTGTACAAATGCCTCTTTGTTCCCTCTTTAGAAAATAAACTCCTTGTGTGCAAAACTGCCATTTTGCACTTTTAGAACCTCCCAGGAGCACCTCTAGAAGGTGCCTTAATCCCATTTAGCTTGAGTACCGAGGATCAACTAATGAATAAACTAAACTAAACCCAAACAAAAGGACACATGTCAATAGAAGCGATGAACCCAAGATGACCTGTTCTGAATAGAAGACAATGTTCCTGAAACTAGAGAAACCTGGCACCCATCTCTCTGGGGCTCAGACTTGGACAGTGTGTAGTCAATCTGAGGCTGCCTTTGATGGGCAGAAGGATGATAGCAGGGACAATGGTTGTCTCTGGGCTCCAGTGAGCGTGGCTGTAGACACAACTGTAAGAATACATTGCTTTTCTCTGGGTGTGCTCTTAGGTTCTTTCATCATGAAAGTCATATCCACATGTGTGACTTTAAGAAACACTTAGAAAATACCCTAATCCTATTTCTTATTTTCCTATTTCTTACAATCCAATTCGGTTTTCAAATACACAGAACACTATCACATGCATATCCACTGATTTTGCACATACAAGCTCTGCTATCCTCAGCAAAATCTTTATTTAAAAACAATCCTCTCCCATGCTGGTGTCTGGCAAGAGGCATTGTATCATATTTATTCATTGTATTACTCCATTTTCATATGAGCAATGACCCTCCATATTGTGGGGACTTGGTGCATATTTTGATTTCAGCTCTGCATAAGAGAAGATTTCTGTGCAAACTTCCCTGTTCTGAGTTTGGCAGGGAGAAGCCTGCACCTCAAACCAGGCTCCAGAGTTGAACAGATAGGGTGGGGGTATGGTGCTCCTACCCAGGCTGTGTGACCTTTGTCAAAACAGTTTTCACAAATAATTAACCATTTTCCTTTGCAAAATGGGGGTGACAATATCTATTTTTTGCATGATTGTGGGGACCCAATAGCATGATATGTGCAAAATCCCATGTAAAATTTTATTAATCCAAGGCAATTAATGGTAAATGACATTTACTATTTTAAAACTTTTATAAAAGTAGGGCTAAAATTTATTTATCTCATATAGCCAGCTAAGTGAACTCCCTTGCACACAATAATTAATATTTGTTGAATAAATGAAAGTAATGCTGCATTATCATTTATTTCTTCTCACACTACTCTCACATTTATCACCTAATTTAATGGCAAATATAAAGATGTTGCCGTAATACTTCCTGGCTTAACGTGCTGTTGCATTTCTTTCTCCTAAAGCTTTGCCTTACTGTTCACATCCATGGCCACAGTCAGTGTTCAGAGGTGTTTAAAGCAGTTTAATGTTAAAAGCATGAACTCTATAGCCAGAGTTTGGTGATTCCAGGCTCTACCTCTTCTTGGTTGTGACTTCTGGAAGGCTCTTTTAATCAACTCAGCCTACCTCAGCCTCAATTGTTCTCATCTATAAAATGGGGACCATAGTAGAAGCCCCCTTGAGGGGTTGTTGCCAGATTAATCAGGCCACTCCCGGAAAACTCTAATAGTGCCTGGTGCATGGGAAGCATCCCAGGCCACCCTGCCTGTGTCCTGCCTCCTCTCTGCTCCAGGCGCTGCGGTAAGCATGAGGCTTCAGGGTGGAAACAGCACGAGTTCCTGTGCCCAGGGAGATGACTCACACACAGTACCTTTTCCTTTATTCTTCCTGTGGGGGACAGGTTAAGCTTTAACAGAACAATCTTAGTCATGCCACTTCTCTAAAGAAAGCCTCTACTGGTTTCATATTGTCTGACAAGTAAAATGCAGCCCCTTCAAGTCTGGTGCTAAGTGCCTCATGCAACACAGCCCTGATGGTTCTACCTTGGATTCTTGCTCTGCTCCCTTTGGGTCAAGCTTGAGTTCCCTGCCTTTGCATAGCCTTCCTCCCCAGGGAAGGCCCGCCCTGCTCCTCAGATCTTCTCCCCACCTTCTAGGTTATGCATCCTTCTAGGGCCTTACACTGGATCAGCACTGAATTCTAAATTTCTGCCATTCTCCCCTGCCTTCTCCTTACTTCCCTAATTTGCATTTTATCTATTTATTTTTTGAGCAGTAATATATTCAGTGACTCAAAATTCAAAAGCGCCAAATGAAAATGTTACCTTGAAATTCTTTTCCCCAGACACTCAGCGTTCTGTCTGGAGTCAAGTGCTGTTTACAGTGTCTGGTGATCCCTTTGAGAGGTATTTCATGTAGACACAAGGTCATGCATTCCACTTCCTTCTTTTCATACAAACGGGAACATGGAGTTCACAAAAAGGAGTTACCACAGATACTGCTTTCTATCTTGTCTTTTCCCACTTACTGCATATATCCTAGAGGATGATTCCAGGTCCTTGCACGAGGAGATCCCTCACTGTCTCTATAACTTTACTCCATTGCATGAGTGGAACATTATTAAGTCAGCTGGTGGCCACTTAGGTTTCTTCCACGTCTTTTCTATTACACATGCTGTTGCGATGCACATCTTTGTCTGTAGCTGCATAACATGTGCAACTGATACACTTGATTACTTTCAGAAGTGAACCGGATGTCAAGAGTGCATGCACCTGTAATCATGATAGCTGTTGTCACTTCTCCCTCTTAGGAGTGTCCCAGTTTACACTCCCATTAGCAGGTTAGGAACCTGTGAGAGTACCAGTTTCCTCTCACTCTTGACAACACAACATGTCACCATGTTTCTTAGTCAGCTTCAATGTAATAGGTAAAACAGTTTAATTTGCATATTATTCTATACTTAGAGACTCCAAAAAATAAACTAAAGAATCTTTTATATTTTCAGTTTATTGTCTTGATTGCAACAGCTTCAGAACAATTTTAGTGATAATGGGATAGTCACCATCCTTGTCTTATTCCTGATTTAATGGGAATGCTTCTTGTTTTCCCCGTTTAGCCTGATGGAAGGGGGTGTTTGGAAGTTAAGGTGCTAAATTTCCCTCTGTTTCCTCTTTTCAGTCATGATGGACTGAATTTTATCAAATACCTTCAGAATCATGTAGAAGATCATATTGTTTTTATTCTTAGATTTCTTAGTACATTGAATTGCATGGTGAACCATCCTCACATTTCTTAGTCATGAGATGTTTCTTTCTAATATGCTACTGTATGCTGTCTGCTACTATTATACTTAGGGTTGATCCATCACTTTTCCAAAATAAAACTGGTAGTTTTTTTCCTTTGGTTTTATAACATTTTAAGGTTTGGTAGAATTTTCCTTGGACACTGTCTACACCAGTGTTTTTCATGCTCCCATTTTTTTATCCTTACCCACAGACATTTGTTTTTCATTGTTGTTGTTGTGTGTGTGTGTGTGTGTGTGTGTGTGTGTGTGTGTGTGTGTGCATGAGAGAGAGAGAGAGAAATGTGATATAGAAATATTAATTAGTTGCTCTCTCATCCATGAGATAATACTCCAGCCAATTCAACTACACCAGCCAGGGCTCATGCTCCCATTTCAAGAGACCAGCCACCCATGTTTGCATCTGCCACCCTGGCTAGATGGGATTGCTTCTACCGAGTGACATGGGAAATGGACTAAGGTGCTTTGGGAAAAGGTTAGGGTTGGCCAGTGAGGTCACCGATAGAGAAAAATCACCCAGGACCTGATGTGTTTTCCTCTTGGGGACTCTGAGTCTGAACTGCCCAAAGAGGAGGAACAGAGGGAAAGTGGTCCTGAATGCTCAGGCTCTGCAAGATGCTGGCTGGGTCAGTGCAAGTGGTATTATTATAATCAGACTAAAGACCAGCCATTGTCTATATCATCTCAGTGGACAACTGAACATGTCATTGTGCCTTTACAGTGTTTCTTCCTTACAACTTAAGAACCAAAATAGTATGAGATGATGTGGGTTAGCCATCAGGAGTACAGAGTTTGGAGATGAACAGGCCCAGGTTTGAGTTCTGGCTCCATCCACCATCAGCATCCCACTGCACATTCCATGACTCGTCCCAGGACTAGAACCTGCCCCATGGCCAAAACACCTCCTGATATCCTGAGGCTCAAAAACATGTATAAAATAAATGGATTCTGTAACCTAACATTCTCTATATGATCCGAGTTTAGGGACATATTTCTGGAAATGATTTTTCAGAAGCTTTTCATTTAGAATTACTAGGCTGAAAATAATTTAGAAACTTATTGCTATAGTTTCCCTAAAGTGCTCCTCAGTTTCACAGGATTTGTGCTTTGACCTACATGGCCAAATGGAAAGGGACTCTGTGAAGGCGCTCTGCTTAGGTGACTCAGCTCATGAGCTCTGCATTTTTCTTCCTGCTTCATGAATCAGAGTGAATCTTAGTTGTATTGATTTTCCACATGTTACTCAGTTATGGGCCACAGATGCCTTTGCAATAGCCTCAGTTTCTCACAAACGAGGAAAATACCCTAACATAACAGCTGCATTTTCTAAAAGTCTGCATAATTATTGAGGAATTTGGCAAATTTTCTCTTGTATTTATATAGTAAATAAAGCAAAATCATGAGCAAATTCCATACATACAGGAGGCTCTGCAGTCTCTTCCCTGATTTTGCATTCTCTGTTAAAATGAGCAAACCTGTCTAAGCTGAGAGGCTGGGGTGTGGAGAGCATCATACTACCTCTTTGTGGAAACCAGAAAGGAGGGCTGATTTATTGTGAGCTGTTCTATTGTTTTCTTTTAGTTTATTCCCATCATAACTCTAGATTGAACTCCACAGGTAGTCTGAAAAGAGAGGCCAATTTCAGATAATTTAATTTCCCAACTGCAAAACTGTTTATCTCTCCAAAAATTATTATTTTCTTTCCACTAAAGCATCTATTGGAGACTTCTAGTCAAGATGGTGGCATAGGTAAACATGCACAACCACATTAATATTACAACTAAAATGTAGACCAGCCATCACTCAGAACCATCAGAAATTCAGCTGAATTGAAGTTAACAAGTACAGAATTAAAAAAATAAAAACCATTCATCCAGATTGGTAGGAGGGGCACAGACACTGGATGGGGTAGTCCCACACACATATGCTGTGGATAAAAATTTGATAGGGATATTTTGGGAATAAGGAGTCCCAACCGACATCAAGTTCCCAGCCCAGGGTTCCAGTGCAAGGAAGAAAAGTCTTCTAACATCTGGGTGCAAAAACCAGTGGGGACTGAGTCAGTGGAAGAGACTTTTGGAGTCCCAAGAAGTTCCCCTTAAAGAACCCACACACAGACTTACTCCCTCTAAGCTCCAACACCAGGGTACCAGCTTGAAAGGCACCAGTGGCATAAAGGGATGAACTGAATTGTCTGGCATCAAGGTGGGAGCTGGGGAATAGCTTTATCTCAGACAGAAAGGAGGGCAGATGCCATTGTTTCTTTTCTGATCCCTCCTAACCGAGTCACAGAGCCTGCAGGTGGGTGCCATATCTGAGACTCCATTAACCTGGCTAGCACTATTTGCCCCACCCTGGAGATCCCCTGAGACTCCATCCCACCCAGCTTACCCACCCAAACTGTTAACCTTGACTTTTCCACATGTATGGCTGGTCTTGACTCATGCTTCACAACTTCCTAAATCCTATACAACAAGCAGCAGCTGGTCTCAGTAAGCCCCCTGCGCTCACACCTCTTGTTAAGTGGCCCCAGGCCTGACACTAGCAGCAACCACCCTAGGTTCACAACTTGGTTTCACCTGGGAATATCAAAGACCAAGTAGCAGCCATCTTAAATTGTTTTATAACTCATTCAGGGTGGCTCTGGGAAGAACACAGAAGACAGCTGAGCTTGGTCTACAACATATGAGAAATCTCAGAGCCTGCACACACAGTGGACAACTACAGATGACATAGGAGCACCATCTCCCAATCCCTACACAGCTGATACTCCAAGGTGGGTGAAGGTTGGTGGTTAGTGGTCACAGCCAGTTCTTTCAGTTGACTGGTCTGTATAAAACCTCCCACTGACCTGTCAACAGCAATCAAGGCTCAACTACAAGAGGAGAGTGTACTCAGCCAATACAAAGGAGACACCTCAAATACGCAGCTTGGGTGATGGGGAGGCTCTTCCATAGGGCCCTACAGGACACCTACTACATTAGGTCACACTAGCAAGACACAGAGTCAATGCAGCTCTTCCTAATACATAGAAACAAACACAAAGAGGCTGTCAAAATGAGGAGACAAAGAAACATGGCCCAAATGAAAGAACAGATCAAAACTCCAGAAAAAGAACTAAACAAAATGCAGATAAGCCATCTATCAGATGCAGACCTCAAAATACTGGTTATAAGGATGCTCAAGGAACTAAGTGAAGACCTCAACACATAAAAAAGATCCAGTCAGAAATGAAGGATCTACTAATTGAAATAAAGAACTATTTACAGGAAAGCAACAGTAGAGTGGATGAAGCCAAGAATCAAATCAATAATATGGAACATAAGGAAACAAAATACAACCAATCAGAACAAGAAGAAGAAAAAAGAATCCACAAAAATGAGGATAGTGTAAGTAGCCTCTGGGACAACTTCAAGTGTTCGAACATTTGTATCATGGGATGCCAAAAGAAGAGAAAGATCGAGATTGTAAATCTATTTAAAAAAAAAATGAAAGAAAACCTCCCTAATTTGGTGAAGAAAATAGACATGCAGGTCCAGGAAGCACAGAGAGTCCCAAACAAGATGGATGCAATGAGGCCTACTCCAAGACACATCAGAATTAAAATGTCAAAGGTTAAAGATAAAGAGAGAATCTTAAAAGCGGCAAGAGAAAAGAAGTTAGTTACATACAGGAGAGTTCACATATGACTGTCAACTGATTTCTCAAAAGAAACTTTGAAGGCCAGAAGGGGTTGACAAGAATTATTCAAAGTCATGAAAAGCAGGGACCCAGAGCCAAGACTGCTCTATCCAGCAAAGTTATCATTTAGAATTGAAGGGCAGATAAAGAACTTCCCAGGCAAGCAAAAACTAAAGGAGTTCATCATCACAAACCACTATTATATGAAATGTTAAAGGGACTTATTTAAGATAAAGAAGATCAAAAGTAAGAACAATGGCAATAAACACACACCTATCAACAATTGTTCCTGAAAAACAAACTAAGCAAACAAGAACAGAGATAGAATCATGGATAAAAAGAGGAAGTTGATGGTTGCCAGATGAGAGGGGGATATGGGGAAGATGAGTGAAGAGGTAAGGGGACAAATAGATAGTTGAGAATAACCACTGCAATATGAAGTACAGCATAGGAAACGGACTCGCCAAAGACATTATACGCATGCCCCATGGACAAAAATAATGGTGTGGGAATTGCCTTAGGGAGTGGCAGTTGCTGGATGGAAGGGTGCAAATGGGGGAAAATTGTGACAACTGTAATATTGTAATCATAAAATATAATTTAAAAATAAAAGTCTCATCATTTATGTTGGCTATTGTAGCTGATATTTCCCTTTAAATTTCACAATTTTACAGGAGAATGAGTTTACCTTTATAGGGTATTGATTTTAGATTTCATATCATGACTTATGACTTACAGAAAATATCACATACACTACCTCCCCTGAAAAGCTACATAGGTAAACTTTTTAAAATTCTTGGAAACACAAAGCAATGTATTTCCTAATTTCTCTACCAATGTGGGAATTTTTTAAAGCCTGAAGAAAATCAGATCAGATACTATTCTTTTTTCAAAATTCCCTGTCTAGATTGAGTTCTAGTTCTTTTCAATACAAAAAGGATAGTAACAAAGATTAATATGATCACTTTTAAAATTAAGGTTTTCTTATATGCATGGAGGTGATATAGTTTCTTTCATTATTCCTTCTATTTTCTACTCAATTTGATTTGATAAATATAGATGTTCTCTTGAGCTTTGTATAAAGCAGAGGAAGAAGAACACACAGGTGAAACAGACATATTTTCCAAAGAAAAAGACTTTGTGACCTAGAGAGGAAGACATGTACACTGAACAGCTTTTTAAAAAAATAAACAGATAAGGTACAAAAAGTAACCACTTTTCTTCCTTTCAATTTAAGAAACAATTAAATTCTACAAAAAGGTTTATAATGTTGGGGCTTAAAGATACACTTAAAATAAAAGTAAAAGCAATGTATTCTTTTAACAATAAAAATAGCTGTTACATATATTTGGACAGAAATTTCATTTTTCAAGCTATTGGTACTCTGTTGACATTGAATGAAAGAAGGTGTTGAAATGTTGGATACAAGTTTACCTTCAAAAAGTTAGGATAGTGTTGAATTACATTTTATAATAGAACCTGCTTTTAAATTAACTCTAATAAAATTAGAAATTCACAAAAAAATCATTTAAAATTTTCAACTCTTCAGATATTTAAACACTTCCCCAAATATTTATTTGGTTATGAAAGGGATACTAAAATTTAAATATATAAGTAAAAGCTCATAAAATGAGACCAACTTTTTCTAAGAGATTTTTAATCATAAATGGTTTCAATACATTAAGAAAAATTTTAAAACATCATAGGCTTTAATATAGAAGTAAGAAAAAAAGCAAAGATGTAAACCTGAAGAAATAGAAAGAAAAAAATACATGGGAATAAGTTGATAAATTTATCTGAACAGAGGAAAATGAAAACCAAGTATAATCTGGTCCAAAAAGAAGCAACAACAAAAATATATGGATTTCTTATGGGGGAGATGATTATGCAAAACCTGTCAACACATAAATTAGAGTGTGCAAAATGATGGATGAATTCCCTATAATAACATGACCAGTTAAACTTTTTCATTTTCATTTAACTTCTTGGAAATAGTTTTGAGTATGTTAAGTTTCTTTTATCCTTTCACCATTTATTTTGCTAGTCTATTGTGGTATAATGGACATATATCACTGTATAAGATAAGTTCAAGGCATAAAGCACAACAACTTGACTTACACACTGTGAAATTATTACCACAATATGTCCAGTGAATATTTATCATCTCATATAGATACAAAAAAAGAGGAAAAATATTAATGTCTTTGTGAAGAGGATTCTTAGGATCTCACAGGGGTGTCCAACCCATGGTATACAGTCCACATGAGGCCCAGGATGGCTATGATGGCTATGAATTTATGATTTTGCCAACACAAAATCACAAATTTACTTAAAACCTTTTTTTTTTGCTCATCAGTTTTCATTAGTGTTTGTGTATTTAATGTGTGGCCCAAAACAACTCTTCTTGTTCCAGTGTGGCCCAGAGATGCCGAAAGGTTGGACACCCCTGATACCACACAGCATATTTGTTCTAACTTCTTACAAATATTGTACGTCATAGAATTATTTGCTAAATCATTTTGGAGTATATAAAGAACTTATAAAATAAGGGCAATTGGAACAATTTAGACTTGATGATAATCCAAGATTTTTTTCTTAGCATCTTTTTCATTCACACATTATTTTCTGAAGAATACACTGGCATTGAGGGTCTGAATGCTGTCTGGAGACGGGACTCCAGTTGTGGTCAGTAAGTCTTATTGCAAATTAAAAACTGTTCTTTGTATCTATGGTTTGTTTTGTGTTTTTGTTTATTTTTTATTATTATTATATTTTATAGTTCATTTTTAAATAATTTAAAAATTATTTATAGTTCATTTTTATTGTAATTTTTTCACTACCATTTATCCTCCTTGTGTCCTCTTCTACCTCCACCCACCCCCTCCCCGCTGCAAGCGCCGCACTGTTGTCCACATTCATGAATTCTTTTTCTCTTTCGTTGGGTCCTTCACCTCCCCAACCGCTGCTCCCCCACCTCACGTGCTGTCATCTGCCCTCCATCCATGAGTCTGTTTGTATTTTGCTGGTTAGTTCAGACAGATCATTCGATTCCACATATGAGTGGAATCATGGGGATTAGACTTAATGAGGTGATCACTTCCTAAGTCATATAAATGTTTAAACAATATTTTGTACACAGAAACTAATACAATATTTTATTCAACTATAATTGCAAAATAAAAATTTTTGAACTGTAAAAATATAGCCCTTTGCTGGGAGGACATGATATGGCTTGTACCTGAAATTCTATTCAAAGGATGTATAATGGGGACTTGAAAAATATGCCCGTTGCTCATAAGAGTAAGATCAGGACTATTGCTTAGAAGAGATCTGAGGAGTTTTCATGGTGGAAAAAGGCTCTGGCCTATCATGACAAAAACAAGATCATGTTACAGGTGAAGGCAAGGACTAGTTCATTCCTTTAAAAAAAATTGTCAGACTGGCCTCTTTCATCTACTTCTCTTATGAAATGATACTGGGAACCCGGCCAATACCGAGTGCAAGCTGGAGCAAAGGGACTGGACCACAGGGGAAGCATCACCCTGCCCAGGTAACCAGACTAGCAAAGCACGTGCCAAATGACTCACTCCTCCCTGCCCCGCCCCAAGGCAGGACAGTACCATGTACTAAGCATGTGCAAGGCTAGCAAGGGTGATTGGCTAAGGGAAAAGCCCTCCTACTCCTTTCCAATCCAGTGAAGACCTGTCAGTCTAGACAGAGAAAAAGACAATCTTGGTTGGGGTGGGGGCAACCCAAAGCACAAGGAAGTTTGAACACCCAGCACCCAGGTGTCGTTTATGTAAACTGAGGGAAGAGAAAGATGCTCTCTCCTGGACCCACCACACAGACATGCGGCCAGGGCTTGGGACTGGCTGCAAGGTAAACAGCAGCCCTGAAAAGGAGGGAACCTGAGGCTGGATAATGGCGGGGAGAGAAACGGAGGTGTGTGGAGTATGACTCAGCTGCCACCTGCAGTTCCAGAAGGAAGGTATTTTGAATGAGAGAAGGAGTTCTGGGCATGGCCTTCCCAGAGGGTTTCTCACAGGGGATGGGCTCTAAGGCAGGAGTCTGTGGTCCTCCCAGTCTGTGCAGCTTGCTAATAAAAGACCTCTTTCCTTTTCTCTCCAAACCTCTGCCTCTGGAATTGCCTCTGGGTGGCAGTGGGCAGCCCGACCTCATTTTTGTTCAGTAACAGAAACAAACATAGGTTTAAAAAATAAGTGTTTTCCAAAATACCCTATCATGATTTCTTGAATTGGTGAAGGAAGAAAGTACTTTACAACCTCTCCACTAGTTTAGTGTAAGTAAGAACAAGGAGCTCTTCCCTTGCATTTTGCTTATGTTAAGGGGGGGTTAGTGAGAAAAAAGATCTAAGCCAGAACTTCTCAAACTTCAGCTTGCCTATTAATCACCCAGAGCTTGGGCTGAAATACAGACTGCTTCACTGGGCCTCAGGTCTACCGGTTCCCAAAAGTGCTGATGTTGCTGCTCACTTTAAGAAAAGAGTGTCTACTAGATGGTAGGAAATCTACTTGAAGAGCGCTTTCATTTGGTAACTAATTTTGCCCAGACTCTATAGGTAAGGAAATTATGCCTTTCCTATGCTGGCTTTATGGAAAAGAGCAAATGGTAGATGGGCTGATAGCAGTGACACTTGTAAGCTAAGTTCCAGGACACCACTGAGAAAACCATGTGCTTTTTCATTTCCATGTTAAGGTGATCCTGGATTCCTAAGAATGTGTCAAATTTTATTTATTTCTTATTTAAAAAGTACTGTGGGTGTTAAATATATTTTAGAAAGGTTTTTTATTAACTATAATTAAAATCAAATTTGGATTCTTAAATACCTAGATTTCATTTGTTGGGCAATAACTTTGTATGAAATAGTTCCTTTTCATACAAGTGAAATGAGTGACATATAAAGTGAATGAGGGTCAAGCAAGAGGCTTAAACCTGTTCTTCTATTTTTCCTGCTTCTGCCACATAATGGAAGATAAGATAAAAACATTTTAAATGTATTTGTAATAACTGAAAACAGATATACAGCTTTTCTTGAATTAAAAAGATGATTATTTTTTCTTCAAATCTCCATGATCTTTCAGAGTGTTACAAATTTCAACTAAAATAGCTAGTTATTTCTTAACGAAGGATTAAAAAAGCCTACGAGATTGTTTTCTTTAAATTTTTATTAATTTCTGAGATCAATAATTAAATTGCTAGGTAATCATCATTAATTACAATTTTTATTTATTTAGCTTATCTATGCATTTCCTAGAATGTAATAATGGTGAGTTTTCCTCATCAGTGTTATTTTTCCCAAGTCAGGCAGCATTGGTCTTACTCACCTTTTCAAGAACTTCACTGTCCTTTGTGACATAGGATCTGAAACTTAGGGTTCATAACAGATACTAGAATGCAACATGTGTCATGGATGCCCACAGTTTGAGAAAGAAAAGCTCTTTTTCTTCTGCTGGATGAAATACATAGGGTGTTAAGAGCTACCACATCCCTCCACTTTGGATGAATGCAATTTTATCTTCTACCAATGAGAACATAAACAGCAAATTATATTGCTGGAGATTATTTGCATATCCCATAATTGGAAACCTATTCTTCATAGATAGCTGGTTATAACATATTTCTCAGCAAGTGATGTGATAGATTTGAAAAGTTTATATATTTCTTCATTATTTTCTCAGGAATTTAAACATATTTATACTGAAAGGGTATGCCAAATTAAAAAAGGAAGCAGATATATTTCAATAGAAAACCAGAGTTCAGGAGCTGAAGATATAATTATACCTATTACTAATATTAACAAAAATAGTTAATATTTTACAGTCACTTCCGAAGAGCATTACCTATATTAACTCTTTTATTTCTTGGAAAACCCTATAAAGCAAGTACTACCATTAGTATCTGATTTTATATGAGGAAAGGGGGAAACAGGTTAATCAACAAAGTTACATAACTAATAAAAGAAGCTGATTTTTAAAATCAAATCAAGATTAACCTACTACCTTAGAATATGGGAAAACATTAAAATATTTTAATAGGGTCTCTTTGCATTTTGCTGTACAATATCTGTATTTTATTTCTTGTAAATTTTACCATTTTATATGACAATTTTTCTAGTCTTCAGAGAGATGAAGTCAAAAGCCCCACACAGTCAGGAGTTTTAAGACTCACCCCGCCACCCCTGCAGTCACTGCACCTAAGATAGAAACTGCCTCCAGATGAAAGAATGTAGCTGTTGGTCTCCTCTTTATACTACAGTGACAAAGACTCCTGGGATAGTGAAATAAATATGCAAATTTAGAATGGCATCAGCTTCTTCCTCCATTGATGTGTTGGCTTTGCTAAAAACAGCCCAGATTTTGCCTGAATTGTAAACTAAGCAAATATGACTAGAGGATATATAGGAAACAGATGCTGACTTTAAAAAAGTCACTTATCCACCATCACATTTTTATAATCAGCTGAAACTAGCATTCAGTCCCTTTTCTTAAAATTACTTAAAATTTACCCATAAGAAATAAGCCTCAAAGTTTCCATGGTGAAAATGGAATAATTTATTTTGAAATTATTACTCTAACAGTGTTTAGGTGAAATTATTTGTAGATAATAAGATTATTTTCAATCTTACAGGACCATGAATGTTCAGAATTGTATTTCTGTATGTGCTGTGGAACATGATAAATTTATGCCAAAGTTAGTTTAATGACTCAGGATGCATTCTACCTATTCTTGACAATGAACAATAGGAATGTGCCTTGTTATACATAAACATGGAATATTAAGACTCTTGCAGAAATAAATTAAATATGTATAAATGTTTCTGAAGAGATGAATAGTTTCTTTCCAAGTTGGAGAAACACAGCATAGGGAATTAGAAATGAAAAGCAAAGCCTGCTCCTGGTACATCCTAGATGTGGACTTTCATCTGGTTGTCACCTTTCTTTAACTCAGTTTCCATTTGAAAAATGGAGATGATACCTTATGAGGATTAAGTGTCAAAGTGCATACAGACCACTTACCACAGTATCCATCAGTCAGTGAATTATAATTGTTTTCTATCAACATTTTGAAGAAATATTAAAGTCATATAAAATTAACTGCAGCAGCAGGGTGTTTACAAATATCAATTAGTAAAGCATATTGTAATTGGCTATGGGTTTCAACTTAACAGGACAAATGAGTGAGCCAATGAGAATAATTTTGAGGTCAACATATTTTCAGAGTAATTTTGAATGGCTGAGAAGATGGACCACAACTCCTTCTCCTCATTTTTAAAGCATTTGATTAGTAATGTATTCCTTACTTGAATCAGAGTATGGGTGGTATGAATTTTTTTTTGTATTTGGACAATGGCTTCATGGTTATGGATGGATAAATATATCTATTACAACAGGCAACTTTATGCACTAAAGTATTAAGAAAAATATATTTGTAATATGAGTGTGAAGTCTGTGTCGAATGGTTATTGCCTATATATTTAAAACAATGAGATCAGCTTCTTGCTACCATAAGTCTATGTTGTATTTTGAATTTAAATTTTTTCCATGTAGTTCAACCCTACATTTTTTATCTTTCTCTCTCTCTTTTTTGTTTTGTTTTTGTTTTTGGTTATGGACACAAGAAATTCATACTAGTAAATAAAATCAAACCTTTTTAAATAACACTTAAATACATGTAAATCAAATCTAAATATTCATGTTATATATTATTTTGATTACCTACTTTAGTGATTTCTGTGACATTCTAACAGCCTACAAAACACTCATTCTCTTTTTCTCTCTGCAATAAACAGATCCTCTGGATCAGCCATCCATATGGCCACCAAGCTGAGAAGATTGCATTTCTTATCTCCTTGGCAGTCAGGGCTGAGTCTCAGTGCCTGAGAAGTAATAGTAAGTGTTGACTGTATTTCCAAAAAGTCTCCATAAAAGACAGGGACTGTCTTTTCTCCCACTTCTACCTTGTTTTTGGAATATAGATGAGCTGGTTAGAGCCACAGCAGCCATCTTTGATCATAATAATATTGGACAGAACAGAACACCAGAGGAGGGTGACTCTTCTACAAGCATGCCCTCGCCTGTTTCTAAACTTCTTCTAGATGTGACAGGGACATGTTACTTACTGAAGCTTAGTGTTCCATTTCTTGCAGCTAAGCTTAATCCTAATTAATATACAAGGTATTTTGTAGAAAGTACTCATCCAAACAGATATTCTACATAAACTGAATTTCTTTAAAGAATTAATATGTGCCATATACTTTCCTGGAAATTCACCATTCATATTCACATAACAGCATAGTAAAAACTCACACAATACTATAATAAAAAATGTTTGACATAATTAACTCATTGTTTCCTAAACTTCTATGACCACAGATTTGTTTTTATTGTTTAAGATTTTATTTATCCATTTTTAGAGGGATGGGAAGGGGATGAGAAAGAGAGGGAGAGAAACATCAATGTGTGATTGCCTCTTGTGCACCCCCTACTGGGGACCTGGCCTGCAACCCAGGCATGTGCCCTGACTGAGAATCAAACCTGTGACCCTTTGGTTTGCAGGCCCACGCTCAATCCACTGAACTATACCAGCCAGGGCCTATGACCATGACTGGTCTATGACATGTTTTTAAACAACATGTATTAATACCCTGGGTTATTTGCATTCCTTCCACACAACATGGTTGGGGAAAGCTAATCTATGTTGTTCCTCTGAATTAGCATCTGCTATAAATTTTCCCTGCCACTCAGCCTTTCCTCCCTTGCGGCTTGGGGAGACAGGTCTCAGCTTTTCCTCAGATCTTGGCAAAGCTGGCACTTCAGGAGTATTTTTCATCATCTTATCCATTGGAGCATTAGACTGAGAATCTTTTTTCTTCTGTGACAGGGAGGCAATAAATTTGACTGAATTTAGATAAAGTCTGTTGGATTCTTCTTGAGTTTATAACAAAAAATAGATATTAGGTTACAGTAACAACTTTTCCTTTATGTGTAGCTAAATGTTCAGGTCTCAAATAGCCAATACTGTAGTAGTCCCTAGGATGTGATTTTTGTTATAGGCCTTTCAAGAGAGAGCAGTTTCTGAAATTTACTTTTAAAATGACATGAACACTGATAACTATGTCAAAAAGAAAATTTGCAAGGAAAGAAAGAGCACACATATTATATCAAGAGAAGTCCAGGACCAGAAACTGTCTATTAAATAATACTTTTTATAAATGTTATAAGATTAAGTTTAAGATAGCTAAACCAGAGATTAATGTATCAAAGTACAATTTCTTCTTAAACAGTTAAAATTTTATTAGTGTGTATTTAAAAAATATTCCTACCTATCCCTCTATTGGCAAATTGCTTTCTGCCAAACCTTTATTTTGTAAAATCAATACAAATTTAAGATCAATTTCCATAAAGGCAATGTTTAGGAGTGATCTGTCTTTGGAAAAGTATAAATAAAAACAGTAAGCAAGGACCCCATCTGGAAGTAAATGGCTTACAGTTCATACTCAGAGGGGGTTTTAGCACAAATCTGTAAAAGAGGTCAGAAGTTATAATTTGATATGCAAGACCTAAGCTTTTAACTGTTTTTTGTTTTTGTTGTTCTTTAGATATACTGAAAGGTTTTTTCCTTTAAAGCCTCTCCATGCAAAATTATTTCAGAAATAAAAGTATCTTTTATTCATTTAGTGAACGCCAACACTGTAGAAAGTCTTCTTAGAGCTGGCACAAATGGTGGGTCCATACTCACAGGAGTACAAGGCCTGGGCTCAGGATGCACATAGTACATTCAACAAAGTACAAGACAAGCACGTGGTAGGAACCTTCTGGAAACATAGGACTTATTGAGTCAGGGCCAGCAGTGTGCTGGTTTTAACAATTAGTTGCCAGATTTGACTTTTTAAGAAAAGTATTTAGAATACTGGCAACTAATTGTTAAAACCAAAACAAACAGACTAAATAGATTCCAAAAAATTATCAGGGTAAAAATCAAGTAAAAACCAAAAAAAAAAAACAAAAAAAAACTGTGGGTTTTATTCCTTATTATACCCAGGACTGACAGTTTGCTACATCTTATTTATAATATCTCATTAACTCACCTCACTGAGGAAGCATTTCTGACAATTCTGGTATCTCCTTGTTAGCTGGCTATTTTATGGGCATTATGTAACTTGTTTATACTATGGGGGGGTGTCAGAGAAAAGTCTCTGTGAACTGATTACAGTCTCTTATCTGCTCATATCATGCTGTTCAGTCTATCTGTGACCTTTGCTATGTTTAAAACAACCATATCTTTAAAAGCAGATTAAATCTCACCTTAATGTGGAGGTTGGGCAAAGAATTAAGACAGCCCATAAGCCCTCTCCTTGCTCACATTGCATTCTGTCTACAGCTTTCTCCTGTGACCTTCTCCTCTGCACCCCCTCTACTCTCAATTAGCAAAGTAAATATCAGTGTCTTGGTTAAGAACCTGGACTTTAAAGTCAAAAGCATGTGGCTGACTATCTGCTTTGTCACTTACTCACCAAGTATTCCAAGATAAATTAGTCTCCTTGCATCTCAATATCTTTATTTGTAAAATGGATTAATAAAAATAGAATCTACTTATGGGAAGGATTTATTGAAGTTACAAATTGCAGTTCACTCTATCTTAAAGAGTAATATTATCAAGGGCCACCCATTTCATCCTTATATGGTTTTAATGCCCAGGGAATTCTTGCTAAATCTGAGTTAAAATGTCATTCATTGGTCCCAGTGCTATTGCATAGGGCCTAAGCAATCAGGTTTCTTCTTAAATGTACTCTCAAAGAGAACAGGCGTAGTTTATTTTGCAAGAAGATATACTGTCACATCCTTTAATCTAGATAGTGCATTTCTTTTCCTGTATTCTAGAATCACATCAGCCATAAAAATAATGGGCTCTTCATATTTATGATTCATATTGAGCTCACAAATACATCAAATCTCTGAACCTTGATTTTTATATCCAAGCCATAGAAGTCTCACATTTTGTCCAGCCCAATCCTTTATAAAATATTTATACAATATCATGAAAAAATTGGTAAATAATCACCTCTAGATGTAAATTATCTATCCATAGTCTGTTGAAAGGGAAACTAAAATTAGCATCTTTACATCTTGGTTTGAAAAACAGTATCTGTTTCTTCCTTGTTTTTGAGGGGTGACAGGGCCATAGTACCTCTATGTGAACAAAGTGTCTTAGAAGGTAAAGTATGAAAATGGTATGTGTACTGGGTTAATATAAATGTTAGTGTGGGATACATTTATATATTTATATTTTATTAATGTCTACATTTTCTTCTGGAATTCTTTCTCTGCCTATATAAGACCAATGCTGAACCATTCATGCCTCCAGCTAGTCTGCTATATCTAGACAAATGATATTCACACAGACTAAAAGTAAAGGGATGGGAAAAGATATTTCATGAAAATATAAAGGGTATAAAAGCTGGGGTAGCAGTACTTGTATCCAAGAAACTAGACTTTAAAACCAAGGCTATAGTAAGGCACAAAGAGGGAATAATCCAACAAGATAATATAACTCTAGTCAATATTTATGGGCCCAACGTAGGAGCACCTAAAATGTGAAGCAAATGATGGACATAAAGGGAGAGATCGACATAAATACAGTCATAGTTGGGGATTTCAATACCCCATTGACTTTGATGGATAAATATTCCAGACAGAAAATCAACAAGGAGACAATGGCCTTAAATGCCATACTAGATCAAATGGATTTAATTGATATCTTCAGAGCATTTTACCCCAAAGCAGCTTTCTAGGATAGACCACATGATAGGACACAAAACACGACAAAATAAATTTAAGAAGATTGAAATCATATCAAGCATCTTCTCTGACCACAATAGTATGAAACCAGAAATCAATCACAAGAAGAATACAGGAAAATGCACAAAGACATGGAAGCTAAATAACATGTTATTAAACAATGGATGGGTCAACAACAAGATCGAGGACAAAATCGAAAGATATCTTAAAACAAGTGAAAATGAGGAAACAACAACCTAAAATCTGTGGGACACTGGGAAAGCAATACTAAGAGGGAAATTCATAGCATTATAGACCTGTCTCATAAAACAAACAAAAAAAGCTGAAATAAACAATCTAATTTCGCACTTAAAAGAACTTGAAAAAGAGCAACAAAAAAGCCCAAAGTGAGTAGAAGGAAGGAACTAATAAAGATCAGAGAAGAAATAAATGAAATAGACTCTAAAAAAGTACAAAAGATCAAGGAATACAGGAGCTGGTTCTTCAAAGAGATAAAGAAGACTGACAAACCTTTAACCAGACTTAACAAGAAAAAAAAAAAGACCCAAATAAAAAAAAAATCAGAAACCAAGGAGGAGAAATAACAACTGACACCAAGGAAATACAAAGGATTGTAAGAAAATATTATGAACAACTATATGCCTACAAATTGGACAATCTGGACAAAATGGATAAATTCCTAGAAATATACAATCTTCTAAAACTAAACCAGGAAGAATCAGAGAATCTGAATAGAAAGATTATACCTAGTGAAATTGTAGCAATGATACAAAAACAAAAAACAAAAAAACCAACAAACAAAAGCCCTACATGGTTTCACAGGTGAATTTTACCAAATAGTCCATGAATAATTTATACCTCTCCTTCTCAAATTATTTAACAGAATTCAAGAGGAGAGAAGGCTCCCAAACTCATTTTACAATACCAGCATTATCTTAATTTTCCATTTTGGCAGAAAGTCCCAAAGAGAAAATCTTAAAAGCAGCAGGAGAAAAGCAGTTAGTTACCTACAAGGGAAGTCCCGTAAGACTGTCATCTGAATTCTCAACAGAAACTTTGAAGGCCAGAAATGATTGTGATTAAAAGAGATGAAAAGTAAGGACACACAACCATGATTACTTTACCCACCAAGGCTATCATTTAGAATGGAAGGACATATCCTAAAAAGCTTCCCAGATAAGAATAAGCTAAAGGAGTCCATTATCACCAAACCTTTACTGCAAGTAATGTTAATGGTACTTCTTGAAGAAGAAGGAGGAGGAGGAGGAGGAAGGGGAGGGATCAAAATATAAATAATAAAATGGCAGTAAATACATATTTATCAGTAATTATTTCAAATGTGAATGGATTAAATGTTCCAATCAAAGCTGAATGGGTAAGAAAATAAGATGGATATATAAGCTGTGTATAAAAGACCCAGTTCAGATTGAAAGACACATACAGTCTGAGAGTAAAAGAGTGAAAAAAAAAAGATATTGCATTTTATGCAAATGGAACAAAAGAAAGCTGGAATAGTAATACTTATATCAGTCAAAATGGACTTTAAAACAAAGACTATACCAAGAGAAAAAGAAGTACCCAGTAATTCCATTTCTGGGCATTTACCTGAAGAAACCTGCAATATTAATTCAAAAAGACATATGCATCTCTATTTTAATTGCAGCATTATTAATTGCAGCCAAGATATGGAAGCAACCTAATTGTTCATCAATAAACAAACATTATGAAGAGGTGGTACATATATACAAAGGGATATTATTCAGTGACAACATGGATGGGCCTCAAGCGTATTATGCTAAATGAAGTAAGGCAAATGGAGAAAGAAAAATATCATATCATTTCACTAATATGGGAATCTAAAAAACAACTAAGAAACAAACTCACAGAGAACATTCTGGTGGTTCCCAGATGGGAGGGGAGTTAGGGGGAAAGGTGAAAAAAGGAGAAGAGATTAAGACATACAAATTGCTAGTTATAAAAGCAGTCATGGAGATGTAAATTAAAGCATAGAGAATATAGTCAATAATATTGTAAAAACTATGTGTGGTATCAGATGGGTACAAGACTTATCAGGGTAATCATTCTGTAAGTTATATTAATGTCTAATCACTCTGTTGTACACTTGAAACTAATATGATATTGTATGTCAATTATACAAAATATATTTAAAGGAATAAGAAATCATTACCAAACCTAAAAACTGTTAGGTAAATTGAGGTAAGGAATATTATGATAAGTTTATTAACAGAAAGATTTATGAGTAAAGCCACCCAATACCAAAGCATGGTCCTTGTTTGGGGACATTAAACTTATATTACCTGAAAAGTAAAAAGTTAAAAAGCAACAAAAGCAACTTGGGACAAGAAAGCTATATATGGAGTTTTGGCCTCACTGAGTAAGTACTGGGATTGAATCCACTGCATTTACCTGGGAGAGGAATGAGAAGATCACCACAAAACTTTAGACTGTGATTTGAAGGACAGTCTAAATAATGAAGTACCTACAGACAGGAAGATTATTTAGGCACCTGATGATATATGTAGTCTGGGTGAGGGATGATGAAGATCTGAATCCTGAATGGCTGCCATGAGAAGGGAAGCTATGAATTCTTGAGATATGGCGATATCATTTTAACATTTTCCAAATCTGCTGCTCTCCTTTATGTAGAAAGTCTCTCAGTGTGTATGTGTGTGTGTTGGGGTAGCCTAGATGATCCATCCAACTTTGGAATTTTATAAAGACACTTTGGGTTCCTGATACCCAAAGTGATCAAAAGCTGGGGCAAAAAAAAGATACCTATATAGTTCTGTACTCTTCTAATGTGTTTGTCAGTTCTTTGTCTTTCTTTTTTTCTTTTCTCTTTTATACTATTATAAATAAATAAAACCACTCCTCCTAATCTAGTAAATTGACTTCATGACTTCAAACTTGAAAACCATTATTTGAAACTCTGAGGACTTTGAAGTCAAGAAACATACTTGATTGATTTCTGTCTCTTACAGTCCTTCACCATAGAAGAAAGTCAAGCAGGGTTGCTACATCTTTTTTTTTTTCAAGTAAGAAGAATCATCTCTTTGACAGCACTGTCCAAATAAGCTTTTGGTTTCCCTCAGTGTGTCTTGTGTGATGCAGAGAACATAGAGAATGCTGGCCTGCTGCTTACTGAAGGACTAACAAAAGCTATAGAAGGTTCTTTTTTGAATATCCCCACTGAAGAGAGGAATAAGGAAGGGAGGAGAAAAGAGAGAAAAGCAGAGCCAGTTCTGTTCATCTTCAAACAAAAGATATGGAAAGACCTGGCATGAAGAATCTGAAAAGACTGAAGGTCTTCTGAGTCTCAGGTTGGCCAGTGAAAACCCCACATCTTATTATTGCTATACAAAACACTGCTAAAGGGGCAACACATTTAAATCAAAATGACAATTCAAGGTAACAGTGTCCTGCTCCCTTGGTCTCCATCCCCACTGCCTGAATCTTCAGCAGACTGGTTCTCTACATCTCCAGGTAATCAAAATGAACTAATTATCCAGGAACCACAGCTTGCCCATACCTTCATTGGCTTTTCCTATAGCAATAACCTAAAATTTATAGCCATGTGTATATATTAAACTTTCACTTAAATAGGTGTATTTTAAGGACCTTTCCCTAATGGAACTTAGTGAAGCTGTACTTGACCAAAGTCAGTGAGAACTTAATCTGTATCCAGTGTAGTGCTAGGTCATGGAGACAAAAGGGGATGGGAAACCTAGTGGCACTCAGTCTGTGCGGCAAAGGTGGCCACATGCACAGAGTGAGCTTGGCTGTCACACTTCAAGCATCAGACCATGGGTCTGAGCAAAGAGCTGTGGATGCCCAGGAAGAGAGCCATTCCTTCTGCCATAAGTGAGAGGTCAAGTCCAGAGAGAAGGTTCCAGAGATGGCGACTTTTGGGCAGGGCTTTGAAGACTGAATGGAGTTACCAAAAATAGACAAGTAAGGGGCATTTAGGTTACTGGAGACCATGTAAACTTGGCTGCAGGAGAGGTAGACGCAGGATTGCTCAGTGGTTTGCATGGCCAATGCAGCAGGGATAAGTTGATAACAAGTTGAGAAGAAATAAGTATCATGGTCAAGAGCTAGGTACTACTGGGCATTTAAATGGGTACTATGTGTTTATTCTCTAATTGTTGAGTGTGTGCAAAGTGTTCCTAATGCGGATTATATAGCTGGAAGGTAACTCAGGTGATCTGTCCCATCACCACGAATTTTATATATGAAGACACAGAACTATAAGTCATTTGGTTAAAAGGGTCTTTTCCCAGAGGTTGGAGAGAATTCAGCAGCCTGTCTGCACACAGGTAGAAAGCAGTCACCCTGCCGCTGGGGCATACATAGACTGGCTCTCAGTCAGAAAGCAAAACTGCTCACTGTCCATTGAAACTGATCAGGAAGGGTAGGAGCAGATGGGTAGAAGGACAATCTCACTGTTCAGGAATGTGAACAGTTGTAAAGGTGGCTGGATTTGGGCACCTTTCAAGGGAATTGAACTTCAGAGGCATCAGGAGGACTTGGTAATGAGGCAGCTGATGCCGAAGGCAAACAGAAGCAAGAGCCTATGGACTCCACCAGGTGTCTTCTGAAGTCAGTCAGGAAGAGGCCACACAGGTCATCCCCTCCTCAGTGATTAAAAGGAAACTCCTTAGCTAGTATGAAGCTTTTGTTGGGAGCAAGCAATGAGTTTAGGGGTAAAAACCCAAGTCCCATGAACACCCAAGTCTGAGAGTATCAGCCTCACTCATTGTGTCCTGTGTCCACCTCCACTGGGACCGAGGGTGAGGATCATAATGTGCTATGATTCAGGAAGAGGCCCTGAGAAGTCACCACCTGGAGAGATTTGAGAAAACCCTTCGCTCATCTGGCTCTTTGCTTTGGGTGGGCCAGCTCCTGATTTTCAGGGTACCAAGCTCTGGGTTGTGGAGTTTGTTCACCCCGTTGATAGGACAAGACCTGGGCATCTGCATGTGTCACTGCAAAGTGTGCTGAGAAAGATCTCATCAGAGGAAGGATGGAGTGGAGGTAATATTCTGGATTCAAGGAAAAAGGCTCCTTTCCAAGGGCAGTGACCTCCAGTCATTCAACTCCAGTCCAGCCCCAGCCTAGTCCTATGTCAAGAGAGGTGGAGCCCAAGTCAACACAAAAGCAGAGTCCCCCTAAGTCCCTGGGGTGACTGAGTGAACAGGCCTGTGGTTCTGTTGCTGTGCCTGCTCAGAATGTTCAAGTAAGGAATGGACACAGAGAATGGTGCCTACATGTCTATGAGTGAAGAAGAAAGCTGGGGATTTTGCAAGGAAAAAAGTTATTCAAAGTTGAATAAGTAGCCATGGAAATCTAGATGTCTCCAGTGTCAGAATGGACTCCAATAATGATTTTCACTCCATAAAATGCAGATTTTGTCTCAGTTTGACCAAATTATAAAGAAGAACAAAAATAAGACAAAGGCAATGGCTGGTAACCACCCCGCAGGGAATCCCAGAGCCCACACAGTGCAGGGGCCATGTGGGTCTCCATTTTCTCTCAAGGGCATTCACCATAAGACACTCAGTGACAGATTGCCCTAGATCACAAGCAGGTAGAGTTCATTATTTCCCTCATTTGCGTAAAGGTCACAAGCAAAGAGGTCCTGGTCTTTCTGTGAGCACAGAGAAAGCACATCACATGAGGATGCTGACGCAGCTCACCTTTGGGCAGGATGCTTCCAAGAAGAAAGAGTTATTTCCCTCTGTTTTAGAAGTCTTACTGCTTTATTTCTGACAAAATATAAAAATATGCTCAATAATAGTCTACATAGCACCTAATCTAATCACATGGCATTTAGTGAATTGTATCCAGAACACTGCCGGCAAAATCCTCCAACCCCATGCTGCCTCTCTGCCAGGACACCTCCAGACCTCACGGTCACTGAACTTCTCTCTCGGTTCTCACACAGTGGCTATTAGCCACACTAACTTGGAAATGATAAGTGATCCCTTCCCTAAGGACTCTCTTCAGACCCATCATCCTCTTTGATACTCTTATAACTGGAGAACAAATTGTGGACGATGAGTTCTCAGTTTTCTCCTTATATCTGTTAGAACTGCCAGAACAGCTGCAATCACAGGGTCAGGAATAGAAACATATTTTTTAAATTCAAAGAAAATACAAAGAAAAAACTGTTCCTTCCAGTATTCAGACAGTACATTTGTTCCCTCGGGTTGGTCAAGAGGATGTTTATAAAGCACTTGCTGTCAAAGGCTTAGCTGAGGGGCAACTCCCACAGACACCAGACTGCGCTTCCTTGTGAGGGTCCCAGGGTGACCACCTCTGATTTTCACCTCTCAGAGAATCTGATCACATTTACTGTCTCATTTATTTTTTTAAACATTTTATTTATTTATTTTTAGAGAGGGGAAGGGAAGGTGAAAGAGGGAGAGAAATATCAATGTGTGGTTGCCTCTTGCATGACCCCTACTGGGGATCAGGCCTGCAACCCAGGCATGCTCTCTGACTGGGAATCCAACCAGCAACCCTTTGGTTCACAGGCCAGTGCTCCATGCACTGAGCCACATCAGGCAGAGCTTACTGTCTTTAATGTGTTCCACTTAGAGTTAAGAAAGTGCAGAGATTAGATGTCTCATTAGATGTCTCAAGAGCCTTTGGGCTAAGGGACATGTTCGGGCTCCTCTTCCTGGTACCCCCTTCTTTTTTCTGTGCTGCTTGCTCCTCTCTGGGTGGCATGTGAAGGACAAGTCAGTGGCGCCAGGTTGAGTAGCATTACTATTTCTTTAAGTATGCTTTTAAAATACAAGGCCCAAATTAAAATAAAGTCCCAGACCCGAAGAAAGAAAATTTGAAAATCTCCTCATGAAATGAACACAGAAATTTTCCACCTCCCCAGACAACTGGTACCAAAAAATCTGGAAGTGGGATGGGGAAAACAGCAAACAAAAACCTGGGGGTGCCGGGCTGTGGAGAGGCACCCACGGCCCCAGACCGCCTCACGGCCCACACGTGGCCTCATTCTCTCATGCCATCCAAGTGTGAGCCACGGCAGCCTTCCATTTCTCTGTCTTGGGGAGATAATGTTAAATTTGCTTGTGTTCCTTCACATTGCACATGTTTTTACTAAGGGTGAAGGATGTAAGGGAAAAGGATGTATTTTCCTGCCCTTTGTATACATTTTCTCTTTTAAACTTTATAATAGCATTGAGTAGTACATATTTAATCCATATTTGGAATATGTAGTAATAGAAGCTCAGAAAGACTCTCCCCAAATACATAGAACCAATAAATAAGTGGATGAGATTAACTGAGTTCTTTCTGATTTGAAAATCCATGGTGTTTCAAAAGGCACATTTCACAAATGTCTGTCTGAAATCACAGTTCTAGTGCATGGGTATTATCTTACCAATAAATAGAAATCCTTGAAAGGGACACAGAGATTTTAAATATTCAGCATTTTTCAAAATCTTTAAAAGTAGAGGTGGATACAGCCTGATAGGGGGAAGGAATGACAGTGAAACGGAACCCCTGTTCAGCTTGTCTGTGTGTCAGTAGTGCTCCCACTGCTCATCAGATACTCACTTCCTCAATCCTCACAGCAGTTCCGCGAGGAAGTACTATTGTTATCTCCATTTTACAGGTGAGCAAAGTGAGTATAGAGAGGTGCTCTAGCCACCTCTCGCAGGCCTCCCCAATCTGCAGACACAATGTGGGCCAGATACTTCGGTAAGACTTGTATGAGAAGATACACCAAAGACTGATCTACTAAAATTTATCTGAAAATAAATGCTTTTTAAATATGGAAAGTAAAATTTGGTTGCAGATAACAGGTGTTTTAGAACTCTGAGGTTGCTGGACTAATTCTTGACCTCAATTGAAATTGAGAAATCAACTTTAAAAGTTCTAAAGTTTGCTGGTGACAAAAGAAAAAAAAATATCCAATTAAACTAGACCTTTGAACAAGCTGTAGTTATAGCTTCTGGGAGGAGAGTTACACAGACTCTCTGGGCAGCAATTTTCCTTACTTCATAATTTAGGAATTTGAGTCTCAGAGAGGCCAAGATTCCCACTGCTGGAATCAGACTTAAAACAGTTACTTTTACACTTATCTTGGTTAAACAAACCACTTAGATTTATGTGCTTGGCAGAACAATAGAAGTAAGTTAAAACCAAAGAAAACAATAACACAAACAAAAGCAGCAAACATGAAGAACTTTTCAAGAAAGTGTCTGCTACCTGTTGCAGCAAATCACATTCTTGTGTCCGTCCCACAGAATCTACAAGGATACCTGCTGCCCTGAGTTCATTCAGCTCACCAGCAGATCGCTTTGGCCCCCCTCAAACATGCTGAGAATCCTGCGCAGGCCACAGTCACCCCACACAGCAGTTGGCTAAGGCACCTCCTTCTTCTTTCACCTCCTGCTATCCACTCTACACACAGCCGCCAGAGTGGCACTTGTAAAACATGAATTATATCACTCCCCAGCATGAAATCCCTCCAATCTCCTCATTTACTGAGAGCAAAACCCAAATCCATGTTATAGCTCTCAGATACCTTCTCAAATTTTTCTCACGCCATGTTTCACCTACCCACTACTCTCTGGCCACACAGCCTCTGTGCTGCTCGGAGAGCACTCCAAACAGGCCCCACCTCAGGGCCTTCTGACCACCTTCCTCTCTGCCTTGAACCACTCTCTCCCCAGAGGACACCATCACATCATTGCGCCCCAGTTCTTTCAGTTATTTTGTCCTATTTGAGTTCATCCTTGACTACAGCACATTAGGTGGCTTCCTCGGGCTATGCCCTCTAGTGCAGTTTTCCCTCATGATGGCTGTTGCTCTGTAATATTATGTGTTCATGTCTGTGTGCATGTGTGTCACTGCATGTCTGTACCATGTTATCTTTATGTGCATGCATATGCATGTGTATGTTTATATATGTGTGGCAAAGTAAGTTTACAGTTTGTGTGAAAAATAATGCAATAATTAATAACAATATAAGAGTAAACTCTGTTTCATGTACTCACAACTGTAAACCCACTTTCATCAACCCTATATATGAGTGTGCATGTATGTGTGTATGTGTGTGGCAGTGTGTATATATGTGGACATGTCATTGTATGTGTGTGTTATGCATGCACATCATGTGTGTCATTGTAGATACTTGTGTGTGTACTTGTATACATGTATGTGTATATATGCATGCATTTGGGTGCTTATATGTATGCCTGTACATGCATGTGTTTGTGTGTGGTTGTGTGTATGTGAGGGTGTGCCATTATATTCTTGTGTGTACATTTATGTGTACGTGTGTGTCATACATATACCCACGTGTATCTGTGTATCTGTATATATCATTGTATATGTTTGTGCATATGTGTGTCATTGTATGTGTGTATGTCATTGTGTATAGTTGTGTGTAGGTGTGCATATATGTATAAGTGCACGATGTCTCATTTTATATGTGCACATGTGCATGTGTGCACATGTGTGTCACTGTGTACACATGTGTGCATGTGTGTGCATGTGTTGTTTGTTTGTTCCAGCAGGAACATAAATTACATGAGATCAGGGGTTTTGTTTAATTCACCATTCCATTCCTTGTGTCTAGAACAATACCTGGAACTTAACAAATGCTTTATAAATGTTTTTAATAAGGAATTAATAGTTAATAATTATAGGGTATTTCAAATGCAGAGAAAAAATTAAATTATCTACCTTATATTCTGAAGAAAATGTGAAGAATTATAGCGTGCATTTTATAATGATTTTTAAAAAGCATTTAAAAATTATCCTAGCATTTAATACTTAGATATCACAAAAATCTTTGCAGTTCAAAATAACAAACTGCCTAAAATTTATGAACAGTTGAGATTTTAGTGTTTGGTGAAAATATTGACTTTTTAAAAGTGGGTTAAATTTATACTGTAAATAAAATTTTTATTCTCCACGTATGAATCATTTATGATGTTTATTGGGCTTATCACTCACTTAGCAAAACTAATATCAAAAGCACGTAATATTTATTGAGGTGTGCCATTTCCAGTACTCATCTAAACTTTTATGTGTTCTTATTTAACCTTCCAAAAGCCTCTGAGATAGGGACTCTTATTATCTCCAATTTCTCCAACTCACCAAGAAGAAAACTAAAATATGGAATTAAAATATCTTAATTGAGCTCACAAGGCAAATTAACAGTGCAATGGTATACAAGCAGCCACTTGCTCACTGTTCTACAGAGTCATTCATTTTTAAGTTAAAGAAGACACCTTTTATGTAGCTACGATGTGCCAGACACTGAGTTAAGCAAAAGGAGGATAAAACACTGATTTAAGCTCTCCCCTCTCTGGAACAGAGGGTGGATGGGAGGCACACTGCCCAGGAGGCTGACTCCAACTGGGAGGTGACAAGCAGGGGTGCCCCAGAAGGAGTCATTTCCTCTCCCACTTTTTCCCCACTTTAATGGTGGGCCATTGAAAATCACAGAGTGATCCAGGCCTTCCCTTTTAGTTCCCTGGAGTCCTCTACTGTACTCCGAAAAGGAAGGGACTATCTCAGTAATAAGTTGCCTAAGCCTTAATGTTTGGTTCTGTGGGTGGCCTTGCATTTGTAACTTTGCAGCATGCCACTCTTGCTGCTGCTGTTCATCTAGGTTTTTCTTGACATCTCAAGAGACACTTTGTCTAGAGAGTATATTTTTGCATTTCTCCATATGGTGCTTTTTGTCTCTTTACATACACTGCCAATAAAACTTGTGACTTCCAGCACAGGCCATCTCTGCAACCTGTGTTTAGCACTGGCCTGGAAAAAAATGTGTGATTACTTCCATTGACTCACACCTTTCCCGTTATTGTAGAAATTATATTTTCTTGAGTTTTCCCTTAATATATTGATATATTTCCTCCCATTTTATTTCATTTATATATTTTCTTTTTTTGCATAGCTTTCTTTTATTCACAATTATGCTTGTTTCCACCCTTTATCAAATTCTATTTAATAAAGTGCCCTACTCCCGTATTTATCTCAAAGTTATTAAAAAAATATTTATTTTCTTAGAGAGAGGGGAAGGTAGAAAGAGGAAGAGAAACATCAGTGTGTGGTTGCCTCTCATGCACCCTCTACTGGGGATCTGGCCTACAACTCAGGCATGTGCCCTGACTGGGAATTGAACAAGTGACCCTTTGCTTTGCAGTCCGGCCCTCAATCCACTGAGCCACACCAGCCAGGGCTCAAAGTTTTTCTACTGATTGACTGATTCTTTTTGTTTCTCCAATCCTGTGGACTACCGTTTGCTTATTCAGTTCTTTGCCACAGTCCTTTCCTTAAAATATTGGTACATTGAGCTTAGTTTAATCAGTCTGTGACTATCACCCACACGGAAACCAGAGGCAGGCCAGAGCAGCTTTGATGTTGAGGAGATGTCTCTCTCCCCCTCAGGTCACATTCAGGTGTGCCAATTGAGTGTATCTGTTCTTCTCATGTTTTCAGTGTCTAGACAACAAATGGCCCAGTATTGTAAGAGACCAAAAGGCAGGGTCTCCCAAATTCCTCTCAAGTGCATGGGATGAGGGAGTGAACACCAGTAATTTTGAAAACATTTTAAATTGTGTTAAAATGTACAAACTATAAGATTTACCATCTCAACCATTTTGTGGGCCCTTCAGTGGCATCAGATGCATTCGCACTGTTGAGCAAACATCACTATCACCCATCTCCAGAACTCTTTCCATTTTGCAAAACTAAATTCTGTCCCAGGGCAAAAAACAAACAGTACACTAGAAGTTTGCATTTTTTCACCTAACCTGTGACTATAAGAGATTCCCAAGCTATGTTGCTTATCCCAGTCCTTAACCACAGTGCCAATGAAAGTGTAGGGTGACTTTATGCTACATGATGGAAACATATCAAAGTAAGTAAGTAACTAAGTAAGTAAGTAATTCAACACCTTGAATTTTAGAAACAACTAAAAGGGATGTAGCAGGGATGTTTTGGTTTAGATTTGGGAAGCCCACTTAACCAATCAAGTAAACACCTTGGAGGGTCTGGAGGTACATTCTGAGGTGGTAACAAGGCACATAAGTCACAACAGGCTATGACTCTTGTTCTTTGTCCTCTGATGATGTAAGAGAATATAAGTAAGAAGAGAACTCTCACTCAATGCTCCACTGTGTGAGTCTGTAATGAACAACACAGAAATCCCGATACCGTTATTTTTAATGGCTATTTTCTGAGCAGCATTAATGAAATTATTTTAAAAAACACACCATTTCCTCTGGAGAACCATGAGGGCACACATTTTAGTGACTTGTTTTACTGTCTTGCACACCACTGTGGTACCTTCCTATTGACTGTGCTTTAGAACTATTGGTTCTTTGGGGCACAAGGATTTGAAAATGAATTATCTTAACACCTGGGAAGTCTCACCCATGTGCTAAATACAGGGTGTGTCCTCACCCACCTCCTCATAGCCCAAGTGCCCAGGGGATGTCCTTCAAATTTGGAGCAGCCCTGTAGGCAGTAGGCTGTGTCAGGAAAGTGAGGTGAGCGACTAGAGCTGTGAGCATGGTGGCAAGTAGGGTGGGCAAGGAGTGAGGCATCCCGCATCAGCTACACAGCACGTTCTTTTAGGAGACCCAGGGCAAGACTCTCCAGCACCTCTGGGCTGCTGTGAGCATCAAGTCTCACCATAACCCAGTACAAGCAGCACATTGACAGAGATGCTGCTGTTTTCACTTTTGCTGATGTGTGTCTAAGTTCACTGTAACAGCACTTCATGAGGAGTCTCAGCAAACAAGTTTCTCCAGTGAACATTGCAGCAGAGCGAACACTTCCCATGGCTGTCTCATGTCCTTACCTAATCTTTACATTTATCTTTCCTGTGGGCTTTTATATATTTTTTAACTTTTTGATTAACTTTCCCTGGTGGTTTAAATGTGTATGCAGCTCAACATTTTAACTATGTTTCTCAGCACTGCCAGGAAATAACAGAAATCTGAGGCCACATGCAGGGTGAGCAGGGAGGGAACTTCGAATGCATCCTTCTGCTGCTCTTCTCCCTCTGAAGAGGGACAGCTCCCAAGATGATACCTCAGTCTCTAGACAATACTTTGGTCAATAGAAATATTGAACTCTTCAAACTAGGCCAAGAGATGGCCTAGCCCTTTCCTCTGTGTGTGATGACCTGGGACCTCTTCAGGGACCCTGTTAGCTACCTGTAACTGAGCGGTGCGTGCACACCACCCTCATTTACCAGGGTTACACTGTGAGAGGGGGCAGGGATCTCACAGGGACAGCAGGAGGACTGACACAGGCAGCAGACACCCCTAGGACAGGACATGCTCTCAGGAGCACCAAAGACCTCAAACAGGACTGTGGCTCTCAGTCCAGGTGCTGCATTTGAGGCAGAGCTGAGGAATGAGAGGAACACGCGAATCTGATGTGAAGCCTGGAAAGCGAGGTGCTGCCAGCATTGGGAGGACTACAGGAAGGGAGTGGTGCACAGCATGGACCGCACACCTATGATGGGTGCTGTCAGCTGCCCTATGCCCTCCCAAAGCCCCCAGTACGACTATGTGGAAACGGGGCCCCTGAGGAGATACTGAAGTTAAATGAGGTCCTAAGGGTGGAGCCCTAACCTGGTAGGATTGGCGTCCTTATGAGAAGAGGAGGAGACACCAGACACCTCACATGCATAGAGACCATGCGAGGACACAGCAAGAAGATCAACATCCGCAAACAAGGAAGAGATACCAATTCTGTGGGCACCTTGATCTTGAACTTCTGTCCTCCAGAATTGCAAGGAAAACATCTGTTGTTTCAGCTGCCAAGTCTACAGTACTTTGTTGAGGCCCCCTAGCAGACTGAGATGATGCATTGAACACCATGTGGACTATTAGCTCATTTAATTCTGAAAACCTCTATTCGAGACAAGTTTCATTAAGCTCCATTTCATACAGACAGAAAAAGGCGTAGGAAAAGAAAATCATCTCTCTGAAGCCCCGTGCCCACTAAGTGTCCGCTGAACAGGGAAGGGGGTGCAGAAATGCAGGGGCTCAGTTTTTGACAGAGTCACTGCCTCCTGAGTCAGGAGAGGGGACTCTCTTTGGCACTTAAAGGTCTGAGTTTGGAGATCTGTGTGAGTATGTAAGAGGAGGTCACCATGTGGGGGGCTTTATGGGAACAGGGTGGGCTCTGCATGTGTGTGCTTCAGTGTTCAGGGGAGGCGTGAGCTGAGAACAGCTGGGGATCACTGAGGAAGAGGGAACCGAAGCCATGCACCCAGGGACCGGGGGTCTTGGGGAGACTGCAGGAGGCCCTGGGACCAAAGGGAAGCTTTGGAGAGGGCCCATGACCATCTCGGCAGGGCTGAGTTCAGTCTTGAAGGTTTGGGCAGTACTTGGGGAGAGACAACTAGGGAATGTCCCTCCAATCAAGGTCACTAAGAAACCCTTTTTAGGAAGGGAACAATAAGATTAAATGATAGTTTTACAATGGACTCAAGGCAAGAGACTTGGCAGGAAGAGCTAGCCTGGAATTAAGTATGTCTTCAGGGCCAGACACAGACTTTGCAACCATTCTGTGGGGTCCATGGCCAGAGGACAGCCCGGGGACCTTCAGAGTGTGGTCTCACTGTCTCCACAGGGCACTGCAGTCAGTGATGGGCATTCCTGCCCTATAGAGAGGGTGATAAGCACAGCAAACCCTCAGGTAGCACCATCTGTGTCCAGGTCAGTTCATCTGGCCTCATTGTGTTTAGTCAAGCAGGTACTAATTCCCCTAGTTTATACATAAAGAAATTGAAGCACAGAGAGGCTGTTCGTATTTTCCTAGGTTACATAGCCAGTAAGGTGGCCAGGCTTTGAACCCAGGTGGTCTCATGCCCTGCTCTTGACCATGAGATTGTGCCCCACTCCACTCTGTGCCTCCTGGACCAGAGGGCAGGCAGGCATGGTGAGAGAGTCCTGAGCTTGGGATGGAAGGGTTGGGATTGAATCCTCTCTTACTCTACCTTGCCTTAACACTGCCATTCAGCCTAGAAGTTGGCGGGGTTTAGTGGGGGAATGCCTAGAAGTTATTCATGAAGCTCCTCAGGAAAACAGGGTTCTGTGGGTTAAAGAACCAGAGCAGTGTGGCTGGAGTGCTACAGCCCACCTGCATTAGGAAGAGCACCTCTCTGCATCAACACAGACACACTCCCTTCCGTGAATCACTGGGAGGAGGCAGCAAGAGCATGGAGATGGACATGTGACAGAGGGAGGGGGTCTGAGGGGCCTCAGCTGACATGGAAGCCCGTTTTTTTCCCTTTAGCTTAAAAACCTCATTTTAATTATCTATTTTTTATTTTTATTGTTGATATTATTACAGATGTCCCCATTGCCCACCATTAACCACCTCCACCAAACTCCTGCCCTGGCCCTCTGGCTACCTCCACACTGTTGCCTGTGTCTATGGTCATGCATATATATGTTCTTTTGCTTAATCCCTTGCCTTCTTTCATCTGGCCCCCCTCCCCCTTCCCCTCTGACAGCCGTCAGTCTGTTCCATGTGTCCATGCTTCTGTTTCCATTTTTTTCATCAGTTTATTGTGTTCATTATATTCCATGCGTGAGATCACATGGTATGATCTCACCTCCTGATGTGCACTTGGACTGTTTCCAGATCTTGGCTATTGTAAATAATGCCTCAATGAACATAGAGGTGCATATATTCTTTTGAGTTTGTGTTTCAGGATTCTTAGGGTACATTCCCAGAAGTGGAATCACTGCATCAAAAGGCAGCACCATTTTTAATTTTTTGAGGAAATTCCACACTGCTTTCCACAGTGGATACACCAGTCTGCATTCCCACCAACAGTGCACTAGGATTCCCCTTTCTCTACATCCTTGCCAGCACTTGTTGTTTGTTGATTTATTGATGATAGTCATTCTGACAGGTGTGAGGTGGTATCTCATTATGACTTTAATTTGCATTTCTGATGATTAGTGACATTGAGCATTTTTTCATGCCTATTGGCCATCTGTATGTCTTCTTTGGAGAAGTATGTCTGTTCAAGTTGTTTGCCCATTTTTAATTGGATTGTTTGTCTTTCTGGTGTTGAGTTATACAAGTTCTTTACATATTTTGGAATTAACCCCTTATCAGATGTATCACAGCTGACTATGTTCTACCATATAGTGGGTTCCCTTTTCATTTTATTGATAGTTTCTTTTGCTGTGGAAGCCTGTTTTTTGTGTGTTTGTTTGTTTTGCCGAATGACAAAGTCCTAGTCAAAAACAAAAAACAAACAAAAGAACCAACCAGGATTAGATGCATTGATGTCCAGTGAATAGCAGTAACCTGACAAATTGCTGCATCAAGGCTGCTGAGTGTTGTCATTGCACATTCCTCATTTGGAGGAGTAGCAGGGAAGAGTACAATTTAAACATGCATAAAACCTCACAGAAGGTGTAGCCTTAGGCTCAGACAGCCCATGTCCCAAGTTAAAATACAGGCCCCAAAGGGAATTTACCTATCCATTATTCAAATGACAGCATTTTGTTTTATATTTGATTTGACTGCCTGTAGATCAGCTAGACATATCCTGTAGTACATATTCTGCCTTTTCTTTATAATTTGGTCTGTGACCTCACCCCCACTTCCACTTTTCAAACTAGTTTTTTTTGCAAGCTTTAAGAAACTATATTCTTGGTTTTTATTACAATAACTTCCAAAATGAGTACTATTCACATGAAGATACAGATTTATGCATAGTTTATAAACTCAGAGAAAAAGGTAGAAGGACTGTTAGAACATTTTAGATAACTACATTTTCCAAATTAAAAAGATACTTGATTAAAAATGAAAAAATATCCGCAAAACAAAGTGAAGAGAGTTTAACTGCCTCGGTCAAAGGCACATGTCCCCTTCACTGGGTGAGTCATGAGAACAGGCCATCTGACCACCAGCCCATGGTAGAGGGGTGTGCAGATGAGCCAGCATTGCTACTTCAAAATTGTATTCATTAATCTCTCTCAACTGTCTTTGCTTTGGCAAAATTTACTTTATTTCTGCCTATGGATAGCACAATAAAGTGCTAAAATATAGAAAAGATATCAGTAGATCATTTGCCAAAGTAAAGAGGAAGAGAAGCAAATAGCACAGTAATTTGAAAACTCAGGAGGAGCTGAGATATTGTTCCATCTCACAGGCTGATGTGAGCCCCCTCTGCTTCCCCTGCTGTGCTGGAACCCAGGGTGTCATTTATAAAGCCTGGTTGTGGTGCCTTTCATGTACCACACTTCTTACCAGCTTGGCTGCTAATCAGCGTGCCTCATCCCTGGGATACTGAATCAATATTAAAGGCAATTTCATTGGCATCCATACTGCCAAGGCTGCCAGCAGGCACACGTGGCATTAGTGCAGATCAAAGGAAAACATGTGCATCCCTCCTGGTGGGGGTGGGGGTGATGAGAGAGGGAGGAAACTGGGTGCTCCTGAAATGCACATTAAATTCATCTCCAGGCCCAGGCAGCTCTGATGTGGCTCAGGACTAGTTCTCTCATGTGTGACTAAAAGGGAAAGCAGCCTGCAAAGCAGAGGAAGCTGGGATTGCCGAGAAGCAGTACCTCAAACACATCTTAAAGTGTCCTTAAAAATCAAACTTTGTCTCCCATGAGCAAGACCTAGAAAATGCATATGAGTTTTAAGATACTGAGAGAAAGTGCCCTGGCTGGTGTGGCTCAATGGATTGAGTGCTGGCCTGTGAACCAAAGGGTCACCAGTTCAATTCCCAGTCAGGGCACATGCCTGGGTTGAGGGCCAGATCCCCAGTAGGGGGTGCACAAGAGGTAACCACCCATTAATGTTTCTCTCTCTCTGTCTCTCTCTCTCTCCCTCCCTTCCTCTCTGTCTAAAAATAAATAAATAAAATCTTATTTAAAAAGAGGGTTTATTTATTTATTTTTAGAGAGAGGGAAAAGAGGGAGAAAGTGAGGGAGAGAAACATCAATGTGTGGTTGCCTCTTCAGCACCCCGCATTGGGGCCTGGCCTGCAACCCAGGCATCTGCCCTAACTGGGAATCAAACCAGTGACCCTTTGGTTCACAGGCTGGCACTCAATCCATTGAGCCATACCAGCCAGGGCTGTTTCATCAATATTTTTAAAAAGTTAACAGTAACCTTTGCAGGAGCACTGTGGCACAGGCTGAGTGGAAGGAAAGGGCTTTGACAATAGGAGGGCTGTCTACAACTATGGTTGTGACTGTGGCTGGTACTTCAGATGGTTGGTATTTTCCAATGTCTTCCTCTCTATTTAGATAAAGATTGGGGACTAGGACATAAGGTATTTGCTAAAGCAGCCTAGAAAGTTAAATATTTGCCAAAGTTAGTTCATGGAAAAAGGTCTTATTTTGTCCAAATTAATTTTTTCCTGCCTTTTAAGTGTAGGTTTCACTTCTTAGAACCATTAATATATTGATATGTATTCTGAATCTCTGAACAGGAGAATAGAGTGGGCATCCTTTACTAAGTAGATTTTTTAAAGGGAATTCATGGGACTGGCTTTTGCAGAAAACTCTTTAGGAAGTGGCACAGTAATAGAGGGAGGCCAGGTTAAAGATATCCCAGAGAATAGCCCCTGGCTGCCACTTCCTTGCCTGACTGTGGGCATAAAACTCAATAACATGTGTGTCCTGGCTATGAACCTGGAAGTGTCTCAGTGTTCATGACACAGTGCCAGCACAGGTAGACTAAATTGATGAGGCCATATCATTGTTTTCATTCACATGACGGATTGATGCTTTCCTCATGGTGATCATATTGATTGCAAATAGACATTTTTTTGCAATTGTAGACAAATGTGATTTGTTTCCAGCTAAGTCAGCCTTCCATACACATCTACACAATTAATGTTAAGTGGAATCATTGATATTAAGCCACCCTAAAGAGCACTCCTGCCTTGGCCACTGTGGCTCCGTTGGTTGAAGCATCATCCCATAACTGAAAGGTTACAGGTTCAATCCCTGGTCCAGGTGTGTACCCAATCAATACTTCTCTCTCACATCAATGTCTCTCTCCCTTTCTCTCTCTCTAAAAGCAGTGAAAAAAATGTCTTCAGGTGAGGATTTAAAAAATAATACAAATGAACTTAACTATGCCCTGGAATCTCCTGGTACTTGTCTCTTACTGTGAGTTTATCCTAGGCAGCAGGTAGGGGTGTCTTTCTTATCATCCTCTAATGCTGCCATTGATCAATTCACGTTGTGTACATCGCTCAGATATGCTGACTTTTCTCTAAAAATTATTGAATTAATGTATTTTTCCACCTGTGAAATGTTGTACAACATAGTCTATATAGTTTCTGGGAAGCCCTACAGCTTATAAATAAGCACATGTATGCTTGCCTGAACATTCTTCATTTTGTACGGGAGAGTCAAACAAAAACAGTGGTTAAGAGAATCCACCCGAGTTTCTCCATCAGCTGGGCCTGAGGCCCTGCTGCTCAGCAATCACAAACACTATGGCACAGCACATCCCACCCCACTACTGGGGGTGCACCCCCACCACAGGACTGGATTGCCTTTCCTCTATGAGAGGCGACGGTTTCCACTAGATACTAGATTATAGTTGCAGACTCCAGGGGGCAGAATGCTCCCCTGTAGTGCCTGACTTGAGGTGAAACCAAGCTTCAGCCCTGGTGTTGAGCCCAGAATCTGTGCTGCTGAGGGAGTAGCCATGGTTCAAGTTCAAACATGAAGCCTAGGTGCATCTATACACAGTTGATATCTGAAACTCCAAGAGACGGGCTGAAAAATAGTGCCCAGACACAACTGCAAAAAGATTAGTTTTTTAAATAAAAACCTGTCCAAATTTTTTAGTAGAAATAATGAATCTCAAATAGTATAAATGATGTGGACTCTCTCCTATAAAAGGGCTTCCATGGGGACCCCACCATCGTGTCTGTCCACACTGCATCAAATGTCCTTTCTCCCAGGACCAGTAACTCATTTTGTTACTCTTGAGGGTAAAGGTCAGGCCTTTTTATTTTGTGAATTCCAGCTTGGAGGGTAGAGGCCACACATGACACTCTTGATGTTTTTGTCAAATAGATGAATGAATGCATAAATGGATGTGGATTAAAAACTGATCTGTGCCAAAAAGGTGAAGGGATTGAGAAGTAAAAATTGGCAGTTACAGAACAGTCATGAGGATGTAAAGCTCAGCGCAGGGACTATAATCACAATGTTGTAACAACTACATGTGGTGCGGGGGTGCTAGACATATTGGGGGCAGAACTTTGTAAATCGTATAACTGTCTAACCACTGTGCTACACATCTAAAATTAATATAAAATAATACTGAATATCAACTGTAATTTAAAAATAAACTAAAATAAACAAAGAAGTAAAAACTGATGTGTGCCCTGAACTTTGTTCCATGTCGCTTACTTACAAAATCTATACATTGGTCGTTAAATAGCTTTTCCTTCTATTGCTTAAAACACTTTCTGCTGCTATACATTGTTTCTTTTATGTTGTCTTTAAACAGTTTTTAAAACATCATTAAAGTGTGCATAAAATAATATGGAATACTTCCTTCTTCCCCTAGAAACTTGCCCTGGAGGAACTTTGACATTAGATAGCCTGATAACACCATAAAGTGTGCGAAGCCTGAGTTAACATGGAGGTCTCAGCAAGGTGTCCCCTTTCCCGACTTCTGAAGTTTCAGAAGCCAATGGAACTAGCCCCTGCCAGACAGGGACTCTGCTATATGTGTTCTTGTTCTATTTGTAAACTGTACCGGTGAACACAGGGCATCAAGAATGTCAAATTGTGTCAGGAGTCTGAGAACAGTCGTGTTTGGCTTGAGCAAAGGAGAAGATGGGAGATCGGAAAGACAAGAGAAAACCTGCTGTTAGGAAAGGGCAGCATTCAGCATGAGGGTGCCCAGGCTGATGGAAGGGGCTTCAGGGAACAGTGGGGATCTGTCATTGCAGGGGTGACAAGGTCAAAGTGGCCCTGAAGGAAGGTGATTTTCCCAGCGGTCTTGGACAGCCTGAGATAATAGGGAGATAATGGGAGATAATAGGTCTTGTGGTCAGCATGCTATCTGGTGCCAATTGAGCTGCCTGTATCATAAGTGCTAAAACAAAGCTAATCTCAGACTACCTGAGAAACACAAAGGCAAAGTGTCAGGAATGTGGATTGGCTCACTGTTCACAGACACAGGGTTCTCAGCAACACCCTGGAGTGTTATTCAGACTTCACACCAGGAGGGCTTCCTCCACCAAAATGAAATCACAGGCAGGTGAAAATTCATAACCTGTGTCTTGCTTTAAGAGGAGAGAGGCATGAACTCACATACATATGTTGAAACTTATGGTAATTCTAAGGACTTTCTGGTAAGACACACAGGCACAGGCACTTGGCAGTGAAACTTACCCTTACAGATGGTATTTTTCACAAATGCTGCAGGGCATATTACAAGGTATGAATGGTCAAAACAGGACAACTATTTCCCTTTACCTCAAAGCATCGATAAGCAGGTGGCAGTGTTTAATCATAGCCCCATTTGTTAGCTCTCACTAACAAATGATCAAGGTGCCTCTGGACTTGGCCAGGGACACACAAATGATAACTGTAATTACTCTGAAGTTTAACATTTGTCACTGAGACCTCAATGAAAGGTATTGGGAAATGAAACTTCCAGTGAATTCCAGATAATTAACCTTTGAAATAAGTAGCAAGGGTTTAAATCCTAAGACCCTAGCACATGAGTTGGAAATCCCTACCTTCCCAGTCCTGCAACTCATTCCCCTTGAGGATCATATGACATGTCCCCCACAGAGGCTTTTCCCTGACCTCACAGCAGGAGGACACACTCCCCACCAGCCTGATCTTCCTCTGGAGGGCTGATGGAAGCCAGGTGGTGCCTCGGCCCCTGTGTACATGTGACCTTTCCTTCCACACTCAGCGGGACGACAGAACCTGCTGCCTTCAGGTTCACCAGCATCCCTTTCATAGACTGGGGGTCCTGAGCAGCAGGTGCCTACTTGGTGAAGATGACTTCATACCTGGCATGGACCACAGCCCCAAGGATTTTGACAGGGCATTTGGAAGGACGGTCCTCACTTTCTGGTAGCTGAAACACCCAGGTCAGCCTGAGTCCCCAAACCTGTGGCACCAGCTGATTAACACAACAGCCATGGCCATGTCCCACACGGGGGCCCTCTGAGCGTGTGCTGAACTCAAGGCTGAGGAGGAACCTGCACTGGTCTCCAGAGAGCAACACCTGCAGTGGCCACAGCCATCTGCTCCTCCTTAGCTGATCTTCTCTGAACCCATGGAGAGAAGTGTATGGCTGCCTTTTCTTCTCAGGTTAAAACTCAGTTTTAAGGACAAAAAGAAGCTTGATGAAGCAAAAAATAAAAAGCAATACCACCAACAGTAAGTGGGGAGAAGATTTACTTCTAGGAAGGGACAGAGAGGTGGAAGGAGAAAATGGGGACTGGGAGGACACACAGCTTCAGAGCTGAGATCCTCTGGGTTGAAAAGATGATCTTTCCAAGAGATTTGGAGAAAGAAAGAAACACAGACCCCCTAGTACAAACCTTGATGGGGTGAGGGAAGCAACAACTCAGGAAATTCCTTAGCCCTCATGTCGTTAAGGGTACATGCAATTTTTGACACGAACCTTGTCAAAATATTACTAATAGGAAAAGGCAAAATTATAAATAAACCTTTTCAGTAACTGCTTCTTTGCTGTTACATCAACACAGTCATTTACAATGGGTTTTACAGAAGAGCTGATTATGTTTTTGCAATCAGTATATTTCTAGGAAATGCAAGTCCTTTGGGTAGTTGTCTGGAGACTTATTCAGAGTCTCTGTAAAGTTACAGGTTATGAAGAAAACCAGTGGGCTCACCCTGATTCTTTCTTCATGATCCCTTCATCATTTTAGAAAGGGGGACAGTGCTATCACACCTGATCAATTGATCAGCCCTATAGACAAAGCAAAGATGATCACTAGGCACATTCCAGGTGACAAATGAGAGACTCTCATCTATGTGCCTTCAGATTTGATATGTCACTACACCTAGAAAAGATCACCTGTGTCAGAGTGAAGACAGTTCACAGAACCTGTAATTAAGGTGGCAGGAAGTTGTCCTGATAGCGGGATTCTAGCGCAAATTCTGTTTGTGTCCCTTTGTTCAAATGCCCAACATGAATTCCCACCATCTCTGATGCAGATTAATCCTACTCCTAAAATAACTTAGCTTTTTGTTGGGTGACACGGGGGCTGTACTGATTCGCCTTGCCCAAAGGCCACATGGGGCAGACAGAAGAGAACTGCCACTCCTTTCTGCTCTCTGACCTCAGTGTGACTTGTGTGCATGTGTGTAAGCGACTCTCTGAGCTTTGTGGAACCCCCAAGCACAGACATTTCCGAGAAGCTTGGCTGCAACTGCACTTCGGGGCTATTCAGATTTGGGCTTAAAAAACTAGTATCTCGAGAGGGAAAAAGGTGAGTGATTACTGACAAAGAATTCAAATAAAGTTTGGAATGTGTTTCTTTAAAAACACCTTCATTTTTAATCAATGTAATGCATAATCATCATGGAACACTTGCAAACAGAGGGAAGAAAAGGACAAATTGCATCGGGACAATCATTCAGGACGCAGCCTCCCAGCAGCAGCTTCTATCATTATTGGGCATATTTCAGTGTCTGGGGATGTATGTGCGCAAGACGAATATGTAAACAAACTCAGCTGCATGCATGTGCATCTCGAATGCCTTACAGCAAATGTACCTCTCTGAACATGCAGCACAGTTATGCATTAGACTTTTTATTTCATGAAGCTGAAGCGTTAAAATGCAACAGAGCATATAGAGATCAGAGACAAACTGAGGGCAGCCAGAAAACATTTCACTTAAATATTTGAAGGCAATACATGACTATTAAGCCAAAGAAAAACTATTTATCTGGCCTGAAGAATGTTATCTAAATCCCAGGCTCATTCATGCTAAACAGAGGCAACATTTTCCATTCACTTCTCCAAGCTTCTCCTCTCCTGGAAGGAGCCCTCCTTTCCCTCCAGCATTCCTATTTATGGGCCTAATGCCCACAATTGAGAAGTATGAGTTTAGAAGGTGGTCACTGCCAAAATGATGACATCTAAATGGTAGGTCAATTTTAAACAAGGTGAATTTTAGGTTGTGCCAACCTATAAACATTATTCTTGCAACAAAACTATAAACTAAAATATACTAATAAAAGGCCAAAAGAATAACTATTTACAATGATGTATTAAGGACTTGGAGCTACTTTCTCTAAAGAAGTAAAAAAAAGTAATTTTTTAAAGATTAAAGTCATATGATCTTCTACCCAAATAAGACTTTCGTTTCTTATATTTACATAGTGGTAACAGCTAACACTTGCAGAAGAATGTGTTTGTCAAATCCTCATACTTTGCCAGACACAATCATCCGACACTGAAGAGAGAATTGGATTAATGGGAATCTTCACTGTCAGCACCATCATAGCTCATGTGAAGCCACAGCCACATGCAAACTTCTCTGACCTGGGAATAGTCTGTGGAGGGACGGCAGGTGCTACTCTCAAAGCAGAATACAAGCTACTTTTTGGTCCACCTGTGAATTACTCACTGTCTTTTTGTCTTGAAAAATGATAATAGTACATCCATTTTGCTACATGCCTTGTATTTCTCATTCTTTTCTGTTTCACTTTCCTTGCTTACACTGCCTATCCTGAACAATGAGAGGGAGAAGAAAGTTAAAATTTATTTCTGCTTTATAAGGGGAAATAGCACATAGGTATGGATGCATTCATTTTCTACAGTACATGCATTTCTAAAGGTTAGCACAGGAAAAGGTCTGCTTCCCAGAGGAAGCCTGGCCGTGTGGCTTGAAGGCACGTGACCACGAGGAGCCTGCTGGTGCTCTGCGGCCTGATGATGGCCTGTGGTTCCCTCCCTGCCCTTGGCTTCATCCCTGTTGTCAGGGCTGCCCTCTAGCTGAGCAGGCCCACCTGCTCCCCATGGAGTCCATAGCCAGGAGCCCTGGGTGTCTGCAGACGAGCGTGTGCTGTGGGTCACTCCATCCCACACTGCTTGTCACTGTGCACAGGAGTTTTTAAGTAAATGAGGGCACAGCAATTTTAGGCAAGCACTCAAGACATGGCAGGAGCAGAAATTCTTAGATTTCACCCCCTTCATTGATTAGATGTTTGCTCAAAGCTGGGCTAAAACTGCCACTGAATTGGAGGCAGCTGAGGACTCCTGAGGACGTCTCAGAACCTCTCTCGGGATCTGCTGTTGGGAGCTGGGGAGCTTTATGTGAGGCTGTGCCTGCGGTGTCGGAGCAGGCTGGGCTCCCGTGGCTGACGGAATTACAAGTTTCCAAAATACAGAATCAAGCACAGGAGAGGTCCTTTTATTCTTTTCTTTTTTTTCCTTTTAAATGTGATACAGAAATACCAATTATTAAGATGCTGGAAAGAAACCATAAAAACAAAGCTCTTTAGGCTCAACCAATAAGGGAAATCAAGTACTTGGAAGTCAACACAGTTAATAATAATAAAAAATGATGATGCAAATTATAACATTCCTCAGAGAGTATTTTACACTTCATGAAGCATTTGAAAGTGCCTAGTTCATTTGTTCCTGCGCTGACATGATGAGCTGCATGGCCCTAGTGTTCTCATTGTTCAAAACAGTGTCGCTCAGAGATGAATGTACTCGTGGGTATGAAGGGAGGGGCGCAGCTAGCCGGCCCCCAGGTGTGCGCTATCCATAATGTCATCCTGCTTCTCAACCCTTTTCCTGTGGACTCTTTTCTACCAATTTAATGGTCTCCTGATGGACTCGGCAGTCCACTGGGTATGAACATAGCTGAAGGGAGAGGGCGTGTGAAGGTGCCCCCACTCCGTGCTGCTTGTATCAAGGTGATGTGATTTTGAACTACATATGCACACCATAGATTCTGATTGAAAACCAATGTTACACATTTTTATACATAGGTAATCCAACTTTACAGTTTAAAACAATATTCAACCCTGGCTGGTGCGGCTCAGTGGACTGAGCACCGGCCTGCAAACCGAAGGGTTGCCACTTCCATTCCCAGTCAGGGTGCATGCCTGAGTTGTGGGCCAGGTTCCCAGTAGGGGGCGCATGAGAGGCAACCACACATTAATGTTTCCTTCTCTTTCTCCCACCTTTCCCCTCTCTAAAAATAAATGAATAAAATATTATTTAAAAATCAAAAGAGAAATAAATCACAGAGAGAAAAATATCTTTTTCCTTAAAAAAACACATTTGTAGTTTTCCCCACAGAAGGGAGGCCTACCGTCCAGGTTTATTGGGAGGTGAGGGCAGGACCCAGAGGAGTTGGCTGCTCCTTGCCACCCCACTTTAAGACTCTGTTGCCTCATCATACTTCCCATCATAGCCCCAGATTTCTGGGGAGCTCAGGTAGAGCAAAGGCTTTAAAAAGGTAGAGAAGCCAGTTCTCTCTTTTTTTTTCCTCTCCTGGCTGCTTCTATTGTCTCCTTCTCTTCTCTCCTTTCTCTCAATCCTCCACTGTGTCCACCTTTGCTAGCTAAACTTATAAGCTCCTCAGGACAGTCAGTATTTGACTATTGATAGGTTTGCAGTAGAAAGAATGTGAATCCCTCAATGGATATGGGTCAGGGAATGATCTTGAGAGACATTGTGCAAATATTTGTCAGGCTTAACCTGGAGTCCATGTGTTTTGGCTCATAATGGAGCAAGCTGTGTGCTGGCACCCACAGGAGTCATATAGACTGTGGCCCAAGCAGCTCTGTCAGCAAATGATTGCATGGACCCCATCAAGTGTCATCAGACAATGTCACGCCAGCCTCTCATTTGCAGGAATTAAATGAGATGTCAAATGTGAAATGTGTGGCCCAGTTTGTCTGGGAACACAGCAGCTTCAACACACAATAATTAGTACTCTCAGAATTATGGGTTATTTCAGGTGTAGAAGGCAAATAATGTTAAGAGTTCAGTAAATGAGCAGAGCTGATTTCAGAATAGTGGAGGATAAGAGCTGGAAATGAGTTAATAATCTTCAAAGAGATTACATAGTCAAAATATTAATACAAGAATATGGTAAAAAGAGAACATTTCAGAGAGAGAAAAACTTGCACAGGTCACAGCCAGACAGAGAGAAATTAAAGGGAAATATATGAGCCAAAATACAGAGAGGAAAATATCAACGTGAGAGGTCGGGGAAGAAGATTTTTTTAATCCTCACTTAAGGACATGCTGATTGATTTGAGAGAGAGGAAGGGAGGGAGAGAGAGAGGGAGAGAAATATTGATGTGAGAGAGAAACACTGATGATCAATTGTATGTGCTTCTCATATGTGCGCTGACCAGGGATTGAACCCACAACTTCGGCATGTGTCCTGACTAGGAATCAAACCTGTGACCTTTCAGTTTACAGGACAATGCCCCAACTAACTGAGCCACACTGGCTATGGCAGAAGACTATTTTGGAAAATAATAGCTCTGTCATGTTGCCTCCTCAGCCCCAATTAGGATGAAGGGATGGCATTTAGCTCCAGCTGAGTCATTGTTCTTGAGGACAAACTTGCACACAGCCTGTGGGCTACACAGTTGTGCAGGAAACATACTGTGGAGTTCAGAGTCACCATCAGCTTGTTTCTCTTAGAAACCCAATCGCAAAACCAACTCCCTTAAAAATGAGAGGCAGTTCCGATACAAATAAAGACAAGACTTGCAGCAGTACAGAGCAGAAGGTGGGCCCTCCACCTGGGCTAAGTGGCACAACACAGCCCCAAGGTCACCTGAAATGAGTATTTCCCAGGAGAGAACATCGAATAGCAACACATAGACTTGACCCAGCAAGAGAGCCTTCCTTACTGTGGTTCATTATGAACAGAGAACAGAGAAACACAGTGAGGACATGTGAGCATGCAATGAGACAAATCCAATGACAAAAGATGATCTGTCCTCATGGTATGACATCTCATTTCGTACTCCTGGGTTTTACTCAGCTTCTACTTCATAATATGGCTTCTCTTTCCTGTGCCATCAACCTTAAAAATATCTGAAAAATCACTTGATTTTGTAAAAGCACCAGCCATGGGTTTTCTCAGTAAAACCATGAAGCTGTCATCACTGAGGAGAAGGCATAATGCCTCTCTCCTGTCACCTCAATGCCTACTGCTCCCAAGGCTATAAATATTCTGGTCCCTGGTGTTGAAAGGAAAATTGATTTGTTTGGCAAGTCTGACAAGTTACAGAGTGGCAAGATCCCAGTCTGTCTGCTGTTGTCCACAGCTGTGTCTGCAGAGTTAAATTCAGACAAATGGTACTATGACTTAAGCAGTTTAGGGACCTCCAGTGGCTGTGCTGAAAGGGAGCCTGCCCTGCTCTTCTGCTTCAGTGGAGAGCAAGCAGGGCTTGCTCATAGCCTGTCTGCACACTGAACTCGTTAGCCACAGTCCCCCACCCTGTGCCTTTCTGATTTGATTTTATCGAAGGATGAAGAGACCAGCTCGAAACTCAGAGCTCTCTGTATCAGCTCTGGCATGGAGGAAGGAGAGCAATACCCAGGACTCCCGCTGGATACAGTGACGTAACTCACTGTCAGGAAATGCACCTATGTTGAAAGAATATGGTAAACTCTATCATGGTTTTGAAGGGAATGTGATGATAGAGGTGCTTGCCTGTGTGTTTAAAGGCCTATCCTTTCTATTTTTCCACCACAGCTAAGCTAGTAAATGAGAGCTGACATGAACCTTCACGCATCTGCAGGACGTGTCTAAGGACAGTGTTCTCTGAGTTTGTGGCCCTGTGTAAGGCTTTGTGTTGTAGTAACAGGTCATCAGAGGGGACTGTGCAGTGGCAGTGTGCCATGCCAAGAACTGGCAAGAAGATGAGACTGTGGATGTCTCTTTTCCTCTTGTTCATGAAGAAAATACAGCTTTTCATTCTGCTACCCTATGAAGGAAGTGTCCACAAATGTCTTCACCCTGTAATGCTGGGAACCTAACATGCCCCCCTTGTCAGGGTCATTTGTGTTTTAAAAATCATAGGAAGAACATGGCAAGATTTACCATGAATCATTGATTGCAGATGGTGGATTTTAAGCTTCATTAGCAGAGATACTTTCCTGTGGGGCAGCTTCCCTGCACTTCTAAAACCAATCTCAACCTGAGGTTTGGAGATGGCTACACGTGGTATTTGCATGTAAAGTGAGCCTTACGACCCTCAGCTTCTTTTCCTCACAAGCGTTTTATGGTCACAATACAGGGCAGTGCTGTGCATACACGTGGAGCCCTTGCGTGCAGCTCACAGTGACCGTGTGCCCACAGCTGCCCTATCATTGATCTCTTCGGCTCCTCTTGTATCGCCTGCTTAATGAACTGCATTGACGTGTTACATATTCTCAGCCAGCACTAAGAAATAATTTGCAAAATAGTGATATTATGCAGTTTAGAGTAATATTTTTTCTTTAACATATGCTTAACAGTTATTAGCTCAAGGAGAGTGATATAAAACATGAGGGTCCCAGCAATGTCACATTCCAAAAGCTGCTCTGTATCAAATCCAAACCTCTCCAAAAATCTCACTTAACAGAAAGGATCCAGAGTTTCTCACCTTTGGAAATGTCAGGGATTCACTATGAGAAAGAGAACAAAAGTGAGTCCATCTTTACAGAATGGAGGGCCACGATGCAGCTGAGACTGCCCTCCCTGGGGCTCCTGCCGCTCCTGCCGCTCCTGCCCTTGCTCACCAGGCAGATCTGAGGGCCGCAGGCAGGCATGCGCTCAGTGCTTGTATCACAAACACGGATGTGTCAGTGTTCTAGGCTCAGAAAAATACAGCAAAAGCTTGGCTTGGTGCTGAGAGAAAATGCACAGGAGTAGAAAATTCATTCTTTATATACTCCAGGTGCTACCCTTTAAAATTCCATTTGTGTGAGGAATGACAGTCACTGACCATCACCTTGTAGTACAATTCATAAAAGCTCATTACAGACACTCTTCCTTTAACTCTAGTGGCTGCTTGCTAGGGAAAGTATGTACTAGTGAGAATACGTGGATTTTCTATGAATCAAAACCTATCCAGTTTCATATAAGGCAACATCTATAATTTTTAAAGGCACTCTTCGGAAACACTAATGCTTCCAAACGCATCCTCCTGCCTTATCTCAGCTTCTTCACAAAGTTCTGGACAGAGTGAGAGGACGTGGGTCTATCCCAGGTTCTACCTACTTCAGGGGGCCCCGAAATGCCATAGCTGAGACAGGGACTTGGATGTAGGATAGATATGTGTTTTGGGGAAAACTACCCAGCTATTCTAAGCCTCAGTTTCCTCAGATCCAAATGGAAACAACAGGAAAATGTACTTTGGAAAACTGCCATGAATGTCAAATGTGGTAATAGATGTACTGAATGGCTCAGTAAATGTTCGCTGCTGTCATTAATGTTATTATTAGGCTAGTGAGGTACTGGAACCAGGCTGGGTCCACGTTTCCTCATCTGGACTACCCCAGCGCTTCTGAGACTTTTCCTGTAAAGTTCCCTGGTAGCATCTCATCTGAACGCGTCCCCTAGGAGAGTCACCCTGAGGGGGAGATCTCAACTGAAAACTCTCTTACATTATTACAGTTCACATTTTTCTTACATATTTTCCTAATCAAATTTTGAACTCTGTTTCATAATAAATCTTTGTTTAAATATTAAAAAAATCAGAATGCAAATTATCTTCCACCACATTTGACACTGCAGGAAGATGACATTTGAGCAGCCCCCACAGTGGTAGGTGGGCCCCAGTAGGCCTGTTATTCAGAGTGGTCAGTGCGTTGGAACTTCCCTTCCCTCACAGAGTTTATGAGAAGTGCAGAATTAGGCCTTTCCCTAGACTCATATGATCAGAGCTGCATTTTATCAGGATTCCTGGGTGATTAGTATGAGCATTAAACTTGAGAAGCATTGAACGAGATGGGCTCTAAGGAACTAAGGGCACTTGTGTACTAGGATTAAGTTAGGTGAAATCAGCAAACATTCAATATGCTAATTAGCCCTGGCTGGTGTAGCTCAGTGGATTGAGCGCGGGCCTGCGAACCAAAAGATCTCGGTTCGATTCCCAGTCAGGGCACATGCCTGGGTTGCAGGCCAGTTCCCAGCAGGGGACCCAGGAGAGGCAACCATACATTGATATTTCCCTTCCTCTCTCCTTCCCTTCCACTCTAAAAAGATAAATAAATAAAAAATCAAAATGTAAAAAAAAATATGCTAATTAAAGTGAGGAACTTAGAGATGACAGTGATATTGAGGCAGGATACTAAGCAGCTAGGAAAATTCCTTGACAAGTAGAACAAGGGAAACTGAGACAAGATAGTTAAATAAGACTGAGCAATTAACAGCCTGCAAATAAATCTCATCTTATCTTGCTTTACTTAGGACACTTAGAAGCAGATGGTTTACACCTCTCCCCTCAACCAGAGAGGAAGTAGCATAAATCACCCTACTCATGGAAATAACAGAAACTCAGTTAGTGCTATTAGTGCCTTCCAAACCCAAGTGTGGATAGAGACAGGTGAATAAATACAACCAAGTAGAGCTAGACAAATCCAAGATAAAAGTAAACCAGTGAAGCTGACAGGAGAATGATCCCAAACTGCCATATATGCTCTTTTTTATGCAGCAGCATATCAAGGAACCCACCTGGAAAGCTATTGAATATTCTGTTGCTTACCCTGAGACCTCCCCTAAAACACCCACTTTTAGAAAACAGATAAAAACCTTTATGACAAAGGACCCAGTGCATGCTCTCCCTTGAGCACACCCATGTCTCCCGTCTTACTTCAGGCATGTATCTTTGCTTTCTTTCTCCTAAGCTATAAAGGTTCACAGGAGACTTGCGACCAGGGGAGCAGTGGGCCACTCATCCTGGGCTAACCCCCTAAACCTGCCTCCAAGGGCCTTCTTTTGCCTCTGCAACTGATTTCTGGAGTCCATACAGCCCAATGTGGCTCACTTCTGCCTCTGTGACATCCTTTCCTGAATCTAGGCAGCTCCCCCTAGGCTCACTCCTGTTACTGTGATCTTGCCTCTTTTATCTAGCCCTTCTTTCATTTCACTGACCCAGCTTTAATAAACATATGCTCAAAATCACCTGGACTTGTGTTGTGAAACGTTTCCTTCATGAAGTCAAGAGCCCACACATTCCAGACTGCTAGGGAAAACCCGTCTCAGGCCCAGGCTCTTTCCAGTGCACTGTGTTCTCTTCTCCTGAGGGTTTTCTAACTGGGGACTAGACAGTGGCAATAACTTGGCCACTACAGGAACCTGTCATCTACTCCATTAGAAATTTACTCCACCGTTCCTTGGAGATTATGCACATTTGCAGAGAAGTAAAAGGAGACTGGTGACCTTAACCCAGAAATCCTTTAAGAGTGACCATAACCTCTTTCCTTCTATTCCGTCCTCTACCTCTCTATTATCTCTACCCTATTAAAAAGTCTTCAGTGTTTTAATATATTATTCTTATATTCCCACACATATTAGTGTTAAAAACATAAATTACCTGGTGTAAAAGAGTAAAAGTTCATTTTAACCAGACTGGCAACAAGCAGTTTTGTTGGACTTAAGTGTGTAATGAGTGTGTAATGTGTAAATGTGCAATGAGTGTGTAATAAGTATGTATTGCAGACACCTGTTTGCAATGTAAGCTTCCAACATGCTCCCATAAACTCTGTTGCTAATAATTCATGGGTTCATTGAAAGTTGGGAGGGCCAAATGCTTTTTCATATTCTTAGAGCCCTTATTTTATCCCCCAGACAGGGTCGTGTCCAGCAGTTAAAGTTTGATGTTGTGCAGAGTGACATTTTATCCTGAAGACAACAAGCACTACTGCAGCTTTAGGAAAGATTGTCAAGGAAGAAAGAGCAAAACGTCAGTGAAAGCCTGACAGTGTCTCCTGATGACTACAAGTGGAATGGTGTCACTAACAGTGGCAATGGTGGCAGAATCTTCTGTAGGCCTGAGCACAAGAAGAGGAAGATAACAATAGAGCCCGTGGGCCACCCGAGAGGGTGGGCTGGAGGATTCTGACAGGAGGCTGCCAGTCCCTCTGAGGTTGGGCATGGGAAGGGGAGGAGGGAGCACTCTCCTGCTCATTGGAAGTGCAGACTCTGCTCCTCTGAGGCACTTGTGAGATCCTGGTCCTTTTACAGTCTACCTTCATGACCATATATCATCAGTACCAGCCATGCTTCTTTCCTACAGGCTCACTTTTAAGCCCATTCCAGCTGGCTTATGCCCCTCTCCATCACAGATTGCCGAAATTCTACCAATGATCTCAAGTCTTAAGTCCAATGGCCTTCTGAAAGATCTTCTTTGATTACCCTTTACTTCAATATCTGAAATGCTTTTGTCTTTCAACAACCACTCTCCCTTTGAACCTCACTATTTTCCTTCTTTTTAGCAAGCTAGTCTTCTCTTTTGTGTTTCCTTTCTGGCTTGCCCCCTTACACTGCTGGTTACACCAGCTACTTCCTGATAGCCAGTCACAGCCTTCCTCAAACTAGATGCTTACTTTGAGATATTCATCCACTCCAACAGCATCCAATAATACTTCACTGAAAATACCATTAGGATACATATATCAAAATCTGAGGTTTTTATTCCCCAGGATCAAGTAATAAATCTCCCACTATCTGCCTGGCATTTGCATATACTTGACCATCTGCCTATTTACCTGCATATAACTCTACATTACTAACCTTTCCAGGCTGAGCTTCCAGTGACTTCTGTGCCTAGAACAGCCTCTCTCTCCCTGTTGAAATGTGCCCCTTGAGATTTGCAAAGTAATACTTGTTCCTTGTATTTCATAGAGCTACTTCTCTCCCCAAGATGATACAGCATTTACCAGTTTGATGGTGTATGAGTAAGATTTCTGCCTTGCATCACTCACTCATTTAACCAATACTCGGAGTTTCTACTGTGTGCCAGGCACCACTCTATGTGTCAGGAATAGAAGAATCAGCAGAAAAGGGCTCACCATCAAGAGGTTTATATTCTGGAATGGGTGGGGCATCTGGACAAGTGGAGAGATATGCACCTCTTCAGATGGTAATATGCACCACGAAGAAAAGTAAATACATGTAGAAGGAAGGAAATTATGTGCCTGTAGAAAACAGTTATTTATTTGGAGTTGTCAAAGAGGGGCTCTCTGATAGCCTGATGTTGGGCAGAAATATAAAGGAAGAGAGAGCAGGACATGAAGACAACAGCAGGAAGGCCCTCCCAGGTGCCCAGGGGAGCACTTGGCTGTTATGGAACCCAGGGATGAAGACAGTGTGGTCCAGGTAGCAGGAAAGGGACAGTGGTAGGAGATGCCCCTGGAGAAGCAGCAGGGAGTAAACCACTGAGGGACTTTGGTCCAGCAAAGATCGGGCTTTACTCTGGAGGAGAGGAGAGGCCATTACAGAGTGCTGAATTAGAGGATTTGAGTTTCGTGATCTAATTTACATTTCATGAGAACCACACTAGCTGCCATGTTGAGAAATTGCAGGAAGGGAGTGTGTTCACAGAGGTCAGTGGAGAGTGCAGTGAGGAGAAATCAACAACCCCCAGAAGCAACTATGGAGCTGGCAGAGTGGGCCAGGTGTTATGTTTTTAAAATATAAAGCTGATAGCAGCTGGGGAGAAAGAAAAAAACCAGGATGACCCCAAAGTTTCAGCCCTGAGCAACTGGGCAGCAGAGGTGCCAGACCACAGGAGCAGGTTATGGCTGTGGGAATGCAGAACGTGGTTTCAGACTTTTTGAGTTTTAGATGCACACTAGGCAAAAAGGTAAAGACTGAAGGAAGCATTTTTGGGGATGTGTGAGAGACACAGAGATAGAGAGATAGAGAGATAGAGAGATAGATAAATAGATGAAGAGAGAGAGAGAGAGAGAGAGAGAGAGACAAGAAGTGATTGGCTGCCTCCCATATTCACCCCCACTGGGAATTGAACTCACAACCTAGATACATGCCCTGACTGGGGATAGAACCTGCACTACATGGTCAGAGCTCAAGGAGGCAATTTTTTATGAATGCCTCACTTTTAGATGACCCTTGCACCAAAAATACAGCCTTTAAAATGTTGTATAGCAGCCCTGGCTGGTGTGGCTCAGTGAATTAAGTGCTGGCCTGTGAACAAATGGGTCACTGGTTCGATTCCCAGTCAGGGCACATGCCTGGGTTGTGGGCCAAGTCCCCAGATGGGGGTGCATGAGAGGCAACCACCCATCGATGTTTCCCTCCCTTTTATCTCCCTCCCTTCCCCTCTCTCTAAAAGTAAATAAATAAAATCTTTCAAAACATGCTGTATAGTGAGAGGAAGCAACCCCGCAGGGGAAGGAATGAGACCAAGCACACAAACTGCCCTGCTTTTCTGGGAACAGCCACACACCACACACAGCAGTTTCCAGTAATACCTAAATTAATCCTTCAAACAGGCCTGGCTAGAGGTGTCCAACCTTTTGGCATCTCTGGGCCACACTGGTAGAAGAAGAGTTGTCCTCAGCCACACATTAAGTACATCGTGACACCTAATCACAAAAAATATCTCATAATGGTTTGAGTAAATTTATGATTTTGTGTTGGGCCACATTCACAGCCATCCTGGGCTGCATGCAGCCTGCAGGTCGAAGGTCAGACACCCCTGGCCCAGTTTCACATATTAAGCCAATATTTCGGAACAATTCAGAATTTTCGTTTTATTCATTGCAAGAACTATCAGTGAAAGGTAAAGTATTCCTGGAGTTGATGAAGTCATTTATTTTGTTTACAAACAACCTTGGATGAAATGCACTACAGCTTCCCTCGGTGGGTATCAAGGTGGGACAATGGGAACATGCTTTCCAAGTCAGGAGAACGCCTCTGAGGCGCAGGTCAGACAGGCGCTCTGACCACGGACATCGTTGGGAAGCATGAGTCTAAGTGGAGCTAACCACGCTACAGTGTGCACGGAGCCTACACAGCTGAAGCCGGTTTCTCTAATCACAGAACCAGTCCAAACTGGCCTTGTCCTTTTTCCACGGGGATACTGGCTTGTTTATCAGAGATAACAGAGAAAACAAGGCTGTAAATTATCCAGTCAGATGTAGGCACAGAGAATTCACCCCAGAGTAACCTGTCAACGTCACTGGCTTGAAATCTACCACCAACTACATAAAACCTCATTCAAACACGGGGTGCATGACAAGATGGGAGACCCTAGCACCTCCCTACCAAGCTCTGACTAGGCTGAAACAATGTAACACTATAGAGTATGCATAACTTTTCCGCTTCTTTTAAATGTAACTCAGGAACCCTCTGGCCAGAGGTGGATTTGAACCTTGCCTCCTGCCCCAGTGCTGGTGGACTTCGCAATAACGCCTCTTCTCTTCTCAAACCCCTGTCACCACTGGCCTGAGTGTGGGGTGTGGGGCAGCACTGCTCAGTAACAGCCCCAGGTTTCCTCAGCAACTGGCTGGGAAGTCACACTGAGACTCTGCTTCCCTGAACGGCCCTCTGGGGATGTGTATTCATGGGAGACCCCTCGATCTCTTGGAAAGTGTTGTGATTGTTCTCTCCCCTTTGACATACAGGATCCTGTATCTAATGTTGAAATGGATGTTATTGATATATCAGTCTCAGTCACACAATAAATCTAGCACGAATTACAGGTCAGCCCAAGGGAAGAAGACAAACTCATAAGTGGAAAAGGCAAAATTTGAGTTAATTCTAATGTGTTTGCTGCATTGGCAGTTTTCTCCTCACAGTGTCCTCATCATCACAGCAGTGGTCAGCCGGGCGCCTCTGTCACGGTGTGCTCTGTGACATCTCCGTTCAGAAATGTGGCAGAGCACAGCTGGCACACCACTTATTTCACTGTAATCTCTCTGTTTTCCATTCGGAAATATTTGCTGTACATAAAATAAAATTTTCTAACTTAAACATTTGACAGCAGGTAATCTGAGGAGGAAGTTCACATTTCATTTCCCCAAGTTACACAGTTGCCCAGTTCTTACACAGAAGGTTGTAATGAAGTGAGAATTTCCTAACCTCCTAAGAAAGCTGAGGAGATGTTTCCCATGCTTCAGGGCATTCTGCCAAATCCTAGGAGATGAAATGTCTTCACGCTTAATGGCTCAATGGTGAGGCCCCTGCAGCAGCTCCGCCTCCATGACACCTGATCTGACACCTTTCGTTCTTCGGCAGGAGCAGTGAGGTAAGATTGGTGGACGTTCCTAGGATTCATTTGTCTTCAAATTTATGCTCTTATTGCTTACCATCAGCTCTCAAGAAGTCCCTGATGTGGTCATGGTTCCCCTCATGCTTTTCTGGAATTGTGCTAAGTTGGGGGAGAACCCTGGAGCAGACTCTCACCCCAGGGCAGACTGGCCAGCACACTGCTGACCATGAAAATGAGTAGGTCACTGTCAATTTAGTTATCACTCTTCCAGAGGGAGACAAACATTTTAATTTCTTGAAAAAATATAAAACTGTATTAAAATAAACAATCGTGAAGTAATCCCAAGAACATTAAGAAACCATTGTTACAATACCTTTGAGAATGGCTACTCCTTTTCAAAGGCTGAAAAAGAAATTTATTCATATTTTTTCCCATATGAGTTATTTCCCAATAATTCATATTCTAATATTAGGACAATATGCAAATATGTGACAAATAATTAGAAATGACTAAAGCACATGCATAGTTTTTTTTTTTTTTTGAAAATAAGTATGAGGCAAGTCAGATTCTGTCTCTGGCCAAAAAGAGTAGCCACCAAGTTCAGGATGGCTTCCTGTTGATACTTGCATCGCACAAGACAGTCATTTTCTATTCAATGGCATCTATATCTAGGTCATTCACAAGTGCAGGCCAGAGCCTTCATAGTTTGTAAATCAGAGCTGTCACCCAAGTGTATCATAATTTACTGACACTGGAAACACCATAACCTGATGAAGAGAACTTAAGCCTGGGGTCCAGGCTCAGTTTTAAATTGGATTGTGTCGTCTACTACTTGAATATCCTTGGTAAGAACCAGTCATCTCAGTTCTGGCCAAGATGGAGGCATAGGTAGAAATTCTTTGCTTCTTGGCACAAGCAAAAGGAAGACAACAACCAATCTAAACATATCTAAACAATCTGGAACATATTGAACCAGAAGTGCCAGAAAATCAAAATGCACAGAACTCCGACAAACAAGGAGTTAAAGAAACATTCACCAGACCGGCAGGAGAGATGGAGATGGGCAACTGGGTGAGCGGAGAGGACCCGCAACAAGGCCGCCGACTGCACCAGCAAGGCAGGGCTGGCTGAATAGGAAACTAAGGACTCAAGCTACCTGCAAACTACCACAGGGGTTGCCACCATGGGAGAAACTCCCAGTCTTACATGATGGAGTTTGTTGGAAAGTGGGGCTACAGCGGAGCATGTGAGTCATATTGTTCTCTTTCTGACCCCTCCCCAACAGACAACACCACAATGCAGGAAAGAGGGCTGCCCAGCCCAGGTGAATACCTAAGGCCCCACCCCCTACAACATAACCTGTGCACCAAGACAAAGAAATATGGCCCAAACGAAACAACAGATCAAAACTCCAGAAAAAAAGCTAAGTGATGAGGAGATAGCCAACCTATCAGATGCAGAGTTTAAAACTCTGGTAATCAAGATGCTCACAGAACTGATTGAACTCAGTCACAAAATGAAGGAACAAATGAAGTTTACCCAAAGTGAAATAAAGCAGTGATGGGAAGCAACAGTGATGGGAAGAAAACTGGGACTCAAATCAATGACCTGGAACAAAAGGAAGAAATAAACATCCAACTGAAACAGAATGAAGAACAAGAATTCAAAAAAGTGAGGAGAGGCTTAGAAACCTCCAGGACAACTATAAATGTTCCAATATCTGAATCATAGGGGTGCCAGAAAGAGAAGAACAAGAGCAAGAAGTTGAAAACTTATTTGAACAAATAATGAAGGAAAACTTCCCCAATCTAGTGAAGGAAATAGACTTCCAGGAAGTCCAGGAAGCCCAGAGAGTCCCAAAGAAATTAGACCCAAAGAAGAACACATCAGGGCACATCATCATTAAGTTACCCAAGATTAAAGATAAAGAAAGAATCTTAAAAGCAACAAAAGAAAAGGAGACAGTTACCTACAAAGGAGTTCCCATAAGGCTATCAGCTGATTTCTCAAAAGAGACCTTGATGGCAAGAAGGGGCTGGAAAGAAGTATTTGAAGTCATGAAAGGCAAGGACCTACATCCAAGATTACTGTATCCAGCAAAGGTATCAGTTAGAATGGAAGGGCAGATAAAGTGCTTCCTGGATAAGGTCAAGTTAAAAGAGTTCATCGTCACCAAGCCGTTATTATATGAAATGTCAAAGGAACTTATCTAAGAAAAAGAAGATAAAACCTATGAACAATAAAATGACAACAAACTCACAACTATCAACAACTGAACCTAAAGAAAATGAAAACAAAAACTAAGCAGACAACCAGAACAGAAACAGAAGCAGAGAAATGGACATCACATGGAGCGTTTCAGTGGGGAGAGAGAGGGGAAGAATGCAGGGGAAAGGTACAGGGAATAAGAAGCATAATTGGTAGGCATAAAATAGATGGGTAGAAGTTAAGAATGGTATATAAAACAAAGAAGTCAAAGAACTTATATGTACGACACATGGACATGAACTAAGTGGGGGAAAACTGGAGGGTTGGGGAGTATAGGGCAGAGGCGGGATAAGAGGGAAAAACTGGGAAAACTGTAATACATAATCAATAAAATATAGTTAAAAAAAGAACCAGTCATGTTATCTGAGCCTTGAACTTAGCCATATTTAAGACCCATTCAAGTGCTAATATTTTGGTTTTAATAAACTGCTATAAATAAGAGAAGAACAATGAATAGAAATAAGAAGTCATCTTATTTATAGTTTATTGAACATGAAAAAATAAATAGCAGAACTTTCTCTCTTCCATGATCCTAGCAATGACAATTGGAGAGAAAAAAATGGCTTTGATGTATCATTGACCAAAGAGCTCTGGGAGAGAGGCTGGAAGAGCACGAGTGGCAGATGGTAGCAACTGTGAGTTTCAGGGAATGGGAGTGAGGGAGCCTCTTCTGGATTGTGACTTGTGCAAGTGCCTCTGTGGCTCACAGGCCACTCCTCTTCTTTTAAACCGGTGTTCTGAGTAAGATTTGTAAGCCTAACTGCGTATATTTGCAGACACACTACTTAGGCCTCTGTGTACCTGCCCACCCAGCAGTGTGGCTCTGCTCTCCCCACCCCCTTCGCTTTCTCCCCTTCGCAGCTGAGTCCATCAGGTTTCAACTTAGGAGAGCCTGGCTTCTCCTTCTCACTCCATTTTAGAGTCTATGCCAGAGGAACACCTCCTTTTTTATCTCCCCCCACCCCCATCTCAAGCTCTCAGACTGGCAGCAATTATACTTGGCCTTCAGTTTGGTTTGAGATGTCCCAAGATGAAGCTAGTCCTAGGATGGCTGGGACAATGTACTCATATCAGACATGAGCACATGAAGTGGATCCAAAAAACTGCAATGCCAGCCACAGCATTTCATAGCTGCTGGGGAGACTGAGACACTGCCCCTCTCTCTCCTCTCAGCTCTCCTTGCTCAGCAGGTCCTCTGCTGATGTTACTGAGATCAATAAATGGTCCCACTTAAAGAAACTTGATCGATATTGACAAGCTGTAGGACATGCTATTTTTTCTTCAGGAGAGGCTCCTGGAGATAGTTTTCTTCTTTTCTGTGGAACTTGACAAGTGAAATACAAAACAAGATATGTACAATTACATTGCTCATTTTCTTTTTAACAGTTCTTTTCATGAAGTTACACCTTTTGAACACCCACAGTGCTTAAGGCTTTACCCATCAACTGACTCTGGTGTCAATACAGCTGCCTTCAGGTGCCACTGCCTCCAAGCTCCTGAGGGGACTTGCCCGGGAGCCAGTGCCTGCGCAGAGGCCAGGGAGCAGCACCTAGGCCCACACTTGGAGCAGCACCTTGGCCCGCCCTCGGGTCAGCAAGGGACCCTGCAGTCCACCTCTGTCTGTTTCATGCTACCAAACCCACCTAGGATCACAGAGATCTCTGAATTGCCAAGTCCAACAGCCCTTTTCCTCCCCTCATTTCCCTTCTCTCAGAAAGCTAATTCACTGGCAATTCTTGCCACCGGAAACTTTTGTTTGAGATTTTGAAACTTGATTCTCTCCTGTTCTTTCCTCCTCTCAGACTCCTTTCAAGATTCTGCACAGCTCCTGTTGGATGTTTGCCCTATGACTTGTAGCTCCATGAGTGGGTGGTTTTGCCCAACTGCCTGCACCCCTTGTTTCTACCTGCCACCTCAAGGTGGGACTCTGTTCCTTCAAATCAGATGTCCCTTTGAATTCCAGATACTACTCTGCAAAGACTTGGTGCACACCGTGATTTGATGGCTCTGGCACTTCAGACTCCAAAGACCTAAACTTCAACCCACCATCTTTGCTTTCCCACCAATCTTCCTGCATTCTCTATCTGACTCAGTTTATTTGCTTTTTACAAAGCCAAGACCCTAGATTTGAATCTTGTCCTCACGTTCCCCCTGGTTTATTGCAATCACCCACTAACTAGTCTTCCTGCTTTCTGTCAGGCCCGCCCCTCTGTCATCATCTCTACATTCAAGCCAGATTGATCTGTCTGGAAAATATACCGTATTATTGAATGTGCACACATAATGCCCTTCAATGACTCCCTATCACTTCTATCTCCCTGGTTCAGAGATGTGATTTTCCAGAACCTATCACATTACTCCCCAGACTCCTCTCGTGCACATTGTGGGAGCAGTTCTTACCTTACCTTCCACTGTGCTGAATGATTTCCTAAAGCTAGTCAACACAACAGTATTGTTTCTTTGCCTAATAACAATAGCTGCCTCCTAGAGAAGTTGTGGGGATTAAATGAGATACTACATGGCAAGTGCTTAGGAGGATGATTGGCACATAGTACTCATAAGTATTGATAATAATTATGATTTGCTTTTGCCTCATTAAAACCTGGCAGAGAGGACATACCTGTTAATACAATGAATTATTCACAACCAAGGAGGGAGTGCTGTTAGGGTAAATTACAAAAATAAAATCAGATCAGCCTGCATCTTGATGAAAGCACTGCCCAGTCCTCCTGAAATTACACAGACATCAGGAGAGCTAGGGGCTGATGCTATTGCAGAGAAAACAGAAGAAATGGGTCAGGAGTGCAATTGATGACCCCTTAGTTCGTGAACACCACAGCCAAACCAGTAACCTAAGATAATATGTTTAAAATATTAGATTGGTTGATAACATGAGAGCCCTTGGACCTACTTCCCAATATTACTTATACCTTTTTGCCCTCATGTGCGTACACACACAACAGGAAAGCTTCCTAATGACAAATCAGGAGGATCTACAAACTAAATCTTTCCAAACTCTGACCAAGATGGAGGCATAGGTTGATACACTTTGCTTCCTCACACAACTAAAAGAAGGACAACAAGCAATTTAAAAACAAAAACCAACCAGAACTGCCAGAAAATTGAACTGTATGCAAGTCCGGCAACTAAGGAGTTAAAGAAGAAATGCTCACCCAGAGTGGTAGGAGAGGCAGAGATGGGCAGCTAGGATGGAGAGGATGCACAGCAGGGCAGTGACTGGTGGAGCAGGTGGTCCAACATTCACATGCGGATGAACCAGGAGGAACAACTGGGGAGTGAAACAGACCATGCTACCAGGGTTCCAGCATGGAGAAACAAAACCTCAAGCCTCTGGCTATAAAAACCTATGGGGGTCATGGTGGTGGGCAAAACTCCTAGTCTCACAGAAAAGTCCACTGGAGGGACCCATGGGGTCCTAGAATGCACACAAACCCACTCACCCAGGAATCAGCACCTTAAGAGCCCAATTTGCTTGCGGGTAGTGGGGGAAGTGACTGAAAGTGGAGTGAGAGTGAAGCAAGCAGCCTTGTTCCCTCTCTGACTCCTCTACCACAGAGAGTGCCACAACACAGCCATGTGGGTTGCCCCACCCTGGCAAATACCTAAGGCTCCACTTCTTAGAATGTAACCGGTACACTAAGACAAAGAAATATTGTCCAAATGAAAGAACAGATCAAAACTCCAGAAAAAGAACTAAGCAATGAGGAGAGAGTCAACCTATCAGATGCAGAGTTCAAAACACTGATAATCAGGATGCTCACATAAATAATTGAGTACAGATACAAAATAGAGGAAGAAGTGAAGGCTATGCAAAGTGAAATAAAGAAAAATATACAGGAAACCAACAGTGAAGGGAAGGAAACTGTGACTCAAATCAATGATTTGGAACAAAATGAAGAAATAAACATTCAATCACAACAGAATGAAGAAAGAATAATTCAAAAAAAATGAGGAGAGATTGAGGATCCCCTGGGACAACTTTAAACATTCCAACATCCAAATCATAGAGGTGCCACAGGGGAGAAGAGGAAGAACAAGAAACTGAAAACTTATTTGAAAAAATCCTGAAGGAAAACTTCCCCAATCTGGTGAAGGAAATACACTTGCAAATCCAGGAAGCTCAGAGAGTTTGAAAGAAGCTGGACCCAAGGAAGAATACACCAAGACACATCATAATCACATTACCCAAGATTAAAGAGAAGGAGAGAATCTTAAAAGCAGCAAGAGAAAAGGAGACAGTTACCTACAAAGGAGTTCTCATAAGGCTATCAGCTGATTTCTCAAAAGAGATCTTACTGGCAAGAAGTATTGAAAGCGATGAAAGTCAAAGACCTACAGCTAAGATTACTCCTTCCAGCAAAACTATCATTTAGAATGGAAGGGCAGATAAAATGCTTTCCCAGATAAGGTCAAGTTAAAGGAGTTCATTATCACCAAACCCTTATCATATGAAATGTTAAAGAGTCTTATCTAAGAAAAAGATCAAAACTATGAACAATAAAATGACAACAAACTCACAACTATCAACTACTGAACTGAAAAAAAAAAAGAAAACAAAAACTAAGCAAACAACTAGAACAGGAATAGAATAACATAAATAGAGATCACATGGAGGGTTATCAGTGGGGAGGGAGGGGAGAATAGAGGGGAAGGTGAGGCGAATAAGAAGTATAAATGGTAGGTACAAAATAGACAGGAGGAGGTTAAGAATAGTATGGGAAATGGAGAAACCAAAAACTTATATGTACGACCCATGGTGATGAACTAAAGGGGATGGACGGGTTGCAGGGAAGAGAGGGATAAAGGGGAGAAAAAAATGGGACAACTGTAATAGCATAATTAATAAGATATACTTTAAAGAAGAGGATAAAAATGTTCAACCCTATAAAAAAACAATCTCCCATGAAGATTAAAATGAAAACCAAGCATATTGGTGATATCTGCTTCCACCATCAGTTCAGTCCCCACTTCTTATGAAGCAACTAACCCTCCTCAGTCTCAGATGATACACATAGGGTCAGAAGAAGTCATTGCCCAAGGCAAATATGAGCTGAGAAATCCACAAAAATACCAGCACAGATAAAAGTAATCATGTGGACATCAAAATAAAAATAAAGGAAAGGAGGAAAGATAGAAGGAAAAAGATAAAGAGAGAGAATAAACAGAGGAAGGAAGGAAGGAAGGAAGGGAGGAAGGGAGGGAGGGAGAAAGAGAGGAAGGAAGGGAGAGAGGAAGGAAGAGAGAAATCTATAGGAAAGAAGAGAAGAGTGGTGCAGATCCCGAGGGGCAGGTGACAGAGCACAGGGAACTCAAGGAGACTGTCACAAAAACCAACAAGCTATCTAGGTGGTCTCCATGCAGTCATACAGAAAGTCAGGGGCTTAAATAATTTAGTTTTCTATTTTTGAATCCTCAAATTCTTATCTCAACTAAATTCCAAAATCAATTAAAAACAACACTGCCTTAGTAACTTAGAATTTAACTTCAATAAGTGACATCACTAGGTTTTAGGTTTTATATTGTTTCCCATCTCATGATTTCACCTGATGTATACAAATGAAATGCTACTAAATGAAGTCACAGGGCTTCATGCATAACTCCAGGATGAGAAGATGCTGGCCTTGAGCAGCATGGCCCTATGGGTGAGGCTGGCAGGCTTCCCCCGCTTCATCTATTACATGGAGACCCTGCATTTGTGTGCAAGGAGCTGCAAACCTGACTGAGAGGTTGCAAAGCTGGCAGACAGAAGCCACATTGCCACATCAGCAAACTGACAGACAGCAAGTGCATTTGGAAAGAGCAGTGCACTAAGGAGACAAGGGGAATGCTAGACAACTGTAGGGGGCAACTTCATTTGGTTTTAACAAACCATTTGGTAGGCAAATCTAGAAAGCAATAAAAGAGGAAAAAATTAACCCAAAACCACTGAAAAACAGACATTAGCATAATTTCAAACCCCACCCTAAATATTTATCAAGGGAGGAGAAACATTTAGAGAGGCTCTGATGAGCTGTGTAAGGCCTTTCTCTAATAAACTAATTGAGATTATAATGTGAACCAAAACAAATAAAACTTACAAATCAAGATTGATCACTGTAAATATGAAAAAAGGAATAACCATCTACTTATCCTGACAAGTGACAAGTAGATACTGTTAAATTGCCCTTTTTGAAGGAATAACAACAGAAAGGAAGCCACAGTCAGAGACATCACCTTTCTGAAACAGTAACTGAGTCTCCTTTAAGGAGAGGACTTTATATGGTCATTGCAAGTGTTTATAAATGGGAGAAGGAAAAGTTGGACAAAAAAGGCCAAAATGATAGGACCTGGCAACCCCTGTAATAGTGGCTCTAAGGAGAGGAATTACAGAACTGTGTGTGGGTAACGTCCAAGTCATTTCTGAATCAGACCCAAATCCTCACGCTGCAATCAGGAAAACACTGTGTGACAAACGGGCTCCCCGCACCCGTCACCCACCCCCAGCAGGGCTGTGCAGTCCTTGTTACTGAGCTGCCAGGAACCTCCAATGCTGTTGGCCAAGGGCCAGAAAGAAGCAGTGGAAATGATCTAGGTCAAGAGGGTGCTGTTACTTTGCATAAATTCTCATCTGCCAGGATGAATGTGAAAGAGGGAGCTCATGAAAGTCTATAAAACCTAAAGGGCACAAGCAGGGTAAAAATGGAAGTTTTATGGCCAGATGGCATTGAAACCCAGAGAGTGGCAGAGATGCCACCTTGGGGATTATAGAAGTAAATTTAGGATTAAATAAAAGTCCCATTTAATCAGTGTATAGTAAACATTTGTCACTCATAACTTCAAGAATCGTTAAAGGCTGAAAATATACAGAACTCCAAAAGGTGGCTTGCATATTATCAAGTCTAATTGTTCAATTTCACATTTTGAGACTCTATCTCTATAATGTTGGGATGCAGACCATATTCTTAAACATTTGAGTTTAAGGATCGACCTTGTTTGACATGCCCCTTGATTTCTGCTGCTGTTAAGGCCACTGAGAGTGGATGGTCAGAACTCACACCCAACTCTGCATTTCTCAGATTCCCCTTGAGAGGAGAAATTGGCCAAAGACATGTAAGTATCCAGAAACAGAACCTTCCAATGACCTAAAGGACTCAAGTTTGTTGCTGATGTCTCACATGAAACCAAGAATACAGTACACTTCTACAACTTCATTATTATTTTTTCTACACTTCCTTTGTGTGTGAATGGCCTTGAACTTGTCTGCTCAAAGAACAGGAGAGGCTGGACTTTTATACCACCCACCCCCCAATTCACTTAAAAAAACTGTGCCCAAGTTTGGGGCTTAGTGTTTACCCACTTAAAAGTGGTATGTTTAATGTTTTATCTATCTGAAGTCTTTGTTGCAATTCAGTTGATTTAACTATACCAATGCCAAATGGCACAGTTTTCAGAACAGTTTTATGGGATATTATTAGTTTTCTTCTTTATAGCTATTCATCTAATTAAGCATACATCTCATAGTGTCATGAAGCCATATATAATATATAAAAAATAAAAAATATATATGATATAATACATTATATACATATATTTTCAGTCATAGTGCCTTGGGAAATTGTCACATGTCTTTCTGAAGTTGAGATGCACAGTGCTGGCCTGCACTCAGCTCTTCCATCAAGTAGAAGTGATGTCGGTTTGGCTTTACCGTCCTTGGCTGAGTGCTTGTTCTTCCCTAGGGATGCCTTTTATTTTCCCATTGTTCACAACTGTCTGTTTTATAACCTCTTCTGCATTACATAGACAGTCAGAAACTTCGGTTGAGAAAATGATTACTCAAGTTCATGGGTGAAAGATGCACTCTGTGCTCCACTGCATGGTCAGTCTCCAGGCACAGTCCTCACTTAGTAGATCCTTGCCCAGGGCAGAGCCTTTCCTCTCCTTCCCTTCCTTCTTCTCACTGCCTTCCCTTCATATAGGTGTGTGAAGGGCTTGCTATCTGCCAGGGGGTAAGGGAGATACAGAGAATGGCATCTAGTTCTGAGTTGCAATGTTGAGAGAAATGAGACTATTTGAGTAATCCTTTATATTATTATCCCATTTAATAACTGGTAGTATGTTTTAAAAATTATTTAAGATACACTTATGTAATGCTCACTATTTTAAGGACTATGAATCATTAATTCATATAATCCTTATAAAGTAGAAACTATTACTATCCCCACTTTACCGATGAGAAAACTGAGGCACTAAGTTGGTAACAGGTGGAAACTGGATTCAAACCTAGGCAGTCTGACTCCAAGGTCTTTGGTTCTAGCCACTGCCATGCTCCTACGGAAGTAATAGGAGAAATGTTCACAGAGGCCAATCATCATCTGATGCCCCTTTCAACAGAGGAGACAGTACAAAAATAAAGATGAGAGAAATGAATACACAACATGCACAAAAATAAATATGGATGGGCAAAACTGATCAGATTTTCTCTTATTACAACTCATATGAACAAGACAGGGCTTCAGGTCCACAAACACCTAGAAAGTTCAAAGCCTCTGAGTACTGAGATACTGCAACAGGGCACTATTGCCAAATCAATCCTTCCTAGAAATCTCCTTGCTTATCAACTCACCTGTACAGAACCAAAAGCACTTTTCCCTTCCCTGGGTGTTACCACTGGCAGTAACCCTAAGCCTCAAGCTGGTTCTCCTCAATTCCTCTTATACTAGTCTTTCTCCATTTTCACTGATTATGTAATGGCTGGTGCAATATGCCACATGTTTGTCCCAATGTATTTTTACATTCCTTTGTTCTTTCTCTCACCAGGAGCCTAAAGTAGAGTCTTGATCAAACATCCCAAGGAATTGCCATGCTGTGCAGCTGGCCAGGAAAAGCAGGAACTGCTGCTTTGTGCTGAGACTTTGGAAGTTCTAAAAGTACAAGTTAAAACTGAATTGAATTTTCTAATTAAGGAAGCCCCGGACAGTTCTCTACTCACATTACAAAAGATGATATGTGTTTTTAAATATTTTTAATAGCAGAATTCTTTTGGGTAAGGTAGGAAAACAAACAAACAAAACCCCTCCTATCTAGGTAGAATCTGGAACTTTTCACAGACAGTCTTGTATCTCTTAAAAAGCCGAGTGTACTAAATAGAAAGGGATATCTGGAGTTTCTCAGATAAGTACTCTCCTCCAAGAGTAACACTTAATAATAAAAGTGAAGATGGATATGGCAGCGTTGAGCATTTAATTGAAGGTCAACACCACCTTTCTCCAGACTTCATGTTTGAAACAAGTAAGCACTGGATTGCCTAGGCCATTCTATGACCTGCAGCTGAACACATTCACTATGAATATAGCTGGAAAGTCAACCTTGTAGAATAGCATGTGCTGTTTGATAAACAATGCAAAAACTTGTGCTTCAGTTGGCCAGGTAGATGGTGCAGAGAATACCCAAGTCTATTACACAGAAAAGCAGACACAAATGTGCAATATTCTCTTACACAGAATTAATGAATTTTTCCAAATGGGGATGTTTAACAACTTTTGCGTCATGAGTGAGTTTATGTTGTAGACTTTCCAGCACATTTGAAATTTCAATGCAGAAATCTCCCTGTCATATCATTATGATACTCAAAATATTTCCTTAGCTGGAAGTCTTCAAGTGCATAGATTTAATGACTGTTTACTAGATGCTAAGTTCTGTGTTAGGTGTGGTGAGTCCAAAATGACAAGACAAAATTCTTGCCTGAATAAAGTCTAATAGTGGGTATGTAAAATGGAAACCAGTGTACATGAAATTAAACTGTTGGGAGCAAATTCTGTCTGTAGGGAATGGTAAAGATGTGAGGAGAGGAGAGAGAAGGGGACATCTAGCTGGGACTGTGAAGTATGTGTAAGAGTATGGAGGAGAAGCAGGGCAAAAGCCATGGAGACAAATGGAAGTGGAATTTGTAGAAGGCATCATACACAAGCATGGCATGATGTAGCAAGTGGGCGGGGCAGGCACTGACCTTCCTCAGGTGCCCCACAAACTGCTTCCAGTTTACCCTGCAGATAACACAGAACAACAGGTGTTCAAACAGGGACAAGACAGAATCAGAGTTTTGGAGATTATCCATCATTTCAATATTTTATAATATAATACACAATCATGTAAAAATTTAAGCAATGCAGCAATATATAAAAATGAAAAGTATATAAAAATGGAAAGTTTCTTTGCCTTCATACCTATCCTCTCCAGGAGACATTTCTAATAACATTTGGTGTGTATTCTTCGGGCTTTTTATTTTTATTCATGTATTGAGTCATGTCTTTATCTATTTTTCTGTATCTGGTTCTGTCTCCCTCTGTGCGTGCGTGTGTGTGTGTGTGTGTGTGTGTGTGTGTATCTATCTCTCTAACAAAGACAGAACCACAAAGAAGGACAGGGTAACACACAGAGGACACATCTGTACTGTGCTGTTCTACCTGAGTGCACTGCGGGCATCTTTCCTGGCAGCACATGCAGATTCATCTACAATAGAGCTTAGTGGCCTCTGGGCTGAATCAGCATGCTGTTTTGTAAATAAAGTTTTATTGGAACACAGTGACATCCATTTGTTTATGGATTTTCTATGGCTACTTTCTTGATATAAATGCAGAGTTCAGTAATTATGACAGAGACTGCAGGGGTGCCAAGCCTACAATACTACCCTCTGACCTTTCACAGAAACAGTTTTCTGACTCCTGTTCAGGCTGTCCATGTACTAGAGTGCGTCCCATCATTTCCATACTGACAGGCAGGTCATCCACTGCTTTGTCTCAAATAAACCACAGTAAATGTTTTGATACATAAATATTTATCATTTTGAGTATTTCTACAAAAGAGTTTTCTAGAAGTGGATTTTCAGTGTTAATGGGTTATTTTCTTCATTTCATTTTTTTCTTGTTTGGAGAGAATCCTGGTGGCAGTACGAAGAGTCTAGAGGAAGGAGTCTTAGGCAGTGAAAGACAAATACCATATGATCTCGCCTTTAACAGGAACCTAAACAACAAAACAAAGAACCAAGTAAAATATAACAAAAGACACTGAAATAGAGGACAAGTTGTTAGTGACCAGAGGGGAGAAGGGAGGGAATTTCAGGGGAGAAGGGAAGGGTTTACAGGAACAAATATAGAGGACACATGGACAAAACTAGGGGGGTTGGAAAGGGGAGGGAGGAGGGGAGGAATGGGTGGGTGGGCTGGAATGGGAATAAAGGATAGAAACTGTACCAAATAAACTAAAATAAAAAAATTTAAAAAAAAGAAATGTAAAAGGAAAAACAAAAGGAGTCTTAGGGCAAATGGGTCAATTAGGAGGCTCCTCCTAGCATGTCGCCTTCACATAGCAAAGTCCAAAGTAGGAAGGGGGAGAGGTGTTAGAAGGGAGAGACATCCAGGAGGGAACACAGCGGATGCATGTTGGACAAAGTCAAGGTGGAAGGGAGGCGGTGCTAGAATGCTCGGAAGTCAAAAGGTCAGGTCACTCATCCACTGAAAAGAAAGGATGAGCAGCAGAGATGTGAACTGAAGGAAGTAAATTTTACCAGAATATCACTTTTATGACAGATTAACGTGAAATTCACATGAGTACTTTCATTAGTGATAAGTCAATACGACTGTGAACAATGGCTTATACTCTTCACATCATCAAGGTTGATACCAAGAGCCTCCCCTGGGGGTCCCTGAGCAGCCATCCTCACTGCAGTACTTTCTCTCATGCCCAGGACAGCGGACAGCACTCCTCAGTCAAACAGCCTTGAGTCCTTAACATCATGATTGTTGAAATGTTTATGTGGGCGCCTAGGTTTCTTCTGAATCACATTTTCATAGGAAGTCACATATTTCCTGTGTATATTTTCACACCACAAGCTAAACATTTTTTTTTACATTTTGCTAAAATTATCTCTTTGCCTTTATGACCATTTTTCACAAAGAAATAAATGTTCTATGTCACAGGTATTACTGGTTAAGCCAAGGTTACCAGAGGGCCACAGAGTCACAGAAAATACAAACACGGGCACTCTGCAGGTTCCTCGGCAGGTCATGGAGCTGTTCGGACCTGGGTCTCCACAGGCCAACAGTCATTGAATTCAAGGGCAACAACACCTGGTTCAAATAAAAGCTCCTAAGTATGAAAATGCCATTGGTCAGCTGTACTTTCCCAAGTGTTGTGGGACTCCTGTGAGTCTGAACCCCAAGTGCTCTAAAATCATGTAACTACTTTTAAAAACAAGGTAGTACTATTACATTTGTATGCTCTTTTTTTGTTTTTTTTTGCAGTTTTTAAGAGAAAAGGAGCCTCCATAACTGAATTTGAGCAATAGAAAGTTGTGCTGCCCTGAAAGAAACAGGTGCACCCTGAACTAATGATTGCGACCCTTGAGAAGAACGAGTGATGGAATTACACAGTGATCTAGAAACAGAAGAGCAACGGCAACAAAGATGATACAAAATGTCATGGTCCCTTTTGGACATGATGTTTATACAACTGTCCCACATGCTGAAAAGGTCAGTAATCATGTACCACACTAAAATTCACACTTTAAAGCAAAGGAGATATTAGGACTCTCAGCCTATGAGAACCAGCAACTCCGACACCAAACTCAGTAAACAGTGTTTGGTGATATGACAACAGACATGCCTTTGTCCGAGACTGTTGAGATCAGCCCCAGGTTGCTGCAGATGGGCCAGCCCAGGGGCCACACAAAGCTGTTTGTTGGCAGGATCGCTCAGGTTCTTGTGCTGGGAGAGCAGAGCAAGTGCATCACAGACCTGCCACTTCCCCCAGAAAGCAATGGAATTAGAAAAGAAATTCAAACACAGGTGTGCAAAATCATTTCGGGTACGTTCGGAAGAACAAAGGTGCTGGTGTCCCAGCCGGACAAGGAAAATTAAGGCAAGAAAGAAACAATGTGGGAAAAGTTTAAATCTGAGCAAAGTTTTCAGTCCCTACATCTGTCCACAAGCAATTCCCACAGTGTCTAAAGATTTCAATACATTGAAATAATCAGATAAAGAAAAACAGAAGACATCAATCTATTAAAAATGTTTAGCAATAACAATCCCTCCTGCTATCTCTTACAGCATATGTTTTCCCAGTCCCCATTTGTAATCACGTCTCGCCATCAGTGATTTTCTTCTGCTGTATTCATTTCGTGTCCCCTCTTCACCCCATCCCTTTCCAAATCCAGTAAAGTGCTAGGCACAATAATGATTATATAATTTACCCTATTCTAACTACACAGTCTTTATTTCAGTTTTTCCCCAGAAAAAGAATTACCTTCAAACAACCAACTTGATGCAGTGTGATGATTCCAAAGCTAATCTTGAGGCAAAATATGTCTACTGCCAAACAAATTGGAAAATGGGGTATATGTTACCACAACCCTCATTTCAGAAAGTGGCAAAGCACATTAGCAATGTAAAGGCTCTGGGAAGCTCTACAAGGAAGAGCTCAATCTGGCCCTGTTTGGCCCAGTCTGTCCTGTGTTGAACAGAAATTCTTTTCTGTTTTAGTCATGTCCAGGGACACACTCTGGGATATGGACTTTAAAAGATTTCTACTGGAAGCATGGCCCCTGGGCTAGCAGCCCCGACATCTCCAGGGAACTTGTTAGGAATGCAGAAGCTTGGGCCCCACCACAGCTTTGCTCAACCAGGGTCTGCACTTTAAATGCACCTGAGGGGATTCACACACACGTCTGTGTTCACAAAACACACCTGAGGAAATTCCTGTCCAGAGCTGGGCAGAGCTTCAGCTTTGGAGCCAGAGAGATCAGCTAACTCCGTGAATCATAAAGTATGCTCTCCTGCAAAAAAGTGTGTATTTGCATGGTCATGTGAGGATGAGAGAAGAGACATAAGTCACCTGGTATTACAGTAATTCCATATTATGATGATTACTCATTATTTACATATACCTCATTCATTATGTAATATATAATTATAGCTATTTATCTCAAATGATCACCACACTTGCTTTGTTAATAGTTCTGATTCCAGAAGGTTAGTATAATTAATGTTTGTTGCAATAAAAGAGTCGTTCCACCCCGAAAGGCCCCTTTTAGTTCTGCCAAAGAACATACCTGACATGGGTCTGAGCCAGTTGGTTCTCTCTTCTGACTGCTCCCCGCTGTCCTCAGCAGGAGACGCGGAGGACACAGAACTGTCTGCAGTGCTTGGATTCCTCAGGACCACACAGTTTATGCCACTAAATCAACACCTTCATATTTAATTAGCAATTCAACTTTAATTTCTCTTAGGCATGTATAAACAATATGCATTTTATAAAAATCCACACAAGCCTTATTTTCATATTGCATGTAGCAGAATCTCCTGAGCTATTAAATCAGGAAGAAAAATATACAAAAGTCAGTTGGGAAAGAGGTGAAACTAAATAAAAAAATTTTGACTAGCAAGTAAAAATTCTTTCTGTCCATGTTTTCTATTTTTGCCACATTATTTATTTATTTATTTATTTATTTATTTATAATAGAAATATGGGAGTTTTTATTCTACAGAAAAGCCTCTTTACACAAATTCTTACTATTCCTTTCCCCACAATTCAAATTTTCTAAGTGGAAACCAAGAGATAGTAACTTTTGTTTATTTTACACATCTTTTCTGCAAGGCCTATTGAAATAGTAAATTTTCTTAATACACTAAATATTATTTATAGACCATTAACCCCATAACGGGAAGACCAAAGGGCAGATAAACTGAAAGCTGTCGTTAAAAGCCACTGCCAAATTAAGATCAGAAATTAAGATTATTTAATATCTATCATATAAACTCCATTTGTATTGTGTACCAACACATGCTTTAAATGGCCAAAACTGCCTTCCTTAGGCTTATAAGTCCTAGAAATTGTTTCAATCTCTATTTTATATTTATGTATTCTATATTATATGACACATACACATATTATATGTTTTTAAATGCTTAAAAGGTCCTTTTCCAATTACCTCTCTTTAAACCCCACAGTATTTCCCTAGAGGTAGAGGAGACCATGATACTTTTTCAATAGGGCATTTCCAACACCTAGCAGTGGTACGGGTCTTGGCAACGCATGCCTGGGTTTTACACACAAAGCCAGGATCAGAACTCGGTTTGTGTGTGTTTTCTTGTTTGTATTCCATTCCTTTGCTAAACCTACTGTTGCATCAGTAAGTCTTCTAGAAGTGTGGTTCTAAAGCATGGGAGTCTAAATGCTCTAGGAGTTTAACTAGTTGGAAGCTTGCCTGCCTTTCTTGTGTAGAAACCCTTTCCCTCTCACATGGCCAGGAGGCTGTGTGAGTTCCTGAGCATGAGAGCTTTGGTGTCCTCCACACCGATGCCCCCATCCCACATCACACAGAAGGGGCTCCCTGAGAAGAAGGGCCGGTATGCAATGAATTCTTCACAGCCCCTATGGATGCTGAACAATGTGAAGTAAAAGCAAAATGACATTAAGAGGCTACCACATCCTGAAGCTGAAGAGGGTAATATGAGGTCAGTTCAGAAACTATCCAGCCACATGCTATGAAAAATAGAGACATTTATTGAAGAAGATACCAGATACAAGAAACAGTATATATATGACAATGATGTCTCTGTCCCCTTCAAAGCAGGTGGCACCTTGGGACCTCACACAGTTCTCCCAATCGCCACCAGCTGACAGTAGTATTTTCCTGCATTTAATCGATGGTCTGAAATCTCTTCCCTTTCAAAGGTGATTTTAGACTTAGGTAAAGTCAGAAGTCACAGGGCACCAAATCTAGCCTGTAGTGAGGCTGAACCACCTGGGTAATTTGATGTTTCAACAGAAAACTGCAGGAGAGGTGCATTGTTGTAACGAATGCATGAGCAGGCGCATTGTTGTAATGAAACTGCCAATCACCAGTTGCCAATAGCTGTGGCTTTCAGAATCATCCCAATAATTTCTGCAGAAGAATGTTCAAGTTTAACACAAAATTTGCAGCAGATTTGGTGCTCTACTAACTCAGTCATTTTCAACGTGATAGCCACACAGTGCACATGCTCACTCAATGGCATCCACCGCCCCACTGACTAGTACAGTAAAGTCGTCATTGTTTGGACATGAGCATTCCAGGCCACTCTCCTTGGCTGTCAGGCTACATCGATATTTTGCAAACCATTCTTGTTATATTAACAATGCCTGGGCTTTTTCCGGACAGACCTCGTATTTTAAACTTTCCTTGCTCTCTAGTTATTTACCATGCTTAAAGGACTCGTGTTACTCAGCTGCCTCAACAAGCCTTGGTGAGATTGTGTGTAGTCATGCATCTGCCATTTTCTCTCATTTTATTTGCCCTTATGACACTGCATCCACTTACAGTAATCCCCCATTTGACGACAAGCTCTCAGAATTTTAGGTACTTATACATATCATCTCTTCTTACTGATCTCTCCCATTTCTAGCATTTTTTTTATTTCAGAAAATATCCATTTACTTTATTAAGTTTATTTAATTTCCAGGTTAGTTTTTGCCCCCAGTTTGATCATATAAATGGTGCTTACCTACTGCTTGATCACTTTTCTAACATATTCCAATCATTCTTATATCAAATAAAAAGAGAAGAAAGTCAGAAATTGGGTTCTTTCACTAGAAAAATCACCTTTCTCTGTAGGGAAGAAGATGTAAATTTTGGGGACCAATCTGATATCAGTACATCAAAAGATTCAATGGCTGGTCTTTGGACCCAAAACTGTTTTCAGTTTATTTCTGTCAAATGTCACAGACTGTCAAAATGAAGTTGGCATAGGTTTCTACTGTCGGTTACCACAAACAACTAGCATTACAAACATCATAATTAAACTATAATAAAGCATTAACTAGATCTGACCCTGAACAGCACTTGTTGCCATAGTGATGAGGACTTAAACAGCCAGCCAAGACCAGGGTCAAGGGCAAAGGGGCCTGCATGCTTCCAGGAGGGTGACCCAGAGCAGCAAGGAGGGAGAGCCAGAACCCAGGCTCTTTGAATAGAAGGAGATGGGCAGAGAGGTTTGCTGACTTCCCAGGGAGAGATCAGTACTTCCCTGGGGAAGCCAGCAGCAGAAGGCAGACCACCAGTACCTTCTGGAAACTCTCACGGGTCAAGTCTTCTTATCTGTAAAATGAGGGAATGAAAAGATGATCTACAGATCTCTTTCACTTCCAGACTATTCTAAGTCTGTGATTCCAAATGGGCCTAGGAATGTTTTTCTGGAATATTCTGAGTTGTAGAGTATGGGAAACAATAGAGAAGACCTTCTAGAGTCATTTAACTTCACCTCAGTGGTAGCTACTCAACTGTCCAAGTTCCTTTACGTGATCACACCTATTACCCAACAATAAGCCATTTCATGCTCCTTGGACAAGACTGTCTTAAACAGTATTTTGTGGAATACATCTTTACCTGTTTAAACCTTTCAACCTAAGAGAGAAATCTAACAAGAAATGGCTAGAAAGTGGCCTCTTTTTTTGCCAAATGTATTCTCATTCAGTTTGTGTAGTCCAACTTATCAGCAGGTCATGCTGTGGTTGGACAGTGATAGGCTAACAGTGCTATTTCCTGTGTGAGGTCTGCACGTGCAGAGAATGGATATGGGGCACAAGAGGTGGGCCCCCACAGTGCACTGAAACCCCTTTGGATTGAACTCCCAGGCTACGTGGCCACCTTCCCCACACCTTCTCACACCCAGCATCCATCTGGGCCGCTGGTCTACTTCATGGAAGGTGTGAGAAAGCAGCTGCCATGGAAACCCGCCTCGTGTCCACCCACCACGCAGCTGCTGTGTGGATTCCATTCTCTTGCGCTTATGGCAGAAGATGGTCCTCCACACACAAAGGACAATACTCTCAACTTAGCATCAGTTTTGCCCTCTTTTGCCAAACTTTTCAACATGCTACACTTCCAAAGGCTCTATTATTATCCATCTCAAAGAGTCAGACAACACAACACAGAAGTCAGTAATGCTTGGAGGCTGTGTGGCACCATCAGTCCCTGCGGCCTGCATCGTGGGCGAGGGGCAGTGGCCCGGGACACCTGGCCACCTCACCCCATGGACCTAATGAGACAAACGCTCACTGAGGACTAAGGTCTTAAGTTGTGTTTCTTTTCTATGCCTAGTGCCAAAATATAGAAAATAATGTCTTTTTCTAAATGTTGAAGGAATTCGTGGCAGCACTAGTTCGGGAGGGCCCAGTCTCCAGACCACGGAGGAGAATATTTACCACCTTCCATTTACGGGCACGTTGGTGCTTTCCCACATGGGGAAAAGCACTCCCACATGGCCCGAGCACTGCAGATCACTCTGAGCTGAATGGAGGAGGGCAGAGGCCTATTTGTCTAGACTAAATTCCTAGTTAGCTACCTGAGTTGAGATAGGATTCATGCCTCTGGAACCACTCAATTTTGTCATCTGTAAAATGGTGATAATGCTTCACAGAATAGCTCTGAGATTTCAATGATATTGTTTTCTCATGATACACTGAGAAGTCCAAAGAGCTATCTGAATCCTAGGCCTTCTTTTGTATGCCTCAACCAATGGCAGCTAGCACAATGTCCACTGAAAAGCTGGTAAAGTTGGTAGGAGTGGATCATGGTTTTCATTGGCTGACTCCCCATACTAAGGCCATTGCTTTTGTTTCAGGTAAAGGCAGTGGTTGCTTTTGTTTGTTTGCATGCTTTCTTTGTTACATATGCTAATTCTGTATATGCACCTTGATCATGCAGAAAAGTATAAAAGTAAAGGGCAAAAGGAGAACAAGTTTCTCCATGGGCTCCATTTGCACCATTTTAATGGGTCTTCTTAAAACCTTGTATTTGTTAATGCTCTTAAAAATACAAAATAGAGCTCAAAAATGCCACAGAATTTATAAGGATTTTATAATTATGACTATAAAAGGACAATTATCTTTTCCATTGTTAGACATCATTTTATAACAACAGGCAACTTCATTTTTGATGATTTTTCTACTTGTGATTCCCCACAGCTCCTACAATCATACTTGGTTCCAGCCATTTCTATCATGATATGCAGTTGAGTTTCCTTCTAAAATGTAATATCGTGTAGTTTAATTTAATTTTACTTTATTTGTGATCACTCCTCCTACTTGCCAAAGATATAATTAGCTTTAATCTCATATTTTGAGATTATGATTCCCTTTGGATTTTGGTTTCATCTTCAGATTTAATGAGTTTGCTTCTTATTCCCTCATTTCTGACACCAGGAAAACTGCAGAAAGATTAAAGGGGCAAAGTAAATGCCAACAGTCTAAGTGTATTGTATTTATCTGCAATGATAAACACAGGCCAAAATTCTCACATATTAATTAGTGTGAACATATTATAAGTAAATGCCTCTGTGACACTTTATTCATCGATCAGTTGACCTTTACTAAGCACCAATGCACCACATGTTTTGTTACATGCAATGAGGGATGTTAAAAAGGGTCTGTGGATTCTGTTCTCAAGAAGCTTATAATTTGTTGAGAGGTGATTGTGTTCCTTGGAGACAGTACAAAAGAGAGCAGATGTGCTTTCATGGTATAAGAAGAAAAAAACTGGGACACTGTAGATGACATCACAGTTAGTTCTTCTGGGGAGAAATGTGAGTCACAAACTTTCTTCAGGGATGTGACAGTTTAACTAGGATTTAAGGTAATGGAAAGGGTTGCATTTCTGCTTTTGGTCATGATGGAGTCACAGGAACTGAATTTGCTCTCCTGCCTTAATTACAAAACTGGACAAGATATATGTAACAATGGTGACACTGAACAACAGGCAGTGCAGGGCAGGGGCCCCCAAAAGAAGACAAGCAAGGGAGCCCTGTGACTGTCTTCCTTACGTGCCTGAAGAGAGCCCAGGCTGTGGTGCCCTGGAATGACCCCCAGACAGAGCCTAAAACTCCCCTGAGCTGTTGAGAATAAGTTAGGAGTCCCTGGAGACCAGCTGACAAGAACTGGCAGCACAGCGAGGAGAGAGCTGCAAAGAGCATGTCCAGAGACCTACCCCGTGTGCCCGGTCAGCACATGTGTGAGGGACTCCTGGGGCCTGGAAGGCCCACCCTGCACAGGCAGGAAGGCAGAGTGGTCTGCCCAGTACAGGCCGCGGAATGTCCTGCTTCCTCCAAGGGGAAGGGCCTCCTGCTGCACTCAGATGTGCTGCTCAGTGCCTGACCCACACTGCCTTGGAGGGAAGGCTCTCGGCCCTTCCTGACAAAGCCTAAAAGCACACTTCAAAAAGACTGAAATGTTCAAACTTAAGTGCCTCCCACAGCAAACATAAACCATTTTAGAGGACTGCAAAATACCAGTACCCAATGACGTAAAATTCAGACTAAAAATCCTCAGACATGCAGGCAACATATGATGCACAGTGAGGACAGAATCAGTAGAAATGCACCAGCCAGGAGCTAGACGACATCGTGTATACACAAGGACAGTGAATGAGACTGCATGTGCAAGCATGCACGTTCAGGAAGGTGAAGGAAAACATGAATGTGATCAGAGAATCATGGAAGATATAAAAAGAATAAAAAGCAAACTTCTGGTGATAAAATTATAATGCCTTGGATGAAAAACAGACAAATAAAAGAAAGGAATGAATTATCAGTGAGCAATGGAACATCAGATGGCCAAATGAATGGGGATTCAAAGTTTCATGAGAGGAAGGGGAGAGGCAGGGAGAGAGAATCAGGTTAAATATGAAAAAAACTACTGACTGGAAAAATTTCAAACCTGGTGAAAACTCTAAGCCCATAGACTCAAGAATCTCAACAAATTCCAAGGAGAAGAAATATGAAGAAAATGACAATAAGGAACATCATAATAAACTTACTTAAATTCAGTGATGAAAAGAAAGTCTCAACAGCACCCAGAGAACAAGCACAAATTACACAGAAGAGCAAAAGTACAAATGACAGCAGATTCTGGTCAGAGACAATGCAACTCACAAGTAGGCAGAGCAACCTATGAGCCCAGAAATCAGTCAGAGGACAGCAAAATGAAGACAGAGGGGCTAGTGTAAGGCCAGGTATGCAGGTAGGAAGAGGAATCATGACCTTGGGAGCAGACAGGACCAGGGAGGCGTGCAGGGCAGTAATGGAGGGCAGGTTGGACGTTGAGGGGAAACAGGTGAGCAGCAGATCGAGGGCCCTTCGTCTTTCAAGCTACAATAAAGAAACTATTATTTTCAAGCAAAGTGGGGCTTTCAGTGAAAAACTTTAAATGGGATGATGTGATGCACAGTATTTTAGAAACCTTGTTCAGAATTGGTGAGGCAAAATTTGAAGAAACTTTAAAAACTATGACCTTATTTTTGATGAACAAAGTACTCACAATTGTGTTACACTAGACAGAGCACAGCCCTGTACTCATTTCCCCATTTACTTCCGGTCTGTATAACTGGCCAAGTGTGGCATGACTACATCCATGTTTTTTGTTTGTTCAAAATCTCTTAATTTTATAGTTTATTTCAAAACAAATTTAAAACAACAATGTGGTTCTTTTTGCTAATTTTAGACAGACTGAAGAACAAAGTTAGATGTCAAAAAAGACATGTCAGTGTTGTTTCATCATGAATGATAAAAAAGGCTCCTGTTTTGTGGTTACATGGCAAGGACTTACTGCACATACCAAAAACCCTCTTATTGCCTTTTCTAGCAGCTTCTTACTTAGAGTGGAAATGATATCCACATTCATCCTCACTTCCTCTTTGATAAATCAATATAAAATGAAATCCTAGGTATTAATAAAATTAAACATACATCAAGGATCACGTTCCAAAATAACATACTTTTATTAAGTGAAAATTCAGTCAAAACTGTATATGCATATATTGTAAAATGAGTTTCCTCTTTGCTAAGGCCAATAAACACTTCAGCTAAATACCAAGTTTGGAAGAAAATGTCCCAGTGCTGGCTGTCCCTTTACTTCTGCGTTTACAATTTAGGTGTGGAGCCATTTAATAAACCTCAGTGCAAACACTGTGAAAGCCTGCACATGGGAGCATCCAGTGCCTGATCAGAAAACAACCTGCACAGCTGATTCCCTGGAGGCATGAGAATTAGGGTCGCCTTCCTCTGGTGCAAACTCTAGACCAGGACTATTTACCAGAGAAGTTATCCACTTCTGAAATTCACCAATAATGGCAATAATGTACACACACACACACACACACACACACACACACACACACACAACCACCAACAAGAGGCTTTACAAGATAGAGTTTTCTTAAGACAAAAATCATAGAACCATTAAAAAAATCATTCCTTTGAAGCAGTTATGTTCAGAAATGTTTTTAATAGACAAGCTAATTTAAAAAATTTTTAACCATTTCAGTTACCTCAAAATGTATGAAGCATGAAGACAACCCCTAAAAGATGTATAAATTAGTAATAATTTCCATGTATTTTTTTATATTCATGTTGCAATAAGCAATTGCCCACCGTTTTCACGCAAATGCACTGCTGCTCCTACAATCAATCTCACTACAGTCATCACACAGCATGTTGTTTGCCGGGAGGGGCGGGACCTCCCGAGGCATTGCAGCACTGTTACAAAGACCTGCTATGTTGCTACATAGCTACATTCTGTGAGGAGTATGTCTCCTATCTACCACTGAGGACTCACGTATTTAAAGACTAGATATAAAAGACTCCATTCTCATTATTCTGAGACACCTATTTAAAGTGTCATGAGCTACAATCCTTATATTGTATTAAGTCAGGGTGAGGTTTCCTTTTCCCTTCCCTCCTCCTAGGGTCTTAAATCTGGATATCTGACTCTTTTTATTAAAAATCTAGATAATATATGGAAGTTTTGTATTTATTTTCAGATGATTTTGTGATGTAGTCAGAGCCTATGTTTATACCAGTGGCAGGCAAGAGGAAAGAGTCATCTGAGATATATAATTCTGGACTTTAATGGCCAATGAGGCTGGACAGTTTCAGGGATCTAGGTTCAGTCTAGGAGATTTGAGTAAGAAACTCAGTGTCATAGACCAATGTCAATAGCTGATATTTATGCAACAAATTGCTAAGATCTAGCACTACCTTGTTGGGTAGTGCTGGGCATTACTTAATTCTGCAAATTAATTTGGATTCCGTAGCCACCCATAAAACACTTGCAAATGACTATCTCTGACCTAGAGTCACTCAGGAAGAGTGAGTTACATTTAAACATCTTCATATCACCAGGAATAAATGCTTAAATTGCTATTGCTTTTACTAAGGCACGTGCTTCCTTTTGTCTAGTTCATGAGATGGGCAAACAGAATGCATTAACATTCAACATTCACTTACCAAACATTTATTGAGCTTTAAAGTAAGAAAAGCATGGGATTAAATGGATTGCTTGTATTGAACCTCTGCCTTATACAGCCATTTTAAGTACATACAAAATACTTTGACATTTACCATTCAGGCATCCTTAGTAAGTATGCCCTCCTTAAAAATAGTTGTATATACTTACTGGAGATGTGTTAATATATATTTATTGATTAGACAGCATAAGAGGAGAAATGTGACTAGCTGATCTTCCAGTATCTTACTTCTTAAATTAATAGCTACATGAAGTTTAAGATAAACATTAATTGGAAACATGGATGAGGAAAATAAATTAAAATTTCAACTATATGAGGGGGACCTCACAAAAATCAGAATTATCTTCTGGAGGGCAGGCCCCTTGTAGTTGGTACAGGCTTCCCCGTGCCCCCAGGTGACTGTTCTAGGAACCCATCTGTATCAGTGTACCAGGTGGCATTGTTGTGAGAGGCTACATTTGGCTTCACTAATTTGTTTTCAAAGATTTTTTCAAATCTTTGCCTATTTCACGATGGGTGATTTATGAGCACACCTGCCCATACCACATTGAGTGGTCAGCAGTTTTTGATCAAGAATGGTATGATCCCTATGTTCCACCCTCTGTATTCATCTGATCGTGCTCCAAGCAACTTTTTTTGTTTAGCTGAATGAAAGAGTCCTCAAAGGGAAACATTTTGTTAATGTGGGAGAGGTGAAACAATAAATGTCAGAAGCACTAAAAGACATCAAAATAAATGAGTTAGAAAACTGTTTTGAGCACTGGATTTTTACATTCTTGATGGTGTATTGCATCAAATGAAGAGTGCTTTGAAGGTGACTGAACTTGAAACATGTAAGAATAAATACACAGATGGCAAGATGTCAGAGGAGTGAGTGGAAGCCACACTAACCTCCTCTTAGGACCAATATGGAATTACAATTATATTGTAGAGAAATTACCCAGAACAAACAACTGAACAAGAGTAAGAGAGTAGACTTATCACCTCAGACAGAAGAGCCAGCTTCAACACAACCTGTCTGTGCCTTCACAACATATACAAGATGTGGTGGGCAGAGTGACCTTCAATCAACCAGCTACAGGGAAGGACCTACCAAAGAATGACCCCCAACAACAATCAAAACCCAATTGCATCCAGAGAGCCAACATAAATGGCATCCCAAGAGCAGCAAGTTCAGGAGATCAAGGAGACTGCATCACTGAATCTCACAAGTCTCCTACCACAGAAGTTCATACCACAGACTCGGGGAGTCAGAACAGATCAATTTAGAAGCAGAGGCTAACACGAGAGTCTCACAAACAATGGGAAGACAAAGAAACAAACCAGAAATGAAAGGAAAAGAGGAAACCTCAGAAAGAATGCTAAATGAAACAAAGTCAAGTCAACTATCAGATATTGAGTTCAAAGCAATGGTTATAATGAAGCTCAAAGCGCTCACTGAGAATTACCAAAAACTGGATAGAAACTACAATGAACTCATTGTAAACTATATCAACATGAGAAAGGAAATAGAAACTATTAACAAAGGCCAAGAGGAAATGAAGAAAACAATTTCTGAATTGAAGAACACAGTAGAAGGAATCAAAAGCAGGCTCAATGAAAGCAGAGGATTGAATCAGCAAGCTGGAGGACAAAGTAGAAAAAAACCCCAGAATGAGCAAGACAAGGAAAAGAGGCTCAGAAAGAATGAAAGATGGTAAGAAAAATGCAGGACAACATGAAATGTAATAATATCCGTATAACAGGGATATCAGAAGCAGAAGAAGAAGAGCAAGGTATAGAAAACCTGTTTGAAAAAGTAATGATGGAAAACTTCCCTAATTTGATGGGAGAAAAAGTCATACAAATCCAAGAAACACAGAGTCCCAATCAAAAGGAACCCAAAGAGGCCCACCTCAACACACATCATAATTAAAATGGCAAAATTCCAAGACAAAGAGAGAATTTTAAAGGCAGAAAGGGAGAAAAGGAAGTAACATATAAGGGAGACCAAATAAGGCTAGCAGCTGACTTCTCAACAGAAACGCTCCAAACCAGAAGAGAATGGCAAGAAATATTCCAAGTAATGAGAACCAGAGACCTGCAACCAAGGATACTTTACCCAGAAAGGCTCTCAATTAAGATGGAAGGCCAAATAAGGAGGTTTCCAGACAAAAGAAGTCTAAAGGAATACACCTCCACCAAACCAGCTCTGCAACAGATGCTAAAGGGACTGCTTTAAGGAAAGGAAGGAAAAGAGTGAGAGAGAGAGGAACACAGATATGAAAAAATGGCAATGAATAACTACCTATCAATAATAACCTTAAATATAAACGGATTAAATGCTCCAATCAAAAGACAAAGAGTAGCTGAATGGATAAGAAAGCATGGCCCACACATATGCTGCCTACAAGAGACCCACCTCAGGATAAAAGACCTACACAGACTGAAAGTGAAGGGTTGGAAAAAAATATTCCAAGCAAATAGACAGGAAAATAAAGCAAGCGTAGCAATATTCATATCAGACAAAATAGACTTAAGAAAAAAGGGCCATAAAAAGAGACCTGGAATTCCACTTCATAATACTAAAAGGAAGAATCCATCAAGAAGACATAAACATAATAAACATATAGGCACCCAACATAGGAGCAACCAAATACATAAGGAAAATCTTGGAGGACTTCAAGAAAAATATTCATGGCATCACAATTATAGTAGGGGATTTTAACACCCCACTGTCAAAAAAGGATAGATCTTTCAAGCAAAATATCAACAAAGGTATGGCGCTGTTGAACAATGTTCTAGATCAAATGAACTTAACTGATATATAGTAGCCTTTCACCCCAAAGAAGCAAAATATGCATTCTTTCCAAAGGCACATGGAACATTTTCAAAGATAGAACACATGATAGGACACAAAATAAGCCTCAACAAATTCAAGAAAATTGAAATCATATCAAGCATTTTCTCAGACCATAAGGACCTGAAACTAGAAACCAACTCCAAGGAAAAAACTAAAAAACACTTAACCTCATGGAGATTGAATACCATGCTATCAAACAATGAATGGGTTAAGAATGAGATCAAAGAAGAAATCAAAAGTTTCTGGAAACAAATGAAAATGAACACATAACAGTCCAAAACTTATGGGACACAGTGAAGGCAGTCCTGAGAGGGAAGTTCATAGTGATACAGACCTACCTAAAAAAGAAACATTTCAAATAAACAACCTAATCCTACATCTACAAGAACTTGAGGAACAACAAGAATGAGCCCAGAGCAAGTACAAGGAATTAAATAACCAAGATCAGAGCAGAATTAAACAACATAGAGACTAAAAGCACAATTCTAAGGATCAATAAATCCAGGAGCTGGTTCTTTGAAAAGATAAATGAAATCTATAAGCCTTTAAGCAGACTCTTCAAGAAAAAGAGAGGACCCAAATAAACACAATCAGAAATGAAAGAGGAGAGATTACAGTTCATACCACAGAAATACAAAAGATTGTTAGAAACTGCTATGAAGAACTATATGCCAAGAAATTTGAAAATCTAGGTGAAATGGACAAAGTTCTAGAAAAATATAATCTTCCAAAACTGAAGAAACAGAAAGCCTGAACAAACCAATAACAACTGACAAGATTGAAGCAGTAATCAAAAAATTCCTGGCACACAAAAGCCCTGGATCAGACAGTTTCACAGGAGAATTTTACAAAAATTTAAGGGAGAGTTAATCCCTATCCTTCATAGACTATTCCAAAAAACCCAAGAATAAGGAAGACTCCCAAACTCTTTTTATGAAGCCAGCATCATCCTAATCCCAAAACCAGATAAAGACATAACAAAGAAAGAAAACTATAAGCCAATATCACTGATGAACGTAGATGCTAAAATCCTCAACAAAATATTGGCAAACCACATCCAACAATATGTTAAAAAGATTGTATATCATGATCAAGTGGGATTCATCCCAGGGATGCAAGGATGATACAATATTCGCAAATCAATAAACCTAACACATCACATAAACAAAATGAAACACAAAAATCACATTATCATATCAATAGATGTGGAAAAAGTATCTGATAAGGTACAGCACCCATTGATGATAAAAATACTCCACAAAGTGGTAACAGAGGGAGCATTCTTCAACATAACAAAGGCCATATACAAGAGACCTACAGCCAACATCATATTCAATAGGCAAAAACTAAAAGCATCCATACTAAGATCAGGAACAAGCCAAGAATATTCTCTTTCACCACTTCTAGTCAACATATTGAGTAAGTATTGTAAGTCCTAGCCACACCAATCAGACAAGAAAAAGAAATAAAAGGCATCCAAATTGGAAAAGAGGAAATAAAACTGCCATTGTTTGCAGATGACATGATAGTGTACATAGAAAATCCTATAGACTCCACCAAAAATGTACTGGAAGAAGTAAGTGCATGTGGCAAAACAGTGGGATATGAAGTCAATATTCAAAATCAAAGGCATTTTTGTACACCAACAATGAAATATCAGAAACAGAAATCAGGAAAACATCCCATGTGATATAGCAACAAGAAAAATAAAGTTCCTAGGAATAAACCAAACCAAGGAGGTAAAAGACTAGTACTCAGAAAACTACACAACACTGAAGCAAGAAATTAAGAATTAAGAAAGACACAAACAAATGGAAGCATGTACCATTTTCATGGATTGGAAGAATTAACATAATCAAAATGTCCATACTACCCAAAGCAATTTGTAGATTAAACACAATACCTATTAAAGTACCAATGGCATACTTCGCAGATACAGAACAAACATTTAGAAAATTTATATGCACCATAAACGACCCCAAATAGCCAAAGCAATTTTGAGAAAGAACAAAGTAGGAGGGATCAAAATACCTGATATTAAACTGTACTACAAGGACGCTGTAATCAAAAGAGCCTCATACTGGCATAAGAACAGACACATAGACCAATGGAACAGATTAGAGAGCCCGGAAATAAACCCAAGTTTCAATGGTCAATTAATATTCAACAAAGGGGGCAGAAGCATAAAATGGAGTAAAAATAGCCTCTTCAACAAATGGTGTTGGGAGAGGTGGACAGCTACATGCAAAAAAAATGAAACTCTATCACCAAGTTACACTATATACAAAAATAAATTGAAAGTGAAGAAAAGTCTTAAACATAAGTTGGGACACCATAAAAGTCCTAGAGGAGAATGTAGGCAAGAAAATCTCAAATATTCCATGCAGCAATATTTTCACTGATAAGTCCCCTAGAGCAAGGGGCATAAATGAAAGAATAAACAAATGGGGCCTCATCAAAATAAAAAGCTTCTTCACAGATAAAGAAAAGAGCATTAAAATGAAAAAAGAACCAACCACATGGGAAAACATATTTGCCAATGATACCTTGGACAAGGGTTTGAGCTCCAAATTATATAAAGAACTTGAATGGCTCCATTGCAGGAATACAAACAACCCAATCAAAAAGTGGGAAAAGACTTGAACAGACACTTCTCTAATGAGGACGTTCAGAGGGCCCATATGAAAAGATGCTCAGCATCACTAGCAATCAGAGAGATGCAAATTAAAACCACACTGAGATACCACTTCACACTGGTGAGAATGGTCATAATAAACAAATCAAAAAACAACAAGTGTTGGAGAGGATGTAGAGAAAAGGGAACCCTAGTGCACTATTGGTGGGAATGCAGACTAGTGCAGCCACTGTGGAAAAGAATATGGAATTTCCTCAGAAAACTAAAAATGGAACTGCCTTTTGATGTAGCAATTCTACTGCTGGGATTATACCCTAAGAACACTGAAACACCAATCCAAAAGAATTTATGCACCCCAGTGTTCATAGCAGCACAATTCACTACAGCCAACTGCTGGAAGCAACTTAAGTGCCCATCAGTAAATGAATAGATCAAAAACTATGGTACATTTACAATGATGATATCACACAACAGAAAGAAAGAAGGAGCTCCTACCCTTGGTGACAGCGTGGATAGAACTGGAGAGCATTATGCTAAGTGAAATAAGCCAGGAGGTGAAAGAGAAATATCATATGATCTCCCCTATAAGTGTTACCTTATCAACAAAACAAATAAGCAAGCAAAATATAACCAGAGACATTGAAATTAAGAACAAACTAACAGTAACCAGAGGGGAGGTGGGAGGGGATAATGGGGGGGAAAAGGAGGAGGAAGAGTTTCAGGAACATCTATAAATGACACATGGAAAAACCCAAAGGAGGGTAGGGGTAGGATTGAGGGTGGGAGATGGGGATGGCTGGGGTATGGGGAGTGGTGGGGGAAATGGAGACAGCTATACTTGAACAATAAAAAACACGTAAGATAAAGACTAAAAAAAGAATATATAGACACATTTTTATAAATTCCATTTTTTGAGGGGGCTCCCCTCTAATTTAGTTTTGTAGTAAAAAACATTTTTAGTAATGTTGTCATGAAATTCTCAAAGTCCTTAACAAATAATATCACAACATCATGGTGTGATACAAAGATGGTATTTTATTTTCAAACAGGAAATAAGAGGCTATGGCAAGGCATGTGATCTATTTTAGATTTCATTAAATAAAATATGTATAATTACAAACTGTTCAATGATTACATATAATTTGTCTAATGCTTAAAAATGCAAATGATAACTACCCTATATCTCATATTTTCATCATAAACCAAAATATGAGCAGTCTAAAAATATACTATACTTCTATATAGTCAGAGGGCAGAAATACTACAGGGAAAAATCTCAGGCAAGAACAGGAGAGGCGGCATTGGATAAGGACAATAGTTTACCTGTGTTGCCCACTCTGGGCATCAAACTTAACTGCAACTAGATGGTTCTAGAACTCAAAACTTCAAACAGAAAATAAATTAGTCCTTCCTCCCTACCAGTTTTTTTCACTCATAGCATCCAGTTTATTCTCTTGGATAACCCCTTTGTTTCATCATTATTTCAGTGACTATTATATTTTTCTTCCTTACTAGAATTGTGTATTAGAACAAGATTGACCCAGTATATGCAAACTTGTTAGAGCTATGCATTACACTATCAACAGATTGATAGGCAGAAGCTTACTCTATCAATGCAAGTGCAATTACATTTATCTAGCAATTATTAACAAAAAGATAAAAGTTATCTAATGAATAAACTTTAATTATTATGTAACTGATATTTTGTATTTTGGTAGCATTTGACCTCAGTCCAATTCCTCAGTCCTCTTCATTCATACTATTTCCCAAGGAATGATCGACACCTTCTCCCTCCACTTCAAGGAGTTTGGGAAGTTACAGTCTATGTCTTAACTATGCACAGTAGCATGAGATCCAGTCACAATGGACCCAAAAGTGTGTATGAGGAAATCAAGTGAACTGCATACAGTAACAAGAATCTGTGGGCTAGAAACACACACCCTTTCAGGGACACAAGAAAATATAGAATTTGCTGTTTTCAGCTTTTAATACTTTCAACTTTCAAAGGTATATTTCTGAAGTCAATTTCACATACAAGTGTCTGGTTGATCCAGTTTTATTAGGAAGTAAGATAGTCTACATAAAGTGCTTTTTCCCCCCAAAACAACTATAGCTTAGTCTTTTAATTCACAGAACTTTAAAAATTACAAATTTGAGAGGAATCTTGTAAAACACACTACAAACCTCTCTCACTAGCTGTGAACCAGCAGCCCTTCTGGATGATCCCTTGAATATAACCTGCTCACAGGAGCACGGTGTTGGGCTTCCTTCACAGTTTTTCAAATCAAGTTTTCCTACCTCCTTCTCAACCCGCCCACCGCCCCCCACATTTTCCTTGCTAATAGTCTCCTGCTGCAATCATCCACCTCAACTAAAAACAGCTCTAGCCGTTCATTTTTCAATTGGTTGCAAGCTAGATACCCAGATAATCTAGCTTCTTAGAACTGGATGTAAATTGAGAATAAATTGACTCCCAGGAGAGCCGGAAAGTTTTCCATTTTTGGCACGGAAATCAGGAAATCAGCTGGTTGGGTTTTTACCATGTCTTACATATTTGAGGTTCACAGATAAGGCACTTCCTGATAAGTGAGGTTTTATTGTGTTACTGAAATAAAACACAATGCTTTACAAAACACAGCCTGGGGTTGCCTGACATACCTGAGATAAGTGAAACCTTTTAGACTGTTGATCGCAATATCCAAGGGGTTCAGAGCAGATTTCCTTTAAAAAACAGACTTCCTAAGGATAGAGTCCTCTGGAATATTTTTTAAAGATTTATTTATTTTTAGAGATAGAGGAAGGGATGGGGAGAGGTAGAGAAACATTAGTGTGTGGTTGCCTCTCATGTACCCCCTAGTGAGGAACTGACCTGGCCTGCAACCCAGGAATGTGCTCTGACTGGGAATCGAACTGGTGACCCTTTGATTCATTGGCTGGTGCTCAGTCCAGTGAGCCACACCAGCCAGGGCAGTCCTCTGGAATATTTAACCTGGTTAAGGAAGCATTGATAAGGACCTGCTTTGAACTCAGTTTTAATAGAACAAAGAGCAGATCTCATTAAAATTAGAGAGTTCAACCTCAATAGAGTAAGGCACTTCCCATAAATTTCCAAGGAACAGAAAAGTCCTTAATCTAATCCATAACACTTTATGACAGGGTACAGCAGCCTTGAGTCTGAACACTCTAAATTCATTAATGATCTTAACCTGATAATTAAATTGGGAACTTTTCCCCACCTCAAACAGGTTATTAAAAAAAATCTTCTTCCTCTTCCTCTTCCTCTTTCACACCCTGGAGTACAAGCCTGTAATCACATGGATCTGAAGTGGTTCCTCCTCACTGTCCTCTGGTTGAGGCTGGCCTAGCATCACAGACCCCTCAGGACACAGTGTTGTTTCTCACTGATCCCGATCCTCTCTGTCCTGTGCTCCAGGGTTCGGATGGACTTTCCTCTGTATGCTTAGCCAACGAAAGACAATGGAGCAGGATTTTCAGAATGCAGAGATGAAGACTGACCTGCTCTTCCTAGTGCAGCTCAAAGGAAAGCCAGGACCTTTTGGGAAAAACAATCCTGGCTGTCCCATGAACTCTCCTGTGCTGACCTGTGTACCCTCCTTAGCTGGCCAGTACATACTCCTGAGCTATCCCAAGCTGTCTTAATACTGTCCTGCACTGTCTTGTGCGGGGTCCTGAGCTCTCCCTTGAACTGCCCTGAGCTGTCCTGTGTACTGTCCTGCAGTGTCTTGTGCAGAGTCTTAAGCTGCCCCTCATTCTGTAGGGCACTGAGGAATATCAGCCTCTGACCAGTGTCCACCGTTGTGAGAACTGAAAGTGTTCCACTGTGTCTGCCAGTGCTTCTTGGAGGGCACCTTGGCCCTCATTAGAACCCCCCAGACACTGTGCTATGCTCTGTCATTTACAGAATCTGTCACTGCCATCACCATCCAACAACACACGCAGGTGGAAGGAGGCCAGCACAGGTAGTCTCATTCAACAGTTGCTGAGTTAATATGCAGAAGATGTTTAGGTTCTTGTTGTTTTTGTACACACTGAGCACACATATTTATAGTGTGTAATTGTGGTTCTCAGACCAACTTCCTGTGTATCAACCACTGCAACATCATGGTCTGCACGTACCTCAAAGCCTGGGGTGTCTGATTTGCCTCTAATGTGAGCTCATTGAGGGAATGGTGTCTTATCCCGCTTGTCTGTCACTGTAAACCCAGTGCTAAGCACAGTGTTTGGCATAACTATTGACAACAAAGCAAATAAATGAGTAAATAAATGAACACAGAAAGCTTCTACCAACCATACCATCCAACAGGAATAGGTCCTGTCTCACAGGATTCCTGATGTTTAAAAGTTCAACAGAAGAAACGGTCTACTTGTATTGGATTACATTTCTTATTCTGTCAAAAATGTCTTTTGAAAAATTCTCTTGGAGAACATCCTCTGTTGACTTTAACAACCATGGTCATTTGAAAATTGATGTCACCCCCCCATATGCAGGTTTTTATATGACCCAGGAGTCAGCAAAGGCCTCTGGGCTGCCCAGGCTTCTATAATCCTTCATTCATTGAACAAACCTGGAGGATTTACTATCTATCAACTGCATCTTCTCTGCACCTATTTAGGTGTCTCCACCTAGGTTTTAAGTGTATCTATATTTAACCTAGTCTGTGTCTCAGTCTGCATGGGCACCCACATCTGTGTCTTTTAGGCACTCCTCGGGTTCTGAGTCCATGCCCTGGTGAGTAAGACAGATACAACTCCTGCCTTCAGGAAACTATGATCAAATTTCTATATTTTTGACCCCATGTCCTTCTAAGTGCTGACATTCTTGGGGAGGTCTATATTTTCACTCTAGTAGATTTAGGAAAGAATATAAATTATTCTAATCTTACACATTGTAGTTTATATCTTTGCCATCTGAGGCTACTTATCAAAACAGTTCTTCCAAAGAAATACTATGCTGCTCAAAAGACAAGTCTTAAAAATATCACCTAATTCCTTATATGTAAATGTCAATTACATATATATTTATACATTTATATAGAAAGCACATTTTTCTTCACTGACTTAATTTTCCAATATTTGTTTAGGACTTTCGCTTCCGCATTCATCCCGCTATTGGCATGGGGACTGCCTAGTTTTCCTCTGATGACTGTGTCCGGTGTCAGTATCAGCTTAACTCCAGCATCTTAAAGTAAGCTGGAGTGTTTCTGCTTCTTGGACTTTCTGAAAGACTTTGTATAGCATTAGCATTATTTCTTCCTGAAATATTTGATAGAATTCACCATCCTTGACAGATTATTTTATGTGCAAAATAAAACTTCACATTCTCTTTATGAAGACGAGAAGAGGCTAATCCTAACCCTGATGCTAACAGGTTTTTTTTCTTTGATTTCTGGTATCAACCTCACAGCAGTGAAGCCTAGTAAAAAATATTTAAAAGGTATAATTATAAAAGCCAAGGGGGGATGGAAGCAAGGGAGGGAGGTGGGTTTGGCTGGGGTTGGGTGGGAAGAGGTGGAGGGTCAACACAGACAACTGTAATTGAACAACAATAAAATAATTTTAAATTTTTTAAAAAAATTAATAGACGATAGGAATTTCAGAATTTTCAAATTTAGACAAACATTAGGAAAACCGGCTCAGTTAAACTGTTCTATTTGTTTTAAAAATATTTGAATAAGTTCACAACTTCCCTTAATGTTATCCACATTTGAAAATGGAAAACATAAATCCATCAAGTACATGCTCTATATTTTTGTAGGCAATTTTTCAATTTGGAAAGATATTACCGTAAGGTGGTATTTTGCTAAAAGTCAGTATACCAAGAATTGAAAGTGCTCCTGTAAACGGTTTATTCCAATGCTCTCACTGAATGAAAGCAGCACCACAAAACCATCGACTGCAGGCAGGCTCAACTCAGAAGCTCTGAAAGCAGGCAAGCTCCTTAAAGCCTTGGTGCCAACCTCCCACAGCAGACCAGCCACTGAAGAACCATGTGTCCTGTTGATCTCCCATGGAAGCTCAGCTATGGTGGCAAGGGGGAGCAGAGTTTGCCTCCCACCCCCAAATAGGCCTGTTTGCGACAGTAATCATTTTAAGCTGGTTATTGTTAAGAAACAAAAGACTCAGAAAGAAATTTTGACCTCCCCCCGGCTCAGGGGGGAGCTGGCATCACAGAGAACTGTAGTTTAATACGAACTAAGTGTGACAGACAGGGAGTAACCCAGCAAGGCCCCTGGATCAGTCTCTGTGACCCTTTGTGATGATGACCCAGCAGACATGTGTTTACCAAACGTTTGTTTCCCCCCCTCCGTGTGCACTGCCTTCCTCCCCTCTGAAGTCCTAAACCACCACCCTCCTTTCTCTTAGCTCAAGATGGCATCAACTGCCTGATTTGTTTTTGGGTCCTGTACTCTTATGGAACCCCTCTATGGACACATGTAATTAAATTTTGTCATTTTCTCCTGTTCATTTAAGTGTTAAGTGAAAAGAACTAAGGGAGTTGAGAGGGGACCTGCTTTCCCAACATTGGCATATGGGTGCAACTGCATTCCTGTCCCCTTGCCCTTCCCTGCAGAGGGCTTCGTGACCACTTTCCTCGCAGTGCACTTCGAGTGCAGCTGACAGAGGCTACTTCCATGCGTGACTCCAAATCTCCCACGTGTGCTGGCTTGCATTCCTTTGTCCTTTCTGTTAGCTGAAATCATGCTGACAGGAGAGACCTTGAAAATGGCGACCTCAAGTAGAATGCACTACATGGAGCACCTATAAGGACCTTGAGGAACTTAAAGTGAACAGTAAATTTCTGCATCCCCTGGACCACTGACTGGACTACAGTGGTCTCACATTAGAGCAGTGTAGGCTTCCCTGTCTACTCCCTAGTCTTGATGGACACTCCAGCAAATTCATTCTATCTCCTGTCTTCTCACTTAACCTTTAAAATAATAATGGGTTGATATTAGGATAGTTCTTATTGTTTTGTGTTTCACCCACTGTCAAGCACTACCTGAACCCCATTAGTCACCACAAAGTCTCTCAGACAGGTTCTATCAATGCCCCTTTTGTAGATGGGAATATTGAGGCTCCTCAAGTAACCTGGTGGGGCTGACTGAGTGCCTACCCTCTTTCTTCTGACTCGATGTTCTCTGTTTCTCTGAAGTCACCCTAGCGAGGTATGTAAATGAGAGGTGGCCCACAAGTCCAGCATCTAAAGGAAATCATGTTATGAGTAAATACATTGTAGTAAAACTGTTCATAAGAATTCCATCAACATGAACAGTATTTAGATAATTAACTTTCACTTTTTCTTATTTTAGCTATACTGGTCAGTTCAGGATGACTGATGTGAGCTGCAGACTTACTTTGCAGAAGTTAAATTGCAGACATTGACTAGGTAGTGAGCACATTTAGCCCAGAAACCTTGCCTTTATTTTCCCTTATGGTGGTGATTTTCTACCTGTTTCATCTCATAGCACACATAAACTAATTACTAAAATTTTGCAGCACACCAAAAACTGTATTATGTTTTTTGCTGACTTGACAAAAATATATATAATTTTGCTTGAATTACAGAAATAACAACAGTAATTACCTACCCTTTTTCCTCCAAGTGGTTTTTTTTTAAAAAATCAGGTGCCTATACTTATAAACAAGGATTTCTGGTATCCAAGAATTAACCAATCAGATATAACCTCATTATGTGACATGACCAATAAGATGGAACTCTATGATATAGTTATATATATCATATATATATATATAATATGTAACTGTGTTCACAGTATATATATGTGTTTATATATGTAAATATATATCGATTGTTCAAGACAGGGCATTTATACAAGACGGTTATTGTTGTGATGGCTGTTGTCATTTTCTACTGGACAATATGAGGGAAAAGAGGTCAGTGCTCCTGACTAGTCTGGTATTGTATGTTTTAAAATTTTTTGTAGCACAGCTGTTGATAATCGCTGCCTTAGAGCAACACAAATGATGCATACAGGCGATGGTAATATCACATCAATGACTATCTCTTTAAGGGATGGTTGCATTATTTTATATATCTTGACATTAGCAACAAATCCCAAAGAGCTCTTCACCTTTTGCTAAGGAGAAGATGAAAGAATCCATCAGGACCTATTTGGCAAGAAGAACACTCCTGGGTGCTGGCAATGTAAATACCTTAAAAGGGAAGTCTTCACATGGGAATGGGATTTGAAAAATTGATTGAATGATGACAGCAACACAAGTTATCAAAAAAATTCTAAATAAATTGCAAAAATGCAATTGACTACATAACAGATGCCACTGGAGACTTCCTAGCATATTCATTCATCACAGAATTTTTCTCATTTCATTATTTCAGCCTTTCATGTATTATACTTTGTACCAAGAGCATTTGTATCTATTTGTCTATCATTTTTCCAATTATATCAGCCAGCCCATCAAGTAGGTTGCTGACTCTAATGCTGAATTACAGGGGCAAAGGTGGAGGTACTTGTAAGTCAGAGTGGTTGGGAAAGGCAGTGCTCAGAAGACAGCGTTAAGAGGAAGTACTGAAGAATGGGTGATGTTCAAGATGAAACTTGACATAATAAGACAAGTATTATCCCCATTAATAAAGATTCAACCTATGAATAACTATTTCTTAAACAGCAGTCATGAAGTTAGACCCTTACTCTTAACTGAGATATAAAGCCACAGTGCTGTGTTACACAGCTTCTTTAACCCAAGTATCCTCCTACACCAGGGCGGGTAAATCTTCGGTACCCTAAATGGACTATTTTGTATCCTGAGGTCAGGATATCCTGCGTAAGTTTTAATTCGTTTACAACAGAAACTCTTCCTGAACCAAACATGCTCATCCCGGTGAGTGATTAAACTGCCCTGTGAAAAAGGGCTCCAGCCCCCACAGTGCAGGCCTTCACACAGCACACACAGCACACACCTCCCCTCCAAACAGCTGGATGAGCAGTTCAGTGTGGAGAGAGAACGAGAACACTTTGCTTTTGTGCTTCAGGATTTATCTGGAATACTAGAGCCATACACAGTGGTTTTAACAAAAACAATCTCCCTAAAGCCAAAAAAAAAAAAAGGAAGGAAGGCAGGATCTATTTTAATTGGTTATTGCAAAGTTCTCAAGGGTGATAAGACAGTTTTAGCACTAGCAAAGGCTCTTTCCTTACCAAATAGTGTCTAACCCAAATTTTACTAAAAGAGAAAGCAAGCATGGAGGGGAGAGAAATAAATATTTACTTGGCCTTCTGAGCTAGTGAGAAACACAACCTGTGGCCCTGGTAATGCCATTGCTCACCGTCAGGTGTTCCTCACCTGCACATTAATGAGGGGCCCCTGTTATGGTGCACTTCATTCTGACACTCAACTTGAGCTCATTAAACACCCTGCCCCTGGCGGCCACAGACTGTGCAGACACACACCCTCCCAGCCCTGCAGGAAGGCAGGAAGGGCTGCCCTCCAACAGAAGGCACCTCAGGACTTGCTTAAACCTCCTCTGACTTCTACAAATTGTTTTTTCCTTTAATGAAGTTGGTGTTTAAAGTCTAATTACATTTATCAAATGAATTCTATCTATCCATTTGGTTTAAATCCCCCCATGTTCCTTCTTTCTTTCTTTTCTAACAGTGATGTAACAATGAAGCATGATATATGCAAATTGATGCTAGTTAATAACTTCAGAGTTTAACTTTTTCTGACCCAGAAATTGACTTCTGCACAGAATTTACTACTCAGCTATCCAGGCATTTCATTAACTGAAAACCGCTGCATATTTAAACATCTTCTTGGATTAAAGAGTCAAGGACAGATGGGAATCATGATTTATCCTTAACCAGAAGACAGGCTGAGCACAAGCCCATGTGAGGGGGCACTGGTCAGGCTGAGAACTAGAAGGACGTGCCAATAAAGCTCTTGTCCTTCTAGTGAAAGACAACTGATATTTGGACAGCTAGAGCAAAATAAAAATGAGAAATATGATTCTTAAAATGAGAATTAATAATAAAAAGTAGTTAATACTCAACATTTAAATCAGTGTAGATAATGTTCGAGTGTGTTTCTTGAGTGGTGGCTTAAGATACTCCAATACTTGATAATCCCATAAAATGTTACAAAACAGAGAGATGTACAGGTGTCTATTCAAATTAAAATAAGAGCATTTCCTTATTCCTATGTTGATAATGTCCCTTTACATGTCGACATTGTTAATGGATTAAAAGCATTATTCTATCAGTAAAATTGATTACATTTCATCAACATCGAAAATACAAAGCAAATCACACATTATCAAAGCAAGAATTCTGTGCTTTGTGTTTTCTCTGATTGCTCTCCATGTTTGACTGAAGGTTGGGGATTTGATCAGAAATGAGGAGCAAGAATGGTTTTAATGGAGGAGTAATGTGAACATCACCACTTTCTTGTACTAAAGTTTTCCAGTTGGAGATTCCTAACCAGAATCCTCCGTGTAACTTTTAAAACATACAAATGCCCCAGGATCCTGATGGGAACTCTGCACCTATAGACTGTTTTGTGGGTAATTCTGACATACATCTTTGGTTGAACATCTTGCAAACTTAAGCTGTGTATCTGCTCCAAAAAGACAGGGACTTGTGGTCATTCTGTTTACTGTTCTTTACTGTTTATTGTTCTTTATTGAGCTTCTAGAACAACATCTAATAGATAATCTGTGCCCAGTAAATATTTGTACAATGATGATACTTAGTTCCTTGATAAGGAAACAATAAAAGGAATGAGTCCATTTAAATGTAGAAAGTCAAATAACTTATATTTTAAAATAATACAAGAATTTTGATGTTTTCTTTTTAACCTCATCAATTGTTCATAAAAATTAGCAAAATTATGTTAGTGGATGGAAATATATAGAGTGGTAAATGGTAGTGTTTAGTAGGACTTTTAAGTTCGAGAGGGGAAACAGACAAAAGAAATCTATTAGTTTTTCTTTTTTTGACCCTTCTTATACTTAGAAACAGATTATATTTATTAATGAGATGAATAAACCTTTATAACAGCATTCAAAATCTTCCATGGGAAACAAGATCCATGGGACCCTCCACCCGTCCATGGACAGCCTGCTTCCCACACCACGTATGTTTTCACACAAGTGAAGCAGAGGCAAAACAGAGGTAATACTTATGGTAAAAGCCTGTTTATCCTTAACTGAGTTATTTAAATCTCTGGGCCTCAATTTGTCATTAGTAAAATTGCCCCTATATTGTGGTGTTTTAAAAATTGAATAAAAATTCATGTGAGTGTCTGACACAGAACAGACAGGGAGGAAAGTGGCTTTGCACTCTGGCTCCATCAGCACCATGGATAAGCTCCTCTGATCATGGGGCATTCACTTCAGCATTGAGATGCATAGTCCTGGCTCCATGGCTACTGCTAGGGGAAAATGTCCTATGGCTTTTCCAAAATGGAATACTGCATTTCGTCAGTATTATATGGGTAATGCTATTCAACATAGAAGACACAAGGGGCATTTTTGAATTGCCATCTTTTTTATACACTAAGTTGAAATGGAAATTAAACTCAAGTGGGATCAGTGTCTTTAGGCACTGAGTGAAATGATCAGTTAACTGTGAAGGTGGAGGGTCCCGCCCTGTAGCCAGAGTTGTGAATACTTACAATGCATCCAAACTGCAATGCAGATTATAATTTTAGAAGAAAGTTGTCAAGATAGGAAAGGCCTTCAAGAAAAAGAAGTCAGTCATATCATGTCATGTTCTGACAAAGATTATAATAAAAAGTAACATTAAACACAGACCACTATTTGTCCTTTTAGGAATATATTTAACATGAAGAGGTAGAGGCATGCACCATCTCTCCATAGAACTTAACCTGGACATGTGTGACCATCACTTTCACCCTTGTCAACAGTTGTGATGATCATGACTGTCTCCTCTTGCACTGAACCTCCAGTGACTGCCAGTTATTTTTCTCAATGATTCATCTGATCTTGTCACGTTCCTGCTCACAAGCCTCCATGGCTCCCATCCAGTTGCAGAACTAACACTAAATTCCTTAGCACATCCTGTAAGATGGTAGCAATCTGTCTCTCCAGTAGGCTTCTCCCACATGACACTGCTCTCCACCCTGATCCACCCCAGCCTGCTGTCCTGGCACGAAGCTGGTTCCTCATGCAGGGGTCTCTTCCCCAATTTCTGCTCCTTCATCTCACTCAAGATCTTCAGGCTTCAGCCCAGATGCCTCCTCTTGATGGACAATTCTCCAAAAGTTCTCCTTTCCCTGAGTTGCCACAGATTGAAACACTCCACAAACTGATGATGTCCACGTATATCTGTGCATCAGCCCGGGTGCCCCCAGCACTCCAGATTCCTACATCTGTCTGTGTACCTTTTCAGTGCTCTTCATTCTTGTTTAATAAGCATCTCAGAAGGAAAATATCTAAAGCCAGCCCCCCTCCTAACCTATGCCCTTCCCAGTCTTAGCAAACCTGCCATGACCAGTGGTGCTCCAGCCCCACCAGCACCCCCTTCACTCTCCACCTCAGGCGTTTGCACCATTCATTCCTCTGCCCAACATCCTTCCTCCAGAGCCACTGGCCCCTCTTTCAACTCTTTCCAGTCTTTGCCCAAGGGTCATCCCAGTGAGGCTTTCCTGATCTTGTGCTAGAAAACACTAATTCAATGTAGCATCTGCTTATATACAAAAAAAATACATATTTTTCCTACTTATTTGTTTTGTTGTCTGTCTCCTTAATTGCAATGTGAGCTTAATGACAAGGACTGGGTGAGTTTTGTTCCCTGATGAATCCCTTGGACAAACAGTGCTCAGTGAATATATATGGCACAAGTAGGTATTAACTTTACTATTAAATAGAGGACACTGAAGCAGGGGGAAATTGAGTTATGGGTTCTGAGTAGTCCAAAAAAGTAATTAAACCCAGTGGTCAAGAGCTTAGGTTTGGGTCTCGGCTCTAATCTTGGCTCTGTCGCACACTAGACCTGTGACCCCACATGTGACCAAGCCCTTTGCCTCGGTTTGCTCACGTGTAAAGTGGGAGAAGACAGACAGCCTGGGGAGGGCTGTGTGGGAGGCATGTGTGATGTGCCACATGAGGCCAGCACACTCAGTATGCCTCAAGGTCAGGTGCCACTGATGCCCCGACCAGCTCCCAGGACTCCCAAGTCTAGGCCACCCCTAGATTTGGTCACACTAGGGTCACACCACCTAGTTTATACTTCAGTTATGAAGGAATGTGGTCAGGCGCTCTGTTAGCTCCTGGGATTAACATTTAAATAAGAAATGGTCCCCGTCCTCAGAGAACAGACATTCAACGAGAGGGCATGACAAGTGAAGCAATGAGCAGCACCCACTCTCGGCTCAGGGAGGCTGACCGGAGGTCTGCTAGAAGGGGTGTACCAGCCTTTATTTCTAAAAGGTGAGTAGAAGCTAGACAGACCAGCTTCTAGTCTGTGCTCTGGGTAACTCTAACAAAGTCCATAATCTTTACAAATCCCACAATCTATCTCCTATACACTGGGTTCACTGGGAAAGTGATTTAAAATACAGTAAACTTGTTTGTGTACTAGCAGCTTGCTTATTCCATCACAGTCGTGTTTACATCAGCACATGGTTCGGTGAGCTCACTTCAAGTCACTCAAACCTATAATCTTCTAAATCAGAAATGAGGAGAGCTTGTGAAAGAAATCATTTTACAGAGCTGGGACCTTTGGAGCCCGTCTCCCTCAGACTCTGTCCAGGACTCAGATGTGCAGTGGGTTGTGCAGCTGCCATGAGGGAAGGCAGAGCACATTCTTGCCCCCCTACACACTGGCCAGTCCCACCCGCAGAGGGAGACTCTTTTGATCTGTCCTTTCCAGCTGTTGGTAGCTCCACACTGATGAGCTTATTCCTACAGTGAGGCTGGATGGCTCTGCCCAACCTGAACCTGCAGTGTGCTCTTTCTGGGGGTGCTAAGCTTGGATTCTGGCAGAGACTGAGGATATACCTCTGGAGTAGGGGCCACTTTCCCCTCACTGAGTGCCTGATCAGGCTTTCCCCAAGTAGGAGACCCACTAGCTTGGTCCTCCTGACCCAGGTAGCCACGCCCCACTGAATTCACACCTTGTAGAATGGTCTGTGGGTTGTGGGCAGCATGGGCCCACTCTAAAGTCTTTCTTTGGAAGTGCACAGGGGTGTCATGTATTACCAAGGAGGTAAAAGACTTGTCAGAAAATTATAAGATACTAAAGAAAGAAATGGAGGAAGATACAAATAAATGGAAACGAATTTACTGTGATCAAGGATAGGAATAATTAACATCATCAAAATATCCATGCTGCCCAAAGAAATCTACACATTCAGTGCAATTCCTATTAAAATACCAATGGCATATTTCACAGAACAAGTACGAATATTCCAAAATTTTATATGGAACCGAAACCAATAAAGACCCCAAACAGCCTTAGCAATCTTGAGAAAGAATAACAAAGTGGGAGGAATCATGCCACCTGACAGCAAATAATACTACAAGGCCATGGCAGTCAAAACAGCATGGTGCTGGCATAAAAACAGGCATACAGATCAAAGGAACAGAACAGAGAGCCCAGAAATAAATCCACGCCTTTATAGTAAATTACCATTTGACAAAGGAGACAAGTCAACATACAATGGGATAAAGTCAGTCTATTCAGTAAATTGTGTTGGGAAAACTGGGAAGACTCATGCAAGACAATGAACCTAGACCACCTCCTTGTATCATGCACAAAAATAAACTCAAAGTGAAGCTCAAAGACTTAAATGTAAGTCTCAAAACTATGAAACTCCTAGAAAGAAAGCATAGGCAGTGAAAGCTCGGACATTGCTCATGGCAACATTTTTTCTGACATATCTCCTCAGGCAAGAGAAACAAAAGAAAAAATAAACAACTGAAACTACATCAAACTAAAAAAAAAAACTTTTGCACAGCAAAGGAAACTATTAACAAAATGAAAAGACAATCCACTGAATGGAACATGCTTGCTAATGATACATCTGATAAGGGGTTAATATCCAAAATTTATAAAGAACTTACAAAACTCAACACAGAAAAAACAAATAATCCAATTAAAAATTGCCAAGAGACCTGAATAGATACTTCTCCAAAAAGGACATACAGATGGCCAATAGATATATGAAAAGAGGCTTAACGTCATCAATGATTAGAGAATGAAAATTAAAACCAAAACGAGATATCACCTCACATATGTAGGAATGGCTATAATCAATAAATCAATAAACAACAAGTGTTGGTGAGGATGTAGATAAAAGGGAACCCTCATGTATCGTTGGTAGGAATGCAGATTGGCGTGGTTACTGCGGAAAACAATATGGAGTTTCCTCAAAAAATTAAAAATGAAACTGCCTCATGACCCAGTGATTTCCCTTATGGGAATGTATTCAAAGAAATCCAAAACTTTAATTTGAAATAATATATGCATCCCTATGTTCATTGCAGAGTTATTGACAATAGCCAAGATTTGGAAGCAGCCCAAGTGACAATCAGTAGATTACTGGATGAAAAAAGCTGTGGTTACATTCACACAATGGAATACTACACAGCTGTAAAAAAGGAAATATTACCTTTTGCAATAGCAGGGATAGACCTGGAGAGTATGATGCTAAGTGAAATAAACCACTCAGAAAAAGACAAATAGCATATGATCTCACTTATATGTGGAATCTAATGAACAAAATAAACTAACAAAATAGAAATAGACTAATAGGTACAGAGAACAGACTGACAGCTGTCTGCTATCCAAGGGGAGGGGATTGGGGAGCTGGGTGGAAAGGTAAATGGATTAAGCAAAACAAACAAATGTATAAACAAGAACAGACACTGACAACAGTATAGTGATTGCCAGCAGGTGAGGGATGACAGAGGAGGGAGAAGAGGGTAAATGGGATAGACAGAGATGGAAGGACTTGACTGGGTGGTGAACATAAAATGCAATATACAGATGATGTATTTGCACACTTGAAACTTGTATAACTTTATTAACCAATGTCACCCTAATAATTTCAATAAAAAGCCCCAAAGAAATCATTGTAGCCTGGACCATGAATAAAAGCAGAGACCTCCTCCATACCCCCAAGAAAAGGAGAAAGGAGAAAAACTTAAGGGTTAGAACCAGGCTCATGGGCTAGGCTGTCCCTGCTCTTTGTTTTTCCTAAGCACCTGCCATTTCTGGAGGCTAAAAGCCATTTTGTATCTGGTGTTAAGGATGCCTTTCCTTCCAAAACAGTTAAGGAGTAAAGAAGTTGGTTGGAGGAAGGACACCAAGACTGTTTTTATGCCATCTGCAAATAAAGACAACACACTGAAAAAAGAGAGGAGATGTGGGTGAAAGGTTAAAACTGAATTACGACGAGGCACAGATGTCCGTAGGAACAACTTACACCTGAGTTAAAATCCTAGCTTATCACTTACTAGCCCTGGACCTGCAGCAAGTTACCTGGGGACACCGAGGCTCAGCTTTTCCATCCAAATAACAAGATAGCCAGGATTCCCCTGCTAGTGGGGCAGGCCAAATTCCATGGTGTGACGCAGGAAGAGCTGCCCTGGCTCCAGCCACTGTGGGCACTCCACCCACCTGGCTGAGTGAGCCTTGGCTCCTGGGGCAGAGCTCCCAGGACTGCAGTGCTTGGTTACTGCATGAACATAATTAAATGCTCTTTCTCTAACAATATTCTTCCAAATTATCCAGATTTAAGACACAATATTCAGACAGCCCATAGGCTGGGGTCACCTAGCCCAGGTGAAACTCCAGGTAACTGCAGCTGCATGAGTGACCTCAGGAGGGAGTGGCAAGCTCTACCAAGTGGCCATCATCCCAAATGCTGAAATGTGAGCAATAGATGGTTATGCTCTAAGTTGTCATTTGGGGGTGGTTGTTTAGCAATAATAAATAAGAGAACAGTTCTTCAAATCACTTATGACAAAAATATCTTCTGAAATGTGTCATTTTAATACAAGGTTTCCCTGTATCAAGTTCAGCCAAACAGAGAAGGAACAAAAACAGTACGGATGCTACAGTGATAAGGCAGGAATTATAACATTCTGTTCAGAAAAATACATATAGCAAGTGCTTTGACTTTTAGTCGTTTTTTTTCCAGAAAAAAAACTGGATTCATCATGTCACTGAAGAAATATACGAATTTAGAGAAATTTCCCCAAGGTTAAAGTCAACTTATATCAGTTCTCAGCTAATTGAATCAATTGCCCTTCAGGTGCCTCTCACTCTGCTTTGATCTGTGACTCATGAGACATAGAAATCACACGCACTTTAACACACAGCATAGTTAGAAAGCAGAAATACCACATTATTTAAAGAATAAATAATGCTAACTGCTAGGGCTTATAGATCAAAACAAGAAGCTTCAGAAGACTGAGAGAGCCCTGGGGTTCAGGGCAGCATCGGAAGGGTCTTGCTTGGCCCAGGTCACCAGAGCAGATGCTGAGAGATGAGGTGATGGAGCAACAGGCAGGAGCCTGAGCGACCACGGCATCAGGCTAGCCAAGCCTCACAGGCTGCGGGTGGGACAGTGGACATGAAGTTGTAGGCAGAATAAAGTAAGAAGTCTTCTTTTCATCTACCAGGACTTTTCCCTGTGATGCTAAATATTGCTTTGACCACTTTTACATAGGTTGTGTGTGTGAACATAAGCATATAAGAGAGGGGCATTGGTGCTTAATTGTAAAAACATAAAACCACTTTAACAGAGTTCAGTCACTATCCAGTTGGCTTCAGTGAGGGAGTTCCTTTCATGTATCTGTTCAAACCCAGAGGTCTTACCAAAAGGACATGCAATGGCTCATGCAGTACAGGTGAAGAGCCAGCAGGAAAATATACAGACACATCAGAAAAAAATGAAAACAGTGAGGAAGCAGTTCCTAAAATAATTTAAATGACAGGAGTGATGATACACTAAGGAAACAATCGTTTTTAAAAACAATGATTTATTTAACTTATTTAACCTTCACCCCCCACATCACTGCCTGTAAAAACATCCTTGGTCTCTTATTCCTCAGGGCCCAGAGGGGCCTCAGAGTAGCTCCAACTGAGCCCAGAACACTGGGTCAAAACCCCCAACCTCCAATTTTAAACATCGGTAAACAACAGTAAGGTAAAATAAATATTTTTTCTCAAATCCTCGGCAAGACTCTTCACCGTATTATTTTGAAGAGATTTTTAGTGTGAAAAGACATTAGTTTTCTTAACTTCAGTTTTTACCTCTAAAATTCCTGTACTTACAGAGCATCCGATTCCCAGTCAGGAAAAAGAAGGTTGTGTGACAGAAAGTGACCTTGTAAGAGACACCAACACCTCCCAGCAGGCTGACCTTCTGCATCTGGCCCTTCATGCTCCCCGCCTTATGGAATATTCCCTGCCCTCTGCTGATTCCTCACGTCCGCCCCCCTATGGCCTATGGGGAAGTGAGGGCCATGGCAGCCCTGTCTCCCTGGACGGTGGTGCCACCAGAGCATGGTCACTAGTCTCTGATGCCCAGCACCCATCAGCTAGCAAAGTATAAGAGAAATCAGTCTTTAAAAATATGCATGTATATATTAGGTAGCTGAAAAAAATAGACATTAAGTTTTTTGACATCATTTTCACTATTTTTCCTAAGATTATGGGCACATGCCACATTTTGTTCCAGTACAGAATTTAAAACAAGCCCATATGTAGCTTCTCTTCTGTGAAACTGAGGCTTCTCGGTGTCTGGGTATAAAGCAAGTGGAGCCCCTCAAAATAGAGCAATGCCTAGAACTGCTGCTGCACTGGCTGTTTCCCAGCCTGGGGAGGAAGCCTCAGCCCTCACCATCTTCATTCAGTGTGAATTTTATAATACCTGTACACAGAGAAGTATCTTGCCTAAATGTGAATGTGACTTAGCTTGCCTGACTAAAGGTTTAACAGCTGTGTGATATTATGCTGGAAGACTGCTACAGTTGGCTTGAAGGGTACTGTTTTGAAAGAGAAAAGCTTTTGGACGTTTTCTCAGGTAAAGAGGGCAGAGCAAGTACAAGCCTTGAGCTCCGGCGAGTCCTCCCTGCCGTCGCAGTCACAGCCGCAGCGCCCTTCTCAGGAGCTCCTGAAATGACAGAGTTTCAGCAAGTCTGGCGACACATTTTTCCAGTGTCAGCTGTGGGCTGCTGCTCCCAGCAAACACACAACCTTGACCCCGCAACCCAACACCTATTTGCTGCAATGTTCTCGGCTACTTCCACCCACCTCAACCCAAGATAGCATCTGGTCACAGCAGCAAGTCCACTGTTGGGCGCTCCCTGTACTGAACATTAACAAACAATTCAAACCTACGACAGCAGGCAGGATGGTGAGAGAAATGATATGAGGGCACCCTCAGAAGGGAAATGATGTACAGGATGCTTCGGCTCAAAACCAGTCTTCCATGAATGAACCTACACTTTCCAGGTCCAGGTGTAAATCGACATTTCCCACTCCTTTCCTCATAATACACAACTCCCTACTTTTCCAAGTGCATTGAGCACACTTTGCGAAGCCTCTGAGAGCAGAAAGAGGGCCAAAGAAGTTAATGTTCTGTTTCTGTTCCCAGCACGCAACACATGGAACAGAGGAAGGTCTCGAATCTGCCCACCTGGGGTTCTGTTCTCTTCCTCACATCATTCCCTGTGCCCAAACATCAGGTTAATAGGTTTCTAATACCGAACTGATCACTTTCACCCACCAAGATCAGAGTCACACTTTTGCAGGGGAGGAAGAGATTTTTGGCCGCCCTGGGATTAGTGTGTGCCAAATGTCCCCTTTGTACACAACCCCTGGCTCCTCGAACCCCTCTGACCCTGACCCCGGCATGATCACCACCCTCTGGCTGGCTGGTCACCACTGTCCCCCCACCAGCCCCACTGCTGACTGCAAGCCAGGCCAATCCACATGGGACGTGCACGTTTGCCTGCTGAGAAATCCATCTTTTCTCTAACTGTACAAAGACAGACAGGTCCTACAACCTCAGATGGCATCCGAGTGCAAAATGAAGGGCACAGGATGAGAACAAAGTTGAAACGAGAGGCCAAGCACTGATTTCCAAAATGCAGAAAAGAAGTAGAATAGAAGAAAATGTTCAGTCACACTGACAATGCGACACCATTGTGGAGCAGCCCTTGTGACCCTCGGCCCACACTGGTCTTTCTGGCAATAAGTGAAACAGAGAACCTGAAGAAGCTACATCTATGAGTAATTATTTTTCAGGTCAACATGAGAAAATAATACAACATTCATGTGTGTTTTGAGAGGTCTGTTTGTGGCATTAGTTGACTCTCAGAAGTGTGATGCAAAGACACTTTGACAGCCCATCCATCACATTTGTCTCCTAGTCAGGGTACTTCAGGAAGAGCGCAGTGAGGTATCTGTCGCTTCCAACAAGCCCAAACAACAGAGACAGCAGCATCATGTGGAGAACAAAGCCACCTCTACTCTGGAAAACACTGCTCTGCCCCAGGTCGCAGCTGCAAAAGTAGTAACACAAGTATCCAAGAAGAAATGAGACATCTCTTAAGGGTGAGGAGCAGAGGAGATCTGAGAAAATCAAGTAAGGTCAAAGCGACTTGGCAGAGCCCCAGCACCGAGCTGTGCTTTGAGGACTTTGGAAAGTGGCACTTTGAAGCATTTGAACAGCTGTACCTGTAGTTAGTTTTATTTTGTCTTTAAATGATTTGAAGCAATTATCCCAACAGTAACATTACTGCACTTTGCATGACTGGTTAGATTTAAGTTCCATTATTTGCCCAGATTTTCTGGGAAAAACACATGTTATACAAAGAGATCATTACAAAGTAGATATCCTCATCACCCACGGTGATAACAAAGTGTAACAGGTATTTTGTCATTTTATTAAAATGTGGCTAAAAGTCCTACTAAATAATATACTAACCTAAATATTACAAAGGATTGTAAGCAGATTCAGGTGCATCACTCTCAATACCTTCATTTTAAAGCAACACAATGGAGAAGTAACAAGTATGTGGGAAATGTAGACATTAAGTAAAATATACATTTAATTGCCCGCAAGTTAGCGGGCAATTTTAAACTATTTAAAATACCCTGCAGTAGCAATAAGTCTATACAAATATAAATGTGTTATATAAATGTATTCACACATTTTAGCAAGAGTGAACTTCCATGCAAAACTAAATTAAAAGCTGAGAATTGATTTCTGTGATTACCCAGTGAAATATTTTAAGTAGATTCCAAGCTGCAGCCATTTTTACAGACGATTTCTTCACAAGTCACTTCGTGACACTTGACTATGTTTTAAGGAAACAAAACATCAACAACTCAATATTGCAAATGTCAATCTTATTGGCATCATCTGTTATGGAACTAACATCAACAAGATCAGCAATTCATCTTGGAAAGGTTTCAAAAACAAAAACTGAGATGGAGTTTCAAATCCATGATAAAAAGCACAATCTGTAGCATTCTGTATAAATCCTTTATTCCCACAGCAGCAACTGTGGACACACCGCAGCCCTTGGCAACTGTGGTGGGGCCACTGCATTCAGGGAAGGATTTAAGTGGAGATGGAGTTAACACGTTCTAAGTTGTTATATTATTGGTGATTGGTTATGCTTTTAACTACACCTTATTTTTTAGGTGATAGTAATAACCTGTTTATCCTCAAAGAGAATTAATGAGGAGAGATGTAAAGGGCAGAATGCAGCTCAGACTGCAGAGTTCTATCCTGGTTCCAGAACAGTCTTGCCTGTCGACTCTGGGGCATCTGGTTCCCCACTGCACCACCAGGTATCCTTCACTGGGCATGCATGCCTGAGAACATAGGCAACACTTTCCTCCCCAGACTCCAGGAAGACAGAAGAAGTGGATTATCGGAGCAGGAGAGCTGTGTCTGGCACAGAGGGCAAGTGCCGGCTCTAGGGGCTGCTGTCATTCAGTCTAGAGTATCAGGACCTCAGCCCTGAGGTCTAAGCTTGGACCTCACCATGGAGGTGGTGGGGACAGGGATCAGGCAGTTGCTGATCTATTTGTTCACAGCATTTCCACAAAACTCCTGCCAGCTGAAGGGTGTGAGCGCAAACCTCATGCACACCCACACATCTCCAAGGAAAACCTCCTGTGTGGTCTCAGCTGCTCACTAATTTCAGTATGACTGCTTTTCTGATGTATTCTCTTTGTGTAAATTATATAACAATGTTAATTTATCAGGTTAGCATTCTTCTTAGGGAGGCAGTTTTCTCTGGGTGGCAAATTCTCAAGGACAAAGCAAAAAAGAAGTAATTGAATCAAACCCAGTCCTCAAGAGGTCATTATCAAATAACATGGTCAGAAAAAGAAAATTGACAGTGACGTGTACCTCTAGCCAAAACACAATTTCATTTATTTCTTGTTTTTATTCACTGGTTTGATTGGATTCAAAAGTAAAGTAATGAATCCATGTCTGGGGAAGAAAAGTTTGACAGTGACTTGTTTTGACAAAAATACTCAGAACCTTTCCATGATTTTTAAATAGGCTTATATTTTAAAGATAATAAAAGCAGGGGAAAACTGTCTTTCATTTACAACTTGTCAGCTGCATGAAACAGGTGCAGTTGCAGTAGAGAGACAGGGTTGGACACGGTGACTTGGCCGGGCTGGAAGCAGGCAGGCAACCTGCTCTGCACTGGACTGAGGGCACGCTGAGCAAGGAGCATCGTCCGCATCGTGGTGATGGAAGCTCTGTGGCTTTACTCTAAAGAAGTCCCCGCATGGCCACTGAGATCAGTCACAGTGACCTTGGCCGGGGTGACAGCAGGTTGATAGCTCATGTAACATTGATTTCATAATCAAGTTTTAGGTTTCTGTCTCTCAGCACATGTACTCAGTCTATTTTCTTCCCCGCAACAACAGGTAAATTAAAAGCATGGTAATTCTTTTCCTATTCTAACATAACCACCCCTTTGAAGCAAATACAATTGCCCTATATTTTAAAAGAGGCACCCTGTGGAATTAAAAAGTCTATTTTTATTTTAAATAATGAAAAATTTCCTACACACACAGATGTAGAGAGACTGTAACGAACTCCATTACCCAGCTTCCACAACTGAGGACATACGGCAATCATATTACACCTCGATCCCCACCCCTTCTCTTCATCTTGGACTGTTCGGAAGCAAATCCTAGATATAAAAGCACTTACCAACATCACACTTAAAAACAGTCAAAGATTCCCTAATGCTCACTAATAGTATTTCTCTAATTATATCATGTTATTTTATGATTGAATTGTCCAAAATCAGGATCAAAATAAGGTCCACACATCATATTTATTTGGTCTTTGTTCTCTTAAACTATGAGCTCCCCGTTTTTTGCCCTTTGTTGAAGATCCTGATTTATTTTTCACCTTTTCTGCTAATGTTTCTGACAGTGATAGATGATCACTGTCCACATTCATTATTTCATTCAAGGGTTTAACAAGCAGTGACATTCTAAGTTTATCATTTCTTCATCAGTTATTAACTGCAATTTTTCTAAAAAGATAATATTTCCCTCATCAATTACTTGGTACAGCTGGAGATTCAGTTTGTAAAGGGAAGACAGAAAAAAAATGTTTGTGTCTTTCCCTTCATTTGCCAGTTTTCAGAATGCTGAGTTGAGTTCCTAGCATTCTGCAGAGTTACCAATTTTCTGGTAGTATTATAGACCCACAGAATGGTGACACCATTCTCACTCGTGGAGGTCCACAATAGGTGGCTCAAGAGTCTTTGGCTGCTTCATTTTTGGTGGAAGAAGACACTCTGGGATCAGTCCACATATTTCTGCCCCAGCCCTGGAGCTGTTTCTCCAAGAGGAACCTTTTCCTTCAAATGGCTAATGATCCTTAGAGAACAAAATCTGAACTCCTGGGATGCCCATTGCTCTTTGATTAGTTGCCAGAGATGGAGGGAACAGTAACATCACAGAGAAAGGACCCTGACCATCTACTAGCACCTCTTACACGTGGGGAAGTATGGCAAGTATGCATGGCACAATGATTCCCATCACTTGCAAACTGCCTAAATAAAAATTAAATTTGGATCCATGGCATCTAGAATCACTTTCAGCAGATTAACATTTTACACAAAAAAAGTGTAAAACAGAAATGCATCCTGTGAAGTTGAATTAATGAAACGATGCTTCTGTAAGGCCCTAGTGATGTCGAATAGATCACTGACACCTCCTAAGAGTCGCGTGCCTGTGCCACTCCACCTGAGGAAGCCAGGAGAGCTCACTGAAAACAGCACTGCAGTTCTTTCCTATTTAATCCTCATACTGCAATTCCACTTCAATGTGTTTCTCTAAAACAAAAATAAATGTGAGCTGTGACTGAACTACAGTAACTTTTTGTGCATCCACAGAGGCTGACAGCAAAGCAAGAATTTACTGCTGGTCTGCGACTAAAGACTACCTTTAAAATGACTAAAGGCTACTACCATTAATATATGTAATAAAAATAACAATACCGAATATTTCTTGGATGCTTACTATATGTCAAGTGTCTACAAATCTCCACTGTCAAGTGTCTACAAATCTCCACACGCTCACTATTGATAGAACTTTTGGCCTCAGTTCTCTCCTTTTCTTCATAACTCTTCAAGACAGCTGGAGAAACACTGGCACCCTCACTGCCTTCCCCTGGGCATTGTCCTTCCCTGAGGGCCGCTTCCTGCTGTGCACACTGTGGGGAGCTTCCCAGATGCCCAGCTGGACCCAGGCTGCACTTCGGCTTTGGCTGCTCTGAGGCAGGGCGGGCCCTGGTTTGGGATTGGAGGCCCCAGAGTGGTCACTCAAAGCAGGTGGAGAACTCACGGGACAGAATCTGGTCGACTTGACTGAATGGCTGGGAAACCAGGCAAGTGCAGGATGAGTTGACATAATGCATTTACTGAACACACTTCTACGGATGCAAGCAATGCTGATAGGCCAGTGGTCCAGTTTCTGGACAAAGCTAGCCCAATTAGCCAGCAAAATGAGATACTAATTACGGTTATCTCTATGTAATATGTTTTAAACAACTCCACCTGAATCACTGAATTTCACGTACATGTGTGTGGGGAGCCAGTCACTTGTGACTCTGGGAGCAGGCCCCTGTTTGGGTGGCTGGGCCCCACAGTTGCAACAGTGAGCACTCTCTAGACCAAGAGTCTCTTCTGTGTTAGAATACAAATGTGCAGATCACTGAATACTTGGGCTGGAACCTAGTAATTCACATTTACTCTTTATATCCCAGAACCACTGTCCTAAGAAGGTAGTTTAAAATACAGTTGCCAGCAGAAGGCGTGCTTGAGTGTGTTTGGTAGGGTAATAATATGGGTGTAATAATTTATAGTTTTAATTTGAATATTTCAGCTAAAATGTCATATGGTGTGCTTGAGTGTGATATTGTTATGTCACAGAATTACATGATTATTTTGTAATAAAAGGTTTTGTGATAAAAAGGGGCACTTTTGTGCCAAACCCTGTATATTTTAAAATGTAATACATAGGCCCATATAGGTAATTACTAGTTATTTTTTCAGTTTTGGACCATCATTTCCACAAAATCATTGAGGCCAGCAGTAAAGATTTTTAAGAATTTTTGAAGAAATAATCTTTAACATTTTTAAAAAATTAGTTATGATTTGAGAGAGAGAGAGATTTGAAACATTGATTTGTTGTTCCACTTATTGATGCATTCATTGGTTGCTTCTTGTATGTGCCCTCACCAAAACTGAACCCACAATCCTGGCACACCAGGATGGTACTTTAACCAAATGAGCTACCCAGCCAGGGCAGATGCAACAATTTTAATGGCTATTTATAGATCATAAATAGTTGGCAAAAATGTATTTGAATGTAAACCAAAATTAACATGTTTTAAATTATCTACATGCTGCTGCATATTTAAAAAGAGAAGATTTGTGCTAGAAAATGTTCAGTTTCCATATTCATGCATGTTCACTAGCCTCCATCCTCCCTCGCCTCTTCCACCCTCATGCACGTTGCAAGAATGCATCCAGCTCAGTACCCCAGCAGCATGTAAAAAGTAACTGGGACAGGGAATCCGTCACTTGATTCTCCAGTTATAAACAGATCGTCTACTGGGGTCTTCTTCATCTCAGCTGTTGGTTAACTAGGTTGAAAACAAAACTATTTTAAATAGAACTATGTGTTCTCCATTAGCTAAGACCACTGCTGTATATTCCCTCTGCCCTGTTTCTGTCTTCAAAACTGATGTCAGCCATGCCAGTTCTCCTCCTACACCCACAGTGTGTGTGACCTCAGGCGGACCCATGGATCCTGATGACTCTATGCACCGGTGGCCCCGCATGTCTATTTGTAGCCCCTGTGTTTGTCTTAGCAGACACTGACAGTCAGCAGCTCCCTGGCTCTCTCTGCTTGAAGATCCAGTCATGGATTGTTCAAATGTTACAGTGTATTTATCAATGTCATCCTTCCTCAGTTTGTCCCTCCTTTTTTCTCTCTCTCTCTCTCTCTCTCACACACACACACACACACACACACACACACACACACAAAGGCATCATTGCTATCCAACCCTTTAAGCCAGAAACTTAAAGCTATATTTTTTTCACTTTCATCAACCCTGAGGATTCAATTGGCTACCAAGTCCTATAAATTCAACCTCATCAAAGTTGCTCAAACCCACTTCTTCACTCCTGGCCCTGCCAGGCCTTAGTTCAGGCTCTGATCATTCCTCTCTCAGAGGGTTGTGTGGAATCCTAAGCTATTTCTCCCTCTCCACTCTTCCCCAAACCCACCTGAGTCTCCACACTAGAGCTCTATTCTGGTGATGTGAACCTTTCAATTGCCCCCCTTCCCTGTGGTCAGAATCGCGTGCAAGTTCTGATGCCCATCTCCCCACCTGGGGCTCACTCAGGCAACTGATAGAGGTTGTTTCCAGAACACAGCACATTCTCTTGCAATCCGTTTCTCTGAATAGACTGTTCTCTATAAGAATGCCCACTCTTTCATTATTGGCTTAATGTGTACTTGAACTGCAAGATCCAGATAAACTTTAAGACTCAGATACAGTGACATTTCCTTTCAGAAGCCCTCTGCCCCTCCTGTGTTACAAGTCCTGCCTCTCTCTTTCCACAGCACCATATGGACTTGTAATGGGGTGCAACCAAGGTCCCCTGAGAGGGATTTGTGGTAGGATTCAGAACTCAGGGTGTCCAGGAAATATTAAAAATATAGGATGTCCTCACCCCCACAAGTCTGAACTGGGGAGTGGGGCACATGGAGCAGGACCACTGGGAGTTATTTTGCATATCACCAGTTTTGCAAATAACTGCAAAAATGGTTATTTAACATATCTATAACTTTTGGATAGTTTTATAGATATGTTAAGTAGTTGTGGCCAGGCTTTGAGCCAGGGAGATGGGAGTGACTTCAACCCATGATGTATATAACTGGGAGGCAGCTCCCCCTGGTTATGGCACCTGCATGAGAGCTTGGAGATGACTCGCTCCACACCATGGGGCCACACCTGCCTGGACTAACTATGGCAACCCAGAAAACCTGGAAAAATACAAGAATTCTGGAAGGTGTAGCCGACTGTGGGAGGAGTTGGAAATAGGTATGCAGAGAAAAATTCGTTCAGGGATTTAAACCCAGGTGCAGCAGCCTTGTGGGTTGGAACCGTGCAGTTTTGGTGAGGGCTAACCCCAAAGTTTTGGGACTTCCTTAATGATGTGGCTTAGGAAGCAGGAAAATAAGGTGGAGCAGTGATGCAGAGCTCTCTCTTAGCAATTTGGAAGAATGCAGGAGAGACACTGCAGGAAGGAAAGGGGTGAAAGGACTCTTGCGGGTGGGCCATGAGAAGATGCCACGTGGATTTGGATTAAGAACTGGAGATCCTGGCAACACAGCTGATGGTACTGGGAACCTTGGGAGGCCTGCCAGCTGAGTACAGATTACTGGGAAGAACTGGGGTCTACCTGAGCCACAGACTTCTGTTTTTTTCCTGAGATATGGTACCCCTGACTGGGCAGAGGGGGGAAGAAAGAACTGTGTGTTTGTGGGTGTTTTAAGGGACTTTGAGAGATTTTAACAAACTTTTAAATAAATAGTTCCTTTCCTTTTCACCAAACTTGAGAACCATAATCCCAATTCCCTGGCAGTAGGCAAGACAAACCTAGTACATGGAGACCCCAGGAGAGGGGGTTTCATTCAGTAACAGTATCTTGCCCTCCACCATGGGTTCATTCTATAACAGACTTACATGTCAGTATCCTGTGGGATGTTCCAGCTGCCTTGTTCATCTGCTTCCTCTACTAAACTGTGAAGCAAGGGGCTGTTTTTGAATGCACAGTCCCTATATCTAACACATGGGGTCTCCAAATAGTGGTCTCCAATCCTTCTCCTCTATGCTCTATTAAAATTTTTGCTACACTTAAGACCTTTTGTTTATATCTATCTATCCACCTATCCACCATAATAAAAATTAAAACAGAGAATTAAAAAATTAAAAAAATAACAACCCAATTACATGTTAGCACAAATAATGTAATTTTGTTAAAAAGAGGTTGTGTTTTCTAAAACAAAAATTTATATGTCAGAGTAACACTGCTTTACATTTTTTGCAAGTTGCATTAATGTCTGGTTTTATAGAAGATAGCTAGATTCTGATTTAAGTTGTTTGATTCAAATACATGAAGAAAACCCAGCTTAACGCAGATATGTTAGCCAAGAGAGTAGTTTTAAAAAGCTTTTTAAAAATAATTGTGGCATTTCACTTTGAAAATACACCAAAACATAACAAGTGGTGATTTCTTAAATGTGAGATACATTGAGATGCAATGTGAAATCTAAAACCATATCTGTAAAGTTTTCACACTATGTTATATTAAAACCCATTGTATTTGAGTGAATCCTTTGCCCATGGGTGATGACCTGGTAGCATCTTGCATTTTTTAAAAAATTTAGTCCACTGAATCATGCAGACCTTCCAAATTTCAACACTTTTAATTACATAATTCAAAAAAGTCACATTAATTAATACTGCCACTTATCTGATCAGAAAACTCTTTAAATATTAATACGACTGTTCAATTCACAATAGTGGATACAATTTTTCCAAAATTTTAATTTTTACTTGAAACATTGAATTTTACCATAAGCAACAAGTACTGTCAACTATTTTTCAAGAAGTGACAGCTCATTTGATTCATTTTTGAGAAAATACCTGCAAAACTCCCCATTGAATAACGAGAGTTTGTCTGTTAGTAGTTTTTTCAAGTACAAATGGGCTTTGCTGAAAAAGAGCAGGCAGTTTAGTTTGCATTTGAAATGCTTGCTCTCCTTTTACTCAAGATAAGCATCTTGCTTTAGCATGAAACAGAAACTTGTGTATACCTCACACTGCACATGGACTATTAAAGAGATGTACTCATCTGGCTTTTAAAAAAATTCTTTATTTTTCAATTATAGTTGACATACAGTATTATGTTAGTTTCAGGTATATGACCCAATAACTAGACATTTATAGACCATATTTTGCCATGCATAATGCATACTTTCTGTCCAAATTTTTTAGGGAAAAATAAGGATGCACATTATACTTGTGTAGTACCTGAAATACCTTGTATCTGTTCTTGTGTTTTGTAATTATTTGTTACATAAAATTTCTTGTATCATATATGTTCAAAACTAAATGCTAAAATTTCTTTGTAATATAAAAGACAGTTATCTAAATATAAATAAATAAATAATTGAGTTACAAAATTAAAATGAGTGATTTTTTTCCCTGAAATTTTGGGCCAAAAACTTGGGTCTGCATTATACATGGAAAATATAGTAACTTACGAAGTGATCCTCCCAATAATTCTAGAACCCAGCTGACACAATACATAGTTATTACAATATTACTAGTATTCCCTGTGCTGTATTATACATCACTATAACTATTCTGTAACTACCAATTTGTGCTTCTTAATCCCTTTACCTATTTACCCATCTCCATTGGCTCTGGTAACCATCAAAATGTTCTCTGTATCTATGCGTTTATTTCTGCTTTGTTTATGTTTTTTAGATTCCACATAAAAATGAAATGAGATGGTATATCCTTTCTCTTTCTGACATATTTCACTGAGCACAATACCCTCTTAGCATAATCCATTCATGTTGTTGCAAATGGCAAGATTGCATTCTTTGTAATAGCTGTGTCATATTCCATTGTATATATATACCACCTTTTCTTTATCTAGTCATCTATTATTGATGGGCACTTGGCTTGCTTCCATATCTTGGTTACTGTAAATAATGCTGCAATGAGACATACAGATACATATGTTTTTTCAAATTAGTGTTTTGGGTTTCTTTGGATAAATACCCAGAAGTGGAAATGCTGGGTCCTTGGATGTCTCTTGGTATAGCCTTTGCTTTAAAGGCTATTGTCTGGTATAAGCATAGCTACCCCAGATTTTTGCTTGTTTCTTTTCATTTGCATAAAATATTCTTCTCCATCCTTTTACTTTCAGTCCACGTGTCTCTTTCAAGCTGACATGAGTCTTATATACAGTATATGTAAGGGTCTTTATTTGTTTATCCATTCAACTACTCTATGTCTTTTGATTAGAGTATTTAATCCATTCACATTTAATGTAATTGTTGATAGGCATGTAGTTATTGTCATTTTACTATTAACAGTTTTTATCTTTTTTTTCATTTTTCTTAAAGAAGTCCCTTTAACTTTCTGGTAATACCGGTTTGGTGGTGATGAATTTCTTTAGCCTTCTCTTGCCTGGGAGGCTCTTTGTCTGTTCTTCAATTCTCAATGACAGTTTTCTGGGTAGAATAATCTTGGTCCTTGCTTTTCATGAGTGTAAATATTTCTTGCCCATCCCTTCTGGCCTGAAAAGTTTCTGTTGTGAAATCAGCTGACAGTCCTATAGGAGCTATAGGTAATTAACAGCTTTTCTCCAGCTGCTTTTAAGATTCTCTCTTTGTCTTTAACCTTTGACATTTTAACTATAATGTGTCTCGGTATGGGTCTCTTTAGGTTCTGAGCTTGTGTGTCTATTTCCTTCACCAGGTTAGGGAGGTTTTCTGTCATTATTTCATCAAATAGGTTCTCATTCCCTTGCTCTCTCTATTTTCCTTCTGTTACCCCAATGATGCGAATGTTGGTAAGCTTGATATTGTCTCAGAGGCCCCAAAAACTATCTCCATTTTTTGAACTTTTTTTCATATTCTGATTGTGTGTTTTCTGCTATCTTATCTCTCAAAATCACTGATTCAGTCCTCTGCTTCATCTAATCTGCTGTTGATCCCCTCTATAATTTATTCATCATTGCAGATATTATATTCTTTATTTTTATTGTTTCTTTTTTACTTTTTATCTCCAATTTTATGTCTCTTCTCTTTTGGTTGAAATTCTCACTGAGATCATTGGGCATCCTTACAATCAGTGTTTTAAACTCTGCATCTAGTAGATTGTCTGCACATGTTTAGTTCTTTTTCTGAGCTTTGTTATTGTTGTTGTTCTTCTTCTTTCATTTGAAACATTTTTGTCTCTTGATTTTGGCTGCCCACACCATGTTTATTTCTGTGTAGTAGGTAGATCTGCTAGGTCTCCTGGTCTTGGTAGAGAGGCATTATGTAGTAGGTATCCCATGGGGTCCTCTGCCACAGTCTCCCTGGTCACTTGAGCTGAGAGCTCCAGGTGTGTCCCTTGATTGTGTATGTCCTCCTGTCATAGTTGAGGCTTGATTGCTGTTGGCCTGTCATTTGGGCAGATTGACCTTCAGACTAATTGGCTATGAGGACTGGCCAAGACTGCAGTGGAGGAGCTGTTGGGCAGGAGCTGACCCTACAGAGCAGTGTTCACTAGAGTGGGGCTCTGGAAACTGCCAAGTTTGTCCTTCAAATGTGTCGCTCCTGGAGGTGATTGGGTGGCATTCCACTGTGGTCTGAAGCTGGCCACTGGGTGTGTTCATTCTGGGGCCTCTTGGGAGGTATAGGCCAAGTTCAGCTGCTGCCTGTGCCCTGCCAGGTGCCACTTCATATGAGTTATGAAGTGATCTGCAGATGGCTTCCACTTGTGCTGTCTTGGAAGTGCCTGGGAGAGCTAAGCCACAAACAGACTGGCTGACATTAGTACAAGGCTTGGGGCTGTTTAGTAAGATGTACAATCATGCCAAGACTAATGCTGCTTATTTGGGTTTTGTGAACCTATGAGAGATTTTGGGAAAGTCCAAGGCATGAGCCAAGATAGATCATTTGTATCAAAAAGCCACTGGAAGTGGCTTGGATGGGCCAGCAGTTTGGGTGGGACGGGGTCTCAGGGAATCAATAGAGTGGGGTGCACAGTGATGGCCAGGTTGATGGAGTCTCAGATCAGGTGAATAGGGAGGGTAGGGCATGGGGATCATGCCATTTTTGATCAAAAACTATTGAACACTCAGTGCTGTGTAGGCAGGTGTGCTTGTAAATTACCCGTCATGAAATGGACAAACACGTTGAAAGAGTCTTCAAAAAATTTTCACTGAAGCTGAATGCAGCCTCTCATGACAATGCCAGCTGGTGCACTGATACAGATGGGTTCCTAGAACACTCACCTCGTGGGGGAAGCCTGGCAACAAGAGGCCTGCCTTCCAGACATTCCAGTTTTTTGAGTCCCCCCTCGTATGTTCTGAGAGAAGCATAATGACTGCTCCAGTATGGGAAACCCCTGTTACAACAGGCAGAGAGGAGGTGAACTCTTTAATCCTACTGACATCATGTGAAAAAGAAGCAGTATGTAAATTAACTTGGTCGGGGTATCTCCTCTTTAAGAAAGGTATTGTTGTCTTGCATTTTTTTCAGTGTAACAACTGTAATCTTGAAAAGTTCACCAAGGAGACTTCAAAGGCAGCAAGAATTCCTGACAAATATTGTGTAAGTATAGTAGTGCAGTGTGTTTAAGGGGCTGTTGTCTTCGGATTGTCAAGTTGTGTGTTACAAACTGAACAGATGTGGGTGACAAGCTGTCCACGCCAGGGGAAGACATGTGGAGAGCTTCCTTGTCAGGAGAGGCAAGGAGGCTGGATTTTCCTCTCCCTTCTCTACTACCCCTCTTTCTCATGGACTCTTAAAAAGGTCACTTTGACCCCTGCTGATCTGTGGAGGCAGAGTGACCAATTAAATTACTTTCATTATAAGAGCACGCACAGCCAAATACTTTTAATAGCACACAATCCTAAACCTATAAAAAGCATCAGGAAAATGCAGCACAAAAGCTTTTTTAAAATTAAATAGGGACTTTTAAACAATTGGTGATACCACAAAAAGGTCAGAAAGAGTATCTTACTGCCAAGGGTTCAATTGGCAAAAAAAATTATGAACCTGACATTTTGAAATTAGAGAATATCTTAATATCCATTATTTTGGGCTTAGGCAAGCAACTAAGAATAACAATTATATCTAAACAGAAGATGCAAACAGTCAAAGAAGGATTACCTTCAAAACAGGCTTACCTCTTCACCTAAGATTCATATGCATTCATGATAATAACTTACATTTACTGAGAGCTAGCTGTGTACCAAGCACATGGAGGGCGATTTATTTGGATTTTACCATTTGATCTTCACAGTAACTTCATGAAGTAGGTTCAGTTAGATCCCTGGCATACAGAGAACAAGACTGCGGCTTCGCATTTAACTACTGTGTATAAAGTGGTTGAAGCAGTGAGTGGGGAAGCTGGTATTCAAGCCCAGGTCTGCTGGCTCTCTGAGGAACATTTTTAACTGTTGTTCTGGCTTCCAGCAACCTTCCAGAACATCTACATTCTCTGTTACATCATTATTAATTCAGAAAAAAATCTAATAAGTGCTGCTATCTATCAGGCACTGCAAGATGCTGACATTATGATACTAAATAAGAAGTTATTCTTATTTTTTCACAAACACCTAGCTTCACCAGCACATCATTTCTTCCAGTGGGTTTGGCACACATATCCTGTCATGTCTGTTTCCACAGAAGGAAAAGTAAAACAAAAATTCTCCAGGATTTTGCCCGCAGTCACAAACAGAATTATCACCCACTGATTCACCCAAGGGTTCTGTGCATGAGCTATCCCATGTTTCTTGTAGAGACTCAGGAAAGTAGTTGCTGGGGCCATAAAGTTGAGCTCTAGCCCGAAATCCCGGTTCAACCAGTTAACTCTCCTTTTATCTGTCCTTTTATCTGTCTCCAGATAAAAGGAGACACTTAAAATTTTTATATTTTACAAAGTATATGTATCACATTTTTAAACAGGTCAATCAGACTCAGTCAAAATATAAGAAAATAAAAATAAACATTAAATGGTGAACAGATGAAGCCAAGCTTAGGAACATGGCACATTAACTTCATGGGTATTATAAATTGACCATCACTTTTCATTCCAGTGTTCAGTGCCAATATGGACACTATTTTTAACACTGAGGTAAAACATATATCACTCACAATACACCAAAATCACATATTAACATCAGTATACCTACACAAAAAAATTGTAACAGCTAATATACTAGATCAGAAGTTAGCAAACATGTTATTAAAGAGCTAAGAATTCTTACTTCACAGCCTCTGTTGCAACTGCTCAGTTCTGCCATTTTAGCATAAAAGCAGTCATGAACAATGTGCAAACAAATGATCATAGCTTGTTCCAATAAAACTTCATTGATAAGCACAGGCAGGGGGCAGCTTTTACCTGAGGGCTGTGGTTTGCTGGCCCCTATGAGATACTGTAGGAGTATGGGAGAATTTAAAGACATTTACACTAGATTTTTAGTAATATTTTATAGTACTGTTTAACATTTTTAAAAGGGGAAATGTGCATATCTCAATAATCAAGCTGTATATTTACAATTTGAATGCAAACCAACAGTGTTTCTTGTTATTGTTTTCTTGTTTTTTTACTTTTTCCCCAATTCACCTTTACCCCCTTGAAGTAGTTGGCAACTTCTAGGCTGGATTTAAGGGTCAAGAAGTCTTTCTAAAGTATTTAGCCAAACAGCACAAGTCTGATTACTGTTGGGTAAAGAATTGAAAATTCATTGTCTGACCCTCAGGCAGTCAATCAACAGCGGCATTTACTGATTGGTCAAAAAGTGTCCTCCTTTTCCAAGCATAGTAAGAATTCACCCTTGTAAGAATTTCCTGGTCATCAAGAAGCAAACATATCAGGCAGATGCACTATCTATACTTATGTTGTGAAACATTTGGCATGAAAAGTGCAGCCATCCATGGAACAACTGGCACGTTCAGTGACAGGAAGCAAAGACACATCAGGGCTCACAGTATGGACTTACTCTAACACATAAAAATATATGCTCTCACACATTTTAGTGCTATAGGGTGCACTTTATCTGCATTCATCTTAAGGAGAAGCATTTTTGGTTTTAGTTTATGTATTTCTATTTCTACCGAACATGTTTATTTGTTGAACTCACAACATTTTGGAAACAAATGGCAAGTAATATACTCAGTGTTTATTTTTCAAGCTTCAGTTAAATGGTCATGATGGTAACAAAAATGAAGCATACTAGTATTATACTACAAAAGCAAAGAAAATGTGGTGCCATTGATCACAACACAGATGATGACAAAGCTAGAATTTTTCTAACTGGGAATTAATTTTTATAAAATAATTTTCTAAGTAACTTCCGAAGTGCAAAATAAGGTATGTTAGAGAGGGGGCAGCAGCTAGATCAAAGGTGATGCCGCCCTGAAATGCTTGCCTCCCACATACAGGTGGCAGGCACGTGGCCCAGCAAGCACTGCATGGTTGCAGGTCGCACTGGGAGGCAGTGCTGAGGCAAGGTCAGAGGTGAGAGTAAGTAACAGGCTGGTAACCAGGTACAAAGATGATAAGAGCCTGAAATAAGTCTCTGATATAAGAATGCAGAAAACAACATAGAATCAGTAGCGTTTAGGTGGTAAAATCATCAGGTCTCAATTGATCATGTGTGTGGGATCAGGAAGGAAGAGTAAGCAACTAGAATTTCTAGCTAAGATGATTTTGTGAAAAGTTGAAATATAACAAACAGAAATTCAAATGAATCATGAGAGGAAAATTCAGAAACTCTCTTCGAGGTATGTTTAGAACATGCATGTAGAGAAAATGCCAGACTGGTGAATCATTATTTTAAACTATTCTAACATTAGAATTTATTAAATGTGTTCCTTATACACCAGGAACTGTGCTAAGCACTTTACACATAGAACCTCATTTAATCTTCACAAGTGCCCTACTGGTACACACATTTTACAAGTAAGGGAACTAAAGTCTAGTGAGGTTAAGTTACTCTCCCAAACACAGAATTAAATAAGTGGCACAGCCTAGACTTCAACCCATTACTTCATATTCTTAAATTGTTTCTTAACCACTACCATATCTTGTGATAATCAAACAGCTCAATCTGAAGAATACTACCAAAAATGATCGCTTTTGTCAATGCCAGCCCCACAGGAGTGCTGTTTGGGCTTTGCCGTGTGTGTTACCAATGAATGACTTGATAAGAAGAATCACACAGGCTACACTCTGCTAAGAGCTCAAGACACATTTCTGTAAATTGGAAAAGTTTATAAGGACTGCAATGTACCCACACGCACCTAAGTCATCATGCTCATCAAGTCAGAATTGTTCCAGTACCTACAGAGGCAGGACTGCAGGACTGCTGGCTTTGACCAATACTGAGATGGGTAGAGAAGATGAGGCACATTTGTGGGTTGTCAACCCAACATGAAAGTAAGAGATTGTACATCTTGGCTTTAGTGAATATCAACTGAAGGCCAAAACATACGAATTCATAAAATAGGGTTTGTTTCCAATTTCTTGTGGTGAAAGCCCCTGACTTTCTGGAAACTGAACCTCGTGGCAGTCACTTAGATCAGTGTGTCAAGTCTACATACACCCTGAGGGCCTCATCCACATGTTCCAGAATCAGCAGGCACTAAGTGGTGGCGAGAACAGGAGGGCCCCCACGAGGGCTGTATTAGTCCCGGGTCACTGACAATGACCACAGAAATATCTCAAACAATCTAGAAATATCTCAAACAATCTGCATCAACGGACAGGGATGATGTTCAGTCACCTACATCCTACATGCAATGGGTACAGTGAGATGCTGGATGTGAAGGACCAAACACCACCTCTGGCACCCACAGACTGCCCACTCATGGCCGCTTCTGTAAGTTGTAGGGGTATGGTGTGGTGATGGCAGCAGGGGAGCTGAATACATGTTTGCCTACTTGTTGAGTGTGCCAGTCCTCATCACTCATCATGCATTTAAGAAATAAAGTTGAAAACATAAAATCTAAAATAAGTAGAAAATCTAATTCTGTTCATATCATCTCTAGTAGAGATGATAGAAATCACTGACCTCTCAAAAATAATAGTGACAAGATAGTATTTTTTTAAAAGCTATGATTCAGTTACACTTTAGAAAACACTTGAATCTCGTAATATCTATGGGAATCACTTAGGCACTGTGTTATGGCCAACAAAGGACACTACTTCACACACTGGTGTTCCTGGCAGATAACTGAGTGAGGATGTGCTTAGGCAGTTGAAGTTACTACCTCTTCTTCATACCACCAGAGGCAGGTGTCCCTGATGCTGCAGGCCGGCTGCATTTCTCACATTACACAGAGGAAGCAGAACGTAGAGACCACCGAGGAATTCCTAAGTCTCCACTGACTCTAAGGAACAGTGTGTGCACTAGTTAGGAACTTCAAGCCTCCATCAAAGCAAATTAATATAGTGATGACAATCAACCAAACCTAGTTTGACTTACTCCCCTTTGAAATTTTCATAATCTCTTAACTGATATCTGCTCTATTTCTACCCTGGAATGTATTCCTATTTAAGAAACCAAAGTCAAAGAAATGGATCCAGTAGAGTATAATCATGTTTATGAATGTTCTTAATAAACATGTACCTTTTCCAGACTAGAAAGAATGCATTTGAATGATTGATAAATGCCACTCTTGTATATGTTACTTTAGCTCTAAATGAAATGTGTTATTTGTATAAAGTTGTATTTAACATATTAAGTAATGGAGATTCTTTACAATACAGGCACTGCGGACCATGCACATGTACTGCTCAGTGTGGTTAATGAGTGATGACTCTGTGGAGGGAAAAAAAGAGGAAGGTCAAGTCACAAAGCCAGCAGGCTAGGCCACCATGTCAAGACCAGAACCCACGTCTCCAGACTTAGTTATTTGAGTCCTGTTTACTATTAAACTGCAAGAGGAAAGATCTTGTAAGTTGGTAAAAACATACTCAATTGAGGGGGTCACTGGGTGGCAATAACACCTGCTCAGGCAGCCAACTGGGTGTACGGGAGGTTTGGGTGCACAAGACCAGTGGGCGTCGGGCACTTTTCGTTTCCTTAGCAGTCATACCAACTGACTGAAATGAAGGCAAGGCACATTTCACAGGATTCAGTCAATCTTTTCAGCATGTTCCAGGCAACTACATCTTTATTAATAATTAATTATTTCAAAATAAATAAATTATTTTTCAGTTTCTTCTAGAATTTCATGGTCTTGAATGCCATTTCCTACCCTTTGTTGAGAGGACAGATTTTAGCCATTTTTAAGGTCCATCTTAAAAATACTTCTGTGTTCTAAAAATCTGCCCCATCAGCTTGATTCCTTCCCTCGCCTGCTGCAACATTTATTTTTTCATGAGGCATTGTTATCTTTTTGCCTCATTTGCCTTTTCCTCTGGTTGTTCATGAATGTACGTAATACACAAGTGCCTAAAATCTCCAACCAGATTAAATGCTTAACATGACTTTTGTATTTACCATTATGGGATGTTTTCATTTAGACTGATAATACATTACAGGGTTTGTTTTATTCTTTTTAATCTTTTAGGAGGGTAGTTTTTTTTCTGTATATCATTAAATATAAACTGCTATGTGGTGTCTGCCCTGCCTGGTTTCAGGAGCCGTAACCCCCCGTGGCTAAGACTGAGTGAGAAACCTCCGAGAACCAGGAGGCCTAAGGAAACAAAACTTATTTCCCTGAACATGGGCACTGCCTGCTCTGCTATTCCCTTCAGCTTGGTCGGATAGTCAATGACGGGCAACCATTCTCTGGAAAGAATGAACCTAAGACAGACATGATCACGTGGGAATAAGCCATCAGGGAAGAGACTCAGGGGGCTGTGGAAGTGAAGGAGTGATCAACATCACCCTGCCCCCTAGGCTTTGACAATAGCCTGAGTCCTTGTTCTGGATGTGAGAAATCCAAGTCTCCTGGCCGCCTTTGTCTCCTCCGCCCGACTCAGGGCCTGTGGAAATAGCAGGGCTGTGAGGCTCAGACTAGAGCCAGCAGACACCTGGGGTAAATTAGACCTGGGGCATAAGATGCATGAAATCCTGTGAGACCTGCTTGCTAGGATGCTCTTGGATGTGTAGGCTCTGGCAGGAAATGAGACTAATCATGTACCTGTTAGGTGATACCAGCCCCAAAACCCAGTGTGAGACTTTTGAATCCTATGTAACTTATCTACCTGTTTTGATCTTTTCTGCTAGACAATGAATCCACATTCTGTATCCATTTACTTACCCAATACTACCGAATAAAAGCCTATTGAGGCGGCGGCTCGGGGCGCTCTCCTTTGAGAGAGTGGCCAGGCCACTCGGAGGCACCCTCCCCTTGAGAGGGTAGCCATGCCGTCCCTATTCCTCCACAGGACTCGGTAGTCCGTGTTTATGTTTTTCTCGTGACTTGTGAGCATCCACAACATTTGCAATCACCGTGGGCCGGTGGTCTGCAACACTGCTACTTTGACCTGCTTTCAGTTTGAAACTTTGTGATGCCTGTTAATGAAATTTGTTAGTCATCCATGGGTGGGTTACCCATTCTTTACTGTTTTTAGAATCCCTGAAGACACTAATGATTTCTTAACAAAAACGCCAGTCCTCAGGTTGATGCCATGCTCATCATTTAAATATGTTTCTTCCAAAGTGCCCCTCAGAATGCCTGGACTTCTGACCAAGCGGCTGCCTGTGCTGGGACACAGTGACCCCGCGGTGGGTGAGCTGGGCAGTGCCGCCCTGTCTCTTCCATCACTAGGTGCATCCTCCGCAGTCCGCATCCCTCCAATGAGAACTTCCCTCACAGAATCCCACCGGCCCTCGTTTACCATGTCCGCTGTAAGAACTTAAAGTGCACTGAGTTTCTGAGAAATAAGCATCATTGCATTGCATAGAATTTGGGCTTTTGACGGGTTACTTTCAGCTGGGTACTCTAATTGGATCACCTGAATAAAATTATGAATATTTAAAATTTCACAGTACGTCATTCTCATGTTGTAATAATTTATGGAGATTCTTGATTAAATGTATGTCCTTCTCAAATCTATTTCAGTTGAGTGTAAATAAAACAAAAATAAAATTTTTAAATGCACATTGCCTGTAAACAAAATCACTCCATGCCACAAATGCTTAAAGAAGAAAATTTATCCACAGAAAAAAATACAAGAATAAATTTACAGGGTGATCACTTGTTCTTATTTTCATTATATTCAAGGAAATTACCACTCGATCATGTATAAGGAGGCCTAACAATGCTCACAGGTTTCAACATGAATTACATAAGACAGTTTTCCCTTTAAACAGGCCTGTCTGTGTACTTGATAGTAAAAGCTCTGGAAATCAAGTCAGAGCAAATCTAAACATAAAATAATACACACTCAAATTTCTCATGTCCCTACAGACAAAACTGTTCAGGCTTGGGATTAAGCATTTGGAAATATCAGGAGCGTCGAGAATATGCTCCCTTCTGCTCTTTGTTCACGTGGAGCGTCTGCAGCGTGAACACGTCCTGATGTGTGCCGTGAGAAAGCTGGAGCGAAACTAACGAGAGCCTCACCACTTCATTTACATAACCCAAGCTGAGCTGTGTAATCTCACATAATTTTTATTTCTGTTTTAAACCTTAGTTTTTGATTTAGTGCTACTTTGTCTCTGACTAAATGAGCCATAAATTGCCAGTGGCTGTAAAGCATGATGTGAACAATACATGCAAAGACGAGGTTTTCAGCCTTAGCAGAACATACACTCCTGTTCTGCACACTGCGGCTCCTCCTCGCTCACCTGCAGTTGGGCGCATGACATATCTAACCCCTTCCCCTGAACCATGAACACTGGAGCAACAACATGGCTACAACATAGGTGCAAGTCTTCACCCTGACCTTCGAAACTGAAAAAACTACATACCCAGACCCACTGGATATGTATTTTTAGGCCCAGCTCCAAGTTTAGTGTTGAAAAGTCCTGATGAGCCTAGAGTTGGAACCCAGCTTTCAGAAGCAATCCACTGCTCTTGTTGTCACAGAGGCCACATGCACACACACACACCACGTCGTTTCCTTCACGGAACAGCTCTACACCGCCTATGCTCGGAGCACCACACAGACACCAGCCCTTTCCAGGGGCAACAGGAGGGTGTGGCGTGGAGGGCATGACTCCTCCATGCACATGTTTACTTATTCCTCAAAGAACTCTCGTTTCTACCCTGAATCCCGGCACTGCTGCTTAAAGGCGAGCTATACAACAGGGCCATGCCTGAAATTCCACTTTTGTTTAAGTAAAGTTGGCATTAAAGCAGACAATGTTATACTGTTTTTCCCTTACCTTCAATGGACACATGCTGAAGGTGTGTTCATAGTCAGGAGACATTTCCGTGAGCTGGTGACCCCCAAATGTCTTAAGCTGCAACAAGACAGCAGTACTAAGCTCCCTAGATGAAATGGCCAGCAGTGCTCGGTGGCTTGCCAGAATCTGCTTGCTTTGAGTCTAAAGCAGGGATAATTACGGAGAGCTCAGCAGCGGAGCCTGGACACATGGCAGAGCTGCCCTGAAACTGGAACACGGCAAGTCTGCCGCTGCTGGGAAAACAAATATTTGCTGAAAGAGCCCTTTATCTTGGTTTTACCTGAACTTGAAGGAGGACTACACAATCACATGCTACTGTTTAAAGTGGGAAAGTGTAATACTCGGAGCAAGGGACTGATTCCACCCTCCCGACAACTGCAGACTCAGACCAAGCAATGTACATACTCTGAGGACTAATGCCATTTTCTGCGTTCCCAGCTCTCCCACTCCTCCACTTCACTTCTAACGAACTCTAGCTAATCCACAGCCCTAAACTCCTTTTTTATTTCTCCACTTCTCTGTATTCTGAGTCAGGCCCCTTGGCTAGTGTGTTAATTTGCAGATGGTCTTTCTGGGAGTCTAGCATCCTGCACCTCCCGACAGCCCGAGCTAAACCAGTATTTCTAAACTCCTACGAGGCATGTCAGTTCATCAACTGTGCAGAGTGAGTCTTTGCATTACTTAAAATTACCTTAGATGTATTGTCAGTTACCAATCCACCCTTCAGCCTTGCGCACAGCCTGTCCTCCCTCCCTGTGGACCTTGCAGAGCTCTTCGATCAGTAGAGTCTGCACTGGAGAAAACCACTCTGATAGCTGGGCCGGTTAAGTTGCTGTGAGTGGTTGCTCAGAATTATTAGAACTTGACTTGTGTTTTTTCCAACCACTTCTCCTTTTTTCTGATCAGTTACTATGTGCAGTGGCTTTTAATTATTGATGCAGACATCAAGAGAAAGAAAAATGGCAAAGTGGTTAAAGATTTTATTGGCAACACCAAACTAAAAATACCACCTCTGAGAAAGTGTAGACATTTCCACCTACCAGGTGGCATGTTATCCCCACTCCAGGGTATCAAGTAAGCCCCTATGTGTCCTTCTCAAGGAGAAACAAACAGCTGTTGACCAAGTGTCTGTGCACTGGTCCTCCGGAGACCCCTGTCTGGCTCTAAGGTGCCAGGAACATTTCACCTCATGTCATGTTTCGAGCTGAGAGGTTTGTGTAAGCTCTTGTATAAACCTTGGTCTCAAGACACATTCCAAGCCAAATTTATTTCAAATTCCAAACTGAGTTTATTCTATCCCACTCACTTAAAATTCCAATTGTGATTGGAAAATATACAGGTCGTTTACCTCTGTGCAATGTTCAATGACCCGCTTGTTATGTCTCCCTGGTAAGCCACATTGCAGTTGGAGGGTTCTGCCTATCAGCTGAGTGAAGCTTTGCTATTATTTGAAAGGAACATTGTAACATGCACTGTCATTGTTCTTAGCATCTTTTGATACTGTAACATGAGAATTCTGGCAAAATACTTCAGTGGTTGCTACTCTTTCTCATACACCTGTACCATTTACTTGTCAGAATACAAAATCCTGCCTCCAATGAAGTAGGAATACATGTAGAATAATCACCTTGCCTAGCCTGTATGTCTGTCACTCTATACTTTGCCACAGCACATTGAGGTTGCTTGATAAACGACTAGAGGTAAAACACAGACTGCCACCATTGAACTACAGCAGGACAAGTCATTTCAGGACATGCCCTCAAGGAATGTCAATTTTAGAACAGGAGGAAGGACAAAACTCAAGTAAGGTTGTTAGTTCTTTGTTCAGTATACATGAACTTCCTAGGCATGTTTAAACCAGAACTAACAAGTACCATAAAAGAATAAACCACACCTTGAGAAAGTAAATACTACAAGCGCACCAACCCCAATTTTTTTGTCACACAGGAGCTTACCACATAGGTCGCCACTCGGATCTGAAGAAAGGTAGCTCTGACCCCTAACCAACAGATAATAATTAACAACCACACTCAGTTGCTGTTTACTAATGCAACAGTTACGAACATATATGTATGCCCCTTCTTAAATTCTGTATTAGGATTTTCCAGTGGTGATGAAATTATCTGTTAAAAATATATTTCAATTTCTTCAGAAACAATGGTCTCATCTCCTGCCTGTGATACTGACATGTCCAGCAAGGCTCTCACTTGTCAAAGGACCTGCTCTACACTTTCTTGTGGCAGCGTAACTAAGTCAACACTGCCAGCTGCATTCAAGGCCAGTGCTACCTCCTCAGCAATCAGATAGGTCCAGCACATGACAAAGCCTTATTCAGGGTCCCTGGCATTTACAGTTGAGAAATGAATTTAAAAAAATGCATTCTGAGAACCTCGCAATTCATCTCAGATCTTATATTTGAACTTTTTGTTGTTTTGGAAGATGGACTCAGGCAACTATTTTCAATGCAAACAAAAATGAAGGCGATTAAGAACACCTATGTCTTTTTGGAACTGAAGATATTTCAATTATTGTTCATTAAAGTTTTATCCCATAACTATTTCTGGAATGTATATTCATCAAATATGTTTACATTAATGGTTAAAATCAAAGCAAATTAACAAATCTGAACCAAGCCAAACACATAAACCAAACAAAACCTTCCTGTGCATTCTCATAGCTTAATAGAATTGTCTTCCCCTACTTTCCACCTTAGCTGCACCTGAGCTCTTCTCTGCATCGACTAATATTTTATAAAGTTCAGGGTCTTCATTTAAAAAAAATAGTCTATACAATTTGAACACCCACTGATTAGTTTTCTTCATTACTACCATAATAACATTATTCCTTTACTGTCCTGTTGAGCATGTTCTGTTTTGAGGCACACACTGTTCAAGTGTACCCCATTTCTCCCTGCAAATGTCTGTAATCCCAGTGAGTCCCCCCACCTAAGACTTTGGCACATGTTAATTAATATCCCACCTGAGATCCTGGGTGACCTCAGTGTCTCTTTGACTGACCATCCAACAACTGCCTTACTCGTTCTCACGACTTTCACTTCCAGTCTGGTTCAGCCAGTCACATGAATGGCCACCCCAGACTCCATTACCTCTGCACCCACTCACTCTGTGATGGTCTCTAACCAGCGCCCTCCATCTTTTCAGTTCTCTCACCTTTACATTTCCACTATGTCTGTGCTCAAACCTCACTGAGACTATCAGCCTCTATTTAGTCTCTTTCTTCATCCTGGACATCAAAGAATATCACTTCAAAAATCCTTTTGTCAATATGTACCTTTCCCCTGAATTCTTGCCACCACCTCATATTCTCCTGCAAATTTTCAACCCACGAACAATATAATCATTTTATATATATAATCTGTGCTGCTATGTCTTAGCTTCTAAATTCTGGATAAATTTATGTGACTCTGCGGAATGGTGCTGGTGCAAAGTCCTGATTGCCACTGGAACTGCCACACTGTTCAACTACCCTCACAGATCTTTTTCTTCAAACTTGGACTGTGTTGTATCCAATCCAATTGTATATGCCAACCACCACTTCCTCACTCTCAGAAAAGCCCTGTTCTCCTAGTTTACACACAAATAACCCTGGAGTGAAAACTCACTCATTCAACTTCCTCTCCTCTCCATGAATTTATTCCAGTCCAATTTGTTGCCTTTGAACTCATTAGATAGGATCTTTTCTCTTGTCCAACACTGATCTATCCACCTTTACTAATGATTTTACCATCTCCCTCTATTAGATATTCTATTTCTCACACAAACCTTCAGGCTCTCCCATCCCACTGTCATCTATGCAGGGATGTACAGGGGCGGCGGGCTGATTATAGGTGTCTCTTTTTACATCTACATTCCCTGAGATCACACTGATAACTTGACTTCAGCATTGGTAAGACTATTTACATCATGACAATGGATCAAAGCTACAAGCCAGGGCTCTGTTTCCCACTGTGGGAGCTCGTTTGTGAGGACATCACTGCACACAGGCCTGCTCAAAACAAAAGAGACAGAAAGACTGATGAAAATGCTTGCATCTAGCCAACCTCCTCTTCCAGTTATACTGCCTTCTCTCCTTCCTTTGATGTTCAAACTACTGAAAAATGTAGTGTGTACTCACCCAATCATTTACTCCCAGCCACTCTAAACATGCCTTCAATTCTCACCAGTTCTTCACTAAAGTTGGTATTTCCAAGGTAATTGAACTTCCTACTTGATAAACCTAATGAATGTTTTCCAGTTATTGTTGATTTAATCTTGGTATTTGATACTATTGGCCACTCCTTTCTTATAATTCTCTCTAGCATTGCCTTCTAGGATATAACCATTTCCTGAATTTCTTCTTAGAGTCCTTTTTTTAATTTTTAAAAATTGATTTTTAGAGAGAGAGAGAGGGAGAATCATCAATTTGTTGTTCCACTTATTTATGCATTCATTGGTTGATTCTTGTATGTATCCTGACTGGGGATTGAACCCACAATCTTGGCATATCTGGGACAATACTCCAACCAAGTTACCCAGCCAGGGCCTCAGGATTCTCTTCCCAGACCATTCATTTGCCCACTTTTTTAAAAAAAAAATCTCCCCTCAAGGATATTTGAGAGAGAAAGAGACAGAGAGAGACACAGAGAGAGAAAGCAGCATCAATCCATTACCTCCCTCCCACCCACGCCCCAACTAGGGATCATACCCACAACCTAAGTATGTGCCCTGACCAGGAATTGAACTTGCAACCTTTTGGTCTATGGGATTACACTCCAACCAATTGAGCCACTGGGCCAGGGCTCATTTGCCCACTTATGACACGTTTTTATCCAGTGTTTTTTCCTCACCCCTTCCCTTCATTTATTTAATATCTTACTCATGTGAGTCTTACTCAATAGTCAGTGGCTTTAACTGTTGTCAAAATCCTGATCACACACATCATCTTTCTCCCACACCTTTTTCGTATGTGCATTTACCATAGTATAACTGTCCATTTAGATGAACCAAGACAGCAGGCACCTCCATCCCCAAACACCAAATGTAGATCATCAACTTTCTAACTCAACCTAAAACTTAACTATGTGACGAGTGATCACTGGACAAAGTGTTCTGTAATATTATCTCATCTGGTCCTCACAACAATCTAGTGTAAAAGGTACTGTCCTCCTCTCTTTAAAAAAGAGGCAATTGAGGTTTACAGAAATGAAATAATTTTCTCAGGTCACACTGCTCATGTATGGTAACCCAAATCTGGATCTACTTTTCTTGTCCCCAAGGCCCAGGTTCTTAATTATTATGATTTACTGCCTCCACTGAGCCTTAATAGTTTTGATTTTTTTGTCTGCTTGTCACCACTGTCATTGCCCAGGTTTAAATCCTCATTTTACCCTGTTATGATTATGACCCAGTTCACCTTCCTCATTTCAGCAAAGAAAGTTCGTCTAATCTGCCAATGACAAGCACAACCCCAAAACATAGTCACAGGCTATATTTTGAGTCTGAATATCCCAGAATGTTCTTATATTGTGTTCCCATCTCACTGACCTACTGTATCCTACCTATGTTTAAATCCTGGATAATTAAAAGGCCAAAAGTATGTCCTTTTATTTTATGGTCAAATTCCAATTCAAGGGGGTAATGACAGAATCCAGACATGGCTGTTCTAGTCTCAAGAACAGCAGACCATCTCTGCTACACAAAGCGGGGTCATTTGTCTATGATGAAATATTGTATGTTATTGTTAACAGATGAAGTCTAATTTATTGGTGCTTTGGAGTTCTTTTTCAGTCATTAAAAAAAAGACATCACTGTTCTTGGTTTAGAAGGAAACTGTGTTTGAAATTACAATTATGGTGTTAGAGGCAATGTGCCCTCACATTTATATTCTCCTGCATGCTGGAAAAAGGAGCTTACTAAAATGTTCAGTACTTTCAATAGTCAAGCACCCACCCCCCAATTATGAAGACCTGATTTTACAGATGTATTTCCTAAGAAATGGCTTTCACACAATCTTTTTGTTTTCCTATTCTTACTTTTGGAGAATTCTGTAAAGAACATAAGGAAAATCAAAATAGCTCACAAATCAATTAAGTAATTTAAATCAGAACCAAGGCTAAGTAAAATAGAAGCTGTCTAATGTCACCTGAAATTTATCAGGGACCAAGTTAACTGTGGCTTTATGAGTCAATCAAAGTATTTTTTAAGCATATACAAATGTTTTGACCCTCTGGTCATGGCAAAAATGAGTAAGATGTATAATTGCGATAAAAGAAATCACTCCCTTTTTGGATAGTCTGAGAATTTCTCTTAAAGGGAGAGCTCCCTTTGCCAGGAGCACTAGGGGTAAAAGCTGAGGTCACACATAGCCTAACCCTGGGTGGAGCTGCCGTGAGTGAGCACCTGGGGATATCTGGCTATAGCTTTAAAGAAGGGTGAGGAATGACAAAGGGAAAGTGGCAGGTGACTGAGCATTTTTCGTATTTTGTGATATTTTCCTCAAAACCCCTCAAATCTTTGATAAACCATTAACTAAGTTCATCAAATCCTAGAGAAAGTCAATATTTTTCTGGAAAATAGGGAAGGGGCTGATTGGTGGCTCTGGGTGCTAGAGCATTACTGAGATGCACTGAGTTTAGAGTGAAGACACTGGTGACTCAACAGAAATAAACCCTTGAGTAATCTCCAGGACTTGTAGGAAGAATTGTGGACTCTGAGAGGGTGCACAGTTGGAAGGGGGTGAATAAAGGTCACCAAATCTCAGAGGAGTAGAAACACTCCACCTTGTCATTACGGTTACAGATGTAAGCCATGCATGGCCCCAAAGCCTGGTTTGAAGAGGGAACACAAGTAAGCGCTGAAGTAAATGTAAACAGTCTCCCCTGCGTACCACAGCCACACCTGAACAAGGCCATGCAGCCAGAAGAAGGGCTCACTTACCCTGCGCTGGGGCTCAGGCAGGTGTCACAGGGCATGTGGCATTTTGGTAGGTTTTGTAGAGTTAGTGTGAGTGGTCAAATGACTTTCAAAACTCAGGACAGTACCCTTTCAATTCCCTAAAAAGAAACTGAACAGTACTGGAAAAGAAGAGTCTGGCTTTCCACTCATGAAGGAAGCATAAAGGAAGTTGGCCAGGAACACAGCAGGTAGTTTGGGGAGCAGCGAAAGGTGCCAGGTGCGTGGCTGAGGAGTGCTTGGAGGCAGCATGGGAGGGTGCAGTTTTCAGGAGTGATTTCTCAAGAATGAGACCTGAAGCACATCTGTCTCTGCAGTTAACCCTCCACAAAACTACCTCATTACTCAGACTATCACAATGTGTTGTTGTTTTTTGCACCGTCTACCTAATGATATGAAATTGCTAAGACTTTTTGAAATGTCTGTCCAGCCCAGATTAAGGAATTTTACAATGATTACAATGATAAAGATAGATAGATGATTGATAGATAGATAGATAGATAGATAGATAGATAGATAGATAGACTGTTTATCTTTTAGTCTCTAACTAAACATTTAAATTGTTTCATTCACAATGGTATGTTCCTGGGTTCTCATGACAAGTTCAACATTGACTACCCTTCAAGGTCCATGTTGGCAAAAGAAACTGCCATTGTAATCATCATGTGGTCCCTTTCTTACTGGCCAGGGTCCAGGAGTACGGCACAGCCCCTTTCAGTACTGTCTCAGGGTAGAGTGACATTTCATGCCCAACACCAATTGGTATCACTTTTAGCTTACACAAAGTAATTGTTGTTTTGGTTTATAAAACTGAGTTTTTAAAAAACACATAGGCTTTAAACATAAAAGAAAACAAAGCACTTTTGCTGTCAATTACTTGTCAGCAATGAAGCAATGAAGAGCACAATTTATTGAATAGATTGCCGTGACCCCATAATGTGTTCTTACCTCCTTTGTCATATATTAATTAACTGTATAGGCATAGGTTATCTGATTATCTCTTTACACTTATATGGAATTTATTTTTTACTTTTATTTTTCAATTACAGTTGTCATTCAATATTATTTTATATAATTTCAGGTGTACAGAGTAGTGGTTAGACAATCATATAATTTACAAAGTGATTTCCCTGATATTTCCAGTACCTACCTGGCACCATACGTAGTTATTACAATATTATCAACTCTATTCCTTAAGCGGCACTTTACATCCCTGTGACTATTTGGTAACTACCGATTTGTACTTCTTACTCCTTCAACTTTTTCACCAAGCACCCCAGTCACCATCCCATCTGGCAACCATCAGTCTGTTCTCTGTATCTGCAAGTCTGTTTCTATTTGCTCTGTTCATTCATTTTGTTCTTTAGATTCAACATATATGTGAAATCATATAACATTTGTCTTTCTCTGACTGACCTATTTAACTTAGCATAACACCTTCCAAGTCCATCTATGCTGTCACAAATGGGAAGATTTCATTCTTTTGCATGGCAAGTAAAGTTCCACAGTATATGCAACACATCTATTAAATCCACTCACCTACCAATAGGCACTTGGGCTGCTTCCATATCTTGGCTATTGTAAATAAACCTGCAGTGAACTAAGGGGTGCATTTATCTTTTCAAATTAGCATTTTGGAATTTTTCATATAAAAACTCAGAAATAAAATTTCTGGATCTTAGGGCTATTCCATTTTTTATGTTTGAGGAACCTTCATATTGTTTTTCATAGCTGCTGCAGCAATCTGCATTTTCATCAACAGTGCACATATGTTCCCTTTTCTCCATATCTTCACCAACACCTCCTTTCTGCTGATGCTTGATGATAGCCATTCTGACAAGTATGAGGCGATACCTCATTGTAGTTTTAATTTGTATTTCTCTGATGATTAGCAACATTGAGCATCTTTTCATATGACAATTGGCCAACTGTATGTCCTTTTAGGAGAGGTGAATCTTCAAGTTCTCTGCTGATTTTATAATTGGATTATTTGTTTTTTGGTGTTGACTTGTATGAAGTCTCTATAAACTTTGGATATTAACCACTGAAAGGATGTATAATTGGCAAATAAATTTACTCAATCACTAGGTTGCCCTTCTGTTTTGTTAATGATTTCTTTCCTCTGCAGAAACATTTAAATTTTATGTAGTACTGTTTTTTAAATTTTTAATTTTATTTCCCTTGCCTGAAAAGATAAATCAGAAAATATATTGCTAAGAAAAATGTCAGAGAGTTTACTGCCTATGTTTTCTTTCAAGAGTTTTATGGTTTGAGTCTGACATTTAAGTCTTTAATCCACTTTGAGTTTATTTTTGTATATGGCATAAGAAGGTGGTCTAATTTCATTTTTTCATGTTTCTGTCCAATTTTCCCAACACAATTTATTGAATAGATTGTCTTGACCCCATAATGTGTTCTTACCTCCTTTGTCATATATTAATTAACTGTATAGGCATGGGCTTATTTCTGGGCTCTCTACTCTCTTCCTTCAATCTATGTGTCTGTTTTATGTCAGTACCATGCTGTTTTGATTACAGTAGCCTTGTTACATAGTTTGATAGTTGGTAGCATAATATCCCCAACTTTACTCTTCTTTCTCAAAATTGTTGTTGCTATTTGGGGTCTTTGTAGTTCCATATAAATGTTTGGATTATTTGTTTTAGTTCTATAAAATATGTCATTGGTATTTTGATAGGAATTACTTTGAATCTATAGGTTGCTTTGGGTAATATGGACACTTTAACGATGTTAATTCTTCTAATCCATGAACATGGTATACACTTCCATTTATTTGTATTTTTTCCAATTTCTTTCTTCAGCCTCTTATAATTTTCCAAGTATAGTTCTTTAACTCCTTGGTTAAATTTATCCCTAGGTATTTTATTTTCTTTTAATGCAACTGAAAATGGGATTGCTTCTTAGTTGTCCTTTCTGATAGTTCATTATTGATTTATAAAATCACAGCCAATTTCTGAATATTTATTTTGTATCCTGCTACTTTACTGAATTCATTTATCAGTTCTATTACTTTCTTGTTAGAATCCCTAGGGTTCCCTATATACAGTAATCGTGTTATTTGCAGATAATGACAGTTTTACTTCTCTCTTTTCAAATTCAATGTCTTTGATTTCTCTTTTTTGTGTGGTTGCTGTTGCTAAGACTTCCAATACAATCTTGAATAAGAGTGGTGAAGGTGGACATCCCTGCCTTGTTCCAGATCTTAAAGCAAACACTTTCAGTTTTTCCCTCAAAAGTATGTTAACTGTGGGTGTATCATAGATAGCTTGTATTATGTAGTGGTATGCTCCCTTTAATTCCCACTTTGCTAAGAATTTTTATCATAAATGGGTGCTGGATTTTTTCAAGCACTTTTTCTGTATTTATTGATACAGTCATATGATTTTCATACTTTGTTTTGTTTTTGAGGTGTATCACCTTAATTGATTTGCAGATATTGAAACAACCTTACATCCCAGGAAAAAATCCCACTGGTTCATGGTGTACTGTCTTTTTAATGTATTGCTGGATTATTTTTGCTAATATTTTGTTGAGGAATTTGCATCTATGTTTATCAGGGATACTGGCCAGTCATTTTTTTTTTCAGTGTCTTTATATGGTTTTGGAATTAGAGTTATGCTGGCCTTACAAAATGAGCTTGGGAGACTTCCCTTCTCTTGACTTTTTTGGAATAGTTTGAGGATAGGTATTAGTTGTTCTTAGAATGTTTGAAAAAATTCACCTGTGAAGCCATTTGTTGGGAATTTTTTAAATTATTATTTTGATTTTGTTGGTTGAATTGGTCTGTTCAAATTTTCTGTTTCTTCTTGGAAGACCACAGGTTTCTAGGAGTTTATCCATTTCTTTCAGATTGTCCAATTTGTTGAAAGGTAATTGTTCATCGTATTTAATTATAATCTTTTGTATTTTTGTGGTGTCAGTTGTCCTTTTTCCTCTTTTGTTTTTGATTTGTGTCCTGTGTCTTTTTCTAGTGATGAGTCTAGTTAAAGATTTATCAATATTATTTACCTTTTCAAAGACCAGCTTTTAATTTCACCAATCTTTTACATTGTTTTCAACATTGTATTTTGTTTATTTCTGGCTCTGATCTTTATGTTTACTTCCTCCTATATCTTTGGGTTTTGCTTATTGTTCTTTTTCTTGTTTCTTTAGGTGGAAGCTTAGATTGTTTATTTGTGCTTTTTCTTGTTTCTTGAGGTAGTCCTGTATCACTATGAATTGCCCTCTTATAGCTGCTTTTGCTGTGTCCCATAGATCTTGGGTATGTTTCGATTTCTTCCTTGATCTTAATATTTTCCTATTCATTGTTTAGTAATATATTTAGTTTCCATGTGTTTGTTTTTTTTCAGATTTTTAAAAATTGATTTCTAGTTTCATAGCATTGTGATTGAAGAAAATGCTTGATAGTATTTCAATCTTCTTAAATTAATTGAGGCTGTTTTGTGGTATAACGTGTAGTCTACCATGGAAAATATTCCTTGTGTACTTGAAAACAGTATGTGTTTTGCTGCTTTGGGGCAAAATACTACAAAAATATCAATTAAATTGACCTGGTCAAATGTGTCATTTAAGGCCACTGTTTCCTCGTTGATTTTATGTCTCACAGATATATCCATTGATGTAATGGGTGTGACAGTACCCTACTATGACTGCATTACTGTTACAGACCTCTGCCTTTATGTCCATCATTATTTGATTTATATATTTAGATACTCCTATGTTGGGTGCGTAAATGTTGAAAGAGTTATATCCTCTTCTTGGATTGATCTCTTTATCATTATGTTCTTCTTTGTCTCATTATAGTCTTTGTTTTAAAGTCTATTCTCTCTAGTATCAGTATCGCTACCCCAGCTTTGTTATTTCTTTCCATTTGCATAAAATCTCTTTTTCCATTCCTCTACTTTCAGTCTCTGCATGTCTTTCATCTTAACTGGATCTCTGGTAGAAAGCATATGTATGGGTCTTGTTTCCTTACCCATTTAGGTCTCCTGTGTCTTTTGATTGGAATATTTAATTCATTTATGTTTAAAGTGATTTTATATAGGTACATAGTTACTGCCAATTTATTATCCATATTTATGCTCCTTTTTTTGTTCCCCTTCTTCTTTAAGAAGTACCTTTAACATTTCTTATAATAGTGGTTTGGTGGTAATGAACTCCTTTAGCTTTTTCTTTTCTAGGAAGTGCATTATTTCTCCTTCAATTTAAAATAATAGCCTTGCTGGGTAGAATAGTCTTGGCTGTAGGTCCTTGCTTTTCAACACTTGGAATATTCATGCCAATCTCTTCTGGCCTGAAAATTTTCTGTTTTATGACAGTCTTATGGGAGCTCTATTGTAGGTAACTGTTTTTCTCTTTCTTCTTTTAAGATTCTGTCATTGTCTTTAACCTCTGGCATTTTAATTACAATGTGTCTTGGTGTGGGCCTCTTTAGGTTCACCAATTTGGGGACTCTCTGTCCTACCTAAACTTGTGTACTATTCTTTCACCAGGTTAAGGAAGTTTGCAGTCATTATTTTTTCAAATGCCTTCTCAATCCCTTGCTCTCTCTCTTTTTCTGGTACCCTTTTCATGCAAATGTTATCACTTTTGATGTTGTCCTAGACATCCCTTAAACTCCTGATTTTTAATTCATTTGTTCTTTTTGCTGCTTTGAATGTGTTTTCTGCTACCTTGTCTTCTAAATCACTAAGTTAATCCTCTACTTCATATAATCTACTTAAATTTATTTGGAGTTTAGTTTCTTAAGTAGAACTTCACAACAAACAAGAACGTACCTCATAAATTAGATAACTCTCTAAAAACCTGTTCCTGACATTATTTGCAGAAGTTGCCAATAACAGGTTAAAGGGATCTGTAAGCCCCTCTCAGCTGCTCCATGTCTATAAGAAAGACTTCATTAATTTGCTCATTCACTCACTCAGGCATTCATAATGTCAGTAGAGCCACTACCACATACCCAGGACTATTCTAGCTTAAGACACAGGAATTGAATAGTCAGCCATTGGTAGGAGAAATTCTTTCTAGTGGGGAACACAAAATTGCAACAAAATTAATGAGGTAATATTAGCTGCTTTACTGAAAAAATAAAGCAGGGTATGTGGGGAAAAGGAGCAATTTTCAGGAGTGTGACCATTTTAGATGCTGAACAATGAAAGCTACCTTAAGGTGGAGACATTTGGGCAGATCCCTGGTCACCAGGGCAGTCTGTGAAAGTGTTTTAGGGGTGGGAAAGGAGAGAGCCAAAGCCTGGGGTGGGACCAGCTTCATGAGTTCAAAGAGCTGCAAGGTCATTGTACTAGGTCTAAGTGCTAAAGCCTTGATAAATACTGAATTTGGTTGCAGAACAATAGGAAGTGAGAGGAGGCATTATATACTTAAAGATATGCAAATAACTAGTCAGGGCTAGATTAAAAAGAGTTTGCTTTGGGTAACCTCTTTTTTTCTTTTTTAATGGCCATTTCTTTTGTCAACATGGACCTTGAAGGCTAGTTAATCTTGTTGAACTTTTCATGGGACCCCAGAAAAAAATCAATGTGAATGAAGCAATGTAACAGCTCCAAATAACTTCAAGTATACTTCCCAGAAACCACTTCTGTACTTAAGATGGAAGACTAGCTTGGAAACTCATGAAAGGTCCTTCAAGTAATTGACCACTTGGCCCTTTGCCTCTGAGGAGAAATAGCTATGTTTTTAAGTTACCTTTCATATTTCATGAAAGGATTTCACATACATATCTTACTCTCTTATAAATACCCATATCCAGGAAATAAGCAAAGCCTTCTTTGCCTATTTTTGCTTAGGTTCACAAAGAAATACCCATTTGGATATCCTCATTTCTCAGACAGTTGATTTTGTCATTTCTTCAAAGCCAAGGATACACAATACTTTTTTAATATGAAGTTACCTCGGTGTATGTTTCTTTTCAATCTATGCTTAAGTTTAGCTACAGAGTCAGGGATAAAGTAGGATAAATGAAAGTATTTAATTATTGTTTTTCTTATACTTTCTCAACATAATAATTGCTGACAAACTCTGTTGCCCAGAAAATGTCTATTCAAATTACCGAGTACAAAACTATACAAAAGCTATAAAAGGGGAAGAGGTTTTATTTACAGCCCATTTCAAAACTGATACTGTTGTCCTATTGTATGCCATTGTAGGCCTAATATTACACATAGGCTTAACAAGTTTAGAATCATTCCTTAAGTTTTCTTCCAAGAAACACTGGTGTTTTCACTTAAAAATGTATATTTTATTTACTTCCTAAACAGGTATCTCATTATCTCATGTTCTGAACAATGGCTTATAGAACTAAACAAACTTAAGAAAACTTTCCAGAAACAATAGTTACCAATTTTGCTGAGAATCATCAGCCCCCACAATAGCAATGGAATATTCTATCAGATTTATTTTTTTTAAATCCAGCAATTTATTTTCAACTTATGAATTAGATAATCAGTCCATCTGTGCACAAACATATGTTTCAGTCTAAGGGGAGAAACATCAGGAATCCTTTTGGTTATTAACGCTAGAATTCATAATAGTGAAAGAGCTACGTAACACCCATTGTGTTCTTTATGTAGCCGTTTCATCCAATCCTCTAGATAACTTGTAGGACACAGTCATCCCCACCTCACACAACACATAACCAGAGTTGGGAAGATCAGTTCGCTTGTCCACAGCCACCCTGAGAACATGAACACGGCTATCTGCCAGCCTTTGCTCCTCCCACTGCCATTCATTGCCGTCACTTTTCTCATGTAAGTTGAAAAATATCATTTTGTTTTTCATATGTTTCTGGAAATTTCTTATGATAATCAGTCTAGCTTTAGTATGTACCCTCTTAGCATGTTCCTCCATCATGCCTGTGCACAGGTTGGGGGAGGTGTGTGGGGCAGAGAGGGAGTAACATTAACATTTCCTTCTAGTTGTTAAGTTTTAAGAAGTTAGAGGAAATATCTCAATATTCTACTTCATGGCTAACAAACTCTACCCCCTCTCAGACCCCAAGGTGACAGCTGATCCAAGCCAGGGGACGGTGCCTGACATCACATTCAACTTGCACACTGTGGTGGGGACAGTCCACGCTGGCCCCTGGCACATCTGGGCTGTGTCAGGTCTTCGTCATCTCTTGGAAGCCAAAGGAAGGTATTTTTTTCTTCAGTAAATTTTTCTTCCATCTATTAATAAATTAACCAAACTCCTCATCTCAGGGTTAAAATATTTAATTCTTATTTCTCTGTTATCTTTAGTATCATCTACTTCTATCATTTATTTCATAACTTTGCATCTTTCTCTTGAGTAAAAGCTTATTTAGTATTCTAAAGTAACTTAATCACTTCCCACAATTGACTGTAGAGATCCAATCCCTAGAATAATGTCTATGTTCCTTATTTTGAACATCAAGGCCCCTTGATACATAGTGGATTTTTTTCCCAAACTATTTATCATTTTTTCTCCTTACCTACTTTTAGGGGTTGACATGTTCCTCCGAAAAAGCATGTGAAGTCCTAACCCTAAGCACCTCAGAATGTGACCTTATTTGGAGATAGGATCTTAACAAAGGTAATAAAGCAAAACTGGGGTCATTTAAGGAGGGCCCTAACTCAATATGACTGGTGTCCTTACAAAAGGGTGGACATTTGGACACAGAGGCAAGGAGAATGCCATGTGACTAGAAGGCAGAGGCTGGTGATGCGTCTGCTAGTCATGGACCCAAAAAATGTGGGCAAATGCTTGGAGAGTCATGAAACAAATTCCCTGCTCCTGCTTCAGAGGAAACCAGCCCTCCCTGCACTCTGATCCCAGAACTCCGAGACCACACCCCTCTGCAGTTTAAGCCCCTCGGTCTGTGGTACTCTCTTGCAGAGGACATAGGTTAAACTGTACTTAAGGAGGGTTCTTTGCTTTTCCCCAACCACATTCCATACTGTTTTCTTTCCCAAATTATTTGGAATGCCTTTTCTTTTCATATATGCCTAGAGAATTTCTCATGATCATGAAGATTTTTCATCAGCATGAAGATGATTTCTATGTAAATTTTGCAAACTCCCTAGCTGGAATAAATCTATTTCCCCTAAGCTCCCTCTAGCACTTGATTTGTATATTTATTATACATATTAATAAATTCCCTTTTGAATTCTTGATATATAGATAAGTAGATATAGATATATAAACCTTATCTTCCGCTAAGAAATAAATCAAGTCCTTTGGGACAAATACTACCTCCTCCTCTGCACAGAGAAGGTGCTTTAATATTTATTTTGTTACTTGAATTGCAGGAGAGGCTGTTACTTGGGAAAAGTTTGAAGCAAATTTTGTTTCTGATTTTGTGATAAGACACTAAAACATGCTTTTGATTGTTTATTTTCTTTTCAACTTCTTTCAAGTTATATTATCTTTATGGCTCTAGTTTACCAAATTTTTCCTTTTTGTAATCAATACACAATCAAATCACAGTTCTGCCAAAGATTTTTGGATGACTCATCAGTTAAGTGGAAGAAAGAATCCCCTATTTGTTTATAATTTCCATGGCCAGCTCTTCATTATCTGGCACCTGACATGGAGGCACGTAAAGGTTCGTACCTGCACAGGATTTGTACATGCATGGGATTTGTATGTGCATGGGATTCATACGTGTACTGGATTCGTATGTGCACTGGATTTGTACACACTGATTCTTATGTTCACTAAATTTTTATGCACAGCTATTTCTGCTACCCTGGTATGAATTATTCTCCAACTCATGTGTGCAGAAGTCATGACTGATACAGAATATCTCCAAAATGCTGTGAAAAGACAGTGCAAAACTTCTACAACATTTCTTTTCCTTTAAAATGAAATGCCCAGCTGAGATGTCAAATTTGATCCAAAAATAAGTTGCTCCTGCATTACTTAATAAACAAATACATTCTGAATAGAAATGAACCAGACAGAAATTTAAGTGGGATTACCAACTAATTTTTTACAAGATGAACAGTATCACTTATTACCGTGATATACACATCAATTAGTGTTATAATTTTCTAAAATCATTTCCAGCCTAAAGTTTTGAGAATGTGTGTATCAAAATTGGATCATTTGAATTTAATGCTTATTATCATCTCACAAAAGCAAGAAGAATTTGGTTGCTGTAACTGAAATAAGAGAATATAAATCTCGGGGTAAAAACAGAGAAAATAAAAGATTATCAGGTAATAGTCATTAAACAGTTGCTTTCATGAATTTCTTGATTTGTACTATAGTAATTTCTCATACTTCTATCTACAACTATAGAAATAGGATCATACTAATAAATAGTAATGTTCTAATATTTTCCTTGACATGCCAGCTCCCATAGTGACTGGACCTGGCACTGACTGACTAGCAGTAAGGCTGGAGTGTCCAGCTGGGAGGACTGTGGTGGGTGAGAACATGCCATCTGCAGACAGCTGAGGGCCTTCCTGTCACTCCAGGACAAGGGGCTGATGTAAACTTGTAGGAGAATCAAGCAGAAAAGAGTTTTCCAGGAGGGGAGCAGTATGGCTCATTGATGCTGCTTTCTTTGTGTGACTTGGAGCTCAGTGCCACCCCAGTTAGAGACTTGATCATGTATCTCTGGGGTGGTGGAACGAGCTTGAATTACTTGTAACAATATGTGTATAAGAGGACAAGATAACAGTCTGTGGAATTTTTAAATGCTTTGGAAGCACGTAACATTTTTATCCATTCTCATATGATATCTCTAAGTGTTGCTGTGATAAAGACATCAAACTACAACAAAGAAAATTGTCCATTGCAGGCTGCTCATTTTGAATGGAGACAGGTTTCCACAGGAATATATAACTGAATGGGTTAAATCCAATAGTTAAGATGTTATTGTGTAGCAAATGAGGTGAATTTTTGTTTTATAAATATCAGACAATTTAATCTACAAGACAGGACACTTCTACAAACACAAAACTTAACCTCTTATTTTGCATCCCTTTTATGAAACTAAAGTGGAAAAAAGAATGGAGAGAGGAAAAGACAATGCTTACTTTCAGGACGTAAAGGGAAAATACATGCAGTACGCTGTGAGGAAGCACCTGTGACAGTAGTTCAGGTGCCCATCATCAACAAAAGGAAGCGTTTGTGTAGAGAGTTTCTAAAACGAGAACTACCTACAGCACCCCCTTGGATGGGAGCCCCGGAATTGAATCCAACACAGCCAAGCTTGTAGGGCAAGTAGATGACTCTTCAGGAATATTATTAGAAGGGTTGGATATAAACTGATTGTTCCAAAATATCATCCTCAGCCTGAAATTTTATAATCAGTGATTAATTTAAGCATCACATTTCTTTCAAAGGTAAGTATATTGACCATAAGTTAATGCTATTTCAGGAAAAGTGGTTTAGACCAAAGCTCCCACCTTCCAGCCCAGAAGGAGGACTGGAACACACCTAGAACTATTAAGGATACAATTGAATCATCATTCTCTAGGTATTAAGTGTTGAATCAAGGTTGATTAGTGTGGACCAGAGTAAATAAATTACATAGAGGAAAGGGGATTCAATCTGGCCTTTAAGAACAGATAAGATTTGGATGTTGGGCAAGTGCCAGTCCAGGTGAAAGAGACAGTGTGAGCGAGGGCCACAGTGAGAACAGCAAACACACCCGTGTGAGACTGCAGAAGGCCAGGCCATCCAGAACCCTGGATGGCCATGCACCCCACAGGGAAGCTGTGTTTCTAATGAGTCTGTTCAAAGATTAGGAGTAGGATGGACATGATGAATATGATATTTTTAAAAATGGTCAGGCAATGTTACACCATATGGATTCAAATTCAGAGTAAAAGCCAGCTAGCCAAACTAGGTAATTACTGGCAAAACTCAGGGCCTAATCTGGTGAGAGACAGCTCTCATTCAGGAGAATGCAGAGGAGAACCTGCGATCCTTTTTAAGGTCAGACCTCCCACACTCACACGCTGGCCACAAGTGTCAATGAAGGAGGAAAGACTCAAGAGAAGGAGTGAGTTGAACTGGGGGGAAGAGGAAGGTGGGCAGCACCCTGCTCCCAGCCCTCCTCACCAGGTTATCAGGACATAGTGGAGACAGGAAGGCTTTTGCAGACAGAACCCTGGGATGACTGATGGAACCAGGACACAAACCGTTCTCAACAGTCTGCCTTGGAGGACGACTTGAGAAGAGACCTTCGGCAGCAATAAATACAAAGACCTCTCTGCTTAAGTTCGAAATGCCAACTGCACAAATATTAACAAACAGCAGAGAAATGACTCAATAGGATATCAAACAGTAAAAACAGGTCTTAGGAACTTTAGTTTTGATTAAGAAAACAAATGAAGAGTAAACAAAAGCCAAGTGTATAAATGGCTGATGAAGTATTAAACTGATTTTAAGCCATTAGTGGAACATATTTAAAATAAGGGGATGGCAGCTCTCCTTTTCTTAAAGTGGTTCAGATCAGCCCACATGTCCAGCCAGGGCACATGCCCTTTATGACAGAGGCCACAGACAGAAATGCTTTCAAAAGTTGGCTGATAAGTTAAATGAGTGAGAACTAGGAGTAAGAAAATAGAGAGGAACATGAAAATCTAAAAAATCAAAGCTCTCAGATCTGTGTCTCCTCTCAAATACTCCAGGATCAAAGCCAAGACTGCAGGCGATTGGTCCACAACATCTGCTTTAACAGGGATGCGCCCCAAAAGGAGAGCATTCTGAGGGTGACAGGAGGCTAATGGGACTCAAAGCCATGTCGCACAGGGATGGGGGTGCACTGATAAGATCTATCCAGGAGAGGGTTTATTTGACCGCTCTTTTCAAATTTCTGAAGGTATAACATTAAACTGAAATTAGATTTGCTCCTCATGATCCCTCAGGAGGGTAGTGCCAGTGCCCATGAGAAGAGGTCTCCAAATTTTGTGCTTGCTGTTTGGGGCAATTTTCCAGCAGTCAGACAGGACTATCAGTAAATTAGAGTGACTTGTGAGATACTGAGTTTCCTATCGCTGAAAGTGCTCATGAAGAATTTAAATAAACATTTGCTGAAGATGCTACAGAGGGAATGACATGTATTAGACACGATGTTGGGTTGATATCCTCTAAGATCCTTTGCAAATGTAAGAGTCTAGCATTATATGACATCAATGTCTTGAGTAGGGGAGAATGACAGAACATTGGTACCCTGACAGAAAGGTACACAAGTTGATGAGAAAGACCCCAACAGCTGTTACCTAGCATTTCTTCATGAGGATCATTTTATCAGACATCAGCTTTCATGGAAGGATGAATTAAAAATCCAAAGGCATAGGGACGCAGGGTTCTTCTTCCTTCTAGAGTGAAGGAGAAGACTTCCTGCTGAATGGGAAGCAAACTGAGTAGGACAAAGGAAAGGCAAAGGAAAATAAATCTAAATTTCTTCCCAATTTTCCCAAGGCTAGTTTCAAATATAGCCCTGATATTCTGCTAATATTTAGGGGGCTTTGTCCTGCATTTCCTTCTAGGGCTGAGTTCCTGTAGTTAAGAGCATGAGTTCTCTGGGGACCTCCTGGAGCCCTGTGCTTTGAGTGATAAGAGGGGAATGAGGTATGTGGGCTTCAGATTTGTATGGAGACAACATTTTCTAGAACAGTAATAAAACAACCATGGAGGAGACTGGTGTTGACATTCCCATCTCATTTAAGAGATGATTTGTCTATCTCATCTCTTAACATGAAGGAGGAGGGTTTGTTTAACCAGTTAACTCTGTACTGATTACACTCTTGGGGAGGGTAAGCAGTCAGCAGACTTCCTCCGAAGCCCCCTGAGCTGGGGTATGAAGTGTGGCTGTTGAAAAGTGATTTAATGCCAAGGACTCACCTACCCTGTAGAAGTAGGGTTTCTACCTTGAGTGTGTCCTCTGGTATTTGATGAGACTGGACTTTTCACTGAAGCCTTGCCCACACTCCCTGTAAACATAGGGCTTATGGTTTATTTTAAACTTCTAGCACATCTTATGGGCTGAATAGCTATATGTGGCTAGTGGCTACCTTATTAGATATTACAGTTCTAGTCACAGACAATTTTCAACTCATAGTTTTATATGATTTCTTATAATGGCTTTTTTCTTATTTATTCTTTTTTAATTTAAAATTTTCCAGCTTTGAGATGTTAACATATATGTAAATTTAAAGTAGACAAAGGGATGATTTAATACAATATGTATTGTGAAATGATTCCCACAATAAGGTGAGTTCATGCCTCCATCCCCATAATTAATTACTTTTGTGTGTGGCAATAACACTTAAGAGTGCTCTCTTAACAATATTTGGCTTCCCCATGTAAGAGGAACATACAAGAGCTTGCATTTCTGTAGCACTTTACAGCTTACAGAAATAGCACTTATTTTTTTGAAATGAGATTTCTAGATGAGCCACAGGGCAGGTATCATTATCTCCAATTGAATGATGTGGAGCCTGGAGTTTCAGCAGGGTAAGTGTCTAACCCAAGGCCAGACACTTAGCAACAAGTAAAGTTAGGACCAGAAATCATGTTCTCAGGCTTCAAACCCAAATATGTATTTTCTGCTACTTTATTTGAAACAGTTGGCTTTCATAATGTCTGTGTTGAAAATAATATTCTGAAGAAAGAATATGTTAGCACAACATGGAAAGTGTTGAATTTGGACATAATGCCTATCTTTCATTATGATGCCTACCAGGTAGCCCATTTATTTAAAAAAGAAAGAAAGCAGAAATCAAGATAAATGATTGTGAGGTAAAAAAAACTAGGGCACTCAAATTGTGCATATTTGCTAGCATATTTCCCAAAGACAAGAAGTTAAATAACTGAAAGTTTAGTTCAAAATCCAATTTTAGAATAGCAAATGTGAAATATTTCAAAGACAATTAAAAATGTTTTACCTGGTTCTTAAAAATAATTTTTAAGTGACTACCTTTCTTTTTTATTTCCTCTAAATGAGCATACTCTGAGTAAAAAAGTCAGTGCATACAACTGTAATAGTTTTAAAAATTCTAAGAAGGTAATTTTGAATTTTTATCACTACAGCTCATGGAACAAATGGCAGCCCTTGCATTTTAACACTAACGACAGCAGTAGACCACAGAGCTCAAGTGCTGGCACGAGTCAGTGTTCCCGAAGATCTCCCCAACTTCCTGTGAAAGTCAGAAAAGATAAATATGCCACTAACATCAACATGTCAGGGAAGTAAACTAACTTTTCCTAAATAACAACAAGCTACAAAATAATATTTTACTTTGTTAGTCCTGTGCATAGTAAGAAACTAACAAAATTTATATAGAAGTTTCCAGAAGTAAAATGGAGATATTCTGTATTAATCAAATCCAATTTTTCCTGCATCACCATTTCTGTTTTGTTTTGTTTTTGTTTTTTTTGGTCTGTAGCATACCAAAAAATATTAGATGAAAGTCAAAGTAGTTTGTAGTAAACTGTACATATTATACAGTTAGCTGAATATATTATTAAAATTAAAGATACTGTATTTTTTAGGTTGAAGGTGCAGAGCAAGATTAGTGTGATAATTTTTGGATGTTTAGTTCATATTAAAAGATAAATGATGACTCAGAATGTTGTCTTCAATTCCATTTTCGTATACTCATTAATGTGCAAGAGAATGGGATATTTTAATTCTTTTGATTTTTACGCCTAGAACTTCAAGGTAAAAGAAATAAAATAAGATATTCTTAAAACAGTGGGAGGGAAATCTCTAGTATTCTAACACCAACCAGAAAAAAATTATTTTAACTTGTCATCATGCAAGATTTAATATACACTCCATAGCATTTTACCAACAACGCCAAAGACTGCTATTTACTTCTTGGAATGTCTACCCCAAGTTTGGAGACTCAGAAAGTGAATGCTCATTCTCTCAAGGCCACCATGTGAAAGCAGAGGCACAATCAGGCGCCCGATTGAGCTGAGCTCCCTCTGCCCTGTGACAAGTGGTTTGCCATGTCTTTCTGACCCAGGGGAGTCCCCAGGTGTGTGGGGGAAAATGAAGTAGCAGAGGACCCTGCACTCATGATGGGGCTTCATATCTCAGTAATGTGAAGTTGTTTTCACTGCAGCCACAGGGCTTTGGTTCTGCATCTGCCTGGTTCTTTGTGAACAGGACTACTTTAAGAGGTCGAGCACTCGCAGGAGGCAGTCTGAACTGTACACAGGTTAGAACTGGCAGAGAGGCAGGACAGACCAGAAGAGGACAGCTTCAGGCTCCTAAGCTCCCATTCCTGTCCCTGACACTTGAGCACACATCTTTCAGCCTCAACTTCCTTATATGAAAAATGGGCGTGATGATCACAGTGCCTACCTCAAAGGAAGGCTGCTATGAGGAAAAGAGAAATAATAAATTCAAAACCTCAGGAACGTCTATGGCTCAATAAATCTAAGCCTGAAGATTCTCTAAATTTGCCAGATCATACTGAATCCATGTAGTGTCATTAAAAGTTTTCTACATTCAACTACAACTTCTGGTGTTTGGACTAGTTCTTAGATTTATACATCTATTGTTCATTCCAGCCTTTCATTCTGGGCATTCATTACTTCAAGCAAGACATTTAATGAACTGTTCTCATCTTGATGATTACCTGAATTTGAGAACAAAACGCCTTAAACAGTGATGATATCCTGGAAGAAAACATGGTTAAGTTCAAGTCTCACATCTCCAAGTAGTCTTAAGAGCAGCTCTCTTCCTAATTGTGACTTCCTCAGCTGAATTCCAACTAGACTGGGGTATAAGCATCAAATCAGTTAGTTAGTCTTCAGCTGCCAACCACAAGTCTCCAACTGTTTTGATATGTAAATCTTGTCTAATTATATTTCAACTTTCTGAGTATTGCCTTTTGTTCTTAATTCTCTAAAAATTCATAGATACCTTTAGGTTTCAAACCCTCACATCATATAAACAGCATAAAAGAACACTGCTTCTCAATACACAGCATTTAATATGTTAATTATTGCTATGTCAAAAAGCAATTGAAAAGCATCCCTGAAATATTGCTTTCTGTCACTTACATTGCAGCCAGAGACTAACCAATTTTTTAATTCATATTGGAAAAACATACTCCACCAGGTATGAAACAAAGGAATGCCTCTAAGTTTAATACCCTAATCTAATATCACCAAAACTTCAAACGAGTCTGACTTAAAAGGTGTTCTGGCATTTCCTGTGGAAGGCATGACCCAAGTCTCTGTTTCACTCTATTGAGAAACTGTTAAGATGGTCCTGCATCAAGCCTTTCCCTCCATACTCATCTTACCCCCAGTATCATGGATTTTCCCACCCCTCATCTCTACAGAGATGATTATAAAGAAAGACTTCTCTAATGTCTAAGGTTTCTTCTAATTAAAACCAACTTAATCCCTGCCCAGTGTGGCTTAGTTGGTTGGGGGTCACTCTGCAAAGTGAAAGGTCACCGGTTGGATTCCCTGCCTGGGTTGCAGAGGGCCTGGTCCCTGGTTGGGGATATGTGAGAGGCAACTTTTCTTGCACATCGATCTTTCTATCCCTCTTTTTCTCCCTTCTTTCCCCTATCTCTAAATAAATAAATGAATACATAAAATCTTTTTTAAAAGTTCAGACAAATGAGATTTTGACTGTCAGGCAGCAAATGTTCGCTTGTGTGTTAGTCTGCTTGGGCTGCCCTAACCAAATGCTAGAGACTGGGTAGCTCAAAAATACAGATATTTATTTCTCTGGAGGCTCTGAAGTTCAAGATGAGGGTTCCAGTGGACTTGGTTTCTGGTGGGGAGGTGAGGAGAGGGAGAGCTGTCTCCTCCCCATTTTAATAAGGCCACCTACTCTATGGGATGAGCACCAACCTTATGAGCTCTTCTAACCTTGATTAGATCCTAAGAGCCGCATCTCTGGATAACATCGCATTGAGGGTCAGGGCTTCAATATGTACATTTGGGAAACCACAATTCAACCCACGGCACTCTGAAAAGTCAAAGAACTATTGTAATGAGGCGGTGGAGAGAGAGCCTATTTTGAAGTATGTGGCCATGATTTTGTAGTGAGCTGAAGGCAGCAATCAATACTTTTCTTATGAAGCCATATTGGAGACTGGAAATATAAACACTGCACACGACCTAATGATCTGATTTCCTAAATATATTTACTTAATACATATTTCTTTGGAGTACATAAACAAATTCATAGAAATGGCTAGAAAAGATTAAGGAGTCAATATGGGGTCAGAATTTACTAAAACCAAAACAAATAGATGAAAATATATCTTCTCCTGATCCTAATCCTTTGAACAAAAACTTCATAACTTTCAGATCCTACTCTTGCTCTTTTGCAAATTTCCCAGTGGAGAAACCCTTCCTTTCTCCTCAGTGAAGCTCTCCCGCCTGAGGCTGCTGTCTTCTTTGTCCTCTGACCTTTGTCCTCTGACCTCCATCTTCTCCACGAGTCACTGAGTCTGTCCTTCTTGACTAGCTCTGTTTTCCAAACGTTTCCAGCCTTCTGTCTTGCCACTCATCTCTGTGCTTATCCTCCAAACCCTCTGCAAACCCCCAGACTCCCCTTGAGTTAGAACCAGTATTCAGTAGGTCCCACTAGGACTGAGCAGGGCGGCAGGGCCCCTTGCTGTGTGGAAGTTCACTGACAAAAGGCAAACCAGAGCAGCCCACCCTTCCCCTCAGCTGCTGTTTCTTATTCCAACAGAGTCTATCTTTCAAACTTGTAACCACAAACCTGAAATTATTTTTGCGACAGAAATCATCTCTAGAGTTTACATTCTGGAATGTTGACTCTTGCCCCTTAATTATCTTCAACTCTGTAGAAACACCTCCCAGCTCCTGATTGCTTAGTCCATGCATGTGAAAAATTCTCTGCAAGACCAATGGTACCATTGTCAACAAGGCCAGTTTCTTCAAAAGACAGATGATCCCTCTTTCGCCTCAGCCTGACTTATTCCAGCCTCTGAATATTTATCTGGAAGATGTTTCTGTTTTGTTTAAAATGCCTAAAACAGAGACTACCTTTCAGATGGGAGAGAATGAACCTGGGACAGATTTCAGGAGACTAGCCTCCAGGGAACTGCCCTAAAATCTGGTGACAGTTGAAACTGCAAATTTATTTTGAGATAGTTGTGTTCCCTGGAGACTCTTGACTCAGAATCCTTGTCAAAACATTGAAATAAGTACTCTTTGATTTCATTCACAATTGATCCTCCCTTCCACTGGGTCTTGGGGGAACCCTCAAATGGTGTGCCCCAGGGGGCTGTGATCCCTCCCTGCCTCAGTCTAGGAGATCTAGGAGTCAACATTCTATTTTACATCAAAATATGGAGAGAGCTGTCTCACCCACTATGAACATGCACAGACTGAACATAAAAGGTTAATACCACATAAAACACTTAAATTCATTTAAAAGTATGACTGGCTATTTTCTCCCTTGGAAAAATATTTAAAACTTCAAATAGATGAATTACAGTATGATGAGACCCTCAGCTAGATATGAGGGACACAGCTTAATGTCACTGAAAGCTATCTTCAAATAACTGCTGAGCAGTTACGTCCCTGGGCTGACATTTTATTTAAATTAAACTGAACACATGGACTATATTCTCTGTCTCTTAGCTAAATAATGAAAAGTTTAAGCTCTGACCTTTAAATCATTTTCTTTTTCTTTGTTTGATAAGAATCAGGACAATGTTCTAACAACATATTGAGTAAGGGAAAATTCTTTGAGCAAACACAAGATATATTCATAATATTGTTAAAAATTACTCTCAGAAGCAAACCTTTCAAAGTTCTTAATCACCCTTACCAGTACCACTCTTCTCAAGTCTGATGGGCTCTGGCAAGTTCAAGATGACATCCCTGCCTCGTGGAGGTCTGGGCTCGGCCCTCCCTGCCCTTCACTGCCCAGCTCCCACTCTGTGACCCTGGACAATCCCATCTGTTCCTGGAACAGGACTATCTCTGCTTCTCCAGTCCCAGAGTGGCTTCCGCTGAGCGGGAAGCTCCTGATGACCCATCCATGCCTGGCAAACTTCTCTGAGTGATTTCAGTTTCTGCTGCCTTCAGCTGAGGTCCCAAGAGCTTAAGTACTTCAACTTCAGACACTTTGTAGCATCCCAACTCTCTGCATTCCTTTCTCTTGGGTTACTATATACACATATATATGCTGAGGTGTTTTGTTATGATCAAATGAATTAGTAATAAAAGTATATTTAAAAATTTTCAGCCACAACCTGTCACACAAACATTTTGAATATTTAGGAATCCTAACAAAAATAACCATATGCGACCCTTTTGTTTATTTATTTTTTAAAATCCTCGTCCCAGGATATGTTTATTGATTTTAGAGAGACAGGAAAGAGAGGACAGAGGGAGGGGTGAAGGCAGAGAAAGGGAGAGAGGAAAACATCAATCTGTTGCCTCTCAGATATGCTCTGACTGGGGATCGAACCAGTTCACCTTTGGTGTATGGGATGATACTACAATCAACTGAGCTACTGGCCAGAGCCATATCAACTCTTAAATGATGGTCCTTTTCAGAGCAGAGACAAAATTATTTCTTGTGAATTTCCTGTAAGGGATAATTTTTGAGAATCAAAGTTCTATTTTTAAGTGATTTTTTTCTTAAGATGAGAAAGTACTGTTGCATGAAATATGCTCAATTTATGTTAATGTAGCCCTTTCTTTTGGTGATTATTTTGCCTACCTGGGATCAGTTCAGCAATTTTAAGTATTATGTCTCCAAAAACTTGCTTTCACATTAAGTCATAGGTACACATTGGATGTGAATCCCAGGGATGCTGGGTGTTAGGGCAAAAAGGAAATGTACTGACTTTGAAGAAAACAGGAACTCCACCCAACAGCACCTCTCTCCCTGAGGGTCAGGTGACACTCTACGTGTGTTCCAGCACAGGGCTTAGAAGCCTGAGCAGCCCCTAGGGTTCCTGGCTCACCTCACTTTGCATGTTCTCACTTTCAGGCCTTGCACTGACAGAGAGCAACATGAATATCCACAAACCCTCCCCCACTGGACAGCTTCAGCACAGACCTCCAGCACATGGAGTCCATGGAAGCTTCTCCTGTTCTTCCTGTTCAAATCTGAACTCATTCCCTCCCCTCCACAAACAGGGCCCTCTTACTTCATGTCCTGTCTCATGGATAATACCTGTATCTACTCATATTCTCCCTTTTCTTGGAATCATAAATCCCTCAGGCACTTAGCTGGCCACATGGCTGACATCCTTGCAACTAGGTGTGGCTGTGCAGAGACAGGACTGTTCACTTGTCCCCCTCATGCTCTCATATCCTTCCTGAACTACTCTTCCTCACAGAGAAGCCACAACGACCCTTCCAACGTGCTTGCATTAGGTCATTCTTTTGCCCAGTTTTCCAATGGCTCCCAGGCCACTAAGCATAGAATCCAAGGTCCTTGCAAGGTCTGCATGGCCTTGCTGATGTGAGTCCCCCTCTCACCACCTTTCTGCCCTCTCCTCAAGGCATGTGGGCACCTCTCGGCCTCCCCCAGCAACAATGGCATGGTCCAACCTCAGGGCCTGTGCAAGGCTGCTTCCCTGAGAGTATTTCTTCCGATCCCTCTTCCAGTGTGAACTGACAAGAAAGGACTTTCTTGAACACTCTCTGTTAAAGGACACTGCCCCCTCCACCTCCTTCTGGACACGATTCTCTGTTGCCTTAATATACTTTCATACACATAATGAGACTGATCTCCCCAGACACTGCATCTGTGCATGCATAGCTCTGCGCTTCCTCTGTGCCTTCTGGAATTTAACCCTATGAAGGAACAGCCTCTCTGCTGCACTGCTGTGACGGCCTGAATAACGATCAGGTCTCAGGCACACAGTGCACAGTCAATAACGTCTCAGGTTTAGGACAGCTCTTTGTATACCCAGTGCAAAGATGATAAAGTATAAGCAATTCCAGTACTCAATAGTTTAACTAATTTGGGGACCAATTTTATTTTATTTTTTAACCCTAGCATTATCAAAAATCTACTTCAGAAGCTCTGGCACGTTATAATTTTTTCACTTAAAAAAGTACTCAAATCAGGGAAATTTACATTTTTATTCATGTTCTTATCATCTTTTTATGCAAACGTTCATTTAGCCTAAGCCTCAACCTACATCTTTCTGAGCACAAAGGAAGTGCTCAGAGCTGAGGTAAGGAGTGGGCCCCTCAGTGTTTTATTTCTTATCATTCCTCCTGCATCTTAAATCTGTGGCACTTCAATAGGGAATCCTCCCATAAAGAAAAATAAGTGGAGAAAAATCCCATTCTGTATTTTGCAACAATACAAATTAGTAACACCAAAACAAATCACATTTTCACCTTGATTGTTATTAAAAATTCATTGGAGAGACTGGAAAAAGTTTATATTATTTTAAAACAAAATGATGTGATATATAAAACAAAATAGCAGTATATATACATGCATATATGTGTATTTTTATATTGTTATCATTAATTTTTAGTCTTAGAACTGTATCTTTACTTGTGACTTAATCAACGGTGAATTTATCATAATACTGAACCAAAGTGATGTATTTTTAATTCAAATTTCAACAAGAACAAATGAGACTAAGTGCAAAATGCACTATCCTAAGAACACAAAATGGTTAAAGAACTTGAGTGCTTTCTGTTTCCTGGGAATTGTTATCCTTTGTGAATGTCATTTCTTTTACCTCAGATTCGGTAAAAGCAGTACTATCAATACTTTGTTCCTTGAATTTGAGTTATATGCTATGTATAAAACAGGAAAAACAAAAAATATTACAAGTCTTGAATTTCTATTAATTTAGTACAAATCAGCAAAGTTTTATGTGATTTCAGTAAAAATCTTAAAAAAAATTAATATTTTTAAAATATTAAGAAAACAATGTCTACTTGTTTATAAACAAGAAAAATAAAATCAGATCTGGCCAAGACGGAGGGGTAGGTAGATACACTTCGTTTCCTGGCACAACCAAAAGAAGCATAACAACCAATTTAAAAACAAAAATAACCAGAACTGCCAGAAAATTAAACTGTATGGAAGCCTGACAACCAAGGAGTTAAATAAGAAACATTCATCCACACTGGTAGGAGGGGCAGAGACAGGAAGCCAGGGAAGAGAAGCCCAACATCAGGTGGCTGGTAGACTGGGTGGTCCTACACTTGTGTGCAGATAAGCCAGGAGGAACAACTGGGGAGCAAGGCAGACCATGCTACCTAGGGTTCCAGCATAGGGAAATTAAAGCTTTAAAACCTCTGGCTATAAAAACTTGTGGGGTTTGTAGCAGTGGGAGAAACTTTAAGCCACATAATAGAATTCATTAGAGGGACCCACAGGATCTTAGAATGTACACAAATCCACCCACCTGGGAATCAGTGAATCAGCACCTGAAAGGGCCCAATCTGCTTATGGGAAATGAGGAAGTGACAGAAAAGTGGGGTGAGAGCCAAGCAAGAAGTATTGTTTCTTCTCAGACTCCTCTCGCACTCAGAGCACCACAATGCAGTGAACTGGGTTGCCCCACCCTGGTGAACACCTAAGGCTCCATCCCTTACTATGTAAAAGGTGCACTGAGGCAAAGAAATGCCCCAAATGAAAGAACAGATCAAAGCTCCAGAAAAAATGAAAAAATACAACTCAGCTGATGAAGAGATAGCCAACCTGTCAGATGCAGAGTTCAAAACACTGGTAATCAAGATGCTCACAGAAATGGTTGAGTATGGTCACAAAACAAAGGAACAAATGAAGGCTATACAAAGTGAAATAAAGGAAAA
>CM052546.1:71857615-71912818 GCA_028533065.1 Trachops cirrhosus
TTTTCCTTTATTTCACTTTGTATAGCCTTCATTTGTTCCTTTGTTTTGTGACCATACTCAACCATTTCTGTGAGCATCTTGATTACCAGTGTTTTGAACTCTGCATCTGACAGGTTGGCTATCTCTTCATCAGCTGAGTTGTATTTTTTCATTTTTTCTGGAGCTTTGATCTGTTCTTTCATTTGGGGCATTTCTTTGCTCTGTGCACCAGCTACGTTGCAGGGGGCGTAGCCTTAGGTAATCACCTGGGTGGGGCAAGCCATGTTGCTGCATTATGGTGCTATCTGTGGGGAGGGGTCTGAGAGGGAACAATGCTCCTTACTGGGCTCTCTGCTGGCTTTCAGTTACTTCCTCTGCTATCCACATGCAAATTAGGCTCTTCTGGTGCTGATTCCTGGGTGGGTGGATTTGTGTACATTCTAGAACCCTGTGGATCTCTCCAATGAATTCTCCTGTGAGGCTGGGAGTTTCTCTCACTACCACAAGCCTGGCAGCCAGAGGTTTTGAGGCTTTATTTTACCCATGCTGAACCCTGGGTTGCTTGGTCCATCTCACTCCCCAGTTTTTCCTCTTGGTTTATTTGCACACAAATGTGGGACAACTTGCTTTGCTGGCTGCCTCACCTGTTCCTCCAGCCACCGTCTGTCCTCAAGTCCTCTCCACTTGGCTGCTAGTCTCCGACCCTCCTACCAGTCTGGATGAATGTTTCTTCTTTAACCCCTTGGTTGTCGGACTTCTATACAATTCGATTTTCTGGCAGTTCTGTTTTTTTCTTTTTTTTTTAAATTTGTTGTTGTCCTTTTGGGTGTACAAGTAGGCACAGTAGATCTACCTATTCCTCCATCTTGGCTGGAAGTCGCTCTGACACTTTCAGTGATAGACTTCTTGTAAAGCCATACTGGAGACAGGGCCATCTACTGAACTCTGCCCAAGAAGATGACAACTTTGGGGGTGAGCCTCCAGTCCCTCTACAGATGGACCTGCTACACAGCAGCCTCTCTCAGGCCTTTTGCCTTCACCCCGACAGGTGTGTGCTTTATAGCCCTGTGTGTTGCTATGGCTGGGAAGCCATAAGCAGTCCCCCACAACTGCCCCAGCCTCTTAAGTGAGGCTGCCTGGAGTACTTCCTAGTTCTCACCATGGAAGTGAGAGAATGAAAAATCTTTCAGCAGCCCCCAAATTGCCCCGCCCTGAAGAAGAAGATGAGAACTTTTATTTTTAACGCTTTTCCAACTCAGAAGTTGCACATTTTATGACATATGAGAGGTCATTCTGACTTTGAAGAATGGGCTTCGTAAAGGTAGCTCCTGCTAAAAAGGCTATCCACACAGAGACAGGTCCAGGCAGAAGAGGCACAGTGACACCCAGGATGCAGACCCGGGATGTGAGACAGAAAAATCAAAGGGACGGTGTCATCCAGATATGCAAGTTCCAGCCATTACAATTCTTGACAAACTAAGCCTATTACCACTAAGGTAAGCTTGTTCCTGAGTAGGATGCAATGGATAGAAGATTCCACTGATGTGTTACTTGAAATCACAACAAAGAAGCAGATAAGCAAATTGAAATATCTCTGAGAAATTGTACAGAAGAAAAGCTGGGTAAGACACTGGGAAGAGAAACTGGGCTATACACAGAGTTCCAAAATGAGGAATCCATGTCAATCAGTTCATTTTGAGTGTATTTCTCATTTTGGTAATTTGTGGCATCCTACAGATGTGGCCTCAGAGGTTCGTGCCTGTTTCTGCTGGTGCTGCTGAGCCAGAGATCAGCTCCTTAGATGAGCTGACCATGAGCCCTAGGGCTGGAAATGCAGGGTTTGTGGAGCTTTGTACCAAAGGACGTGCATGGGTGACCCTGAAAAGAGGTCGGGAGGTCTTTGGATGGACAATGCAGACAGAGGAAAGGAGGGGTGAGAACTCCCTGTGCGCCACAGCATACCCGGCACTGATGAGCTCACCTGATCCTCATTCCAACAGCCTGGTGAAGCAGGTGTCCTCACCCCCAGTTTACAGATGAAGGGATTACCTTTCCTGAGAGGTTAATTCACTGCATACACAGTGAGAAGTGGCCTGAGTAGGGATGTGAACCTCCTGTGCTTGTCTCATACTTGAGTGATTTCCCTAATTAAGCCACACTAATTCTCAAACAGTAAGCAGTACGTAAATTGTAAAAATCTCAAAGGGTAATTTTAAAGAAATCCTAATTTTAAAAAATGATACTGATGGAATTAACTACAATTATAAATAGTAAAATGCAAATGAGACTATTTGGGAAACCACTGATAAATTCACATTCCTGGTGGTATTATAGGTATGTACAGCCCACTGAATCACCAGTTTGACCCACACCTGTTTTAAGAGTCCTTAAATGTATTCATATATTTGGACCTAGTAATCCTACTTACAAATTATCTCAAGGTGAACATTCAAAATTAGAAAATGGTATACTTAGGAAAATGTTCATTGTAGCATTATTCATGACAGTGAATAATAGAAACTATTTCTGTATCCCACAGAATGGCATCTGCAAAAGTGTTGGTATATGAAGTAACTGATACAGTATTAAGTAGACATTAAAGTAGTAAATAAGCCCAATATGGAGCTGATAAAGGCAGCAGTATATAAAATGTTATGTTCTGAATATAAGTAGGAACAAAACACATATATCAATAAATACTAGATGAGTGACCAGAAAAGCAAGAAAATAGTGGTACTAAGTTAGAGTAGGCACGAATGTATTTTAAAAATCTTAACCACGTTCTCGTAATTCAAAATTGTACTCATTTAAATTATCCATTGAATAAGAAGAGACCCACAAATATGATGTATTAAGAGTATGTGTTGACATGGTTAAACAGTTCCCAAAATATACAATATTATTTTGTTACCTCATTAACTATTTGATCCTGAAGGGAGGGAGAGGAAGGTATATTTAGTATGATGTCAGCATAAAACACAGAGGTTGACAAAAGTAGGCTAACAGTTCTTTGTATGGGAAGAGAGATGCAGGTTATAATTATTACAACAGCTTTATTAACTCCAAAGGATGTCACTCAAAACTATTAGTCTACTTTCGCCCACCCTGTATATTTTAACAGAATGATGACAATCAATTGCTCATAATGCCAGTCCATGGATACACAAGGTAAGTAGGTAATAAAAGGGAGATTTGTCGATATGATGGCTCCTGAATGTGATTTTATGGATCTATGATCAACAATGCCTTCCACTCTGCCCCCAGCTCTTGCCTCCTTGCACTCCCCCACCCCACACTCCAGGGGAAAAGCTGGAGAAACTGACTGAGGAGCAGATCCTCCCACTTCTTCTTTTCTGCTTTAAGGCATTGCCCACATCCCTGCAGGGCCTCCTCCACCTCTGGGAACATATTTTGTGTTTGGCTGTGCAGGAAGAATGTGTGTTTGAAGAAACAAAAGCTAATTTTTTGCTCCTTGCTTCTGTCTAATGTAAGCAGAAGGGCGGACTAGCAAGTGTTCACCATCTGTGTCAGGAGGCATTCTTGTCACCCTCTCTAGTCCTGGTCTGATTCCTGTATTTAGGATGTAAATTCCAAACATTTGCTGTTCCAGAACACCTCCTATCTTCTAAAATGGAGATGAAGAGCAGAAAATCTACCACACATCTCCTGGGTCCATGGTTCTTAGAAAGCAAGGAACTTCCTAAATTTATAAATCTCTCAAATCATTAGAAACTCAGAAACCTCATTCCTTGCCCCTTCCTCTGCATAGTGTTTATGCATTTGTGTCTAAAAGAAAATGCAAAACCAAATATAATTTGGGTACTGTTCAATCGCTTTTGATGAGTTAGCCTCTCCATTAAGCCTTCTTCTCCCACTCTTTTTTCAAGGTGGGGGGAGAAAGAGGGAGAGATGGCTTTAATAATCTCAGAAACAGAAGACAGAGTTTACGTCTCTAGACATCTGGACATGACTTGGCCTGTCCTCTTAGCCATGCGAGTGTCCTTAGCCCTGCTGATGTTTCTAGTCAAGTCTGCCACTGACATGCGTGTCATTAGCTTTTCCTTGACCTGTTAAGGCTGGGCGGACACCTCTGTTTAACTCAGCCTCATCTTGCTTCCTTTCTCAGGTCTGGCTGCGATGCACATTCGACCCTGAATGCTGCAACCCTCAGGTAGAAACCATCTTCACCCACAAGACAGCACTCCAGCCCCAGTGACAAGTTGTCCAGCTACTGGGTCCTGCTATGACACACCAGAACCTACACCCCAGGGCTTCCCTCTGGTGGACCAGGCCAAAGTACTAAATTCACTGGGGCATTTACATGGGATGCATATGGAACAGCTCCGGGTCTGTGCATCTCATTTCCACCACACACCTCCCTTTCCCGGGGTCAGATCCCCAGGAGAGAAAGTTGGGAGGCACATGGTAGACTGCTGAGCTTCCCTGTCCTCCACTGTTACCCCTGGTCTGCAGCCTCCTGTGACTACAGGGCATGGTTTTCCTTTTCTTTCCCGATGTCATGTGCTCTTCCTACAAGAGAGTGAGCCTAGGAATAATAACTGAAAGAGTTCTTTTTCTTTTTTTCATACAATATGACTTGAGTTTTCTTGGTTTGCTCCTTGATAAATTTCAAAAATGTACAAAGTTGTTTCACAAAAATTCACCTGGATTTCCAATTACAGCCATTACAGCATAACAAAGGAAAAATATAACCTACATCCCTGGCATCCCCAGTCAAAAAACAAAACAAAGCAAACCCAGAACACTGTGAAAAATAAGTGAAAGGACTGTGTCCAGGAAGTGGACAACAGGCTGATGATGAAGATGGAAGGGAAACCCCATCTGGGCTGTGTGTGGATGAGGCTGCCGAGGCATGCAGGGGCAAGGGCAGTGCAGGCAGAGCTGAGGGAGTGGCAACCAGAGTTTCAGAAATCCAGGATACCTGTGACAAATGTGCTCAACAACACAGGGCAAATTAAAACCAGCCAGATGCCATCACACTCAGAAGGATGAAGCGACTGTAGTAAGGTTGGCAAGGATTGAAGCAGGCCTTGAATAACGCTGTTTTGTTCAATGCCATCCCGTTATAACATTGATGCAATGCCATAGGAACTTAACTCTAGTTTGTATCAATTATTCGATGGTAAAACTGGTGTCACTATTATGTCAATGCACTTAAAGCTGCAGAACCTATTGACATTAAGTGAACACTTATCATACTGCTCGTGAGAAAGATAAAATGGTGCAACCACTTTGGAAAACAATTTTTCATTTCTAATAGAGTTAAATATGCTTAATGTATAGCTGTGTATTTACGTTATTAGTTATTTACCCAAGATAGATAAAAATATGTCTATTCAGAAACTTGCACACAAATGTTCATAGCAGCCTCATTCCTAATCTCCCCAAACTGAACAAAAATGTCTATCAAATGGAATGGAGAAGCAAATCTTGATATCATCAATACAATGGAGTGAAAATGCAATAAAAAGGGATGAACTACTGATATTCACAATACCATGTATAAACCTCAAAAATATTATGCTGAGCAAAAGAGGCCAGACACAAAAATATATATTGTAGGATTCCATTATTATTAAATTGTATAAGAAAGAAGACTATGGTATTTGTCTTTCACTGCCTGGCTTATTTCACTTAGCATAATGTGATCTCACCTTTAACAGGAACCTAAACAACAAAACAAAGAAACAAGTAAAATATAACAAAAGACACTGAAATAGAGTTGTCAGTGACCAGAGGGGAGAGGGGAGGGAATTTCAGGGGAGAAGGGAAGGGTTTACAGGAACAAATATAGAGGACACATGGACAAAAGTAGGGGTGTTGGAAGGGGGAGGGAGGAGGGGAGGAATGGGTGGGTGGGCTGGAATGGGAATAAAGGATAGAAACTGTACTGAATAAACTAAAATAAAAAATTAAAAAAAAAAGAAAGAAAGAAGACTAATATATGGGCCAGAAAGCCGAGCAGTGTCAAGCAGGAGCTGGAGTGGGGGTGGGGTTGGTATGTGTCCACTGACTGGGAAGAGGTGTAGGGGAACTTTGGTGATGGAAATGTACTGACTAAACTTAGAAAGACAGTAAATTTATTTAACCTTATCCAAATATACTCTTAAAATGGGCACTCATCATTGTACACACATTATACCTCTATACCGCTGATTACAATAAAACCTTACCTGGCTCCTTACCCTTTTATAATATCAAAGCTGATCACTTAAAAATCTAATACTTTATTGTAATAATGCATTTTTAATATTTAACTTAGGTACATTAGGAAATACGCACATCTTGCATTTGTTTAAAATAAGCTGGTGTCTATGGGGGAAGGGTGCCCGCAGAGAGGGAACAGGTTGGCCTTGGGCCGCGAACTGCTGCAGCCTGGTGTGCGTGGCAGAGTGTGCTTGTTCTGATTTTGCATATCTCTGCAATTTCTGATTCGAAACACGGGAACACCCGATGGGTTGCGTTTCTTTAACGGAAGGTTATCATTGGCACACTAGTTGGCGTCGGACGCCGGTGTCAGCCCCGCCTCGCCACGCTCCCGTAGGGCACTGCAGCCGGCTTTCTGGGCCTGGCCCGCGCTTCCTCTGCGGACCTCCACTTAGCTGCCTGTACTGCAGTCAGCAGCAGCCCTCACAGTAGAAGCACTTTCTGTGACACGTGGGCACCAAGACCTGAAGAACGGGAGGGAAAACGAGTTCAGTTTGAGTTTAGTCCAATGAATTTTAAGGAGCCTGGCCTGCAGGAGAGAGGCCCCTGTCGGGGCAAATGACATGATGAACTGTAGAGAAATAGTAACATTCTGTCAAGTGAGGCTGAGTAAGGAGTCTGCTTAACGCGTCGATGGAAACAAACAGAATAACAGACAAGCTCAACACAATGAACCCAGAGAAAGACTGTAAACAATTTAAAAAGGAAAGGAAATTGGACTTAATCATCTTCCTCCTACTTTTCCCTTTTAAGGCATCAAATTTCTGCTAACTCGAGGGAAGTCTGCTCCAGGCTGCTGGTCACGTGAGGGGCCCGGTCCAGGCCTACTCCAGTGGGCTCTGAGTTCGCCTCCGGGAGACGTGCAGGAGGGGCCTGCCCGGGTGGCAGGGCGAGGCTGTGGGGCCGGGAGGCTCAGGCGTGGCCATCACAGAGGAACCAATTCAGGAGCGAAGGTGGTGTTCCACCTGCGGGCTGGGCTGCCCTCAGAGCAATTGATGTCCCTTCGGTTTCTTGGTGTTGCGTAAAATGGATAAGACATTTCCCCCCAATCCTGCTATTTCTAGAGCTATCCATTCTTGCTGTGAATAAGACCCCAAACTGTTTTCCTAATGAGCAAAGTGGACAAAACTGTACTGATTCCCAAAAAGGAACATAAGCTTCTGAAATCACACTCGGATGGGATAAATTAGAATTCTGTTTTCCAGAAACCAACACGTGATGGATGAGCTGAAAATTGCTCTAACTGTTGGACCAGAAACATGAGCTTCGGGGATGTTTTGGGAGTGTGAGCTGGACCCACAAGCCCCTGCTGCTGTCAAGCGTCTCTGTCCTTAAGACACAACCCTTCACCTAACTACAGGCTCTTATAAAACATCTCATCTGCTAAATCAGAGCTTATGGTAGTGCAAAGCAAAAGAGTTTGACTATAGAACACGTGTCAACAAATTCCTGGAATTAGAGGCATATGTCTCCTGTCTCTTTTCCAAGATGTCCCACATGTAGTCACTCTGGATATCTCAGGTACAGAGCATGATGCTCGAGTTCTGGGGGCATACAGACAAGTGGAAATCATCACCCTTGCCTTTAGGAAGTTTATGTGACCTTTTGGTCAAAAAGGTAAGCATGCCATAAGTAAATGGTATAAGTGCTAAGCATGTTTTCACTATACACAGAAGAGTTGGGTGTACAAACCTATGTGTCTGTCTGCTCTGCCTCACATGGCACTCCGTGTGACCAGCACTGTGCTGTGCTGTAGGAAAGGCGTCAGTTCAGGAAGGATAAACTGAGAAAGAAGGAAACACTCTGTGGGAGATAAGCCAGATCTTAAATAAGAGCACAAGTCATAAAATAACAGAGGAGGGAAGTGCTTCAGGGATGGGAGCAACACAGACAAAGGCTAAAATCAAAAGAAAGGTGCTACACTGAGAGCACACCATGCAGTGAGCACCAGGGAACCAGGCTGGAGCCGACGGGGCAGCCATGAACCTGGTCTTCAGGAGCATGTGCTTTATCCCCAGAGCGATGCAGAGAAGCTGAAATGTTTCAGAAGACAGATGACATAGGCACAGCACTCACGTAAACAAAGTGCAAGGGACTGAGGAAGCAAAGGCTGAGCCCCAATTTAAAAGTGCATTGACCTTGAGTGATGAACAAATTACATTTCTAAGTAAACCCTTAATAAAATGAAGTGCTCAGAGTCTGCACACACTGCTGAATTTCAAAGCAATTCCACACAAAGCACTCACTGCACATTTCTTTCCATTGTGTGGGAAAGACAACAGGGTTTGGCATAGAGTTGCAAAGCCCAGCAGCACGGGAAGGCTGTATTCAGCTCTCATTATATATGGGAAGACAGAAAAGACAACAGGGAGATCAGTTCTTGTGGACCCTAGACAGTGGGGTCGATTTTTGACTTACAGAAGGTGTGAAAGGAGAGAATGAGGGCCCCTTCTCTAAGAAAATGACTTCTCCCCTTTGAGCTTCAGTTTCAGGAAGCTCTAACTTTTTGTGGTTTAGATTCATACTGAAGACCTGTCAAAAGTGAGTGATGGTGAACCTGTAACTGAGAGTGTTGCAATAGAGTGATCATGGGGGGCAGTACAGGGGGATCAGAAGGCCAAGGGCCACCTGCAGCATCCAGCACAGGGCCAGCAAACATCAGAAAGAAAACCTCCCCTAGACTTCTGTGGCGAAGTGCCTGACATGCAGCTTCTGACTGCCAGGCTTCCACTCAGAGACATCCGTCTGGAATGGAGGCCGTGCCCCTGGGACATGTGGGTGACAGACCCTGCTCTAACAAGTGCCTGATGGTCTCCGCTGAGGTGCATTTTGCATTTATAATGAGAGCCATGAGGGCTCATCTAGCCAAAAGCAACTTCTCAGCTGACTGGATATAAAAAAAGAGACTATTCCCATATTTTTATCAGGCCAGGAATCAGGAGAATATCATTGTCTTTGAGATAAAAAGGGAAAGGAATTGGTGTAGCAGGTGAGTGTATGTGGCAAGTGGGAATGCTAGTAAACACACCTGGGTGTCAGAGATGTTGAGGCTGCTATGAGTACAGCTCGTTCAGCAAAATACACAATTAGCAATACAGAAACTAAACTTTGGGGAGGTAGTTTAAACACAAAGATGACCCACCTGCATAACAGGTAGGAGAGTGATTTGAGAGATGGTGGCAGGGAATAGAAGAGCATTGTCAAGGGAGAGGCCAGCAGTCTCAGGGAGCGACTGTGTCAGGAGGCAGGGGGAGGCAGAGGGGTCCCACCCAAACCCAGGGACTGACACAAGAGACTGGGTGAATGCACGGATTCTGAATCATTACCAATGGCATTGCCAAGAAATAGGTAACAATGCCTCAACGTCTAAGATGTTTTCGAGTAAAAAAACTGGGCAATATAACTTCAGTTAAGAAATAGCAGTGTTCACTGGTAACCATTAAGACCAATGTTTCAAGGTCAGTAAGGAGTGGAAGCCAAACAGCTAATGGGTGAGTGGGGACAGCGGGCAGAGCAGTGACTCGCTCCCTGCAGGACGGTGCCACCCACGCTGGGTCCTCAGGCTTGGCGAGTGAGTGAAAGGGCACTAAGAAGTAAGGTCAAGAAATATTTTTTATTTCTTAAGAAAAATGTTGATCAATTTGAGGTATAATTGACATATAACAGCATTACATTAATTGCAGGTATACAACAAAATAATTTTATATTTGTAACTATTTCAAAGTGATGGTAACTGCAATAGTCCAGTTAACATCTGTTACCATACACAGTTACAAAGTATGGTGTTTCCTGTGAGGAGAAACAGGCAGTCCAGGCAGAAAAGTCCAGGCAGAAAGTCTTAGTTGAAGGGATGTTTCTTCTCCAAGGCCGATGGGTGAAGGGAGAAAGGGACGGACGTGTGCACATGGAGGGCACAGGTGCAAACTGCGTGACGCTCAGAAAGCAGGTGGCGTTGTTCTGAGAGGGCTCTGGGCAGAAGGACAACATGCAGAATTACGGGCACAGGTGAGGAACTCCTGACAAAGCTGCTGTAAAGAGGTGACTAAGAACTAAAAAATGGCAAACAGGACCTGAGCTGAAAGAGTGGGACAACCACGGTCACAGTGGCACATGTCTGCGTGGCTGTAAATTTCACCAGTAACGTCTCCAGATGCTGGAACATGGAAAGAGAACAGTTTCCAGGAGGTTGACGGGGAAAGCCCAGAGGACAACAGAAGGGGTGAAAGGTTAGGGTATCAGAGAGGCGTCAGTGAGCAGATGGCCAGGATGCCTGGTATGGGGACTCCCGGGACAGTCTGTGTGGGAGCCTGAGAAGGAAAAGGAGCCCAGAACCGGTGAGGCAAGAAGGGGGTATTCCGAAGATAAGGGTGTTGGCAGACAAGATAAACTTCCTAAGCCCACAGATCTCTCTGCCAAATAAAAATAAGAGATGAAAATGTTTGGAAAGTATTTTGGATATATATAGAAGGCCCATTAGTTCTAAGGAAGCAAGGCCAGTGTGCCTGCAACTTTCATCACAGAGCACAAAGAACGGGGCCACACACAGCAGGAACTTAAAAAATGCTTTGATGCTGTTGAATCAGTGATAAATCAAACACAGAACCTCAGCTACTCTCCTTTCCAGGCTCCATACATGCGCTAGCAGAGCTGGGTTGGACAGGACCATCCTGTGAAGACAGCAGTTTATGCTCAGAAAAAAAGAACTCTAAATGTTTATAGGCAAAGAAGGTTCTTAGATAAGTGAACACTCAGTCATTTGTTGCTTTCTGATGTCATGAAAATATTTCAAAAATAAAGACTACATTAGCATTTTGGTAGCGTTCACTTTTTTTATGGGTCTGGAAGGGACACTAGAGGATAAATTTGACTATCATGTTTGTGAAACTTGGTTTCATCACTAAGAAACAGTAAGTTACATTTTTAAGTGTCATATATTTTAGAAAACTGTTTTGCTATTTAAATGGTTTTCACTTACTACTCAAGATGTAACCCACTGGTCCCCTGAACTGGTGAAAGCATCAACATTCCCCAGAGAATTCTTTGAAGGGAGACTTCTGGGTTCCTGTCTCTAGAGATTCTAATTCAAAAGTCCTGAAGTAGAACCAAGGAATCCGTTTTTTTACAAAAAGTCTCAAAAGGAATACTAATGAATCTTCTGCTGGTAAGGCCTGAATATACCTAAAAAGCTGAAAACTAAACACATTGTAATTGGCACTGTGCAAACTTTAAAAGCAAATTGGCTTTGCTCAATTCCTGTTCCAGATGTAAGACAGTTTGTTGTTTCATTTGGAAATCTAATATGCACAGCTTTAATTTCATTTATTCCTCCTTAAAAATATACATAGGCCTAAAGATAATTAGGCAATAAACCAGAACTTAACTTACTACTGCGCATCTTCCTTCTTCTCAGATTTCGCCCACTGACAACCCCTCTGAGACCTCGTCGTTATGCCTGCACAGGGAAGCAGCCAGCTGCCCCTCTCCTGGGCTGTGCAGCAGGGAAAGGAAGGTGAGGTGTGGGGTCCAGGATTTAGACAACTGTTGACAAAATTCAGTGTGCTAACTCTCGATATTCTCCCAAGTATGCCACGATAGAATTTCCAGCTCTGAGATAAAAGTGATGTGTATTGGAAGAGAGGGGAAGAAAGGAAGAGCCAAGAGGAGAGGGGAAGGCAGGGTGAAGAGGGGCCAGGCAGTGGCACCCACTCAGCCCCAGTGCTGCTCTGGCCCTGGGTTAGGACCCTCTGCTTCCCAAAAACAAGAATTCATCTGAGATGTACTGAAAGGCAAGCAAGCACAAACGACCCATAGAGCAGAAAGAAAAGGAAGAAAGAAACAACCAAACAATAACAAAATCAAAGCAAATCAACACTTTAATGCTTTATTAATGACAACTGCAGAAAACTATGAACTTGGGTCAAAACTGGGCCATGTACTTGTTGAGTGCCTACGCTGAGCAGGCCTGGCAATCAGAGTGGGAACCAAATAAACACAGTTTCTGTTCTCACAGGTTAGGCAAGTACTTCCTGAGAGCTGGCCCTGATACTGTTTTGAGGCTATCACAGAGTTCTGCTTCACTAAGAAAAATCAAGCTACTCCCAGTATTTTATCAAAGCTTGACTATGTAGCTACCACATACAGTCGCAAACACTGGTGAGTATCCTGAGGGACTGACTCAGCCTTCTGTGCCTTCTGGGTTGGTTCTGATACACCCACAGTTAAAGGCTTTCATAGTGCATTCAGTAGCTTACAGGTACAGCCGTTTCAGAATCAGGCCTGTCACTCCCTTCCTGCCCTAGGCCCTCTGACATGCAGCGGAGCCAGCCCAAGAGTCCTGACAGGCTTCCAACACTGCCCTTCAGTTGGCTGGCGGCTGGGTGCCGTGTCCCTGTGACCTCAGATCGGTGGTTCTCACATTTGTCTGACTTCATATATCTTTATATTTATGTTGAACCCACGGCACCCAGGGGAACACACACCTATCTAAAGCTGCAACAAATCCTTCCTGAAACAATATTTACTCTCACAGTGCATGGTGTGCTTACATACTGTTTTTTTAAATTAAGAATTAATATTCCTTAGGGTGGTAGTTTTAGGTTTGTAGAAAAACTAAACACAAACTATAGAGATTCCCATATATCTCTCTCCTCACCTCCACTCTCCTCCATTTGCCTTATTAACATCTTGTATTAGTATAAGTCATTTTAAAATGATTGAACAGATATCGGTATGCCTTTATTGACTAAAGTCCCCCACGTACATGGTAGTTCACTCTTTGTGTTTTGCTATCGTCCCCACTTAACTCCCAGGACACGTTCCAAGACCCCGCATGGGTGCCTGGGACTCCAGACAGCACTGAACCCTGTATGTGCTGTTTCCTCCTAGACATATATGCACACCTACGATAAAGCTTAACTTATAAACTAGGCTCAGTAAGATATTAATGACAATAACCAATAATAAAATGCAACTATAAAAATATACAGTAATAAGTTATGTAAATGTGGTCTCTCTCTCTGACAACCCAGAAGGCTACCAAGTGACCAAGGGAGGGTAGACAGTGCAGAGCCAACGGATAAAGGGACGATTTGAGTCAGTGGCCTCACGGTGAAGCAGATGGCATGAGACTCCATCATATTCCTCAGAATGGCATGCAACTTAATACTTATGAGTTGTTTATTGCTGGAGTTTTCATTCAGTATTTTCCAACCACGGTTGGCCATGGGTAGCTGAAACTATGGAACCTGAACTCATGGCTAACAGGTTGGGGGACACAGCACATCCTTCAGGTTTTCACAAATGTGTGGCAGCTCTGCTGCAGGAGGACACTGTCACACGCCACCACTCCCAAACCCCGCGTTCTCCACTTGTGCACTCAGCCCTTCCCTCCCTGCGGGCACCTGGCAACCACAGACCTTTCTGTTGTGTTTCCAGGCCACAGAGCTGGAACCCTGCGGCTTGTAGCTGTTTTAGACTGGCTTCTCTCACCCAGCACTGCTCATCCACGGTTCCTCCAAGTCCTAGAGAGCTCATTCTCTCTACTGCCGAACAACATTCCATTGTATGCCTGTACTTCAGTTTGATATTACTGCACTTATTTCATCAAAGTAATTGGGTTGTAAATTAGGTAAGTGGTACATTGATTTCAGAACCTGTAAATAGGCCGTGTCTGTCATTTAAAAACTGCCGCCTAAATTATGTTAGGTACTGGCTGGACACAAAGGCGCAGACACCATGGCCCCTGTCTGAGGAGTTTAGACTTGTACTGGGAAGGAAGCATTTACATATGTGAGATACTTAGTAACAAAATGGCAATAGCAAAGCAAGTAGTAAAAACTGCAAAGAAACCAAAAGTAAAAGAGGTAGCAAATTAGGAATTCCTTAGTACTGCAGAACAACAGGCAGCTTCCATGACAGTGACAGAAACTCCAGAGGGCTGGGGCCTTTCTGTCACCTACTGATCACTTCAGAAAGTTCTGAGTTCCTTTCACGTGCCTCGGTCTCCATCTGTGATGTTTCCCTAGTGTCAGCATCTCTCTCATTGGGTGCTTATGAAATGAACCATGTACATGAACGGCTAAGAATGGTGCCTCAAGAGGCAGTCTTCCTCTATTAAATATTTAAAGCCTAATCTAGAGACTTTTTCTTATTTGAGAGCCATAAATGCAGCATATTAAAAATTATTACTAAATTAAAATAAAAAGGGGCCCAGACCACTTAAAAAATCCCAATAAAGTATATTGCATTATTCTCAGTTTTTTCAGGAATTATGTAATAACAGAGCTATCACAGTAAAAAGATAAATCTTGTAATTTCTCTCCAAGGAATGTAGAAGGAAGGATATGGATATGTTAGTGAAATTATGGACAAAAAAAGTCCCCCAAACAACCAAGGGCAGTGAAGATAGATGATATTTTAATGTAATTTTGCTTTATTTTGCAAGGCAACTTACCAGTGTAAATAATTTCTGAGGTCTAATGTCTTATCTGTCCATACTTCACATTATGGAATCAAAATGGATTTAAATTGGTTTTATCATGAGATTTAGAAACCAAAATATATTTCTGACCTGAGGGAAAAAAGTCATAGTATAAAGAGGCAATTCAGAGAGAAACAGGATTCTCAAATGCCTGTTCTGGTACCAGTCTCGATGTGAAGTTCATGGTATAGACCAACAACTCTTCCATGTTAAATCATCAGGTCCACAATGGCCTGGTCATGCTAGCCAGTCACCTGGCTCCTCAATTCCAGACTCAGCAGGGAAAAAATTCTGGAAGGGTGGTGGGTGAGATCTTGTTACCTTTCAGCTTACCTGGAACATCCCAAATTGAGTGCAATCTTACTAAAGAGTACCGTTTCATTTTCCTCAATATCCTTGTGTAAAGCTGGATAAATTATAGTGGCAACTATACAGAGAGAACAGGTATTTTTGCTTCTCTTCATGTTTCACAGTGAAGTCAAATAGCTGTCTTCAAAATTATTTATTCACTCTAATGTCATTGTGTAGAATTTTAGTGGATTTGAAATGGAATATACATATATGTATATAAATATGCCACAAAAAATGTTTACAAAAATATATCTATCTGTTGGCTTTTCTCTTCATAGTCCCTTTTTCATCCTTGACTAAGTCCTTTGTGCTAGTTTAAGCTTAGAGTGTTCTTTCCTTTTCTTAAAAATATTGACAGCAAAGACTAGTTACGTTTTAAAAGTGATTATTTTCAAAGCCAAAAATTCATAATTCTCTACCAGTCTCTTAATCTATTCTATTTTTATTTGTATTTTCCATTGCCATTTAATCCCCTTATACCTCCCTCCCCCTTGCAATCACCACACTGTTGTCTCTCTCCATGAGTCCTTTTTCCTTTTTGTTCCCACCCTTTAACAATCCCCCATCAATAGTTGTCATCCTGCTCTCCATCTATGAGTCTGTCTCTATTTTGCTTGTTAGTTCAGTTTGGTCATTACATTCCACAAATGAGTGAAATCATACAGCATTTGTCTTTCTCTAACTGGCTTATTTCACTTAGCATAATGCTCTCCTGGTCCATCTATGCTGTTGCAAAGGGTCAACTTTTCTTCTTTTGTTACAGCCCAGTAGTATTCCATTGTGTAAATACCTTAGTTGTTTTATCTACTCATCTACTGATGGACACTTGGACTGCTTCCATATCCTGGTGATTGTAAATAACACTACAGTGAATATGGGGTGCTTATGTTCTTTTGAATTAGCGTTTTGGGTTTCTTCAGATATATTCTCAGAAGTAGGATTGCTGGGTCAAAAGGCAGATCCATTTTTAAATTTTTGAGTTATCTCCATACTGCTTTCCATACTGGTTGCACTAATCTGCATTCCCACCAACAGTGAAAAAGGGTTCCCTTTGTCTCCACATCCTTGCCAGGACTTGTTTGCTGATTTATTGATGATAGCCATTCTGACAGGTGTGAGGTAATATTTCATTGTGGTTTTAATTTGCCTTTCTCTGATGATTAGTGATGCTGATCATCTTTTCATATGTCTATCAGCCATCTGTATGTCACCTTTAGAGGAGTCTATTCAGGTCTTTGCCCATTTTTTCATTGGATTGCTCTTTTTTTGATGTTGAGTTTTGTAAGTTCTTCTAAATTTTGGGTATTAACCCCTTATCAGATGTATTGGTGAATATGTTCTCCAAATCTGTGGGCTGTCTTTTTATTTTGTTGATGGTTTCCTTTGCTGTGAAAAAAAAGTTTAATTTGATGTAGTCCCATTTGTTTATTTTGTCTTTTGTTTCCCTTACCTGGGAAGCTATATCAGATAAAATATTACTATGAGAATGCCCAAGATTTTGCTGCTTATTTCTTCTAGGATTTTTATGGTTTCAGGCCTAATATTTAAGTCTTTAATCCATTTTCAATTTATTCTTATGTATGATGTAAGAAGGTGACCTAGTTTCATTTTTCTGTATGTATCTGTGCAATTTTCCCGATACCATTTATTGAATATACCATCTTTAGCTGATTGTATGTGTTTGCTTCCTCTGTCAAATTTTAGTGGACTATAAATGTATGTGTTTATTTCTGGGCCTTCTATTCTGTTCCATTGATCTATGTGGCTATTTGTACACCAGTGCCATGTTCATTTGCTTACTATGGCCTTGTAGTATATTTTGATATTAGATAGTGTGATTCTTCTTTGTTCTTTTTTCTCAGGATTGCTGTTGCTATGCAGGACATTTAGTAGTTCCATAGAAATTTTTGAAATATTTGTTAGAGTTCTTGAAATATGACAGTGGAATATTAATAGGAATTACATTGAATCTATAGATTGCTTTGGGTAGCACAGACATTTTAATGATGTTAATTCTTTCTCTCCATGAACACCGTATTTGCTTCTACTTATTTGTATCTTCTTCAATTTCTTCAGTGTCTTATAAATTTCTAAGTACAGGTCTTTTACATCCTTGGTTAGATTTACTCCTAGGTATTTTATTCTTTTTGAAGCAATTGTGAATGGAATTGTTTTCTTAATTTCCCTTTCTGTTAGTTTATTATTGGCATATAAAATGCAACTGAATTCTGTGTATTAATTGTGTATCCTGCCATTTTGCTGAATTCATTGATCAGTTCTAATAATTTCTTGGTGGAATCTTTGGGGTTCTCTACATGAAAAATCATGATATCTGTATATAAAGATAGTTCACTTTTGTTTTCCAATTTGGGTGCCTTTTATTTCTTCTTCTCTGATTGCTATGGCTAGGACTCCCACTTTACTGTGAGTTTTTATCATAAATGGGTGCTGGATTTTATCAAATGATTTTTCTGCATCTATTGATAAGATCATGTGTATTTTATCCTTCATTTTGTTTGTGGGATGAATCCCATTTATTTATTTGTGCATGCTGTACCAACCTTGCACTCTCAGAATAAATCACACTTGATCATGGTGTATGATCTTTTTGATGTATTACTATATTCAGTTTGCTAATATTTTGATGAGGTTTTTAGCATCTACATTCTTCAAAGATATTAGCCTGTAATTTTCTTTTTTTCTGCAGTGTCTTTATCCAGTTTTGGAATTAGCATAATGCTATCCTTATAAAATGAGCTTGGGAGCTTTCTCTCCTCTTAAATTTTTTGAAATAGTTTGAGAAGGAGAGGTGTTAGTTCTTCCTGGAATGTTTGGTAAAATTCATCTGTATAGCCATCTGACCAGGGCTTTTGTATGTTGGGAGGGTTTTTTTTCTTGCTTTAATTACTGCTCCAATTTCACTAGGTGCAATCTATCTATTCAGATTCTCTGATTCTTCCTGATTTCGTTTTGGAAGACTGTATGTTTCTAGGAATTTAACCATTTTGTCCAGGTTGTCCAATTTGTTGGTATATAGTTATTCATAGTGATTTCTTACAATCCTTTGTATTACTTTGGTGTCAGTTCTTATATTTCTTCTTTATTTCTGATTTTATTTATTTGGGCCCTCTCTCTTTTTTTCTTAATGAGCCTGGTTAAAGGTTATCAGTCTTGTTTATCTTTTCAAAGAACCAGCTCTTGGATTCATTGATCTTTTGTATCATTTTTAGACTCTATTTCATTTATCTGATCTTTATTATTTCCTTACTTCTACTTATTTACACTTTGTTTGTTGTTATTTTCATGTTTCTTTAGGTGTAAGTAAGTTTAGATTGTCTATTGGCACTTTTTTTTAGATAGGCCTGTAATGTTATGAATTTACCTCTTAGGATTGTTTTCCCAGTGTCCCACAGATTTTGGGTTGTTGCATCCTCATTTTCAATTGTTTCACAGAATCTTTTGATTTCTTCCTTGATCTTGTTGTTTATTCATTCATTGTTTATTTTTGAAGATTATTTATTTATTTATTTTTAGAGAGAGAGGAAGGGAGGGGAAAAGAGGGAGAGAAACATCCATGTGTGGTTGCCTCTCGCACATCCCCAACTAGGGACCTGGCCTGAGATCCAGGCATGTGCCCTAGACTAGAAATTGAACCAGGAACCCTTTGGTTTGCAGGCCAGCACTCAGTCATACCAGCCAGGGACTCATTCATTGTTTAATAACATGTTATTTATTTTATGTGTCTTTGTGTATCTTTCATTGTTCTTTTTGTGATTCATTTCTACTTTCATAGCATTGTGGTCAGAGAAGATGCTTGATATGATTTCAATCTTCTTAAATTTATTGAGACTTGTTTTGTGTCCTAACATGTGGTCTATCCTAGAAAATGTTCCATGTGCAGTTGAAAAGTATGTATATTCTGCTGTTTTGGGGTAAAATGCTCTGAAGATATCAATTAAATTCCTTTGATCTAGTGTGTCATTTAAGGCTGCTGTCTCTTTGTTGATTTTCTGTCTGAAAGATCTATTCCATTGAAGTCAATGTGGTGTTAAAACACCCTACCATGACTGCATTTCTGTTGATCTCTCTCTTTATGTCCATCAAGGTTTGCTTTCCATATTTAGGTGCTCCTGTGTTGGGTACATAAATATTTACTAGAATTATATCCTCTTGCTGGATTATTCCCTTTATCGTTCTGTAGTGTCCCTCTTGTCTCTTACTGTAGTCTTTGTGTTAAAGTCTATTTTGTCAGATATAAGTACTGCTACCTCAGCTTTTCTGTTCCTTTCCATTTGCATGAAATATCTTTCTCTATTCCTTTACTTTTAGTTTGTATGTATCTTTCAATCTAAGGTGGGTCTCTTGGAGACAGCATATACATGAGTCTTGTTCTCTTATCCATTCAGCTTCTCTGTTTTTTGGTTGTAGCAATTAAGCTATTCACATTTAAGGTGATTATCCTACATATTTATTGCCATTTTATTTTTAATGTATTTTCCTCAGTTTTTCTTTTTCTTTTTCTTCTTCTTAAAACATTTCCTTCAGCCCCTGGCTGGTGTAGCTCAGGGGATTGAGCTCGGGCCTGCAAACCAAAGGGTCTCCAGTTTGATTCCCAGTAAGGGCACATGACTAGGTTGCCAGCCAGGTCCCCAGTAGGGGATGGGTGAGAGGCAGTTACACATTGATGTTTCTCTCCCTCTCTTTCTGTCTCCCTTCCCCTCTCTCTAAAAATAAAGAAATAAAATTTAAAAAAAACATGCCCTTCAACATTTGTTGCAGTACTGGTCTGGTATTAACAAACTCCTTTAGCTTTTTGTTGTCTAGGAAGCTCTTTATTTCTCCTTCAATTTGAAATGATAGTCTTGCTGGGTAAAGTAGTCTTGGTTGTAGGTCCTTACTTTTCATCACCTTGAATATTTCATGCCAGTCCTTTCTGGCCTGAAATGTTTCTGTTGAGAAATCAGATGACAGTGTAATTCAAGCTCACATGTAGGGGACTACCAGCTTTGCTTTGTGGCTTTTAGAATTCTCTCCATGTCTTTAAGCTTTGCCATTTTAATTATGATGTGTCTTGGTATGGGCTTCTCTGGGTCCATCTTGTTTGGGACTCTCTGAGATTCCTGAACTTATGTGTCTTTTTCTTTCACCAGATTATGCAAGTTTTTGTTTATTATTTCTTCAAATAGGTTTTTGATCCCTTGCTCACTCTCTTCTCCTTCTGGTATTCCTATAATGTGGATGTTGCACCCTTCATGTTGTCCCAAAGTTTTCTTAAGCTCTCCTTATTCTTTTTAAAATTTTTTGGCTGCTCTTCTTAGGTGTTTTTTTTTTTCCACCTTGTCTTCCAAATAACTGATTAGATCCTCTGCTTTGTCCAATCTACTATTTATTCCTTTCAGTGTTTTTTATTTCAGATATTGCATTCTTTATTTCTGACTGGTCCTTTTTTTTTTGTCCTTATCCATGCTGTTAAGTATCCTTGTAGTCATTACTCTAAACTCTATCTGATAAATTGCTTACCACCATTTCACCTAGTTCTTCTTCTGGAGGATTCTCTTGTTCTTTCATTTGGGGTCTGTTTTTTTTTGTTGTCCCATTTTGCCTGCCTCTGTGTGTGTTTCTATGTTTTAGGTAAAACTGCAAAGTCTCTGGTGCAGACCTATGTCAGATGCTGCCTGTGACTGGCTGTGGGCAACCTGTTTGGAGCTCTCAATGATTCGTAGCTTGTGGCTCCCTCTGCTGGGCCTGTTTATGTGCAGAAAGAACTAAGGTCTACACCAAGACCATCTTTTATCAGCACCAAGACCTGGGGAGGGTCAGCTAAAGCCTCAGAACTCCCAGAGATCCGCCTTAGTTGTTAAACTTAATCACTGAGATAACCTCTAGCAGTGCTCCTCAGCAGCCCAGCTTAAGCTCCATAGGTGAGGCAGAGTAATTCCTGCAGGTGGGGCTATTGCTTCACATCAAATTGTTGCCACTTGAAGGGGAGTGATCTGACCAAGAAGGTTGGCTCCTGCAGTATGGGGAATGACTCAGCACAGGGATCCTGGTGGCTGTTCCTTCAGTTCTCTCCTCAGAGTCACCAACCCCCGACTCTCCTCATGAGTCTCTAGTCCACACTGCACCCCCTCTGCCAGAGCCCAGAGTAAGTAGCTGCAAATGGAATTTTGTGTGTTGTCTCTTTAAAAGGCTCTGTGCATCTCCAGGCATCTCTCCTTGGTGGACAGAAACCCTGCTTCTCTACATAGTTGGATGTTATCTGAGTTCCTTTCCCAGGTCTGGTGCTATAGGCTGGGGAGCCCAACTTGGGGTTTAGACACCACACTTCTCAGGGGGAACCCTCATGCCACTGAAATATCCCTACAGATCTTCAGCTGCCACCTATGGGTGCCCAGCCAGCTCTCTTGTGCCTCCTCTGCACTCCCTACCAGTCATGTTGTGGTGAAGTGGTTTCTTTTTTCTGTCTTTGGTCATAAGGCTTCTCTTTTTATATACTTGGTTTCTCAGGATGATTTCTCTACAATTTAGTTGGAATTCCAGTTTGGTCCTGGGAGGAGGTTAGTATAGCCTTACTCCTCTGCCGTCTTGGATCCTTGTGAGCCTCTGCTAATCTATTTTAAAATCCCAAAATTTTAAACTATTGCTATAGAAGAAAATAACTCTTGATGTGTACAATTATCAAAATCTTTTTTAAAATGTGCCTTTTAGAAAAAAAGTATACTTACTTAGAAAAAAGTAATTTTAATACAAAAATGTTTCTACTAACAGTTTTTTTAATCTCATATAAGTAATATTTGTTTATTATGGAGAGTTTGAATGGAAGAAAAAGTAAAAACATTTTAAAAGTCATAATAATCCCAACATCAACATTTTTGTTAGTTCTCTTTATTTGCATGTCTTAATATTTGGTTTTATGATAAAAGGGATGGCATTAAGTGAATTGTTTCATTTCATATTACTTGGGAAGTCTTTAAAGACTGTCCATTTAGGAATGTCCTTGTGGACTGTTTCAAAGGATTACACTAATGTCATGACTGAATGTGCAGGTTAATGAACTAACTTTGGAGAAGTCAGGGGGCACCAAGTTTGGGGGTGACTGGGAAGAAGGCAGCTAAAATCATAAGGGTAAAAATTTATACCACATCATGAGGACACTAAAGTATGTTTAATTTTGGACTCTATGAAAATGTCTTGAAGCCAAGGAGCTCAAAACGCCTTTCCTAGAAGGGCAAAGATAGATGAATATATCTATCCATTCAACAGATGGAAAAACCCATTTCAGCCAATAGTCCAGGAGGTCAAAGAAGAAACTAGAGTTTTTGATGCAGTCTTCAGCTCCATTGTTAGAACTTGTAAATTTTTGTAAGAAACTAGAAAGTTTGACTTTTGCTTGGTCAGTTGGCTTGCAAAAATACTGAGACAGGTTCACATTTTGGCTAAAAAGTTTGCAGCTGTGTAATCACTGGGGTTTGGGAGACCTTACTATACTTGGTTCAGCTCTTGAATGCCTTTTGTGATCAAGACAATAAAACTTATAATTAGCAAACTACCATAAGTTTCAGAGTATGACACATGAATAGAATTCTTCCTTTATCTCTTTCCCTGCACAGGGACATAAAAATAGAACAAGTAACCAGTATATTAATTCTACTCAAACTGAGTTTAAAAATATATTAAAAGAAGGAACTTGGCAAGAGTAATGTTCAGTATAAAGTGAATGATATTTATTTCCTGTAATAATGAAGCTTGTTGCTGATATGAGAGTCAACCAAAACCTGTTAGGAAAGGTGTTTGTTCCCAGCTGTCCTTTCCTTTCCATCCCCAGTGTTAAAATCAAGACCCAGACCTTATTATTTTTCCTAGGCCACTAAAATATCTCCTTTGATTTAGTCGCCCTACTTATTCCTGATTTAAACCAACACACATGGATGCCAGGGAAATGTTCTGAAACATATCCCCAATTGTGTCAGTTCCTAACTCAAAACAATACCTGACTGCCCATCAAGGAGAGTCAGGAACTGAACAGTTGCAGTCCTTCCAATTCTGATCCCCACTGACTTTTACAAACCTTTCCCCTTCACCAGTCTGGAGCTCCCAGAGGGGATTCTCTGAGCCTCCTTTACATGCATGTGTTAAGCTGGCTGGGCTCTGTTCCTTCTTGTGCTGTTTCCTCCAAGAAGACTGCAGATCCCTCTCCAGATTCTATCCATGCCCAGGCCAACCACAGGCATCTTCTCTCCCAGATGCCTTGCTCACCCCATCCAGGGGCAATCACTCCTTCTTCTGATGCTCCTGAGACCCTGGCCCCAACTTCATCTTGCTCTTTAAGTGCATGCATCTCATATTCTGCTCCAGCATAAGGTAAAGAGCACAATGCTGAAGAATCCCTGGTATGCCTATATCTTTCTTAAAAAAAGGATTTTCTGGAAGTTACTACATGCAGAGGACTCTGTCTCTGATGGCAGATGATTTGGCTGTGTCTCCATCTCCTCCTGTCACAGAAGGATGGCCATACCCATTCTTGATGTCACTGATCATTATAAGTGATGTAATTCAGCATTTCAGCCACTTAGCCTCTCTTCTTAAAATGTCACAAACAGCCTTTAATGTCTCCTAGCTTAAAAAAAACTCTCACTTGCTCCCAGATCCCAGCTCTGCAATGTTAACCAGACCTACCACCATGCATGTCTCTCCTCCCTTCTAAGGTCAAGCTTGCCTGTGGAGGTGTCTCTGCCTCCCACCTCCACTCTTCACATCCAGTTCCATTTTCAACCCTTCTCCACATCACACTTACATTTTTCCAACTGCCAGTATTTTTATAATACACATTGTACTACTCTGATAATCAAACTATATAAAAACATATAATATACTATTATATATGCCACCACACACACACCCCACACCCCATAACAAAAATTCTGTGACTCATTGATGGTTTGTGTATGTTTATGTTATATCACAAATTCCAGAATATCACGAATTTCTGTATCAGTTTTGTCCTTTCCTCATTCTTGAGACTGAAAACTTCTCTTCTTTTGACTCTTCCAGATTATTCTGTGCAGATACACACTCATGACAGGTCAGCTCTGTGCCGGTGGAATCTCTTCCTTGTCAACAGTCTACCAACTGCTTCCATTTTCTCCCTCTCACCATGGTTGGAGCTCTTCCTTGCTGCCCCCTTGTCCCTTCTGCTCGCTACTCTTCAGAAATCTGTGCTTTGGCCCTCTCAGACTCACGTGCAAGAGGAAAGAGCACTGGCTGCCTGCTCTCAGGGTGTTTCCATCTGAACAGCTGGCCACTCTGCTGCTGTCCGCACCCAGAGAGACCTCTCCTCTCCTCCGCTGCAGGTGAAGACACACAGCCCCTGAGATGATGGCTCTCAAGGAGCATGTGGAGGAAGCTCCTTTAGATTTGGGGGAAGAGGGCAGGACATCGTTGCAGCTCAGTCAGGATCTTGCAGCAGGAAGAGGTGCCCCTGAGCCTGAGAGGCTGGGATGCAGTCTGGCCCCTTGGAGCATTTCATTTCAGGGTAGAGAGCAGCATGGGAGTTAAGAAATGTGAGGGATGCAATCTGAGATAAAAACCAAATCACATGGTAAGAAAACTAGTTCTTTTTTTCATTTTAAGTCAATGGAGAGTCTGATTATTTCAAATAATGAAATGGTTAATATGTATCGAAGGCTTACAATGTGCAATTTATTATCTTTAGAAGGCTCCCATGAGGCAGGTGCTGGGGTTTTTTTTTCTCTCTATTTTATAGATAAGAAAACTTAAAGGAGTAGAAGTTAAGAATTGCTGAAAGTCACACACTAGGAAGTGACTCAATTTGAATTATGATTAGAGTTTCATTTCAGCAAGATAAAGGGGTAAAGGAATTTGTCAAGTTTCTTGGGTGTAGCTGGTTAATGCATACAGGGCAGGACAGAGGGGCAGAGGTGGTAAAGGGGGCAGCTCAGCTTCACCTTTCCAACATGAGGGTACAGGCAGAAACCATGTGGCGTTGTTTTTAGATATGCAGATGTGGGCCAGGGGATGATGGAGCTGCAGGCAGAGAGGTGAGGGTCATAGTGCAATGGACAGCAGCCAGGGCACCCTCAAAAGAGGGATTTGTGATGGGTCCAGAACTTGGGGTGTCCAGGAATTTTAAAATATAGGGTACCTTTACCCCCACAAGTGTGAACTGGGGGATGGGACACATGGAGCAGGGCAATTGAGTTATTTTGCATCTCAACAGTTGGCCAGCTTCATACCAGCTATGCAAAAATGGTTATTTTGCATATCTATAATTGCTGGCTAGCTTCATAGATATGTTAAGTAACTTTGGACCTGATTTGAGCCAGGGAGATGGGGGTGACTTCAATCCATGACAAAACTGTGAGGCACCTCCCCCTGGTTAGAGCTCCTGTGTGAAAACTTAGAAATGGTTTGCTTCACACCATGGGGCCACACCTGCCCAAACTAAATGGGAGCCCAGAAAGGCTGGAAAAATATGGGAATGCTGGCAGGTGTAGCCAATGGTGGGAGGAGTTGGAAATCGGGATGCAGAGAAAGATTCACACCAAGATTTAAACCCAGGTGCAGCAGCCATGCTGGGGGGGAGCATGTGGTTTTGGAGGCTAATCACGCAGTTTTGGGGCTCCCTTAACCACAGGGGTTAGGAAGCAGGAAAGCAATATGTAGCAGCGATGCAGAACTCTCTCTTAGCAGTTTGGAAGAACGCATGAGAGATGTTGTGGGAAGGAAAGAGGTGAAAAGATTTTTGCTGGTGGGCCATGAGGAGGTGCCGTGTGGGTTTGAGTTAAGAACTCGATATCACAGCAGCGACACAGCTGATGGTGCTGGGAACCATGGGAGGCCTGCCAGCTGAGCATAGATTACTGGGAAGAACCAGGAGCTAGCCAAGCCACGAACTTCTATTTTTTTTCCTGAGAAACGGTACCCCTGACTGGCCTGACTGGGCAAAGAGGGGAAGGAAGGACTGTGTGTGGGGGTGTGTTTCAAGGGACTTTGAATATTTAACAGTAACATTCTGCCATCACCCTAAACCTGTATAACTTATGAATAAATAGTTCCTTTCCTTTTCACCAAACTCTGGCACTGAGAGCCTCTAATTAGAAATTCCAATTCCTAAGGGTGGTGGGCAAGGCAAACCTAGTACAGAGGGACCTTAGGAGGGGGACGTCCATTTGGTGACAGTATCTTGTCCCCACCACCATGGGACTGTTCTGTAACAATAGTTTAAGCCTGGAAGTTGGCTGAATGAAGAAGAAAAGAATCTGAACCGAACTTTGGTGAACGGGGAAGGGATTTTCTCATAAGCAGTAAACAGAAGAAGAGAAAGAAAGAAAGGAAGGAAGGGACAAGATTGGAAGGGGGGAGGGTGGGAGAAGTGCTCTGATGAGGAGCGGATATGAAGAGGGTCAAGGAAAGGGAGGGTCCTTGGAATCCAAGGAAAGAGAATTTTATAAAGGTCAGTGGTAACAAAATTTTCAGAGAAATCAAAAAAGTTCAGGGTCAGGAAGCAGCCAATGAATGCATAAATAAGTGGAACAACAAATTGATGTTTGTCTCTCTCTCTCTTTCTCCTTTCTTCAAAAATCACTTTTTAAAAAGGTTAAGGGTGAAAACTTGTTGGAGTTTATCAGGCAGGAGGTCTTTGCTCCTTTTGGCAACTGCAGTTCTACTGAAGAAGTGGAATCAGGGGCCACACCGCCTGGGTGGGGCAATAAGAACAGGGTCCCAGACAGGGAGGAAGAGAGGGGAGAAGTCAGAAATCACAACAAAACCCAGACCCAGGTGTTGAGTGCTCTTTTATGATTTGAAACCATTATACATGTACATACAAAAGGCAAAACAGCAAAATAACTGAAACATATGAAGACATGGGAGGGGGACACACAGCTGCATAGCAGGAAGGAGCCTGTGGCCACTGGCCCAGCTCCTGCTGCCGCCTAGTCTCTTCAGTCTCCAGTCCCTTCTTCCTGATCAAAGTTATCTGTGTATTTTCCCACTTCAATCTATTTTCACATGGTGTTACTCAGTGTATTTTCCTGCGCCTGCCCTTTCAGTGGTATCCTGTTAATTTTAAGACAAAATGCAAGTTCCTTGAAAAACACAAATTCCTTCTCACTCCAGTCTTACTGTCACAGGGATTCCTGGAGCCTACTGCCACAACCCACTCCCTGGGGTCTGACACTGTTCCTTGCCTCCACCTGAACCAGGACCCCTTGCCATGCCTTCTGGTTTCTTTATGCCCACATGGATCCTACCTTTCTTACAGAGGGGAACCTCTATGACCTGGGGCCTTATAAAAGTTCTCCCTTTTAGCCCTGGCTGGTGTGGCTCAGTGTGGGCCTGCAAACCAAAGGGTCACTGATTTGATTCCCAGTCTGCTGCATGTGCCTGGGTAGCAGGCCAGTTCCCCAGTAGGGGACAAGTGAGAGACAACCACCCATTGATGTTTCTCTCCCTCTCTTTCTCCATCCCTTCCCTGATCTCTGAAAATAAATAAATAACACCTTTATAAAAAAAGTTTTCCCTTTTATTCTACCTTGTAATGTCATGAACACACCAAACATGTTCCAAAGCTTCTGTATGTTTATCAGTGTGGAAAGCATCAAAGATATAAACACCCAAGGAAGAACCCATGATAACCACGGGGTTACAATCCCTTTGGTAATTAAAGTGCTTGGTTACATTACTTAGATCAGGTCTTGTATGTGACACTTAAAACATTAAAATAGTATCTGCGTGGCTTGTCATCAACACTGACTGCAAGCTTTGCAATGAGAGAGGCCATGCAGCCTCAGCCCAGAGTCCCATTGGACTCTCTCTCTCAGGAATGTGAATTGAGTAATTTTTGTGTTGGAAGGAAAATTAGATAGTTTGCAGTGTCAGAAAAATAAGAAACTCTAAATTAATTTTCATTTTTTCCCAATAATATGCTGGAATATAAATATGGCACTTCCACAAGCTTTGCCTTTTATCACATTATGAGGGTTTTTTTCAAAGCACTCTTATGTGGGTTTTGAGTGTATTTCGTACCTTTGTATGCATAATGTGTGCTGTTTGTGCTATGGCTGTCTCTCTCATTTCCACATTCATTTCTATAGTGTTTTCATTGGAAGCCTAAGAGCTTTCTCATTTCTCTTGGAATGTGATTTAATATCTCCACATGATGGAACTGTGTCTAAATCCCTGTTTCAGTTAAAAAGTATAACCTACTAACTCCAAATGTGGATTTTTATGAAATTAAACATCTCTGTCAGTTCACCTGAATGCTATAGTTTTCTATGGCTGCTCTTCTGTTGTAAGTTTTTATAGTCAGCCCATAAAATTTCTTTCATTTTTGATGTCCATATTCTGATATTATTTATATTTTGATAATGCAATCTACTTATTTTTGCACTTTATTTCTTTTGTATATACCATAATATGAATATTTGCTTCCCAAATGCTCTTTTTATTTAAAAATACTGTCTGTGGTTCTCTTATTTATTTTGTTACTTATGTGAATTTCCTTTTTCTTTTAGTGCAAATGTTCTTCTGAAAATGTAAGCATATTTTTAATGTATTCCTTTCAGTTGGGTGATTTCTGAAAACTGTAGCCTTTTCATCTAGTCCCATATACTGTATTACTGTCTTGCTAGAGAACTATTAGACATATGACTTCTACCTCGTGGGCCTTTTTTGAAGCTAATTCTAGGGCTTTCCTCCCACCAGGCTGCACAGCCCTGGTATACAGGGCACACACCCATGCCCTAAGACCCTGTGTGGCCTGCAGGGCCCAGGGTAGGTGTCAGTCCTCATAGGCAGGCAAGGCTGAGCCCTGTTTAGTGCTGAGCTCCAGGTCTCACAGACCGCAGGCATGATGAGGACACCTGGCATCTGCCACTCCTCCATGATGCTCTGAGCACAGGCAAGGTAGGCTCTACCACCTGGATATCAGGGTCAGTGCCCAGACACGGGTTGTGGATAAAGGGCTGTGAGCTGACAGAGAACTGGGAGACCCAGTTGTCCACGGGCCACGGTGTAGAATTGGGAAGAATAAAGGGCATGAAGGACCCAGACTGGAGCATTCCAGGGCTGAGGACAGTGCTCCGTAGCAGGCCCACGTGTCCATCTCCACCTAAAGCAGATCCTTCTGTCTGGTGCTGCCCTGAGACTCAGGCAAAGGGGCCCCTGGGCATGCCAGCCTTGCACCTCAGAGTGGTCAGGGTAAGGCCCAGCCTTCCGGGAGTGTCAGAGCTGCGCCCAGCCTGCTGAACCAGCCTCTCCCTTAACAGGCATGGCACACGCTTCTGCTAGAGAAGCACTCTGTCAGGGCTCCTCTGGCTTTTCTCTGGCCATGACCCTCTCCAAGTACAATCCCATGACGAGTCAGGGTCCTCCTAAATTAGGTTTCATATCTTCAGGTCCCCAAAATCCATTGCTCAAAGGCCCAAGCCCATTTCCCTCTGGGGGATTCGACAGCTTCCTTCAGTGTACCCTGGACCCCAACAGGTGGCCAAAGACAGCTGTGACACTGAGGGGAGGAGGTGTGTTGACCTGTCAGGTGGAGGGTCCATAGCACACTCTGAGTGTGAGACCCACAGAGGAGCAGGAAGAGCAAGGGGTGGGGATGGCCCAGGGCCTCCAGTTATACTTCTGCTCCTGGTCCCATAGGTACGGCCCAGGCCACCTTTGCCTATGCGAAGCTGAGGTGCCCTTTCAGTGGGGTCTGAGCCACATGCTGGCTGACAGCTATTAATGTTTAAAATGACTGATACTAAGAAGTTAGGTCGGATTCTAAAATCATCTGACTTATCCTAAGAAATTTCAACATTACATTTGTCAATGAAAGTAATAGCTGTTACAGGCTTTAAATATAGTTTCAATTGAAGGACACTTCTGAATGACTATAAAAAAAGATTTAAGTTTTCTATCATCTACTTATCCTTCTGAAGCACTGCAGGGGCAGCGACTGTCAGGGACACCACTGATCAAGACTTGCAGGACACTATGTTTTAACAGAACACCTGATCTTCAAGAAAAATACAGTATGTGAATTCACACTTCTCATTAAGATATTTGAAAATACTGTATTTCATAATTTTATACAAATTCAATACTTAGTATTCTCTCCAATACTTTTATTTTTTCTCCTTTTAATACTAAGAAATGCTTTGATTTTTTCACAAAATGCCACATAGATGCCCCAACATGCCATACAGATGCCCCCAAATTCTAATTTACCCACGCACCCTTCAAACATTGCATTGCACAGTGACATTAGAGACGGGAGAAGCAGGAGGCAGCCCGACGCGAGTCGACAGCGGGGCGGAAGGGCAGCGCGCCCTCTGTGGCAGGGCTCTGCTCACAAACACCCATTCCTGCTGACTTTTATTTGAAGTGTACCCTTTCATAGTCCCTTCCTCCATACAATTGTAAAAACAGATTTTTCCCTCTAGAGATCAGCTTCAAACTTTTTCTTCAACATTTTCCTAACGTACAATTATCATATTCCAAAGACCCAAAAGTGCTGTCAATGTCACCAAGATAAGAATGTAAATATTTTATAAACAGCTGTCAAATCTTACTTGGCAGGAAACAAAAAGCTCCCAATTCTGGTAACCTAAGCTCAAGGCTACCTGATTTAACTGACAGACGAGACGTTTTTCTAGCTTCCCTGTTCCACTTTAGTCTGCCTGCTCTGGCGCGCTCGAGACTGTCCAGCACTGGGACGACTCCCGGGAGACTGGGGCACTGTCTGAAGCGCATGCGCAGGCGCGGGGCACTGGGACTGAGCGCTCCACGCCGCGTTTCCACACTTAACTGCGTTTGCAATATCTGTTACTAACACAGGCTAAATATTGGCATTAAGGGAATTGAGACCCCCTTTTTCAAGGCAAAATTTTGCTCTTTAATAATTTTTCAGTTCAAAAATTTATTATTTCTTTCTTTTGGACCTTCATTCAACACCCATTTCTGACCATCATGCGTCAGACTTACTTAGCTAATACTTTGCTGTAAGACCCAAGACCTAGCGCTGTTACCGGACACCACAGCTCAGAAACGCCACCGGTGAAAACCCCCAGCAGCGGGGCGGGGCGGGGGTCGGGGAGGACTGGCTGCTGTTGCTGTGGGCACCACTGTCTGCCCATCTTCCCAAAATTTTGTTTCTATTTTCCTCTATTTTTCACCCATCATTCAGTCTAAGCAAAAGGCATATTGGGGACACTTGTAACTATCGTTTAATTTCTGTGGGGATGTTTGGCATTTTCTTCCCCTGCATTCGCTCATTCAGTGTCCACATGTCACCAACCTGCAGGGGACAGCTGTCCTCACAAGCTCCTTGGAGTCAACGGTGATGAACAAGAAAAAGGCCTGCCCTCGGGAACTTTCATCATACTATAGCACGAGAGAAACAAACTAGAAACAAATGTGGCCAAATTATTCACATCCTGCCTAAATCCCTTAAGCCATAAGCAGTGGGCAAAAGTAGGCGTACAGCTGTTCACATGGAAAAATAATACAATAATTATTAAATAATAATAATACAAGTATAAACTGTTTTGTGTACTCACAACTGTGAATGTACTTTTGCCCACTCCTGTATATATAAGTATTTTTTCCATGGGGGTATTTTAATATGCCTTAAAAAATGCTTGTTTTTAAAAGGAATTACTTTTGGGTGTCTGGGCTAGCACTCATTTTGAAAGTGTGCTACCAAAGGCTATGGCCATTGAGCTGGGAAGTAAAGGCCGGGGGCAGCGATGCCAGGCCCGGGGGACAGACATGAGAGAGCAGTCATGGAACAGAGAGAAAGACAGGGACCTGAGGGAGGGAGTGCGAGAGAAAGTCCAGGCAGAAGCCATGTGGTAGGCCCTGTCAGTCATGGTCACACGCCTGGGCTCCTGGGCTCCGCTCCCACTGCCAAGGAAGGAGGCGTGGTTGGAGCAGGTCTCAGATGGGTCAGTGACATGGTCAGATGTGCGTCCCCAGATGGGCTTGGCATGGCAGGAATGGAAGCCAAGACCACCAGGGAGCACACGCAGTTGTCCAAGCAAGACAGAATGATGGACTTGGAGTAGGGTCAGGACAGAAGAGGCAGAAAGAGATAAAGAGATTCAGGGTATATTTGACAGCAAGGAAGGGGCATAACAGCGATGTGTGGGTTCAAGGGCCAAAAAGAGGACGTTTGCTTCAGGAGACAGAGCATTTCCCTGCATTAGCAGAGGAGGCCCAGCGGATTAATTGTTAATTTAGGATCTACATGCTCACCCTAGGCAGTGTAGTTCAGTGGGTTGGAGCATTGTCCTGTAAACTGGAAGGTCATGGGCTCGATTCCTGGTCAGGGCACATGCCTGGGTTGAGGATTGGGTCCAGGCCGGAGCACATCTGAGAGGCAACCAATCAATATTTCTCTCCCTCTCTTTCCTTCTCTCTAAAATCAATGAGATGTCCTTGGGTGAGGATTAAGGGAAAAAATAATATCTACACCCTCAATTTACAAATGCGGAACAAAGGTCCAGAGAGGTGAAAAGCTCCTTTAAGTGCTCAGAGAGCTGGCTGTCACCTGCATTTCCCCTCTGGAATTTTCCAGGCCACAGAATTTCCCATTTCCCAGCACCTTCCTCTCTGACTCAGCTTAGTATCTAGTCAATATCTTGCATGACTTTCTCTGGAGGGGAATTTTATTAATAATTTATCTTTTACCTGTATTTTTCTGAACATAATAAGTATGAGTTAAGTAGTGGAGACTGTTAGAAGGAGAATATTTAATATTAAGACTGCAGGTTAAAGCTGAGTTTTGGAGGCCATTCTTTGACCATTAGTTCTGAACTTTTGTTTCCAAAGAACAAAAACCAAAAGAAGAAACTTGAAATTAACATGTCCTTCACCTGCTTTCATAGGCAATTCCAATTTGTCCTGATTTCCCCAAACCAAGGATTTCTCTTCCTTTTTAACAACATGGGCTAGCGTTTGCTCAGCTTTGTAACATGGGCTAGCGTTCGCTCAGCTTTGTAAATGGATGATGATGGCAATAGTATCACTGAGGAGCACTGAGGGCTTAGTGAACTGATGGTGCCACCAACTTCTGTCAACCATCCTCAACAGCAGCGGGCACTGAGGAAGCAGACCTCAGGGACTGCACCCAACAGAGCCACATTCAAAGCCCACCTCTGGCACTTGGCTCATGGGACAAAGTTCTTAGCATTGCAAAGCATCAGTCCCGCTCTCTGGGTGGCACTTCGCCTGGCAGCAGTGTGCGTAGGTTTCATTGGGCACAGGGCATGTGTCGGCATGACACGCTGTGAGTGCCGGTGAGTCAGCTATGCACTCGTTGGCTCTGCGCCTGCCGAGACCCACAAGGAAGGGGTTATCAGACTGACATCACAGAAAATCTGACGTGTGGCTCCCTGCACATGAGAATGACATCAAGGACATGAGCTCCTGTCACCTTTCTGCTCCAGTTCCCTGACTGTGGCTTCTGTCTTTGTGATTACGAGCTGGGGGCTGTGCTTTGCATTAATCATGCATTTTACTGTCTGTGTTTTATGATGCTTTGACATCTTCAAAGACTGCTGGCCAGGGAGAGACTGCCCCTCCCAGGGCTAGCCAATTCTTAAGAGACTGCAAAGGCCCTGGCTTAGTGGCATCTTTCACATGTGAGCCTGAGTCTACAGTCACAGCCGCTTTCTTATCCAACTCACACACACCAAGTTAATACTTCCCTGCCCTAACTCACCCAGGGCAGGGACCTGGCAACCAGAGTCCCCCTTGGAGCCCAGAGCCCACTGACACGATTCTAATGGGCGGTCCTAGGCTGCTTTCCCAGCCTGCCTTGCACTTCCTGTGGAAACTCCCAGTGAAGACTCTGACCTAGGCTTTCTCTTCATTCCTGTCCTCTGCCTATGCCCACACTGGGTGCTTCCCCTCAGTGGCACACTGTGCCCCTGTCTCAGAAATAGTAACTAACAAGTTCTTCTTTCAATTGCATTGCCCCTGTGTCATCACTTGGTCACATTCATAAATTAAAACCTTGCAGCTACAGACTTTAAAAGAGCTTGCCAGGTAGAAAGATGAGGTAATAACAAAAGATGGTTTTCCAAAAATAGTGTCCTCTGGAGGCTCTGCTCCCCCAGGGCCAGCAGTTGGAGCTCACTCTCCACAGCTGGGCAAGGAGGCAGGGAGGGCAACGGGTTTTAAATTAGGCACTCTACTGTCCTTTAGCACATCACGATTGTTTTAGGAAGGAAGAAGGGGAGGACAGATACTGGGTGGTCTATTAGCCCTGTCTGCTGAATAGAGAAAGGACTATTAATGAGGACATTAAAAACAGATTGAGCTTTGTCATAATGTTGCTCTTTTGTATATCCACAATCAGGTTTTCTATAGCATTCTAACCAATGCAGTTTAAATCAAAGAATAATGTTTGAGTTTCTATGAATGAGACAAGCTATGAGGTCCCATATATGCTAAAAATCCAACCATTTTGCAGTACAGTCACACACTATTAACAGCATGATAGATTCTGAGTGACGCGCATTGGGCGATTCTGTCATTGTGCCCCCATCACAGAGACACTTCCACACATCGGGGTGGTGCAGCCAACTGCACACCTGGACCGCACATAGCCTGTCACTCCTGAGACTCCAGCCTGTGCAGCTATTAACTGCACGGACTGTCATAGGCAACTGTGACACTGCGGTAAGCATTTGTGTGTGCAAACATATCTATACGTAGAAAGGGGACTATAAAAAAGGGGAATGCAAGGTACAATAAAAGTGGTTCACCTGTATTACAGGGCATTTACCATGAATGGGGCCTATGGCCTGGAAGTTGCCCTGAGTGAGTCAGTGAGTGCGTGGGGAGTGATATGAAGGCCTAGGGCATGACGGTCCACAATCACTGATGCTGGAAACACAGTCACAGAGCCCTGCCCTGCTGCCTCTGCCATGGCAGGCAGAGCACTGAAGCTGCCAGCGCTGTTCCACACACAAGGCAGTGGGATTGACAGGACCAAGGAGACTTCGGCTGGGTGAGACACAGATCACATGCCCATGCTCTGCAGGGAGGGAAGCCAAGGTGGCCTGAGGGTCAGTAGGAAAAGGAAATCCAGATGAAGAGGAAAAGGGTCGTAGGTGAAGATTGCATCCATGTGGTTTGACTACTGCTTGTTGCAGCAAAGGTCAGATTAAGAACTTTGTTATTCATAGCAAAAGAGGGTGTTTAACACGGAGAGAGAACTGAGGGCTTGATATGCTGACTTTGGAAATTTGTTTTTGGTTCTGTTGAGCCTATCTGGCACAAAGCACTCTCCCAGCAATTGAACTGATGGAAGAAATAAAACTAATCTGTGCTTTACACAGTCCAGGGACAGGTGGCTGCACACCACCACAGAGAGCCCTTGCTCAAGTGGCAGCAGCACCTTATCTTCGCTGAGGTCACTCCTGTGGACCCTGCACAGGGCCTGGGGTCCTCAGCGAAGTTGCACAGCGCTGCTCCCAAAGGACCGCCAGCAGGTCTGGGAGGTCTGTCCCCCTCTGCACATCAGCGCTGGGGGACGGGCTCCTCCGTGTGACACAGGTCCACGGTGACCGCCTGGGGCATCACCTGTGACTCAGGACTGAGGGGCTGGGACTGAGAGGGACTCTGTTGCCAAGCCCCACAGACACTGCTCCCATCAGAGGGAAATAAAAAAGGCTTCCTGGTTCACATGTCCTTTCATTTCTGACAGAAAAGTCAGAACCACTATAACCAATGGGACCTCCATCGTATGCCTGATCTATTGACCATTAACCAAAACATTCATAGCCCACAGATGACTGTATTTCAAAAACTCCCATATCACTACAGTTAAGATAAAAATTAGTATTTGAAATAAAATCAACCATTTTTATATTTCCACAAACATGGCTTTTTTGTAATTTTGAATGTGAAGAGCAAATAAGCAGACACAAATCTTTAAGACAAAAAATTGAGCATGACTGTATGTTTATATTGATTCACACAGCAACAATTACAAATAGTATTAAAAAATACCAACTTAAAAATTCCTATTTCTTATTAATCTGTTCTCTCAAATCAAGCCATAACCCCCCATTTTAAAGCTAAGAATTTAACTCAAAAAAAGATCTTACCTTATAGTACCTCAGCAGAAGTTCTGAATATCATTCATTGGGCCTCTAATCAGAACACAGGTGCTAGAAGAAAATAAGAAAATGGGATTAACATATAGCCAGGACCCTGGAAAAGGGCAAGCCCACAGGTTACACAAGATGGTATGAGGAAATGTAGGATCACAGAATTTTCTATTGAAAGCAACCTCCTAGGTCACAGTACCCAATCACCTCATGGAATCAATGAGCACACAGGTGGTCAGAGAGTTAAGGCAAAAGAAGCGCACCTGTCAACTTCCTATGAGAGGCTCTTCGATAGTTTCACTCCTCGTACCCACCGAAGCTCCCGTCGCAGCGAAGGACCATGGAGCAAGAAGAGGAGAAAACAAAAGATGTTGCCCATCCCTTAATGTTACATGTCAGAGATAGAGTTTCCGTGTGTGGCAAGTGAGTTCCGAGAGAAGCCCTGGGAGCAACGCCTGGGCCGTCCCAATGTGCATGCGGCCTTCTCCCAGACACCACAGGAGATGCAGACACCACTGTCTAGTGACTAGTCCCATTCGCATTTGGAAAAAAAAGTGAACCTTAAAGGCAACCTGCACCCATTTCAGACACTGACATTCATGTTTTCAAAATGCAGGGCGCCTGGTGTTTAGGCCAGAAAGCATCTCTGAGGATAGTATCTCCTTCCAAAGGTCCACGTAAAAAAAGGAAAGGCCACAGCAAGTGCCCAAGGGTAGAAGGAGGGATGTGTGTCCTTGTGCAGGATGTTCCCAAGTGCAGAGGCCTGAGGCCAGAGACAGTGCTGCGGGAGAGCCTGGGAGTAGAGCCTGAAGAGGTAGTATTGCACATTTAAAGGAGAACCTCACAGTCCCCAGGGCGGTGAAGGTGAAGCCAGGTGACAAGGACAAAAGAGGCTGTGGGGTAACAAGAGAGTGCTCCAGGGGTGCATGTGGAGGGACCTCCTCAGCAAGGACAAGGGGAGCTAAGTGCAGCATCTGAGATGAAGGTCTGTGACAAGGTAAGTGCCTGGATAAATGTTTACATAATAATTGAATAACAGGCATTTGTGTTTTGTGTTGACTTTTGTTGAAGTATCAGTCTTCAAAGGATTGGGACAAATGGAAAGGAAAAAAAGTTCTTGGTCCTCCCCTAACGTCAGAAGCACTGTCCTGCTGCACATCAGCCACTCTGCTGCCTCAGTCTCCCTCTCTCCTGCTGCTGCCACTGGCAGTGCGGGGCCCCTGGATCAGGGTCCCTCTCCAACTTTCAGCAGCTGGCCCAGGTGAGTGTGGTCAGCCCGCTCCTCTCCCCAGTGCCCCAGTCTGAGGAGCATGTCCCAGGAAAGAAGGGGCTACAGTGTGGGGAAACCAAGGCTAAGAGTGTATGGTGAGCAGTCGCCGCCTGAATCCAAGCTGTCCAACTCTTCCTACTAACTGCCTTGCCTCGTTCAGAAACAGGCACCCCCACAGGAAGAACTGTCTGCACCACTGGAGAAAACTCGCTGTGTGCACACTCCACTCCTGCTGCAGGCGCGGGAGGGGCGGTCGTCCAGCACCTCCAAGGGAGGGCAGAATCAGTCCTGCCCCTCGTCTCTCTCCAGCACACAGACGTTTTCGGCCATGCGGGGCATGCCAGTCATTCTGGATTCCTTCTCGAGCCTAGTAATTCACAAGGCGAGTGCTCACCTCACAGTAACCTACTGAGTGTCTTGCACATAGTAGTAACTCAATGAGAATTTGTTATATGGATTTTATTATAAAAGTTAACAATTACCCAGAATGCATTTGCCTGGTTTAGAATTAAGAGTCCCAACATGAATACACACTAAGTAAGATTCAGATCAGGATAAATAAGTAAATCTCTCAATAATATAAAATTAAGTTGCACTATTAATGATAAAATAGAAATAAACACTATCGAGCCATTAAAGTGTCTGCTGATAAAAATATCAAGTCCACTAAAGGAAATCTAGAACAATAACTGAGACTGAACACCCTGAGGTGTTTCGCTGTCTCTCTCGTGTTCAGCTCAGGAATGCTTTCACTTTGAAAACCGGCGAGGGGACTGGCTTTCATCCTAGCGCACATTCTCTCTATTGCAAATTAATGGCACATGGCATTCATTTAGGGGTGAGCTTCAGCTCTCTGCATGTACATGACAGGCTCCTCCAAAGCCCAAGGAACATGGTTGAAAGGTTACATAATCACAACGTGACTGGCAATTACAGAGACTGTTGTCATAATCACGCAACAAAGAGAACAGCAAAGCCAGAGACGAAGTGAAGTTGTTGTAGGGAAGGCCAGAGGAGAGGACTCGGGCCTGAGAAACTCAGGTCCCGGTGTGAAATGTCTCCAAGGTAGCAGCCACCTTCCGTCAGATTGTTCGCAGAGGCGACGCTGTGGACAGCCTCCATGAGGGAGCTGTTTTGGACATTTCATATGCTGACCTGGACAGTCCCATTTTCTTAAAACTTTTCCTCAGAATCACAATTGCCTACTTTCTAAGTATATCACTCTTATTACTAACAAGAGGCAGAACATGTGAGCAGATGACTTACAGTCAAAGTGGATGGTGAACAAATCTGTGGCCATCTGACTTGGACAGCATTATATACGCCCACAGACTTGAAGCAAATAAGCTCACTAACCAATTTACTTCTTGTGCAAGGCTGAAATTAGATCCTGGCACTCAGGGAGGACCTAGAATATTCCCCTTTTTGATTTTACAATTTATCTTTATTTTTTTAACTTCCCTATCACAAGACCAAAATAAATATGTGTTTTGGCAAAGTTGAGATTGACAGCCTGTTTTTCCCCTCCCCAAGGACATGCTTATTGATTTTAGAGAGAGAGGAAAGGAGGAAGAGAGTGGGGGAGAGAAACATTGATGTGAGAGAGAAACATGCATTGGTTGCCTCTTGTATGTGCCCTGACCAGGTATCAAACCTGCAACCTAGGTATGTGCCCTGACCAAGAATTGAACAGGCAACCTTTAGGTTTACAGGAAGACACTCCAACCAACAGAGCCACTCTGGCCAGGGCTTGGCAGCCTGTTTTATGGGAATAAGATATAAATAGGATATATAGTTCTAAAAGGGTATATATTATGCTTAGTCTGATTTGCATTAAGTTCTTATTCAAAACTGGTTTAACTAAGTATCTGTGCCCATTCATATGTCCTCCTGGACTCTGCCCAGTGCACCAAAGCCTGTCCCCTCATTTTTAGCCGTCCCATCTAGCGAGGGGAAGGCAGAACCAATTAAAACAGGGGACAGTTCTTGTGGAAGAAATTATGCATTTCCTTATTATTTCCAATTTGCACATGAGGCTCAGGATCTAATCACTGTTTCAAAGTTTCCCAGTAAGTACATTGGTAAAGTGGACATATGAGCTAGGGTACTTTTTATTACAAACCCCACATAACAGTAACAACAAAAGCAACAACATAATTTACTAACTCCTCAGCATAGGCCATGTGCCGTTCCCAGCCCTTCACACACACCCAACCATTTACTCATCATGCCATTTCCACTATCATCTGCATTATACACATGACAAAATTGGTGCCTGCTGTCCCTGCAGGGGAACCACAGCTCTACAGGGGTTATCGAGGCGAACTGGATGCTTCTTCATCTTCTCTCATATACCACTGTCCTCTTCTGTCCACCCATTCATCCACATTACAAAATGCACACAAATTAATACATCAAAGTTCAGCAGGTCCATCCCTCTCTGCACCGTTTCTGAGGAGTTGTGTGAGCTGCCTGGCACCCCATGGGCCTCGGTCAGGGTAGCACACTTCCCCGTGGGCCCTGAGTGTGCAGAGATGGACAGATGCGCCAGGTTCCCTGCAAGCACAGCAGTGTGGGAGGAAGACGCAGTCATGGGACCAGCATTCTGGGGCTGAAGAAAGCCACTCACTCTGGGCATTGGTTGTCAAGGAGTGTTGCCACCATCCTTGACTGGAGTGTCTAAAGAGATGGCCCTGAGCCAGGTTGGTGGGTTGATGGGTGCACAGTATCAGAAGCCTTCTGGGCATCTCCATCCTTGTCATCAGGATGGAGGCAAACACGGTGATCAGCAGAACTCATAGGCTGCGGTCCATTTGGGGGAATGTGGCCAGGCTTAGTATTCTGGAGAATGGATGAGTGATGAGGATACAGAGCCTTCAGAGAGGGTACACGGGGTGTGGATGACTACCTTAGATAAGAATCAGGGCAGCCATCCAAGATGAACTGTGGACACTGATTCCCAAGGGCCTGCCAGACCTCTTGGAGGTGACACAATCCCAGAAGCTACCAATTACAGGGGACAAACCTTCTCTTTACTAACAGGTGGCAGGGGTGAGCCTTGCAGGTGACAGTTTCAGATTCTCAGGACTCCCCAACCCTGAGGCCTGTGAAAGTCGGTCCAGAGAGTCTCTCACAGCCTCATCACACCAGGGGTTCCAGTAGTTTGAGGCAGTGTCAGCAGACAAGTGAAAGGGGAGGCGTTGCTCCACACTCCGACTTTGGCAGGCAGCAGTGACACAGGGATGGGATGGAGACCGCTGCCTGGCTAGGGACAAGGACTGACTGTCAGTCCACCTTCAGAAAACTGGCCTCACACTGTTGAGATAAAGGTTGGAGGCTACATTCAGCTAGACAGAAAACAGAGTGAGAAGTGAGATCTGGACTCTGTAACTGGACTCTGGACTCTTCACCTTTCACTCCACGCACACAGATCAGCGACTGAAAGAAACTCCGCCCATAGTAACAATGCTTGCTGGTTGGCTCTTCCTGAAATTAGATATGATTTTAGTGTACTTCTATATGTTTTAATACATCAGGAGAATTACAAAGTACTTAATGACAACTCACTGGTGTTTCTACAGTGCTGGTGAAATAGTGGAATTGAGGGATTTTTACATCTGAGGTTTAACCCATTCCTTCAGCATTAAGCTATTTTAAAGCAAAGAAAAAAAATAAGTAAAGACATATTAAATATCACCTTTTAAAAGGATATATGTATATGTTTTACATACCATGTTGAGTATAAAGACATTTTAATAATTTATAACAAATGATCTTATAAAACCAAACTTTATAGATGATGCCCGCCGGCTGGAATAGGCAGTTAAAATCTCAGTTCAATATACTGTTTTACTAGAAGATATGATGGAAACTTCGAAGAGAGACACTTAGCATAAAATCAAATATACACAGCTTTAGTATCCTATAGTAGTCTGTATTTACTTTTCTCCCTGTAGGGACTGAACTGTGCCCCCTCAAATTCACACGTGGAATCACTTGCCCTCAAAGTGACTGTATTTGGACATGGAATATTTAAGGTGGTAAATTAGGGTTACATGAGATTGTAGGGGTGTGGTGCCCTGATCCAATAGGGCCAGTGTCCTTGAAGAAGCTCTCTCTTATTCACTTGCTCTCCCTCCTGAGCTCTCTCTTCATGCACAATGAAAAGGCCAGGTGAGGTCACAGTGACAACCACTGTCTCTAACTGGGGAAAGAGGCCTTCCCAGAAACCCAGACTCTAGCACCTGGACCTTGGACTACCAGCCTCCAGAACTGTGAGAGGAGAAACTTCTGTTGCAGAAGTTTCCACCCAGCCTGTGGAATTTTGTTACAGCAGCCCAAGCAGACTAATACACTCCCAACTTGATATTCAGTTCTACACAAGCAAAAACCTATCAGAGGTTATCTCTATCTTTACCTGTAGTTTTGGCTTTTTCGTTTGTTTGTTTAATATCACAGACTGTTAAACCTGAAAACAATTAAAGTATAACTTATCCCAAGTTCTACCATTTCTGAATTTTGTTTTTTGGTTACAAGTGGTGGATATACAATGAAATGTGAACTTTAAGTAGAATATATATGACAATAGAGCCCCGTTTGCCAACAGCTTTCAGAACCAGGACAACAACAGACAAACAAAATCTCGATACCCTATTTCCTTTCATAGCGCAGCTAATTTAAGGCAATGCACAACCATGGGCATATGGAGGCCTGTACCGAGTCAAAGGGTGCAAGGGTCATTCATTGCATGTGATTCACCATGTATTTCTGAAACTTGTGAGGCAGAGTAGTTAAAAAGAGTTCATCTGTGTTAGTGGCTGAAATGAGGTGGAAGAAAGAGGAGCCAGGGTTTACACAGAGTCACTTGCCCTTTCACATGGAAAACAATTACTTGTATTCCCTTATATTCCCACTGGATATGCAGCGAGGTATGAGCTGAGACATGCGTTAGTGATAAGCCTAGGGGGCTAACTCATTTGTAATTCTAATGAGCCTGTGTGGGCCGAGTGGGAAGACGTGGCTGTGGGCAGGAGGCCTCTGATCATCCTGGTTCTGCTATTGACTCTCTGTGCTCCAGCCATCGCCTTTATCAGCCCACGTTCCAGCCACTCTAAGAGTTTAGGAAAAGAATTTGAAAACTGACCATTCACATATGACACAGAATCAAATGCTTTCCTCTCTTATTTTTTAGTTATAAAGTAATAAATATCATTTAGTCAACCAAATTATTTAAAGGGAAACAATTGAATGGTGTTTGCCCTCCCCATTCTCACTCCCAAATTCAGTCCCCATGAATGTTCAGGGGCTACCTGTCGTTCCATGATCTGTCTCATTCACATGCACCCTCCACCCTCACAGCTCTCCTGCTGCCCCCGGCGCAATGCGTCTGCACCTCTCGCTGAGCCAGGCAGCACATTTTCTCCATCGGTCTGTGGAGCAACTGCTGGCTCTTCAGGAGTTAGTAAGAACCCCTTAGCATGGACCTGCCATAAATAACCCTTTTACCGTTCGTGAGATTAAGAATGTTTCCTTTTTTCTATTAGAAACAATTTAACAGCATCAATCCCCATGCATATGTACAGGTAAGTTCATTTTTGTAGTTACGTATGCCTAAAACAACAACGTATGGGTCACAGGGTCTTCACAGTTTGTATTGTACTCTAACAGATAATGCCAGTTACTTGTTGCAATCTCTTTTCCCACTTTCCTCACCATGTTTGGATATTACCTCTGTCTCTCTTTTGATTGATTGTAAATCTGTCTGGTTATTGGCAAGAAACAGTGCTCTCAGCAGCACCTCTCTGCAGTCTGCAGGGCCTCAGAGATGGGCTTGCACCAAGCAGCCTGGCCCAGCCTTTGGCCGCTGTGCCAGTGCTGTGACATGAGAAGCAGACAATCCCTGGAAAATATTTTAGGAAAACAACAGCAACTAGTATTCAAAGGAAGGATTTTTAAAAGCTTATGTTGCATTAAGTGAAAATAAGTAACTGCTCATTCAGTATGTTTCTCTACACAGGAAACATACTGATTTAAAAGTCACTGCTATTATTTTTCCCATAAGAGTATTAATTTTAAAAATCTCTAGCTCACCAAATGGCTCCTGTGTTCTTTAAAAGGTCAAAGAAAAAAAAAACTATAACAAAGGAAAAGGTCCAGTTCCTGAATTTTATAAACAACATTATGCCTTTAAAATGCCACTCCTCAGCCAGAGATGGCTCTGTTCAGACACCTGGAAATAGTCATCACTTTTCCTTCAGGTCACCTTGCAGCAGGCCCCACTTAGGTGGCTCGTGATTCGTCCTTAAACCTCAGCCCCTTTCTCTGAAGTTAAGTCACAGAAAGAATGTAAAACCCAGGAGGGAGGATTTCTTCACTGTGGCCCAGCCGGCGTTACAGCACCTGATCTAACACTGGTGTTCCCATGGGTTCAAAGATCTAATTTTAAAGGGGAAAAATAGGTGCTGTTTATAAACCTGAAGTTTAGATTGTTATAAACAAAATTACTTCAGGTGCTTCCACAAGGAATCAGATCAATGCCGTAAAGGACCACTGGTGATTTGCTGTCTGCGATCTGTCCCTGCAGGGGCACCGGCAGGGTTATCAGCTATGCTGGGAGTTGGAGAGATGAGGAAAAATCAGTAACAACATAGGCTTAACTTAAAACACCCTAGGCAGTTCTGTTCTTTTTTTAAGAAAAGATTTTATTTGTTTTTAGAGAGAGGGGAAGGGGGGAGAAAGAGAAGGAGAGAAACATCAATGTGTGGTTGCCTCTCACATGCCCCCTACTGGGGACCTGGCCTGTAACCCAGGAATGTACCCTGGCTAGGAATCGATCTGGCAACTCTTTGGTTCATAGGCTGGCACTCAATCCACTAAGCCACACCAGCCAGGGCCTGTTCTTAAGTACAGTGATCCCTCACCTATCACGGGAGTTACATTCCAGAGGCCCCCTCAATAGGTGAAAACCTGCAAAGTAGCAGTGTTATATTTATTTTATTATTTATATATATTTTAAGACTTTATAAACCCTTCCCACACTCCTATAAACCTTTCCCACACTCTTATAAACACTTCATATGCTCTTAAATACCTTCTACACTCTTAAACCTATGTAATTTTAACAACATAAAAAATTCTATATGGGTACTCACCAGTGAAGTACAGTCACCCCTCGCTGTATCGCGGTTCACTGATCTGTGGCTTCACTGTATCGTGGGTTTTAAAAAACCAGCAATAAGTGAACCACGATATAGTGAGGGACGACTATAATCACAATAATGAAGGTAGATTTTGCTCCTGCCTAGGATTTGCTTGTTTGGAGAATACTGTTTTCCTTTCTTTTCTTCCTTTTTCAGTATTTATAGGAAATTTGCAAGTTGGGTCTTCAGCAATAGTTGAGTCTGGACTTTGGGCAGTCACTTCATTTGGTGCCTAAAGTTAAAATTGTCAACTTTCCTCAGAGGAATATAAAATAACTACTTCTTGTGGAAAAGAGAAAGGAAATACTCCATCTAAATCACAATGTAGCTCTCTGTCGAATGATGGGACAGTATGTGATTTTTTTCGAACACTGTAGTTTTCTGCATTTTTTTAATGGGCACCTATGAGTTTTATACAGAAAAAGTCAGCCATTGTTAATATAATGAGAATGGTTTGTGTGACATTGATGGAACCTGGCAGCCAAGGAGAGTGGATTGGAACACGCATGTGTGAACAATGATGACCTCACTGTACTAAAGAGAGTGGGTGGTAGATGACATTCAGTGAGCATGTGTGCTGTGTGGCCATGCCATTCAAAATGACTGAGTGAGTAGAGGAATGAATCTGCATCAAATTCTGCATTAAGCTTGAACATTCCTTCATGGAAACCATTCGGATGATCCAGAAGGCCGAAGCTGTAGGGAACTGGTGATTGGCAGCTTCATCACAACATAATCGCCCATGCCTCACATCTCATGCAGAGTTTTTTGGCAAAACATCAACCCCCCACCCCCGCCAGGTGACTCAGCCCTGCTACAGCCCAGATTTGGCACCCTGCGACTTCTGGCTTTTCCCGAAACTAAAATCACCTTTGAAAGGGAAGAAATTTCAGACCATGGGTGAGATGAGAATCAGGAAAATATGATGGGGCAGCTGATGGCAACTGGGAGAACTGTGTGATGTGCCAAGGTGCCTACTTTGAAAGGGACTGGGGCGTCATTGTCCTACGTACAATGCTTCTTATATCTTGTATCTTCTCCTATGAATGTCTCTATTTTTCATATTACAGGACTGGATACCTTCTGGACAGACCTTGTATTACATTTTGATGAAAAAGTAAATCCCCAATAACATGAAGCCTGAGCTGCTCTCCAGGTCAGTTTGGCATCTCCACATCCGGCTCCCTGCTGCTCTTTGAGCTTCTTCTGTTCCTACCCCTCGGCCCTCAGCTGCCCGCTTCTGTGGCTGCTAAGCTCCTATAATTAAAGTTATCTCTACATATCTTTTCATGTGTCTACCTCTTTCACAGGACTGTAGGTAAGGACCATGTGCCCACGTTGCTACTCTGGTAGACAGCTCAGACCAGAACTAAAGTCACACCTGGAAAACTCTGAACAGCAGGCTCTTCTCAGAAAGCACTGCAGCCAAGACACAATACTGAGGAGACAGTTGGTTAAATGAATAAACAAGGCCAGATGGCTTGATTGGAAAGGTGTCTGACATGCCAAGGTTACAGGTTCGATCCCCAGTCAGGGCACAAGAATCAACCAATGGAAGCATCAATAAGTGGGGTAACAAATTGATGTATCTCTCTCCCTCTCTCTCTCTTTTCCTCTTTCTCTAAAATCAACTGAAAAACAACAAATGACAAACTATCAACAATAACAACAAAAGAAATTAACAACTGCAGGCAGAGACTGAGAAGATTTATAAATGCTCCTATGAGACACAAGATAAATGGGATTACTGCCATGAAGCCATAATCGTTGCCCTGGAGACTCCTCCATCCATGTTGTGTTTGTGTGTGTGTGAGAGAGAGAGAGAGAGAGAGAGCAATGGAAACTAACACTAGAAGTCTCCATTACTCCCAGGTGCTGCATGTCATCATGCTTATAAAAACACAAATATTTGCCACATTGTGGAGTCAATTTTTTTGACACAATACTGTTTCATTTTTGTAAAAATTAACTCTGGCTAGCATTGTTGTAGAGAGCTACTCTCTGGATTCTGGACAGTTACCAGAATGACTGCTTATTTAGAGTGGGTAAAATCAAGCAATCAGAAGTTTCTTCATAGGTGTTCGCAGTGTTTTCTAGACTGTACCTGAATATGCTCCACAGTATTCAGAAAAAGAGGTTTAGTGCTCATGCATGTTTGAAAAGTACCGGATTCAGTGCTCTGTCCCCACCGTCTCAGCAACAGAATCATCGGAAATGAAAACTGAGAGGTGCGCTGTGAGCTTCCTGACGGCAGACCAGCAGACCGATGCTGCTACCCGGGTCCCACCCCGTCTGGCCCAGTGAGGTGTCCCAAGGAGACCCAGAACGAATGCTGTATTGCACAAACAGGATGGGACTCTCCCCTTCGGTCAGAAAAACACATCTGCTCTTCAGAGTCTAGCCTGGCTTGCAGATGAGTTTGCCTTTGGGCCTACACAAGCATTTCCCCAAATGCATAGACTCTGTTATATCATTAAAAATAAACTTATTTTTCTGAAAATGGAATAATGTAGTCTATGCTTCACAACAACAAAAACGGATTGATTTGGGAGAGAAAAAAAATTCAATAACAGCATTTAGAAATACACATCTTCAAGTACCACATTTGAAATGCAACTACAATATCCTTAGACACACTCTTGAAAATCTAACAAGCTCCTGAAACTATACTGAGCTAAAATTTCCCCCTCAAATATGTGGAAAGGTCAATTTTGATGAGATGTGGCAGTTCCTATCTTACAGGCATTCTCAGGAAATATAATAACATTGGTGATGTAAACAACATATTTAATTATTTTCCCTGGAGATTTTCTTGTTAAATGTATTTCAGAAAATGCTCAAATGTCCTAGTTAGTTTGGCTATTTTTGCTGAAGCAGTACTTTTGTTTGGTAAATGGTTAACTTGCTGCTGAGCAACTGTCTGCCTGCAGCCAGGCCCATGGCCCCTGAGCATTGACATAGAAAGGAGCCCTTCAGGTGAGTGGATTGAAGCCTGGTGGTACATGTACACAATGGAATACTATGCAGCAGAAAAAGGAAGGAACTCCTGCCTTTTGTGACAGCACGGATGGCCCAGGGGACTAGTATGCTAAGTGAAATAAGTCAGTTGGTGAAAGACAAATACCATATGATCTTACTTATATGATGAATCTAATGAACAAAATAAATTCATGAGCAAAATAGAACCAGAAGCATAGAATCATGGAACAGACTGGCTGCTGTAGGAGGGGTGGGGGAGGGGGGACTGATTGAAAGGAGGGGAAGGAATTAGTCAAAGAACATACATGAAGGACACATGGACATGGACAATCGTTTGGGACTGATTATAGAAGGGGAGGTCAGGCTAGGTGAAGGCAGGGTGAAGGGGGAAAAAGTGGGACAACTGTAACAAGAAAACAATGAAACATCAAAAAAAGTAAGATCTATCTTCCTCCCACCCCCCCAAAAAAGAAAGAAACTCAATGAAAACTTACACCTACAGAGAGCAGTTACATGGCACAAATGCCCTCTATATTATGTTAGGTTAAAAAAAAACACTTCTATATAAAGTCTGGACAACTGGTCTATAATCTTATAAGTGCAGAATCCACACAAAATATAGAATCTTTAGAAAGACACAGAAAATGTAGGTTTATACTGATTGAGCAGGTCAAAAACCGTCAATTACCAGAGATTTTGTGTAGTTCAACTTGCAAATCAAAATGTTAATAGTGGCTATAACTTGAAAGTTGAATAATTATTTTTTATTTTTATTTTTGTGTGCTCTCACTTGTTTTCAAAATGGTTCCTAATGAGCATCCTTGGTTTTAAGTCACACATGTCACAACTTTTTAAAAGAAGATACACAGAGGCAAAAAGCATGTTCATGAAGAGGCTGGGTGTTTAATGGAGGAAGGCTAAGGACAGAGGAGAGGGTGGCTGTGATTTGCTGTCATTTCCCAAAGCTGGGGGGCGAGTCCCACATCTCACTACGGAACTGAGCTGTGAGAAAGCACCTGGGCTGAGCAGTGTTCAGGTGAAGGAACTCTTGCTCACGGAATTGGTCTCTTCAAGGCGAGCACCCACATGACAGTCCTGTGCTCAGGGCTGAGCCGTGGGAGCCTCGGGAACAGCTCTGGTGGGTCTCACTCAGGGCTGTGTGGGCCCTTTCCAGCACTGGGGCTGCAAAGGCGTCTCCTGCTGGAGGGAGGGGCCCACTCCCATCTGCAGCTCCTCCGGACTAATGGATGACAGCAGGGAGGAACCTGAACCTTCCCCTCTAACAGTCTATTTGCATTTTACAAAATGGTTTCCTTCTGGTGACTACCATTTTATTGAGGTCACTTCCCCAAGACTGTGGGTAAAGTGAGAGAAGAGGAAAGCAGTTCGAGTCTAATAAAACTCGACTTGTTATTTAAAAAATGAGAATTATTCACTAAGAAATAGTCAACAAAATAATTAATAATTCTTGAAAAAAACATAGTAATTGTTTTCCATCTCAGGGAGACTAGAAAGAAGTCAATACTTTTCAAGCTAATAGAAGGGCACTTTTATTTGACTATAATACCTTTGTATTCCAGTTTGCTTTTTAAAATTCTAGTAATCCCACATATCTTTGAAAGAGAGATGATACTTTGAAAGAGATTATGTAAATTTTTAGCAATTAGACATTCATTTAGGAATCCAGAAATACTACAAATGCAAACACGTCTGTAATCTATGAAATCACATCCACTTTTTCAGGTGCTGAGTCACACTGTCTCCCTTCCATCGCACGAAGGAGGCACAGCACTGAGTGGACAGTTGCATGGGGCGGGCAAGGCACCGCTGGGCGGGGTCACCCAGGGGGGCAGAAAAGTCACTGGGCATCTGAGGGAAAGACCATGCAGGAGCTTAAGTCAGGGTCCATGGGTCTATTTCTCCTGCAGCTCTGTATAAGCCTATTCCTGAGAATAAGCATTAAATTTATAAAAATTAACTCTGTATCTTCCCAGGGTGGTCTGACAACCACTATTCCACATATATAAAGTGAGGGATCTTTAAACTCAGATTTTTTACTTAAAATTTCATAGCATATGTATCCTTTGGTTCTTCATCCACATAATATTATTCAATTGACACTTTCATTTGTTTAGTTGTAGGAGATCAGTAGGATTGCAAATATTTTTTCAAATAAGTAGCCACACCACATTCCTAGCCTTGCCTTTATTCAGAAGTCTGACTCCTGATAGGTTAATTTTTTATAAGTATAATTAATTAGACTGAGACACAAACCTTCATCAATAGGAGGCCAGACAGAGAGATATCTAAACTTCCTATTTTCCTTTTCTTGTAAACATGATGCTGTGTTTTCTCGATTGCTACCGTCATGACTTGAGGTTGCTGATGAATGTTTAGAGGCACTAATGTGGGTCCAGGTGCCCGAGTGCCTGTGTGCACAACAGAACGACGAGCAAGAGAAACACTCATGCTGAACAAGATGGACAGAGGGAGAGGGACAGACACACATACGATGACAGACATTGTTCTCCACCTGGGCCACTCTGTTCCCACTGGCATCACCTGTTCAGAGGCCTGCATTCCTCAAGCTCCTGAATTTTTTTGGGGGGGTGGGGTGACCATGAGTCACAGCGTATTGTGTGGTACTTGAGACTGGAAGGCCTCTAAAATGTGTAATATATGTGATCCTCGTTTTTCTAAAACTACCAACCCTATATTTAAATATGCATAAAGATGAACATGGTCTTAACTCTATTCTTGAAAACCACAGCAATTTGTTGTTCTGAAATTGCTTGTCTTACTCCTGTCACTGGTGGCTCTTCACACTTAACCTGGAATGTGGGGAAAGAGCTATGCATTTGCTTATGTGCAGTACGCACAGTCTGGACCTGGCCCAGCCAGGCCTGGGGCCCCATGAGATAGCACATGCGTCCCTGGGGCCAGCTTAGGTCATCCCGGTAGCATTGGGAGAACCACACAGAATGTGGTGAGAGAGTCCCAAGTCCCATCAGCATGTTCTGCAATATATATTTTTAGGTATCATTCTCCTAATTTTGTGTTTATGTCTGAAAAAGAAAAATGGCCGACACCTATAGCACTTTAACAAATTCCATGTGGTTTTCATGAACTACCTCGTGTCATTCTCATGGTGGGCACTCTTATTATCACCCCTGCACTTGAGGAGGACAGACCCAGGTCTGTAAGGACTAAGTAGCTTCCTCAGGGTGACAGAGGCAGCAGGTGACAGAGTTTGACCCTGGACTATCAGGCCAGAACTGGGGCTGGACCACCATGCTATTCTAACTGCTTCCTGGGAATCAGTCCTCAGTCCTGTGACGTGAGGCAATGTCAGCATTCCATTAGGTGAATCCTCTAGGGAATGGAAAATGCATGATGGAAAAGAGAGAAAAACTGGAACCCGAACTGCTCCTGAGAAAGCTGAGTGATCTGCGGTCCAAGCTGACATTTTTCAGTGCGTAATGCAGAGTGAGGTGGGCAGGTGCTGAGGAATAGGTCCGTTTCTGTTTATCTGTGGGTTTGATTGCTTTTTTCTTATCTGTCCAAAGAAGAGACATGCAATTTACAGAATGGAGAAGGAGATATTTTCCGACTTAAGGAAAAGTTTTAAAGCATGAAGAAGACTTTGCAGAACTCAGAAGGTGTTGATATCCTTGACTTACAGCAGCGGCAGCGCAGGACAGAAAACGCACATAACAGCTACATGTCAACTGACAAAACCACTGAATCCGAACGAAGCAAAGGCTGCTAAAGGATGTGTGGAATTATGTCTCGGGAACTAATTAAAAGTTGTAAATCTGGTACATGTTTTCTAAGAGTCTCTCTTTGAAGAATGTCAGAGCGACAGAAATTGTGATTGTCCCTTTGATTGATAAACTATTAAGATTTATGATAAAAATGATATTTCCATCTCTGAATACTTTTAAGCAGAAAGAGAACTTAATTTCTAGGTTCATGAAGAGCTGATAACCAAAAAGAACAGAATTATAAGGCAACAAAAGCAATCTTCACTCTATGACCCAATGGATGTTATCTCATGAATGAGTCTACGTCAGGGGTTCCCAACCTCTGAGCAGTGGACCAGTATGGGTCGGAGCCTGTCAGGAACTGGGCCGCACAGCAGGAGGTGAACTTGAGTGTAATATGCTTGAATCACCCTGCAACCATCGCCCCCCACTCAGGTTCATGGAAAAACTGTCTTCCATGAAACTGGTCCCCAAGTGCCAGAAAGGTTGGGGACTGATTGTCTATGTATGTAAATTAATTTATATAAGTTAGAACATTATATGTTGTACTTAAGAATTCTTAAAATCTATAAACATGTCATCTTCATTTTTCATTGACATCAATATCAAAACTTCTTTTTTTTTCATGAAAAGGAAAGGAAATGTTTATTTAATGTTATACAGACTTAAAGTAGTGACCTAATGTCTTCATCAAAATCCCAAAGCCCCTTAAAACACCCACAAACACATACAGTCCTTCCTTCCCTCTTTGCCCAGTCTGGGGTACCATATCTCAGGAAAAGAAATAGAAGTCCATGGCTCAGGCAGCCCTCGGTTATTCCCAGTAATCCGTCTTGGCTAGTAGGTCTCCCTTGGTTCCCAGCACCATCAGCTGTGTTGTCAGGATCTCTGCTAAAACCGGATGGTGGTTCCCTCTTCTAAAGCTGCGGGGGTACCCACACTGGCAAAGTCGCGTGGTTCTCCTTCACTGCCACAGCCACGTGGTCCTGTCTGCACAATGGCCGTGGGAGTCCTCACTCTGGCAAAGCCGAGTGGTTCTCTTACATGTCCACAATGGCTGCGAGGAGGGGTTTGCCACTCTGCCAAAGCCAAGTGGCAGTTCTCTCCTAAAGCTGCATGGTGATTCTCTCTCACAGGGCTGCGGGAGTCTCCACTCTGCCAAAACCACATGGTTCTCCCCCTAAACTTCTTAAATATAAAGATCAACAATCAGTTTTAGGTAGATTTGTCTAAATTTGCTATACCTATTATAAAAATTTGTCCACAGAGAGAAGTTGCTACGGGAGAGACCCAAGTCAGAGGGCTCCATGACTCTTCTCCGTTCTTGTCTTGCTCACAGCAGATGATTTCAAATGAGAGACAACACATGTAGAGGAAATGAGAAAGCAAGTTTATCTATGAAGCACATATAAGCACAAAGCTGTAAGCAGATACCTAGCTAGTCTGAATGCCCCACATATGGAGGAAAGTTGTTCAGAAGTTCGTTTGTAAATTTGTTCTACAAATTTACACTTGAGCACCTGGCTATAACTGGGCACTCAACTGATCTGAGTGCCCCGAATATTGGGGTTCAGGGGTTATATGCTTTAGTCAGTTTCTAGGTTCCTCCTCCTCCTTTCCCTTCCAGACCTTGGGGCAGCTACAAAGGTTTTCTTTCCCAGTTAGTGGAGATGGTACACACAGACTTTCAAGGGCTGTCCTCTGTGCTATTATAGTTTTACGTGTGATATTTGGAACGCCTCGCAATGTTATCGAGCCAGGCTGAGGACTGCTGGGTCAATGGGTGAGACACATCTCCCTTACATTTCTAGCCTCCTGCTTTAAATTTTTTTTGTAAGATTGTAATGGCAGGGGCCCTGCTTTATTTTTTAATGGCAGTGGCTCATTCCTAGCTGGTACCTAACAAAATGACCAAACTTCAAATTTTTCCCTCAATTCAAAAAATGTCACAAACTGTAGGTTTAGTCAATATTTGATTGATTGTCTGCTTATACAATATATACAAGGTTTGTCCAGAAGGTATCCAGACACATAATAAGAAAAATAGAGCCATTCATTGAAGATGATACAAGATACAAGAAACATTGTACATAGGACAATGACACCTCAGTCTCCTTCAAAGTAGGCACCTCGGACGCTCACACAGTTCTCTCAATCACTGTCAGTGGCCCTGTCATATTTCCCTGAATCTCATTGATGGTGTGATATCAGGTGGTGTGGTAAAGATGATGTAAAACCACCTTTCAAAGGTGGTTTTAGTTTTGGGAAAAGCCAAAAGTTGCAGTGTGCCAAATTTGGGCTATAGGCAGGGCTGAGTCCCCTGGGTGATTTGATACTTTGCCAAAAAACTCTGCAGGTGGCATGATGCATGAGCGGGTGCGTTGTAGTGATGAAGCTGCTAATCACCAATTGCCCATAGCTGCAGGCTTCTGAATCATTCAAATAGTTTCCATGGAGGAATGTTCAAGCTTAACACAAAATCTGATGCAGATTCATTGCTCTACTCACTCAGTCATTTTGAATGCGACAGCCACACAATGCACATGCTCACTCAATGACATCCACCAATCCTACTGACTAATACAGTGAAGTCATCATTGTTCACACATGTGCATTCCAGTCTACTCTCCTTGGCCGCCAGGCTACATCGATGTTGGGAAAACCATTCTCATTATATTAACAGTGGCTGGACTTCTTCTGGACAAACTTCAAATTCTTTAAAGTCATGTTTAAGAAATTAACATAAGTGCATCAAACTTAGTGAATATAATGATAAGAACACAGTTTACAAAAAGAAATCAAATTGGAGTTAAGACTTAAATGTTAGCCCCCAAACCATAATACTCCTGGAAGAAAACAGAGGCAGTAAACTCTCTGACATTGCTCTTAGCAATATCATTTGGATTTGTTGCCCTGAGCAAGGGAAACAATAGCAAAAACAATCAAATGTGACCACATGGAACTAAGAAGTTTTGCACAGCAAAGGAAACCATCAACACAATAAAAACACAGCCCACTGAACAGAAGAAGGTATTCACCAATGATTCATTCAATAAGAGGTTATTATCCAAAATTTATAAAGGACTCACATAATTCCACACCAAAGAAACAGACAACCCAATTAAAAAGTGGGCAAAGGACCTGAATAAACTCTTCACAAAAGAGGACATACCAATGGCCAATAACCATATGAAAAGATGCTCAATGCTGCTAATTATCATAGAAGTACAAATTAAAACTACAATAAGATGTCACTTCACACCTGTTAGAAAGACTATCACCAATAAATCAACATGCAAGTGTTAGCAAGGATGTGAAGAAAAGGGAACCCCCATGCATTGTTGGTGGGAATGCAGATTGGTGCAGTGACTATGGAAAGCACGATGGAAATCCTTAAAAAATTTTAAATAGCATTTCTATAAGATCCAGTAATTTCACTTATAAGTATTTATCTGAAGGAAAAATATTAAAAATATGTATGCACTTCTATGTTCATCGCAGTATTATGGAAGCAGCCCCAGTGCCCCTCACTAGATGACTGGATAGAGAAGATGTGGTACATGTATACAATGGGATATTACTCAGCCAGAAAAAAGAATGAACCATTACCACTTATAACAACATGGATGTACCTAAGTGAAATAAATCAGGCAGGAAATATGATTTTACTTACATGTGGAATTGAAGGAGAAGGAGGAGGAGGAGAAGAAGAAGAAAGAAGGAGAAGGAGAAGAAGAAGAAGAAGAAGAAGAAGAAGAAGAAGAAGAAGAAGAAGAAGAAGAAGAAGAAGGAGGAGGAGGAGGAGGAGGAGGAGGAGGAGGAG
>CM052546.1:71912918-72048596 GCA_028533065.1 Trachops cirrhosus
GGCTTAAGGAGGTCTGGATGGAAAAAGAAAACAATCAGTTTGCAACTTTTAGGTTTATCTAGTAAGCTCAATTAACTTTTCTTTCTTTCTTCCTATTATATACATTTTCACAATTTCATTGCTTAGAAAGGAAAATAAAGTTAGCATTCAAATTTATTTATTTTATTTATAAAAAGGTGAAAGGTGGAGAAGACATCAAGGTAGGATTTATAAATTAGATGACAGAAAAATTACTTATGTCTAGAGCTTTCTGCCTTTTATTCACTCGTGACTTTGGACAAGTGTCTCTGTTTTCTGTGACTCAGTTCTCTCATTTGTGAAATGGACAACAATAGTACATACATGTTGTGTATGAGGACACATGTTGTAGTGAGGACAAATTGTTTGATGTAAGTAAAGAGCTCAGAATCTGGCTTGGAACAGTATCTCACAAGTAAAAGTGCTGTTTACTTCTAGCTGTCATTATATCCATGTAGAGTTGTAAGGTTTTATAAATACATCCCAGATTGGAAATAACATTAGAGACTACTTGGTAATGATGCCATGAGAAATGGTATAGCAATACACCATTTAAAAAGAAATTATACTCTATTATGTATAAAACACATACAATAAAAAAGAAGAGGCATACATAGTGACAGCGCAGCTCTTGAAGCATGAATAGTGATACTGACAGCAATTCCCACTCTGGACCATTCCATTTAGATCATTAAGAATACAGAAATTTAGCTGATAAATGTATAGCAATTGAACTCTCTTCTGCAGAATGTAAAAATCTATAACCACTTTGAAAAACAGTTGGCAGTTTCTTAAAAAGTTAAAAACACACCTGCCTTATGACCCAGACCTGCTACTCTTTCTTGGGTGTGCATCTAAGTGAAGTGAAAGCATTTTCCATGCAGACATGTACACAAAAATTCATGGCCAATTTATTTCAGCAGCTCAATGCTGGAAAAAAGCCAACATATATTAAGAGGTGAACAGTTAAGCAAATATTATATCAGCATAATGGAATAGTAACAAGCATCAAAAAGGACAAACTATTGATACTCACAAAAGTATGAATAAATCTCAAAATAAGTACTATGGTGAGTAAAAGGACCTAGATTAAAAGAGTACCTATTATATGAATCCATTTATATAAAGTTCTAGAAAATGCAAACTAATCTAAACAGACTAAAAACACACCATTGGTTGCCTGGCAATGGGCAAGGAAGGGTGGGAGTAGGAAGGGAGGGATAATGACAAATTATAATGTTATAATACATTCCAGAATTGACAAACATGTTCATTACATATTTTACCATTGTTGATAGTTTCCCATATGTGTACAAAACATTATGTCAAAACTTCAAAGTGCGCACTTTAAACAGGTGCAATTATTGATTATGCTTCAATAAAGTTGGAAATAATAAATCAACTATACATTTCAATTCATAGTATTTTTCAGTGTTGTGCCTGAAAAGTTTGAAAACATCTATCTGTAAACATATGGGGGCCCCTGTGTTCACTGCAGCATTATTCATGGTAGCCAAGACCTAGAAATAATCTCAGTGTCCTTTGGTATGTGATTACATAGAGAAGTTGTGGACCATATGTGTACACTGGAACACAGTCAGCCCTAAGAAGTGATAAAATACTGCCATTTGTGACAATATGAATGGATCTTGGGATTATCATGCTAAATGAAATAAGTCAGAAATGGACAAGAACCTTGTGATGTCATTCATATGTGGGATGTAAAACTCAATAGACACAGACAACAGTGGTGGTTGCCAGTGGGAAAGGAGCTTGGGAAGAGGAAGAAGAGGGTAAAGGGAGTCAAATAAACACTATGGAGGGAAACTTGACTTTGGGTAGTGAAAACACAACACAACACACAGATGCTGTATTACAGAATTGAACACCTGAAAATTATTTAATGTTATGAGCCAAGGTCACTCCAATAAATGTAATAAAAATAAAGAAAATATGAGGTTTGCAAGAAAAGTGAATTTGGATTGAATTGCTATGTATAGCATGTCAAATTAATTTATAAAGTTAAAAATCTTCCTTGAATAAATGTTATGTGTAATAATTTTATATTTCTAAACATTATGGCTAATGTTTTTGTATTTCAAATTTTTGTCCTGCTGAAAGTCACCACTCTTTCCCCAGAGCTGAGTGATGGAACCAATGAACGTTGACATTTGCTGACATCCCTCCATGCACCCGTCGGGAACACAGGTGGCACAGCAATATTTAAGAGTTGTGGTCAGAGAACTAATTTTTTCAGAATGCTTCTATTGATTAAAAATAAACACAGCCTCAGTTTCCCAGATGCACTATGAGTTTCTAATCCATTTAAAGTTTTATTAAATTTCTAACTTAATAAATTCTGCTTCTTAAGGTGTAAATAATTACCATCTTTCACTCACAGAACACAAAAGCAGAAGCATGAAATGTTGTTTATCATCTAAAGCTCAAACTTGATAATAAAGAAAATGTTTAATTCAAAGATAAAAATTTACCCAAGGAGAGAAAAATTTTGAGTGTGTTCAATATTTAAATTTACATGTTATGAATCCTCTTATTTTTACTAACATATAACTAACTATCTTGTGATCCTTGTCAAAGTCCATCTTTACTGCATGGCTAAAGTTTCATAATGCCACCAAAAAAACCAACTGTAATTTAGGCCATAAACTGCTATCTCCAGTGGCAAGTGACTAAGCTATAGAAAATTATTTATAGTTATAATCTCCACTCCAAACACAAGTTAATGTAAAACCATTCATTTTTATTGAGCAATTTATCTTATCTATCTAGTGTCCATATGTGTGTGCCTGTGTGTAGCTGTGCGGTGTGTGTGTACAAAGTTGAAGACAAGACACAACCCAGCTTACGCTGAGGCTCCCTATGAGCCCCTTGTACATCGCTCAAAGCAGGCTACTGTTCATGTAAGGCATCACTAGATTTTCCTGGTAACCAAAGGGTTAGTTTCTAGACCCAGAAAGATTAAGAAAAACCCTGGGCTATAAAAAGGTCAAACCCAGAGCTTGTCATCCTTGCTATACATTCTTAGCTGAGAGCCCACTTCCTTCCAAAAACAAAGAAAGCCAGAGCAACTGGCCCTACATCAGAACAAGTGACAACCAATTGGTAATTAGCACGGGCCTACTCTGTCCAAGGTGACAAGATGCCAGGATATGGCTACAGTGGCCTTGCCAATGGTAGTAGTTAGAAAAACTTAGACATTTCTGAAATATTGCTTTATTATTTATTCTTGCTTTCCCTATCTATTCCAAAAAGTTAATCTAAGTTCCTGTCTTTACTTGTAGGAATCCCTTACAAAAAACTAGAGACAGAAAAAAAAGCATTATTTTATTAAAAATGTTATCCTATTTTGCTAAAGGACTATTAAATACTTTATGCTACTTCTTTACTATAACAACAAAAATAATAACAAACTAAATCACTATAATATGACTATATTTTTCACTATACATAAAAATAAAATTTTAAATAATTATAAAAATAGATGAATTGCACTATATTTACATTTAAAACTTCTGTACACCAAAGAGCATAATTAATAGAGTGCAGAGACAGCCCACAGAATGGGAGGAAATACCTATAAATCATAGATCAGCAGGGGATTAATATCCAGAATACATAAGCAAGCACTACACTCAACAACAACCAAACTCAAACAACTTGAGTAAAACACGGGTGAAAAGCCTGAACACACATTTCTCCAAAGAGGACATGCAGAAGGCCAACAAGTGTAGGAAAAGGTGCTCCGCATCACTAATCACTAAGAAAACGCAAATCAAAACCCCAGTGGGATGTCACCTCATACCTATTAGGATGACTACTGTGAAAAACCAGAAAAGGACAAGCGCTGGCAAGGAGGTGGAGGAGGAGTATGCAGACGATGGGGCGGCTAAATGGTGAGGCCGCTGCGGAGAGCAGTGTGAAGGCTCCTCGAAGAATAAAAATAGGACTGTGTGATCCAGCAATTTCACTTGTGGGTATATATATCCAAAATAATTGAAAGCAGGATCTCAGAAAGACATTTGCACACCCACGTTCACAGCAGCCACGAGCTCTGGGAGCCACCACGGCTCATTCACAGAGGGGCAGATAAACCAATGTGGCGTGTGCCTCCGCCTCCGGCAGAGACGGCAAGGGTGGGCCTTGAGGACATTTCGCTGTGTGAAATGAACCAATCACAGAAAGGCAAATACTGTACAATCCCACTGATTTGAGGTATCTGGAAGCATCATCATCGTAGACACAGCAGTAGAGGGCTGCGTACCGGGGCTGGGGGAGGAGAAGTTGATAATGAATGGGTACGAGTCTCAGTTTTGCAAGATGAAGAAGTTCCGGAGGTGGGTGCACAGCGATGTGAACATACTTCATACAACTGAACTCCATCCTCAAAAATGGTGAAAGTTTCGCACCCTGTTACTGCAAAGAGCTCTAAAACTAATTTTTCTACAGATGTTTATAAAAGTTCTCCTAGTCCCATGCAGACTCACTTCCAGCTTCATACCTTTGCACACTGAGCACTCATTAAAAAAATACCGTATGAATCACCTGCTATTGGACTGCTGTTTGAAATGCTACTTTTTATTGCATGAAGACCTAACAATGGTACTTTTATTCATGTTCTGAGAGATCGGAATGGGCTTTGCAGGGCAGAAAGGTGATCTATTTTCTCCTACCTAAGCACATCTCTATGAATATCTGTGAGTTCAGCACATCACAATCCCAGGCAGTAGTTTCCTTTCTGTTGGTAGCAAAATTTATGATCTTCCATGGATGCTTGATCTCTAACAATACCTAAAATTGTCCAGCTTTGTCACTAGAGTTAATTTTTTTATAAAAATCACAATATTAAAATCAGAAGTGATCCCTCACATTCAAAACATAACAATAAATAACAGGGCTGATGACTGGCATCAGGATGCTTTACGCAGGAAAGGTTTTGTGAGAAGAAAGGTCAGGACGGAAGCTTCAAACTGAGGACTAACATGGGGAAAAGCTATTGCACAACTTTGAACAAAAGCACAGAAAGCAGATTTACGTAAAAAGCAGGCACTCTCTGAAGAACCGGCTGAGCGCCACCACGGAGCAAGCAAGGGCCATCATCCGTGGAGCACCCCTGCTTTTCACTGTTAGATATTTCACTTCATCTTCACCACAAGCCCACGGGGTGGGCTATTTCCCCTCGTTTGAGAGGTGAGGCTGAGGTTCAGAGAATTCATGTAACGGATTCACTGCCACACAGTTGGTATCCCTAAGCCTACTATTATTTTCCTCTCTACTTGGTTTTGAGACTATAAAACTGATAGGCCAAGACATTTGCCTTTTATATGACTCTAAATTCATTCCCACTATATTATTTAATACATTCTGCCAGGTTTTCATGGATATTGGCATTCCTTTAAGAAAATATAGTTTAAAAACCACTTCCACCAAAGGGGATCAATAGGTCACAAAAAGTATTTGCTTGTTTCGTGGCTCAGGAAACAGCCCCACATTGTCATTGGTGGTATCCCCATCACTCATATCCCATGCCTCTCTGAAATCTCCCTCTAGCCTCCAAGCAACCCAGACCTCAGCGAAGTCGCTAAGGAAAACACCAGATTTGTGAGTGGGGGTGGGGAACAGGCTGAATGGTCCAACATGAGATTCACTCCCTGAAGATAATGAATGCCTTTCCTAAGGCCCACTTAGGAAATTACTTAATCCTCTCGGTTGGATTCTTAAAGGTAATATTTCAAATGAAAAAGATGAGGCCAGACTCTAATCGCTAGGCTTCAGAATTACTGTCATCCCCCTTCTCCATCCCACTTAATTTAAATCAATGGGCTAAAAAATCTCAAATATACTTCATATTATGTGGGCAAATGCTTAATGCCCAGAGAGTGATGTAAAATGAAACATGGAGAATGGAAAGGAAGAAGGGTGGAATGAAGAAACGGGAGAGACAAAGAAGAGAGGAAGTCATGGGGAAAGGACTCTGTGATGTATTCAGGAGGTTGTTGCCTAGGTGAGAAATTGCCCCCTTCTGGAGCTTCCATGAATAGCCTATCTTTTCATATTTCTTGTTTTTGTGAAAAATAAAGTGTGCCTATTTCCATTCCAATTTAACACCTTCTGAGAAGAGTCATCCATTGGGGGAAAAAAGGTCACTTCCTCATTCCCCTCCCTTCTCTGGGATGTTAACATCAGCAGCACAATCTGAAAGGACCCCTCAGATCCCAGAGGTGGCACTGGCTTAGGCGCCAGGCCAAGTGTGAATGTGGGCTTAGTGTCTCCAGAATGGGACTGTGACCGGCTCCACCCCAAGGGGCAAGTGGTAGGGCAGAAGCCTGAGAGGCCTTAAGTCAACCCCCCTGAATGTGCAGCGTTTCCTTCCAGGACCTGCCTCTGTCTTGAGCCCAGATCTTCTCCAATCCCTCCTCCAGGCCCTTAGGCAGAAGGAACTTGCACACGTGTACATCTGAACTCTCTCACTTCCTTAAAGCCCTGGCCTGACTTCCTTCACTCCACGAAGAGAATGGCAACAGGATACAGACTACACACTCAAGGGGTTTAACTTAAGGCCCTTTGGAGAGGGGGGTCCATGCAGAGGTGGGAACCACATAATAAAATGAAGCCTCTGGGAGCAGCAGCCTTGAAAAGCTGTTGCCAGCCCAGAGCCAACAGGGCAGGAGGAAGCCATGACAGTTTAGCCTGGGGAGGATGGGGGGCGGGCAGGGCCTCCCTGCAGAAGCTGTGTCCTGGAGAAAGTCAAGCAGAGCCACAGGCCTGGGGACCCAGCCTCTCTCCTCTGGCCACCCTCCTCCAGGGCCTCCCATGACCCTGAGGGCAGCAGGGGAGCCCTCGTAGAGGTTAGCTGCCCAGGGCACAGGCTAGCTTGGAGGGCAGAGAATAGACTGGGACAGGGTGTTTGACAGACAGTGACAAGCAAAATGGCTATTGACACAGTCTCTGTTGAGAAAATATGGGCCTGATCTGAACAAAAGGGGTGGCAGGAAGGGGAAAGGGGAACAGTCACAGGTGACTTTGAGGACTCCGGTTTTAGTGGTGGGTGGCCCTACTTTTAATCAGAAGAATATGTACTAAAATATAGAATTAGGGAAAATCCATTCTTAAGGATGCATATCATGTCTGAGGAAGCAAGCAGGAGCTTGTGTAGTCAGGGGTCTTGCAGGATCACATGGGAGAAACGGGTGGGGCGTAAACTTTGGGCATAACAATAAATGGGGAGATGTCAATGCCGAGGGCACAGACACTAAACCCTGGGATATGGTACTAGAAAAGAAAAGCAGAGGGTCAGGGAGGAACCCTGTGGAACATTATTAATGTTTAAGAAACCAAGAAAGGAACAAAAGTCACCAGCAGTCTGTAGAAGAGACTGACAAAGGATGGGATGTAGCCAGAAATATGACAGAAGAAAGTCATGCTGAGTGTCCCTGTGAAAGGCAGCTGACGTGAGAGGAGGACCCAGGGCTGTGCGGTGGACTCAGATAAAATGGTCGTTCCCACCCCAAGAAGGGGCAGTTTCACTGAGCGCCGAAGGGAGAAGCTTCAGGACCACTGGTAGAGCTCAAATGGGTGAGTGAGATGTGGGAGAAGCAAAGCCCTCATAACCTTTGAGACTGAGACGTCTGCTTCCACAAGGGCAGAACCTCTTCATGAACTAAAGCTGAGTGCAGGCTGTAGGGAGGAGGCAAAAGAGAGAGATGCAGAAACCCAAAGTCGAAGTCTCAGGAAGAGGAGCAGCAGAGAACAGGTGGGGAGAAGCAGGAGTCAGGAGCAGGAGTCAGGAGCAAGTAAGCATGTGGGGACCTGCTGGGGGGTTCTGTGCACACTGGGATGGCAGGGTGGGCTGGGGTGGGGGGAGGGAGGACAGGACCGGTCCACCGTCTCACCTATTTTGATGTTGTGTCTCACAGTCTCAAATTCCATAAGAAAGACAGAGGAGAGGGGAAAGACTAGGAGAAAAGTTAGTTCAGAGCAGTTTGTGTAAACTCAAAATTTAGGAGCCAAATCAAATTGTAAAATATTGAAACCCCAATAGTTAGTTTGACTTCATTTTTTGAACTACATTTGTGTCATATCCTTTATCAGAAACCTTTCATTCAGCAACCCCATCTCTAACTGTGGGGGCCTGGGCAAACAAACTCAGTCTGACATCACCTCCAACATAGTCCAGTTACAAAGACACTTGTGTCCCTGTCACACAAAGATGAAGGGCAACCCCAAGCCTCAAATCAGTCTCCCGAACCCCAGAACAGCAGCCTTCCCTTACTCCAATGTCACGGGAACATCAACATGATGGGCACTTTGGGGCTAGGGACACTCAGATGCACAGGAGCCAAGAAATATCACGCTCCTATTGTCTCTGAGCCCATAAGGCCCCAGCTTGAAGCCTATGTTCTGTTGGGCTGGCAGGGAAATCCCAAGAATAACAATAACATAACAACAACGGCCTCCATACTGAGGCCTTTCCAGGGGCCTGATGTCCCCTCTCGGTGGGTGGAGCCACCACCACCCAGCAGGTGTCTGTCAGAGGTCCAGGTGGATCTGCCTTCAGAGCCCCAGCTCTGTGGGTTTCTACCACTCAGAACTGGTGTCTGAGCTCAGCCTCGCATTGGAGCTGCCCCCAGAGTCTTGTCATATCCCCAGGTGCTGCCACTGAGTGATACAGCGACCCTTATTTCTGACACCTCGATGTTCAGAGTTGCATTTTAGGGAGAGGGAAGGCTCTGGCAAATCATCATTTCTCTGTCCTCATTGCCCTCACAGACATTCAGCAGCACGATTCTCTCAACCAGTTCAGGCTTTTAAAGAAGACAGGGAATGCTAAGGATTTCATAAAAGTACAAAAGCCAAAGTAGGTAAAAAATGCTGACCCAGGGCTGTACCCTTGAGTGGGGTCAGGGGAGCGCTGGGCAAACGAACAAGTTATGTTGGAACCCCCGGCCTGACTTAGATGTGAGGTGCAGAAAACGAAGCAAAAGTGCCATTACAGACTGTTCATGGGGAGGAAGCTAGCCGCTGGCATTTCACAGAAACAAGAACAAAAGCCCAGCCTGGCTGGGTAGCTCCATCCACCGGAATGCTGTCCCGATTCACCAAGGCTGTGGGTTGGATCCCTGGTCGGGGCAGGCACCGGAATCAGCCTTTCTATGCGTAAATAAGAGGAACAACAAATCAATGATTCTCTCTCTTTCTGTCCCTCCCTCCCTCTCTCCCTCTTCCTCTTTCTCTCTAAAATCAATAAGTGTTAAAAAAGAACAAAAACTTCACTAGAATACAGGCTTTGGAGACATGTTCTTACTGTGTCTTCACTTTATACCTTGGACAAGATGTCTGGGCATTTGCCACATGTCAGCTACTGACTATTTGCTATTATATACCATCACAGAATAAATTTCCCCCGTAATAAAGCCACTGAAACAAAAATAAAGGTGCGAACAATTTTCTCTAGCACAAAAAATCAAAACAGCATCACTAAAGGGTAGAGAACACACTGTTCACCTTTTTTATCCTCAGTACTCTGCTCATAGGAAGTGTCCAAATATGCATTTTGATGCTAATAATAAAAAAGTAGGATGATGTCAAAACAGGAATATTTCCTAAAAACATAAATTGAAGTGAATTACAGTTAAATTTTTATCCATACCATTTTTCAGTTTGATTCAATTTTATTTACTCAGATGTGTTTATATCATTCTACATTTTATTGTGACTTTTGTTTAAGCTGTGAGCTATTTGGAAAACAATAGTTGTTTTGTCTGTAAAAAGGTTCTTATTCTCAGATCTCCCCAGTCTCTCCCAGAGACACACACAGGAAAATGAAGGTTCCTTTACCTTCTGAACCATGAATCTTGTTAAAATTTTTGGTCACTTGTGCAGCAATTACAAGTGTACAAAGTACAATGTGTCCACGAAACATTCACCCACTTTAAAACCCTCAGCGGAGGGTGACGCACAGCCCAGGCACTGCACAGTCGGGACACTGCCGTGGACTTGGCTGCAAGAAAGCACTCTCCTCAAAGTGTGGTTTAAAATTAATCCATTGACTTACTTATCAATTAAAGTTTATCATGAAACACTGAACTTGGATCATAAATTTTCATCCAGTAAAAAGAAGTAGCATAGTTAAGCAGCAATTTTTTAACACTCTGTCCCCTCCCCACAGTAGAAAGGCGGTTTGTGGCAATGCTTGCAGTTTTGGAACAGCAGAGGCTATGCCTGGCTCTCCTCCGGGGACGTCCTGATGTCCCAGAGGCTCATGGTCTCCCCTCTGTGCTGGCAGCGATCCTTTAACTGAGAGAAATAAAATCAACTGTTAGGGACATATGGCTTTTCTTCCACCTCCATGTTTCAAATTTACTTCAAAACACCTACACAGAGTTGGAGGTTCCTTAAGTGTCAGCAGCTGAAATGTCCCAGGAGCTGAAAATGATTTTCATGGGAAGAGTCAGAGATGGAAAATTACTAGATTTAAGGATGAAAATGAAGGTAGTCTTGGAGGAGTTATCCCAGCATAACCTGTTTCTAAGAGGCTCCACATACTTGAGTGAAAATAGAGAAATAGAAGAAACATTCAATTTCACATTTTTTAAAGTTTGAATTTTATAAATCCATTCAGGTGAAAAACACTTGAAGATGGATTTCTTTTTTGCTCTAATTAAAACTGAGAGCTGGTCCAGCACATGAATGAACACTGAATCTCAGTGTGTTTCAAGCAGGATTCTATCTCGTCAATACAACATGTGACATTGAGTAAGAAAGGGTGGTACCAGTCAGCATTCAAGGTCATGGGTCTAGCTGCAAAGACTCGTGGGGTTCTACAAACCAACTCTGAAATTAAGGACATGAAGTATAAAAGAATCAAAGGATTGTGACATCTATGTTCATGTCAGGGCATATTTCTCCCAGTACACAATCCAATTTTCAATCACACTGGAGCTAATTCTACCATTTAATAGTGAAATAGTTAAAGTAGATTAAGATTTGTTTATCTACAGAACATTCTAATCTCTTCCACCCAGATGAATAAATAATAAATGTACTGTCAAAGATTATTTAATGATGCTCAGAGTCTTGGAGAATTGGGTATCTGAAAAAGAAGGTTAGAAGATATTCTGATATAACAAATATCTTAAAAATACATGGTTTTCAAATATTTAAATAAATTCAATGATTTTGTTTTATGAAAGTATAAATGATTAACCTTGAACAGGTTGCAGCTGATCTGAGAGATACAAACAAACTCTTTTCTTAAATATTGTTACATATATCAGGTGCAGAGGTTCAAGGTCACGACTAACTGTGCATATGTATTTGACTAATGTTAAGCCATAACATTTAAGCCATCAGTTTGGTTAGAACATGTGTTTTGATAGGGTGTGTGATATTCAACAGTAAATTGTATCTGATATTGTGAACTCCGCAGTCAATGTTGAGATAGCTGGGTTTTTTTCACAAACTTCGAAGTCATTGTTGTGTTTATTCTTCATTTATCATTGAAAATGGCTAGAAAAATATATCAATTCAATAGTCCAAGACATGTTGAAGAACTTCAGTGAATGCTACTCTAATCCGGTGATGAGAATGAGAGAATCAAATGTGAAAATGAAAGTGATTTAGAAGATGGAGATTATGTGGAAGTTTCTCCAGAAAAGTCAGATACCGAGTAAGATATTTCTGGTGAAGAAAGTGAAGATGAATTAGACATGAACAAAGAGTAATTTTTGGAAAGGATACAGAATCCAAATGGAGGGAAAATCCAATAAGAAGACAAATTAGAAAATAGCGCAGAATTATTTTGTGTCAACTTTCATTAGTTTGGGCAAATGCAAAAAACACCAAGACAGAACTTGTAACTTGGAACTGCTTTATCACAAAGGCTATTTTGATCTAATCTCATTTTATACAAATAAATATACCAATTCTATCTTGAGCAGATTCTCAAGAGAAAGAAATGCTAAATGAATAGACAAAACTGAATTGAAAAGATTTTTAGGCCTCTGTGTCTAGCTGGTTCACACTGCAGCAGTCAGCTAAATGTGCAGGATTTGTGGGCTACAGAGGGTAGGCGCATTAACCTTTTAGATTTATGATATCTTGACAGAGCTTTAGATTTATTCATAATTGTATAAGTTTTGATGACAATTTTACCAGCTTAGAATGTCTGAAAGTGGACAAATTAGCAGCTGTGAGAGACATTTTCTCAACATTTGTAGAAAATTATGAAGTATGTTACTCTACGGCACAGAAAGTAACAATAGATACAATGTTACCTGGATATAGAGGCAAATGTGGGTTTAGACAATATATTCCACCCAAGCCCAGTAAATACTGTATAAACGTTTTTGCTATGATCAATTGTAAAGTATTTTACACAGGAAATCTTGAAATCCATGTCAGTAAGCAGTCCGAAGGTCCTCCTCACTTGATCAGCAATAAGCCAGCGGATGTGACCAGGACGTGCAGGACCCGTTTGCTCATTAGGACATAACGCTGCAGCAGGTGACTGGTTCACTGGGTAGATCTTTTCTCCGACTCTGAAACAAGCGACTTGCATGTGTAGGTTCTGTTTGTAGAAATAAATCCCAAGTACCCCCGAATGTGTGTCTTCTAAAAACAGGCCTGACGAATCCAACTTACTTGCTTTTGGTGCAGATTGCACACTTGCATTTCAAACCCAGAAAGGAGGGGAACATCATTTTAGTTTTGAGTATGCATTTTGACGATGCCTTAAATTTAGGTTCACGTGATAAAATATTACACCAAAAGAAGTCAGGAGTCGACACTGTGGACCAAACGGTAGGCCCATACACTGTGGCCAGGAACACCAGCAGATGGCCTGTGGTTCTATCCTACACAATTTTGAATATTGCAGGAATAAGTGCTCAGACTATTCATATGCTGAACAGCAATGTGAAAGTAAGGTGCAGCATATTTATTAGAAATCTCATAATGCAGTTTGTGTCAGAACAAATAAGAAGGTGTTCAAAAATCTCCACAGATGTGCATAAGCCTTTACACCCAAAACTTCAACAACTCCAAACACAAATTGAAGGAAATTCTAATGACAACCTTGATAATGGCTCCCTGGACAAGCAGAAAAAGAAAAGGGTGTTTTAGGTGCTATGCATCCAAAATGAAATGCTGATGAAAATGTTTTACAGGTGTTGTGAAAGTGTTCATGCCTCGAGCACAGCAGCATTGTTTGTGACGACTGTTACAAACATCTTGCAAAGCCAACTACTGAAGATTCTGATTAATGAATGTTTTTTTTATTTTATTTTATTTTTTTTTAAAGATTTTATTTATTTATCTTCAGAGGGGACAGGAAGGAGAGAGGGAGAGAAATATCAATGTATGGTTGCTTCCTGTGCATTCCCTGCTGGGAACTGGCCTGCAACCTAGGCATGTGCCCTGACTGGGAATCGAACAGTGATCTCTTGGTTCACAGGCCCGCACTTAATCCACTAAGCTACACCAGCCAGGGCTGATTAATGAATGTTAAAGACATTGTTTGGTAGTACTTTTTAAGCAATATCTCTGTTTCTGTTACTTGAAAATTTTTTATTCTTTATATTTTTATATTTCTCTGTTTAATCACTTCTAGTTGTAACTGAAAATAAATAAAAAATCATGTATTATATAAGCATAATAAATATGAATTTGCAGGGTTTTTACATTTTTTCACATTTCAGCACATACTAGTAATGAATGTGTCTCTTGGATGCACATGACCAGTGCCGTAATCTTTTTGACTATGACCTCAACAGGATTGAGATAGTAGAGGCCGAGTTGCTTATGTCAATACCTTACTGAGAAATACTTCTGAAGACATTTTTTTCACTTACCAAAACAATACATTTTTTTTCTTAAGTCTTGCTTTTAATCATGTATTCTGTGGTTTTCTGCATACCACTGGAATTCTGGCTATCGAAAACGACACAGCGAGACTTTGATCACACTGAGAAGTTGCCAGCAATGTATCTGAAATTGCACTTTCTCAAAACATCTTAAAAGTTTGAAACACTAAAGACAGTCTTAGGCTGACTTTGAACTTATGTGAATCTTGCTGCCAATGACAAGTTGATTCTGTAACAATAAATTCACAGGGTTTAGACTTGAATCTGTACAAGGGGGCAACAGTGCCACCACTGTACTCAAAATAAAGAGATTCCTCTGTAGATATAAATGGCACTCTTTGTAAACACAAACATCTTGCAAAATGGATTCTTTGCTAATGCATCCCACCGTATATACTACATATAGAAAATACTACCATTTGGGAAAAGCTTTGTTTTTACCACTCTTGGTCTCCTAAAAGGAAAACCAACAAACTCCCAAGCAATAAAACTGTGCTGATTAAATCTGCCTGGTTTTAGAAATGCAGTTTTATTTCATTGCTTGTAAATCAAATGAATCATTTGGAAAGTACTTCACTTTTGATTTCCAAATGTTAAAACCAATAATGTTAAATTGTGTCATAGCACAGAATACAGAAATAACTTATGCCTAGCAAAATAATTTAGACATCAAAAGGGAGAAAAAAGGTTATCTACATACCCATTTTACAAAACTGTCTGATATATTCCAAGCCTGATAATTAATACAGCTTACAAGGGTGAAAAAGATGTTAACAGTGTGGAAAATACCCAAGACTACAGTTGAAGTGGTTATATAGACCAGTAAGTGATGAACTTGCAATATCAGTGACGCTAAACATCAGTTCAACTATAATTCATTTTAATTATAATTCTAAAGATTCATTTACAACTGAATGGCAGTTGCTTTTGAGTAAGGATTCTAGGTGGTAAGAAATGCTTTTAAACAAGCTTCTCATCAACTGTGGTATGAATGAAGTTCGTACCCAGCAGTTCACGGAGGGTCTGGCACCGGAGCCTCTCTGAGAAATGCGACCTTCCTGGACTAGCCCAGAACTCCTCACAGTAACACTCATCGCTCAACTCCGGCGACTCCAACTTGTGCTTGTGTTGAAAAACTGAGCTTCTCTAAGATGAAGTTACAAATAGGCATCAAGATTAAAACTGTATCTTCTGTTTATGAGCTGGTCCATAAGTACATACTTTTAGAGAAATCAGTAAAAATGAATGTAGTCAAAACAAAAGCTTGGCCTTTTATTTTCAGAAATGAAGAAGGAAAATAGGGCAGCTGCTGAAATTAATATAGTTATTATAGTTTTTAATATAAGTTAATATAATTTTTCCTAGATGACATAAACTCAGTATTGAATTATCCTGACCTACTAAACAGATTACAAAATTGATCTCAGCCAAATGAAATAAAATATTTGGGGTTTTGTTTTAAAGCATGGTCTAAAGTAAGAAATAAATCTAGTATATCCAATTGTTGCTGTGGCCTGATACTCAGACAGATTTTGGAAATGAAAGGTGAAGTTAGGGCCTTCAGGCATTTAAAATAAAGACAAAAAAATTTTAAACTTGACAATTTATGGTAAAAACAATGGCAGAGGTAGTACAGATGGGGAATAAAATTTCAGTTTCAAGGTCAATCATGACATATCAGTTCATGCTGAAATACTTCTAAGTCTATTTCTAGACTAGCCATAATTTTGAGAGGGAAAAAGAAGCCACAGCCTCTTAACTGCAAGTAAAATTTGTTTTTAAATACAGCTGAGCCACTCTAATGTCTGGGACACTAAGGAATGCATCGATATCATGTAGCAGGGGCCCCATCTATTTTTAATGATGTGGCAAGAATACTTCATTCAAATGAACTAGCTCCACTTACAGAAAGCACACCGAACACCGCACCACAAGAGGGAATAAAAGCCTGGACTCGGCTCACTCAGGGGTCTGGAGCCACAAGCCAGGCTTCCTCATGACCAACAACATAAGGCGTTGGAATCAAGTGCTCTGAACTCTGACCTCCTGGACCTGAGCCTGGACAAGCATCTCCCCTTGCACTTACCAAGCTCCCTCAAGGAGGTGGGAATGGCACCCCTCCTCCTCTTAAAAACAGATAAAACAATGTCACTTTTCAGGACAACTTGGTAGCAGTTCGACTTTGATAAACTTCAAATTATGTTACTTTAGTGAATTCTCAGACACAGGGTCCAACAACATGCTTGTCAGCAACTCAATTATTCTGAAATTTTAGCTGATGTCCATACATTTACTTAGGAGGTTATGAAAATTGTAGTGCAAAATATTAATCATTCAGAGTAGTCTTCTTGTTTCTTTCCAAAAGAGAAGGCATGCGTGGCAAATTTTGCCATAGTCTTTACCTCACAATGAAAAGAAATAACACTTCCTAAGTTAGATTTAAGTCCTCGTTTTAGTGTGTTAAGATGATGTGACCACATTCTTTCCCCTTAGCTGTGATCTCAGTGCCAGACACAAAAGACCGGGATGACTGAAGCTAAAGGCAAAGCAGTGAAGTACGCAGCCCTGCCTTGGTGGTCAGGGACATCAGAAAAGCAGGGCGGAGTGGAAGGAGTCACGCAACCCAGTTTTCCTTCCGGGTGGATGCAAGAGCTAGCAGTGGGATTGTGCACAACAGGCAGAGGCGCTCTTCATGGGGAAGGAACATCAATCCCATTTCACAGAATCAAGAAGTGCTTGATTTGATTGAACATTGAGAACTGGTACAGACTAGAATGAACAAAGCTCAGCAGCTGATTGAAACTGAAGCTCAAGACTGGCCAGGCTAGCCCGGGACATGTGTGGGTTTTCCTTCATATGAAACTTTCAGGTTTGCCCTAACTGTAAACGTGACACTCAGACCCAGCAGACGATTGTTCAGCGGTGCTCTGATGTGCCCAGCATGAGGGGCGTAAGTAATACTTACTGCGATGCAAAGGCTGTTTCCATAAATGCCAACTCTGAGCAAGAGGCTAGCTTTGGCTTTTAGCAGCCACATCCTATAATGGGCTTATATTTAAGTTCATACTAAAATCCTCAGACTTTTATTTTTTCTTGTAAGTGCTTCTCTCTCTCTTTTAAAATCTGTATAACACTTTTAATTTAAATATAAGATTTAATGTTTATTCCTGTTATATTTAATCTTTTTGGTTTTGATCCAGCAATTCAGCCTGCCAAAAATTCAGATTGCTAAATAAGGATAACCAATCAGCATTTTCTATCTTCCCTGGAAAAGCTAAGGAACTTCAAGTTAAAAATGCACCTGAGGAATTTGCTAAGACTTTCTGAAGGGAGTAGGGGTGGTCAGAGAAGCTACAGCAAATTCAGAGAAGAATTCTGGTCTGTAGATTTTTTAAATATCAATATTTTCTAAAATTATAAAGTTTAACCTTATTAAAAATGGTTAAAACATAGTCCTTTAAGTAAACTTTTATCCCCAACTCAAGGAGCCTCGGCCACCCTATCTTTGTTTCTCGAATGCATCTTGTTTTATTTGTACATCATAATATTGGTGAAAAGTTTTCCCCTTTTTTGCTTATTTGTCCTTTTTTCATGCTAGAATGTAAATTTCTTGGGGATAGAAATCATATCTTATTGGCCCTTACATCTCCAAATATACATATAATGAACACTTAGATTTTTAATGCTTGATTGAATGAATTGAAGGCCAAGCAGGAGGGAAGGGGATTCAGCTGTTTTATCAGAAGACCTTCAGTATCCACCACCTTCCAGGTGGGGACAGAGTCCACAGGGCCAAGGCTGTGTCTCCACCTCCTGGGAGAGGAAGACAGTCAGATAGACCAGAGCTTTTATGAAGGTGACCTTCGGTCTCATGGATCCAGCACATCCACTACTTTAGGTACTAGACCATTTACATATATACATTATAATATGCCTCAGAGATAAATCTAAAATATTATAATAGAAGATTTTGAAAAGGTGTGATACTTCGAATGTTGGTTTTCACATAAAAAAGTGATGCTATTATTTTATATTTACCACCAAGGCATTTTATGACATTTGCAAATAAATGGTCTTATTTCTAAAGTCTGCATTTAATGGGGGCTTACATAGTACTTCAGAGGCAGATTCACAAATAGATAGTTTTATGTACTTTTCATGCATTAAAATTTGACTTTTTTCCATCTTTGGAAGACAGATGTTTACACATGCAGGACGCTGTTTTCATTCGGTTTCGTGACTTATCAGATACTGATTTTGGTTCTTCTTTGTAATCAGAGTGTTGACTTCATAAGTTAATATATTTTTAGTTATCACTTACATGGTGCTTCCATAGCTTACTAAGGGAAGGTTTGTGCTTTCCTGGACCACCTGCAGGTCTAGGATGACTTTGTGAACTCACTTCCCTTTCTACAAAGTGGCCTGGGCCTTTCTGAACACCCTGCACACATGGATCTATTCACGCCACTACCTTCACACCTGAAGGCTGTGCAGAGTTTTGCTAAATGCTGTTATGAGCGGTATTTTCCCCAGTCTGGGTACCCAGTCCTACTGGCATTCCAGTTCCTTTGTCACAGAGAACACTGGGACACAAGACAGCTAAAAATGTATGTTTTTCAAAGTGTCTTAATGCTCTCTCTTTTATTTTCTTTTGATTTTCGAAATGACCTTTCATTTGCCAGAGGGAGATGGCTGTGTTCTCAGTGAGAGCAAGGTAATCTGGAAAGGCAAAATGACAAGGACAGTTGATACTCCCAGTGGGGCTGGGCTCAAACCACACCGGGAATAAACACACAGCAGTTCGTCCACCGAGCATGCGTTGAGCCTCTCCCACACGCCGCGCACAGCTACACACTGGGGGCCCAGGAATTCTAGAGGCAAGCACTTTGTTAACAATAATAAAAGTGCTTCCGTGCCGTAGAAGGCACTTCCTGATAATGTCTTCATCTCCAATAGACCTATGTCACCTGGAGGAGAGAGGGCTGGCGGGTATGCTCAAGTCCAGCATCACAAGCACTATGCCCAGGCTCATGTGCTTTCCAGGGCTGTCGGATGATACATGGACCCATTTGCACACACGATACGGCCAAGTTCGTTTAAAATTAGACAATGGCATAATGTGTTCAAGAGTTTTTATGCAGCTTTCTCACAGAATATAAAATAATGCTCCGTGATTTGAATTAAGAGAGTGTAGCTTATCTATGGGTCTAATAGGATGCTCAAAAACAAAATTCTAGAAATCTTTGTACTTAAGTCAAAAAAGAAAAAGTCAGAATGTGTCAGCTTGTATACTGGTCTAAAATGTATAATGAGCACGTGCTGAGCACACGATATTGGTTAAATCAGAGCTGGAAACTCTAAGTCACAGGCAGCAAACACAAGGCCCGAGGGCCATTATCTGGCCCTCCACCTTGTTTTATCCGGCCTGGCACCTTGTTTATACCTGCTGGCAGCGCTGAGCTCTTGCTTAACTGTTAAGGAGTAGTTATATTCATAAAGTCCTGAAATTACATTCGGTCCTCTGAAGGCAACCTCGAGGCCGAGGTGGCCCCCGGTGAAAATGAGTTTGGTACCCCTGCTCTAAGTCAATATGGAGCTTCTTTGGCTGCTTAGTAAGAATGTTTCTTATGAGAAAGTTTCTTTATATATGGATAAGACACTTTATGACAAAGTTTCTCTCTGCTAGAACATACCTCTGTAACTGTGCCCATAATGACTGAATTGAGCCCTGGAAAAATGGCTTATGCTCTTTAGAAGTTAAAGAAATGGAAAAAGGGGGGAGTGAAGGGCAGAGAGACATGATGATAAACAGAAAAATAAAATAAAGGCTCTTCAGTGTCTAGAGGAGATACAGTGTCCTGAACTCCCCTTGTGCCGCACAGCAACCCTCTGCTTCCCAAGCTCACACTCGGCCCATGAATGAACTCAGTTCTCCATAAGAAGAGAAGCCCTCTATGGTGCGTGTTGGTGGGGATGGGGGGGAGGGAAAGACTCTCTTTCTACCATATTTCCCATTAAAAGAAAAAGCGCTTCCACAAGCTGGAAAGAGACTGGCCACTGTGGGGCACTGTCGTGCCCACAGGGAGGCTGGGCTCATCCCTCAAGTGAGAATTGGCAGCATGTTGCTGACTCCCTGGGGTGAGCACCACAAGTCCTCAGGGAGGGACAGGACCTCCGTGTCTGAACCGCTTGGGGCCCGTGGTGGGGGGTAGCCAGGATGGTCAGCCCATACCAACTCAGCTGGCCCGTGAAGCAGAGCTGATGTCAGCCCTGGCTCAGGGAAGGGAAGTGTATCTGCTTTCTGTACAAGCGTGGAAAGGGCCCTCAGAGAATTAGTAGGAAACCAGATTTCTCCATCAGCCATGTTTCCATATCCAGCTTTACCAGAAAGATCTCTGTATTGGGAGATCTTAATGTCCCTCCTAAAGACAGCTGCAGCATCCTTCTTCCCTTTTGTCTTCCTGTGTACTGCACAGAATCTAGTAAGGAGGAGGAGGAATAAGCTGGCCCAAACCTTGAGGTCACCCCTGGAGCTGGATGCCACTCAGGGAGGGTTATGTAAAGTACACGGAAAACCATGGCTCTGATGGAAGCTGTCAAGGAGCCTGTTTCACTCAGAAAGAAGAAGGGAGTGTGGTGTTGTCTGCTTCAGAACCCCCCAAACAGATAATCAGGGGAACTGAAATGGTTCTCAAAGAATACCTGAATATTTCACAAAGAAATTAAAGGCACATTTAAGAATAATCCCCTTCAGACATTGAAGAATGAGAACAGGATTATATTCTGGACTTCAGTTTTGGTTCTAAGAGTACCTAAAATTTTATTTCTGTCTGTGTTTTGATTCATGAGTATGCAAAGCCCTGACATTTGCTTTGAGAAATGTCCACGTTGCAGAAAACAGGCTACAGTCCAAGTTCAGCTCGATGGTTTTCACGTAAAGCCCTCCATGGCCACCAGGACCACGGTTGTATATTAATAGGATTTGGTGTAATTCCAGAGCTAAAATCAACCAGAAGATAGCAACAAAAAACGTCTACATAACTTTCCATCAGTTCTGACTTGGCTTGGCCTCAGATACTGTTTTATGAAGAACCTAACAACTTTTTAACACGTTAATTCTCCGACACCAGGGTCCCTGGGCTGTCTGCTCCCTGAGCTGAGCCTAGCAGACAGAAATCCTGTGGGCTACCAGGTCAGTATGTGCCTCATGAGTTCCCCAAACAAGATGACTGGACAGGGCAAAGTGTTCTCATCTCTAAAATGGGAATAATAAAACCAACACTGAAAAGGAAAAGCTTTTTTTTTAAATACGGAAGCAAACTGCCTGGGAAGTAACAAGCTCACATTCGGCTCTTTTTGTTTCTCCTTGCACATAGAAAACATTGATATACCGTGGTTGCCTCAGCTCACAAACTTAGGAAATCGGACATGGCCACGTGGAATTCATGTTCTGTCTCTTCTTTCAAGTACAAGAACTTACTGAACTGTAACTGCGCACTGGCTTTCCTAACACTCAGCCAGAAACAGACAGCTGTGACATGCCTGCAGGCACAACGAACCGCCGCCCACTGTGCCCCGGGGGGCCGGGACTGCACCGGTCCCTTCAGCCTGAGTTTGCTCTGCAGCACTGCTGTTCAGGGAGAGGCCAGCAGAGGGTGAGTCTTCCGACAAAATGACCAAGGGCAAGGTGTTTCTCCTTCACGTCTCTGAACTGCTGAAGGTTACAGAGGGCCCTTCTCCATACATTCTCTCTTCCTATAATAATCTTAGGCACTTCCTTTAGTCAAGTCAGTTATAACTGCTCAAAATCATAACCTAGGGACCTCAGCTTCAAATATCTCTCCACTCTCACCAAACTGACACACTTTCCTCCTGACCAGCTGGTTAATTCTCAAAATTCCTGAAAATCTATTTTTTTCTCCCAAATAACTCATTTGAAGATACATAATCAAAAGAGAGGAATAACCACCCCTTATTCAAATGGAATTTCTCAATTGTTATCCTTTTAGCATCAAAACTCCAGACATCTGCACGTGAGTGTGTCTGAATTATGTACAGACTTATATATATTCACTATATCTCCAAATGATCATTTATGTAACTTTCAAGTTTTATTTTGTTGCTTTCATGAAAAACCATTGCCTCTCATTGCTGCAAGTCATGGGCTTATTTAGATCGCTCCAACCAGAACCTAGTGCAAAAGTTCCCAAATTTAATTTGTCTGTAGCATTAGCATACTGATATCTCAGTAAATGTGAATTGAGGTCTGAACAAGCTTGGAGAGTACCAAGGATCATGTTTTCTGTGCCACTGGGCAATGTGACAGACGTCCTTCCCAAAGGGGAGAGAACACGTCACCACACTCGGCACCTGCGGAAGGCTGGGTCTGGGAGTGAACGAGACTTCTTCGAACCCCAAACCACCCTGCCTGTGTCCTCAACACCAGGCTTCAGCCGCTCTCATCAGCTTCCGAAGACTCCATCGTTGGTGTCACAGCATTTTCTAGTCTATTTCATGTTTACTCGTACCCTATCTCTCCTCTTTTCTTGGACACCCTAACTATTTGAATTCAGTTTAACGAAAGGATAAAATAATGTGTATTTCAAAAATCTTAAGAGTCTAAGAGTTTGAAATAGGCACTAAGTATCTATATCTTTATTTTCTATCTCAGCTGCTCAGAATATTTATTCCAATCAACCAGTGAAAAATACAGCCTTGCTTGGACACTCTGGAGCTGAGTCGGATCAGGGAGGGTGGGGGCTGTGTGGCCAGGAACCCCGGAGGGCACGGGAGAGGCACACCCATCTACTCCTAAGGCCTTAAACCAGTAGGGTTGCAAGGTCTGGGCCTACGCTGTGTCCTCTGGTCAACAGGCTGGGACAGAACCCATAATTTAAAGCATTTTTTCTAAATAGTCACAAGATATTTGCAAAACTCCCTCAGCTAGAGTAAATAAAAATGAATGATTACTAACCACTCTGACAATAAAAATGTGCTGGGTGATAAAAAATAAAACAAAGTCCTCTTATGGTGATTACGCTGATGACTTTATGCTGTCATGGAGCCAAGTGAAGGGAACTACAGAAATCTTACTTACATTGTACTCAGAAAAGTGGGTGTGGGGAAGGGAAAAGGGAGAAAATAGCAAGTCAAAGTTAGTAAAATTACTATGTAAAAGTGCAAAGTAAGTAAATTACTAGGAATTCAAAGTAATTCTTAGCTAAGTGTCTAATCAGTACAAGTACATTATGAGACCTGGTATCCCCCTACCAAACTGACCTACATTACCATAGTTCTTGGTGTCTGTGTGGTATCTTCCCAACTGAATTGTTTGAATGCCTTCTATCTCTTATATTTAGTCCAGTTTCAGGCCTACCAGAGGCATTTACTAAATATTTGTTGGACAAATACATTCTTCTTTGTTGTTGTTGTTCAAGTACAGCTGTCTCCATTTTCTCTCCACCTCTCCCCCCTGCCGCAGCCAACCCCACTTTCCACCCTCGATCCTACTCCCCTTTGGCTTTGTCCATGTGTCCTTTGTACACTTTCCTTGATAACCCTTCCCCTGTTTTCCCCCTCCCCTGCCCCTTTGGTTACTGTCCGTCTGTTGCTCATTTCAATGTCTCTGGTTATATTTCTCTCACTTGTTTGTTTTCTGGATTAGGTTCCACTTATAGGTGAGGTCATAGGGTATTTGTCTTTCATCACTTGGCTTATTTCACTAACATAATGCTCTCCAGATCCATCCATGCTGTCAGGAAGTGTAGGGGCTCCTTCTTTCTTTCCGCTGCGCAGTATTCCATTGTGTGCATGTACCACAGTTTTTTGATTCATTCATTTATTGATGGGCACTTAAGTTACTTCCAGCACTTGACTATTGTAAATTGTGCTGCTATGAACATTGGGGTGCATAGGTTCTTTTGGATTGATGTTTCAGGGTTCTTAGGATGTAGTCCCAGCAGTGGAATTGCTGGGTCAAAAGACACGCCATTATAGAATTTCATTTTCCCAAGGAAAACAGATATTGAACTATCAACTAAAGTGTGGTGAAGGGTGGGGTGGTGAATTCACAGGGTCTGCAGTGAGCACAGTTTCCCTGAGCAGGAACAGGAAAGGTGCTGCCAGAACCAAAACATCCAAAGTTTTAGTTATTTAAGTGACATGTATTTGCAAAGTGGTTACATTAAAAATTTACAACTATTAGATATTTATATGTATTGTTTTATATTATTTTCACAACATTCTGGCAGAGATGAAAAAGAAAGATATCACAAATTATTTACAGAACTAATTTTTCCCTGCTCTGTGTATATTTGAAAGTATGAAACATTTTCTTAATTCTTTTTAAAATAATGGTGGGTTAACACACAGGCTTTGGCAGTGGGCAGCCCAGGTTCAAGCTTTGGCTTTTGCACTTACTTGTTAAGTGATAAGTTAATCTTCTAAGACTCAGTTTCATCACCTAGAAAATGGGACACTGCCTACCTTTCAGGAGTATTGTGAGCATTAAATGAGATAAATTAATTAAGAGAGTGGCATTATGCTGGCCAATGATTAATCACGCAACACACAGGTGACTGGCCTGAGTCTCGACGGTGCCCACAAGGTGTCTGGCTCAGGGGTTCAGTCATGAAGGCTGTCAGTCAATGTTTGCCCGGGGGAACTGTGAGCATTTACGCGTGCGCACACACACACACTCTCAGCGGTAACCTCCCTAAGAACGAGTGCAGGTGTGGGGCCTGGACTTGAATTCTGGTTTGTGCTTCACAGTTGTGTGACCATAAACAGGTTCTTAGGTCTAACCTTTGATTTTTTATCCCACAGAGAAGGATGATAAAACCTATTTCATACAGATTTTCCAAATTTCAGTAAAGTAACTTTTTATTATCAGAGGTCCTCACCACGTCCCTTGTCCTCTTTCATGTAACTTACTGATGTCCCGCCAAATAACGAGCCAGGCCGGGGAGAGCCCAGGGCCTGCAGAGGCTCCCTGTGCCCCTGACAGCAGCCTCCATGACAGCAAGCACCGGGGCTGCCCGGGGAGGGTTCAAAAGAGGTGACAAAAGGCAACTCTGGAGCAGCTTAAGGTGTGTGTGCGAAGGGCGTGTCCCTGGTCCCTGCCCAGTGCTCTGACTCTGACCCAGATGGCACCACTCAGCAGTCAGAGGGCCTGTGGGTGAGAGGCCAGAGCTTCCAACAGTGGAGAGACAGGCACTGACCAGACAACCAGCTGGAGGGGCCCTTTCGGGGAAAACTGCTGCATGTTAAATCCTGTGAGGTTTCTGAATATCTTACATATAATGAATACGTACATATGTGTGTGTATATACATACATAATATATATAAACTGGCAAGGAGGTGCATCTCAAATTTCATACAGAGAACAGTAGGAGCGAGTGCGGGTGCACATCCTCACACTAGTCTGGAAGTCAGAGCAGAAGCACTTCATTGTGCTACCAGTTGTGATAAATGCTCACGGTCACAACCACCTAACGGTTCTTTCTTTTGTTTGTGAGACTACTGTGACTTTCAAACAAGGCATAAACAGTTGCTAAACTCTTTGCCAAAACAGAGGATTATATAAATTCTTGAAAACTGTGAACAGCATGCAGGGTTCTACTTTCCTTCCTTGTCAGATAATAGCATACTGACAGTTTGCTTAAAGGAGAAGGAAAGACGAAAACTGATAATGCTGCTCAGTTCAATTTGCTTAGTCAATTCCTTTTCAGTTTATGGGGAGGGTATGTTTCCTGTACAGGATAGGCAGACTCTAAGAGACTTGGGAAAATATGGGCAGAGTAATGTCATCTGCATACTCATGAATTCTCTGAGTGGCAGAGGATTGGGTAAGTAACTGACAGATTCAGTGTGGAAGCCTCAGGTCCTCTTCCCTGAGTTCACAGCACTAACCTGCCAACTGATGGTATGCCACTGAGGATAGCTCAGGGGAAGACATTCTGGTGCAGTGCTTAAGAATACAGGAGCCAGACAGCCTGAGTTCAAATCTGCACTCAGATGTTTGAGCTGTAGAACCCTAGGAAAATCACTTAGTGTCTCTGTGCCCTGGTTTCTTCCTCCTGCGCTGGTGATCATTGTAGTGTGTTTGTGGTTAATTGGCGTTAATATATAAACCTCTTACAGCAATGCTTGCCACACAGTGAGTACTAAGTATTAATGATTACTAAGGATTGATGACAACATTTTTAAAATCTAATATTCAGAGTAAGTTGAAATGCATAATTATTACAGACAAGAAAATTATTTTAGGTGTATGAAAGCTCACATTACTGCTTTGGGGCAATGGAGTTATGTTGTTGGATGAAAAAGTGAAAGTAAAAACCCCAACTTTTAATATAGCTGATGCTTAAACTACGTGGGGATTAGGGGCACTGGCCCTCTGCACAGTCAAAAGTTTCATATTACTTTTGATTCCTCCAAAACCTAACCACTATTAGCCTACTGTTGACTGGGGTCTTACCAGTAATATAAAGAGCAGATCAACACATACTTTGTATGCTATATGTATTATATACTGCGTTCTTACAATAATGTAAACTAGAAAAGAAAATGTTATGAGAAAACCATAAGGGAGAGAAAATACATTTATTATATTTACTGGAAACACATCTGTGTATAAGTGGACCCCCATCATTCAAACCCACATTGTTCAAGGGTCAACCATATATTTTGTCTTCTCTGTAAAGAAGAATGAACTTCTCAGTAAATGAGAACATTGGCAAGGTGAAATCTAAACTCTAGTTATGTAGATGCAGAGATTACACAGAGTCTGCTCATGTGAATTCCAATATCCTGGCCTCAGATGAAACACCTTCATAGGTACTAAGAGCATCCACAAGAATAGAACTTGGTTATGATTTTTGTAACATAAACACAGGCAACAAGAATTCCTATAATTCTGGAAAATGATGCATGCTGTTCCAGTTTCTTTAAAGCCATGTCATCATCATTTGCAAACATTGAAACAAATCTGCTTACTACTCCAGAAGTGATTTATTATGAATCAGTATACCACTGGATACCACATAGAGAGACCAGAAATCCTAAGTTCTAGTCTGGGCTTAAGAAAACTATTATTTTCTTTGGTAGGGTTGGTAGATTGGTAACACAGGAAAATTAGGAATATAATAAAACCTCAGGTCAGAAAAGCATTTAATAAGTCTATCACACTACCTTTCATTCATTCATTTCACCACTCACTCAATAGATATTTCATAAATGCCTAAATCATGTCAGAATAGAATCTCATTTCTTTGAGAGAAATAGTGAAGCATTCATGCTAACAATGGCAATAATGGATCAATAAAATATTTAAAATGTAAAGTCAGTAGGATCGAGTTCCCTGATAGAAGGTGAATGGCAAACTCTGGGACTGTTGCAAGCTTCTGAACCAGGGCAACTACAGATCAGTGGTTCTCAGCTGGTGTTGACCTGGCTGTGCAGCAATCACTTGGGAGCCAATTGCAAGATGCACTTAGGGCATGGGGGACCTGGAGATTCTGGGTTGGGGGACTGGGTGGTATCCCGCTGACTCAGGAGGTTTTGCTGCTCATCCGGCCTTGGGAGGAGCTGAAAAAATGGTAATTAATGAAGAGTTTAACCATCTTTGCAAAACTCAGTAAACATTTCTGATAAACATAAAAATATAAAATGTATAAAACATAAAAACAAACACAAGCCTTCCTTGTACAAGAAACTGCAAATTCATAAGACACAGGTTCCTGGATGTCTTCACTGTAATTGCTCACACAGCTGTGAGCTGCACGAATGTGCCACCATCTGTGTGCTATGCCCCGGCAGAAGCCTGTGCCTCACCACACCCACCTCATTCCCTTGGTCCGCAGTGACACTGGAACTCTAACTTAGTGTCCTACTCCTCAGGCTCAGAGCTCTGGCTGTGACACAACGCACGCTTCCGGGGAAAGAATAACATAATAAGCATCTCAGATAGTAATGGCGTCACATTAACACATCTGCCATCCTTCACAAGGGGGGTTGCTAGAAGTGTGATGACTCTCATGAGGGATCAGAATGCCCTGATGGGCACTTTGGGGAGCGGCAAAGACAGGGAGGGGACATCCTGCAAACAGGCCTGGCCTCCCTCAAGAGCACGTAACACTTGGGAATACCTGAAACAGCAGCCAATACATAAATCTGCCAGGAAGCAAGATTTGAAAAAAAAAAGCTTAGGATGTTACATTCAAATATGACACTTTATACAGAATTTTACACTGGAATAGAAACCAATGCAAAATTATTAAGCAGTTTGTACTCAGAAGCAATTATCATTCCGAAGCCCAGGTGCATGTTGTTAATACCTGTAAGAATTGATATAACTAATCATTCTGCAGCTGCAAGGCGGGGGAGGGCAGGATGCGTGGAAGTCGTGAAACACACGCCATTGTTCCATTCACCAGGAGGTCATGGTCAGTTCTCCCAGCCAGCCTCACATGTTACCCCACCCTCTCTCAGGTATGACAACTCCATTCAGAATGACTTTTCTCTGAACAAATTGTTCTCTACTATGTTTTTCAAAATGTAATTGAACAAATAAAGGAGAATTTCTCATTTTAAAATAAAATTAAAAGTATATGGGTTATAGAAAAACCTTATCAGTGAACAGACAGCAAAAGGAAAGAAAAAAGAAAAGAAGAGGAAAGGAAAGAAAGGAGGGAGGAAGGGTGAAAAGAAGATGGCTAGCCGATACCAGAATAACACCACGTCGGGGACCCATGGGAAGCCTCTGATTCTCGTCCTTCACAGATTTCAGAGGAGCAATCAGTCACAGACGCATGCACTTCCTCTTGTTTCATTTTCAGTTTACAGATCTCAGGTGGTCTTAAAAATCCTGGGCTCTTTATGGCAATGCATTTTCGTGGGAAATGCTTTTACGTGGAGAAAGCCGGAATCTCTGTTGAATTCTCCCTGAGCGGGACTGGCCTGGAGCGGGCTGGGCTGGAGCAGCTGGGTGCAGGTTATGTGTTTCCAGTGGGATATGAACGGGCTGTCGGGGTCTTTGCTGCAGTGAAACACCTATAGTCCCGGCTACTGGGCGGAAGTGGCGAACTCTCTTATTTCCTCGTCAAGAACCCCAGCTACTCGCCAGTTACTTCTCTCCTCCTCACTTTGAAACAGGGGTCACTCCAGTGCTGCCTCATTCCGCTTTCTGAATAATCTCAAGTACATCCCGTAAACACTGTGATTTCATTTACAAATGCCATTAACTAGATCCCTGGGAGGAGGGGCGCAGATTGGGGGAGAGGCGTAGCCTCACCAGATGAATGGATGCACACAGTGTGGTACGTTCACACCTCGGGATACTCGCCTCAAAGAGGAAGGAAATCCTGGCTCATGCTGCAACACGGATGAACCTTAGGGACGTTAAACTGAGTAAAATAGGCCAGTCACAAAGAAGACAAACACTTATAATTCCACTTATATGAGGCACCCAGAGAAGTCAAATTTATAGACAGACAGTAGAATGGTGGTTGCCAGGGGCTGGGAGGAGGGGATGGAGAGTTGGTGACTTATGGAAACAGAGGTTTGACGCACAACCCTGTGAATATATTTTGCGCAACTGAGCTGTACGCATAGGAATGGTTAAGGTGGTAAATTAATACTATGTGTTTTTGCCACAATAAAAGTAATTTAAAAATGTATGTATATTCAAATGGCTAAGCACATACATGGCCTTTGGGAATGCACACACATGCTCCAGACCCTGTCTGTCCCTACATGCTATCCTACTCTGTCCCCAAGTCATGGCCGAGTGTGCAGCCGTGACCAGTGCTGTCTGTGCCGGATGTTTTCCTGGGCCCCTCACGCCCTACTCTGGCGTCCATCATTTCCCCAGCCTCTGGAAAGGAACCTTATTCCAGCAAAATCTCTGAACAACTGACTCAACCTAGGGGAAGACATGATCTCCTTATAAGACACCACAAAGCATCCAGGACTTGGAAGCCACACCCATGTCTAGTGAAGGTGACCTGAACCAGGAATCAATTTCACTCAGTGTCAGGGGCATGAGGTGAAGCTGGTGATTGTGCTCAAAGGTATTCTAATTTCTCAGGAAAGTGAGATGTGGTAAAATGCAACATATTCAGGAACACAGTAGGTCAAAAATACTCTGGTTCCTCCTCTGCGATTCTTATAAGATGTTAGAAATAATATGAATTACTCTGGTTGTCCCTGGGCTTCACTAGGACATCAAGTTTCTCTCTCTGAATTCATTCACAATAAACAGATGACTTCGGTTAACCAGAGGGGAAGAAAACATGCCCACAGCCCTTAGGGCACTCAACAGGAAAAGGAAACACAGCCCACCCGCTCGGCTTCACTCAGGGAATACCACCTTTTTAAAGGGATAAACTGTTCCTCACTACGGGGAATATTTGTTTAAAATTTATTTTCAAAAAGGAGAAATGTAACCAAAAAAAATGACACACTAATGATATCTAGGATGCACGAGGCTTAGCTTTTCACCATACTGACATTTCTCTTTGATCAGAATGAAGAAGGTACAGCTTCTTCCACCACAGAGTCAGTCTCAGGAAACTCTGGAGCGGTGCCTTCTGGTCAAGGGGTAACACCAGGGCAAACTGTCAACTGGGTAAGATTAATACTTCCATCCAACAGACAGTTTTTGAATACCAAAATTTAATATATGCCAAGCATTGTTGTTTTAAATGATAACAATAATAACAGAGATGAAAATCATGGCCCTTAACATAAATTATGGCAGATAAGACAATACACAAAAAAGCCAGTAAAAAGTAAATTTTATCACATGCCGAAAGTAAAAAACATGGCAAAAAACAAAATGGAGAACAGGAAGGCTGGGTGCAGGGAAGAGGAGGGAGGGCGGCTCTCTCCCACAAGGCACAGGGAGTGAGCTGATCACAGAGAGGAAGAGAGGGGGCACTGAGCGCTGCAGGCCCAGGGCTGGCCTGAGCGCTGGCTGGGAGCACGTGTGCACACGTGCACCAGGACTGCCAAGGATGAAGCACTGGAACAGTGGCAGGAGAGACACGTACCCAAACCTTGCGGCCTCCAGGACGCTGCAATGCTGGCCAAGGCTGAGTGGAAGGGGCACAGGGCAGGGCAGTGGGAGGAAGGTCCTGAGTGCTGGCTTTTCCACAAGAATCCTTTTGGCTGCTTCACTGAGAGCAAACAGAAACGAGGTGAGGAGTAGGAAGATCAAGCAGCAATTCCCCTTACCAGAAATAGTTGTGTACGGACAAAAGACTAACTCTTGATGAATTACCAGGGAATGTTAGCATGAATTGTCTTTTCAGGTGCTGATATCTGGGTCATCCTTGTATAAGAAGCACTAGACCTGGAGACCAGAGATCCAAGCCAACCTCCTGCGCTGACTGACTGACTAGGGGCTTTTCTGGGTTGTGATGGGGACCCAGTGTGGAAACAGGCTCCAGACGATAGAGTTACAGGGAGAGAGCTGTATGAGAAATTTAAAGAAGGAAAAGAGAAACACATGTACAAAATGGGGATTTCAACTTAGAGACATGCTCTGAGCAAAACTGAAATTCTTAGATGAGAGCAGGGCAGTTGCAGAGAGGAGAGAGAGGACTGGGGGCCTGAGAGCCAGCTGGAGGCTGCATCAGCAGGAGTGGCTCTCAGCAGAACAAACAGAGGGGACAAAAGGACGGTTTGTGGTGCAGGTACTGCATTGTTAATGAGATTATGTATGCGTGGTATAATTAGTTTTTAATATAGGCCGTGCACATTTAGTGTGATGTTCTTATCCTGATAACTCTTTCCTGTGCGGTAAAATTAGTAAAGGGAAGGAGATGACTGAGGGAAGAGAAGGTCCCAGGACAGCCAGGGAACCAGGGCCAGTGTCCCACCAGAGTGACTTTCTGTGGACTCTCTCCTTGGCTCTATGTCACAATGCTACTGACCTGCATTGCCATGTCCTTGGTCGCACCCCAGGGAGGCACTCAGGGAAGCTGCCTGGTTGGCACATCAGCAGAGTGTGGGACAGAAAGAAGCCGGGCTTAGGGAAAGGGAAGTGGCAGAAGGTGAGGCTCTTCCAGAGAAGAAAGAGCACGCGTTCATGGAGGGATCGAAGTCATCGCTGACACGGAAGGAGTACGTGTAAAGTGCACCAGCTCATTTCTCTCTCTTTACTTTGAAATGTTACATGGAATCCATGGAAACTTGATTTTATTTGTTTTCTGAAATAAAACTGATCCCTTGAAGGAAATTCCAAACAACACAGGTGTATATAACACATGTCTCAGATCACCCACTAAGAAAAACTGGCATTCACTGCTACTATTGACTTCGCTGACCCCCCAGGGAACGTCTTTCTGTGTAAACAATGTGTGAAATCCAGTAATCCCTGAGAACAAAGTCCTGCTATATTAAGAGCCTAATGCCAAAAGCTGACATTTAAATAAAATGGCTTAAAAAAGCAGTGGAGACAAACACAAGTTTATGAACTTGCTCATGGCTGATGATCGCTAATTATGACAGACACTGGCTGGCAAAGTGCATTATCCTGATGCAAACTGATACCAAATTAGGAGAATCTCATTCAGCATGACCTTCACCAGTATTGCATTTTTTAACAATAATTTACTGACATGCAGCCTAGAGGTAAGTTAAGCTTCTCAGTTTCAGACAGAAAATTAGCGCTGCTATCCACCTAAGTGCTTCAGAAAGAAAGAATTTGCAGAAAATGTGTACATTAGAATTATTTCTCCATCTCATCAAAGTGGCCCAGGAATTTGTCAGCAGCCATTGTGCAAATCCTGCCTCACTGTCATGCTGGTGGGAGAACAATCCCCCAGCACCTCAACTACGAGGCCTACGTAGCAGCTAACAGGAGCTGCAGGCAGAGAAGGGCACCACCACACTGTTAGGTCAAACCCCAGGTAAGACAGGGAGCACTGCCACTCCAGGAGGCCTGCATAGGTAACTCAGACATTTAATGTGACTTCCTCAGCGTAGACATTGGAGGGTTAGCTGGTCACTGATAGGACACACCGGCTGAGCTGGGACTTGAACAGAGGAGTCACAGCAGCCAGTATCCAAAGGTTGAATTCCAGTGGGAAGAGAAATGTACATGCCCAGTGCCCACATATCTGTATTTACTAATGGTTACAGTGATTCCTTTTGAGAGCAAAGGAACTGGAGCTTTGACTACTTCCACTAAGGGACCTTACTGGTGGGGCAGGGGCTGCCCTGACAGGGCAAGAGAGAGAAAATCACAGATTGTCAAAGAAGCTCAAAGTGGTGTCCACTGCACAGAGAGGTAGGTGCCATGGGGGTGCGACTGTGAGAGCAAGGGACAGCTGGTGCTGACTTTGCTCTCACCCAGCCATCACTAAGCAGGTTGGTGTCCACAGGGGTTTGGGCATCAGAGCTCCCAGACTGCTCTATGATGCCCCGGGGTGCCCAGGGCTCTGGACTGGCACAGTCACGTGCCCCAAGTGGGCCTTGTGCATTCAATGCCGTGCCTCTTCAACCTGCAGACTCTCTTCCTTTAGTTCTGAGAAATGCTTTTGCATTGTTTCATTGTTAAGATTATTCCCTGCACTCTCCTTTGCACTGAATTTCCAGAAGGTTTATACTGAACCCCACCCCAAATATGTCTGCTCCTCTCTGCACCCCATTCTTGCCATTCACAGGGACAGCTTCAGTCCTGTGGGGATACCTGATGGGGTGGCTGTGCCCAGCTCTGAGGTTCATTACTGGGGAACCCACTTCAGCACTGACGTGAACCAGCATCTTCCTGCTTCAGCTCATTAGTGATGACGGTGGTGGTGATATGTTCTGCCTTCTCTCAAGTATTGCTTTTATTCTTTTTTAGATTCAGGACTCATCCCAGGAAGAAGAGTTGACTTTTTAAACCCCAAAAGATAAAATCACTTTCCCACGGCACAGGTTTGACAAAATGGATGAAATTACTAAGCTATTGCCAATACATAAATGTATTTCCTAAAGATTTGCATTATCGCTGTATTTTTCTTAGTCTAAACTAATGACAAAAACCCTTTCAAGAGTTTCCTTAGCAGCCATCTGAACTATCATATGATGAGCTAAGTGGGTAATGTGTGGGATGAGTCACTCGGGTCAGCAAAGGTCTGTAGGAGAGATCTGTATCTTGAAATTTCTCCAGGCCTTTATGTATCCTTTCACCTAATAAGCACTGTTTACCATTTAGGAAAACATTCCCGTGAGGCTGTGCTTTTGTACCCACATCTTAGAGAGATCAAGCTGCCGCTCACAGAATGAAACAACACTCTCACTATCACAGGGCAAACAGGTGACAGGACTGTCCTTTGCACCTACCTATGCATACACACAGTGTATACATACTCTGGTATCAGAGACACTGTGAACACAAACGCCGAGCCAATGCACTCTACTTCTTCAGTTACGTCCCAGTGCAGCCTTCCTGTCTGCCAAGGGCGCAGAATGGAATGACCCGACCACCTGGAGCAGCAGACACTGAGATCCGGGCACATGGAGGAGAGATCTGCTGAGTTTCAGTTGCTCTCATTTTCTTCAGCAGGAGCTCCTCTGGGGACTTGGACCCCAGACCTCCCAGTGAGTAGAGACTGTGCCCCTGTTTTCCCTCAGGGATATTTATTAAGCTGGTATCTAGAAGAAGTACAAGATCCAGGAGAATGTGCCCTTTTGTTGGTCCTGGGAAAGAGGGCAGGACAAGGGCAGGCCCAGGAGAGAGGAAAGAGGGGAGGGCTGCGGGGGGGAAGTATGGGTTCCTAGTTTGCCCTTCTCTCCATTGCCCATGGGCTGGGAGGGGAGGGGATGCTTTTCTTAGAATATGTTCTTCCAGTCATTCTGAGATAAAGATCTCAGTTTAATTCTATATGAATTTGGTACATCACTGCAGAGAATTTTTTATCAATCATTGCAAATACACTCACACCTGGACATATTACATGTGTTTGTCATTAGTGAAAGGAATCATATCTGTTATCAGGAAAAGGCTGCAATTTGTGGCAACCTTTCTTCTTGGGGCCACTTCTCTGCCATTGGACTTCCCTTCCCCACAGCTGTGGAAGCCTGGGGGTGCTATAGACCCCCCAACTCAGTGCTGAATTACAAACATCTCTCCATGAGAGTGGGGTCAAGGGAGAGCAAGGAACTTCCTAAGTTCCCTTCAAACTCACATCACAAGGAGAAACCTTCACTTCCCAAAGGGAACCAGTTTCCCATTCTACCTGAAAGAAATAAGGATAAAAAGCAAAAACTAAGCTGGGTCCAAAGAATTCTTCAAAGGTAAAAGTCATACACAGAAGAACTTGAATCAAAGGAACCACAGTTACACATATAAATGGAGATGAACATGTCACACAGAAGATACGATGTGCTGTCATCACTCCAGCATCCCTCCCCATTGGCAGGTGCACTGGGGCCACTTAGGGACTAGCATGCCTTCCCTACCTGTCATTACTGTGACAGACTGCTGGACCTGGGTCATTCCCTTAAACTGACTGGCATAGCGGCAGATGCAACGCCATGGCCTCAGGATTCTCAGGGTCTGCAGCTTGGCCTGCCCTATATAGGGGCTGTCGGATTGTCCCGCGGTCTTCTACCATGCACCGTTCTCTCAGCTGGACATACTACAAAACAAAGCCAGGACAGAGCTGTTGTTTTATCTTTTTAATTTCTTTACCATGATAATGAAGTGCCTGAACTGGAGGAAAATTATCACCAGAAAACATGGTTACTCATCTAACCATGGAATGTTAAAAATACCCGAGAGCAAGTAATCAGACCTACTTCTAGACAATTTAGGCAAAATGTTTAAATAAACCTCATAAAACAAACTTCTAGTAAGTTAAATCAATTTTACTACAACTTTTAAAATTGGGTTCCTACGACATTTAATCAGCACAGAACGACAGGGCTCTACAGCATGACCTGAGGACCTGAGGACAGATGAAGTATTTGGGGTTTAAAGGGATTTGGGCACCAAGCTACATTCTCACCCAAAATACCTGCTGCCCTGCACTATCACAGCTCTGGTAGCTTTGACTAGTTTTATTTAACTATAAGCTCCAGTTAACACCTACATTCCAAACTGTTCCTCAGCCTCCATGAGATTTAAAGCTGCTTGAGGAAACTCCCTGTTCAAGAAGATAATTAGTGTCCCCCAGAGATATCCTAACCCCTGGAATCTGAAGATGTTATGTTCTTTGGAAAAAGGGTCTTTGCAGATGCAAGTAAGTTAAGATCCTGCCATAGGGAGATGACCCTAGACTCTCTGGGTGGGGCCCGATGTGAGAGGAAGGCAAAGGAGGGATAAACGCCGCCAAAGAGGAGGCAATGGGAAGATGGACAGCGAGACAGGAGGACATGGCAGCCACACTCCAAGGCAGGTAGCGGCCACAGAAGCTGGAGAGTTGGGACAGTTTTTCCCCGGAGTCCCAGGGACTGCAGCCCCAACAATGTCTTCCTTTCAGATTCTGTCCTACAGAACTGTAAGAGAATTAGTTTCTGTGGTTTAAGCCACAGAGTTTATGGTTGTTTTCCCAGCTGCAGTAGGAAACCAGTGCACAGCATTTGATTTTTATGCCCTCAACCCAAATCTAATTTGGAACCAAGGAGAAACTTATGCAGACAGAGGCATATCTTTTAAAAAGTGTTTAAACATATTTCTGGCCTAGCTGTGTCTCTGTAATGACTATGGAAAAAGATAAGGCAAAAATTCCAATGAAAATATATTTTGTTACTTAAAAATATGTATCTTAATAAATATGGTTCTTATAAATATATATCTAACATACAGGGGTGAGCAAAAGTAGGTAAACAGTCATGAACACACAAAACACAGAGTTTATTCTTGTATTATTATTAATTATTATGTTATTTATGTGTGTTACTACTGTAAATCTACTTATGCCCACCCCTGTATATGGTTCTATTGGCCACCGTGAGAATAGAAAATAGTTTTAAATACTTAAGTAATATTTTGAATGGATAAAGAATTAAGTTCTCTGTATTACTAAGGAAAATGGAAATCTTTTTCTTTTTTGCCATTTTTTATGCGCTGAGAACATTTACAATCTACTCTCTTAGTAAATTTCAAGTGCACAACACAGCACTACTACCTAAATCGAAGACTCTAATATTAGAACATATTCATCCTATTAACTGAAAACTTATACCTTCCAACCAATATCTCCCCACCTTCCCACTCTGAGACCTGGTAAGGAATCATTTTCTTTGTGGGACTTTATAAAGAGATTACATTTAAATTTCTTAGAATGGTTTTTAAAAAGATAGTCCTACCTATAAGGCAATTAAAATGTGTCCAGGTTTCCTCTAGATGTATTTCAATAGTTTGTATTTTCATGTTTCCCTCTTCTATTTTGGATCTTGTCTCCCTTGGGATTCCAACTATATTTATACCAGCCCTCTTCTTTCCTTATTTAGAACAATTAAGTGCAGTTTTATAAAATGTTATCTATATTCTACTTTACATTAGGTCTCTGGATGATTTCCTCAATGTTTAGATAAAATCTTCATTATTCTATGAAACTTATTCTGAGGGTTGAGTTCAATACAGTATACTTTTGATGAACAACATAAGCAGAAATGTGTTTCCTCTTTTCTCTATTCTATTCCAAATTTTTCTTCCTAGGAAAATTTCTAAATAACTACAGTTAGAAATTTATGCATTATTTCATTAATATGTCCCCAAAATGGTTAAGAATTGAGCTTTTAAAAATCACTTTTTGCCATTGACTTTTTATAGAAGTCTGTGACAGGAAAGTCAGCATGCTTTTGCACCATTTCCTGTCCTTGTTCCAGAGCTCATGGAAAAGAGGAAGCTTTAGATAAACCAGCTGCTGGATTTCCTAGAATAGCAAATTACTCTCGCACTCCTATTTGATGTGAGCTTGCCACACTTTTTTTTCCCATCAGGATTTCCTCATTTTTCATAACTGTTTGTTTCCACTCTAAATTAGTTTCCTACAAATAGCCTTTTGTCAAATGTGCAGTTCCATAAATACTCCCCAGTACTTTATACCCACTCCCCTCTTATTAAAAAGTAAAACTATGCAACTATTTCATTGAAACTTTGCGTCCCCTCCTTGCCTTGACAGAGATCACTGCTACAGGATAGAAAAGCTAAGTTCTATGGACCTACTTGGGATTCTTCATGATTACTGAATTATATTTTTAAGTGTTTTGGATATTAAAAATAACAAAATTGAAAAGGTAACTCTATAGCTAGGGTACTATAAAAGAAGTATAAAAGCAATTCAATCTCATTTTTTTAGCTTAAGCCATTCTCGTGTCATCTCTATTTTCTTATTTTTCCAAATTAGTTATTTTAATGACATTCAGATAACTACTAACTCACCTATCTGAGAAATTTTAACAATTTTATGCATACCCCAAGCCGACCTCATCTTCTTGATTTGAGGTAGGCATGTCTGCGATGATCTCCTCATTTTCAGAAACCAATAAATATTCATAATTTTGATTCTATAAGCTAAGACAGAGAGTTTGGTCTTACATGGATATTCCCAGGGTCACTTATCGTTTTAGGTCCACAGCAGCCTCAGAATAAAGAAAACACTGTCTTCTGAAGAAGGCAGCAAGTCTCTGAGGCTGCAGGCATTTCCAGAAGATAATATAAGTTCATCTGTGCAAATTATGATGGTGCAGTTATATTAATGGCACAATAAAAGATGTCTTAAAACTTCCAACAGCAACTTACTGTCTCTTTGCCCATGTAAATGACGAATCCCAGGCTCTTCCGTTTCACTACCTGTGAAACTTCCCTTTACACAGTTAAACAAATATTTGAGTCTGTTGAAATCTTCTAAAGGAATGACACTTGTTTCTTTTTACAAATGCTCTGAGTAGAATACTAATACCCAGAATCTACAGAGAAACTTTGGCATTTAGTCTCAGAAGTCTGGATGACAGACACAAACCCCTGGTTGTTATGACATTGCACAAACAGTGTTGGGCTGTGGCAACAGCCAGACCTGGGTATAGATTTCAATTTTGTAACTTATTAGCTCCATGAACTATAATGTCTCAGACACTGTATGTTCATCAAAAAAAAAAAAAAAACAACAACAACCCTACTTGTTAGGTTACCATGAGGATAAATGACTCAAACATAAACATGAAAATGAAAAGTGATGAGGATGGTCCCAGATGGTCCCAGTGAATGTGTCCCCTCTTCCTTTACCCTTTATATCCAGAAGTCACCAGATACATGTGACTTCTAATTAGAAAGGTTTTCCAACTCCAAAATGTTTTGGTGCCATTAACAAACACTAAGATGAAGATGAGAACAGTCAGTCAAATGCTGTGCACTGAACTGGCTGAACAACTGTGTGCCGGGCTGGGGAGGCTGTGTTGGAGCCATGCCAGGTTGGTGGGAGGGGAAGTATTTTGGGGGTATGGCCACTATAGGTTAACAGACAAAAATTTAGAAAATAATTTTTTGACTGAGAAGTTCTACTTATGCAATATATAGTAGTCAATCCCCATGGATTTATTCCTTAATTTGGTAAATATTTAGCATCCACCACACAGCAAGCACTAATGTTGGTTCTGAGGATGGAGCTGATTGTACACAGCCTGAGTGTTTGCTGCATCCATGCAGCTTACACTCTGATGCGTGATGTGTGATAAACAAGTGCCTGAGGGTTTCAGAAAAGGTACACATAAGAAGGAATCACATGTGCAGGTCTGTCTGATAGTGACTACCAGCCTCCCACGTGCTCAGCATGCAGAAGTCCCTGAGAGAGAGGCCATTTCCACTGAATTCTGGCCAAAGTGGAAGAGACAGATGGAGTATGAGAGGGGGCATATCAGCCAGCGAGGACAGAAGGCAGCCAGTGTGGTAGAAAAAGGGTGAAGAGGAGGGGGAAGAAAAGGGTGAACAGGGGCAGGCCATGGACAGAGGGAAGGAGCCTGGGATTTACTCAGGTGTTCTGAAAGCCCCTGAGGTCTGCAGCCACCTGATACGCACAGGTGTGGCATGGGAAGAGCCAGGAGAACTGTGGACCCACAGCAGTCCAGGCAGGACTGGGCAGATGACCAGGGCCAGGGGAGCAACAAGGAAGAGGGCAGACTCAGATTTGGAAGACTGAGTCAATAAAACTAACTGAGAATTGAAAGTGGGAAATGAGAAGAGGAGAAAAGACCAGGCTTTCGCCTCAGTCTTCTGGGAAAGAAGTGCCACCTGCAATGGGCAGAGGGGCAAAGGAAGAGCATGTCAATTGGGAACCACCAATTCAGGTGAAGACACCATCCAGGTTGTAAGGATCTGATCTTCAGAGAACGGATGGGGGCTACAGCTGAAGACCCAGATGCAATCAGAGATTTCCACGTGAGGATGTTAGAACCAAGTTACGGTACAGAAGGGATGAAAACTGCATGGTCACTAAAATGTGGTAAATTATAGTACTTACATACCACATAATGTCCTTTACCCCTCAGTTATCTTTCAAAATAATATTTAGTGTAATGGAAAAAATGGGAATTTATTGCTCTACTGTCAAGAGGAAAGAGGTATGAGAAATGAAACATACCTGTATTTAATATATGCAAATTTTAAAAGTCAAGAATGTAAAATTATTTCAAGAGGTACCCTGGAATTTTTAGCATAAATATTAGAGGTATTCGTATTACTTTTTGTGTCTTCTTTGTATTTTCAAAATTATAAAAATATTTAAAAATTATCATAAAAATAAATAGCATTAGAAACAGCTTATGGGTTACAATAAAACAGCTAGCTTATGAGTTACAACAAAGATGGCTTAACAATATTTAATTTCCCAGCATTATTATAAATTTATTAACAGAAATGGAAATGTTGATATATTTTCTAACTAATGGGCTTATATAGTGGTACCGTTTCATGTTTGTTTGTTTTTTTTTTAAGATTTTATTTATTTATCTTCAGAGGGGACGGGAAGGAGAGAGGGAGAGAAATATCAATGTATGGTTGCTTCCTATGCATTCCCTGCTGGGAACTGGCCTGCAACCCAGGCATGTGCCCTGACTGGGAATCGAACCGTGATCTCTTGGTTCACAGGCCCGCACTTAATCCACTAAGCTACACCAGCCAGGGCCCGTTTCATGCTTTTTACAAAACAAAAAATTCCTCAGTATGTTTTTCTCCTGTTCTTTATATACATAAATTTTAGTCCCAGAGAATTTTGCATACAGATGCTGTACTTCACCCAATTGTGCCTTTTATTATGCATAAGTGGCATATCATCCATCTATCACTCTTAAATTTACTTGGAAAAAAGGCAACATGACACCCACTGCAGTCAACTCCGAAACGAATGGACTAGGGCCCTGGAGTGTTGTGCTTCCCCTCACTGGCTGGCTGGATGCCACACTGGACATGGCCCACTATGCAAGAACTGGGCTGCACTGACAACAGGGGGCAGTGTGGAGAAGGCACACTCCAGTCATCAGAAGGGTGTTGTAGCAACCTGCAGTTATGGAATAAATGCAAGATTTCCCTTCTCCAATACACATCTCCTGACCATCCAACGAAAGGTAACAATGTAATTAATTCAGGCACAATAAATGTTGATTAGCTCCCTGCAACAAGAAGTAATGCCTTATTTACCAAGTTAAATCAATTGCTGTGCTCCCTCTTGACATTATTCCTAAATTTCCCTAGAATCTTATGAAGGAAGTGGTATATTTCAAGCATCAGCTTCTTGTAATTTGGTGATAAAATTTGATGCAATAGTTAAACTACATCAGTTTAGTTTGATCAAAACAAAAGCCAGTTGCTGGCATCCAATTAAATATTGTAAAATATCTAATTTTACAATAAGGAAGCAACCAGAAAAAAGTGTGTTCTATAATGGTATTCAAAGTCAAGGTTAAGCTGAAACTCAAGGTTTGATTTTAAATGCAAGTGTTTAAGTAAGCATCAAGCCTATATTAGAACATTCCTTTAGGAAATACCCGAGTCCAGAGCACCACTGGTTATCAGTGGCTTTCCTCAGACTGACCAGTGGAGATCTCTCACAGGTTATAAAACTCACAGACTTAGTGGAAGGAAGCCAAAGTGATGGCAAAGGTTGCTGTGTTACACTTGAGTCCAGGAAGAACCTGTACCAGTGGTACTGCAGGGAGGAAGGGATAAGGAAGAGTGACTCAATGGAGGAGGATGGGTTAATGTCTTATATGTTTCTGGGGCAACAATCCACTCAGCCCATACTTACTGAGCCTCCTCCAAGTGCCAAGCACAGTGATAGGTTCCATCTGGGTTACAAAGAAGAACTGGCAATGCATATGCAAGAGATGCTCAGAGTCCAATCAGTGGTAGGAGGATGGACACATAGACAGTTCCATAAACACTAAGGAATGGCTGACTCAGGTGACTTAGAATACTACATGAGGCAAAAACTGTGACTGATATTTTTAAGGACTTGTAGACATTTTTCAGGCATAATAGAAGGTGAAGGCATTGTAGGCAAAGAGAGAACATGGGCTAGGCCACTGACCCAGCAACACATAAGATGTCAGCATGCTTCAGAGGTGAGAGTGGTGGCCAACTTCAAATGGTAGAGGGTGCGCTAGCATACACTGGTGAACATTCTGAAATCAGATATTGGGGGGACTTTTTTTCTCCTTCAAGTGTGTCTGGCTTGTAGCCTCAAGGCAAAAGGAGTGTGGCTATGAGAGATACTTACACAAGGAATAAAGTGTTCAGATTTGTGTGTCAGAAAAAACCCTAGTGCCAAGCACATTGGCATATCTGAAGGGAGTCACACTGGAGACAGACCAGTAAATCATTCACTACAAAGGTCAGGCATAACCTGCAGGGCCAACGAGCACTTGTGGTGAGGGCCAAGGGGTGTTTTACAGGCTATTGGGCAATAGGTTTGGTCAGTAGGATTGACCAATCTGGGCTGGTCACTAGTTTCGATTAAAGAGTACAGGGAACTTAGAAAATGACTCAGAAATTCTAATGGCCAACTACATGGTGGCAACTGCCATTAGCCATGATAGGGTTTAAGGAATCGCTGAATAAATTGACATTTGGACTTACAAACTTGTGTTGCTTTTAGAATGTCACTAATGTATAACTTCACTCAACACTGAGTGAGGGCTTCCTTCCGAGATCACAATACTAAGTGCTGGCTCTGCAGGAGATGCTGAGAGCCTAAGGAGCTGTCCAAACTGACAAAAAAAAGGAAATGAAGATTTGGGAAAATGTCCAAATTACAAAGGACAAATGAAGACAACAGTGTGGACAAGTAAGGGATCAGATTCATAATAATGTTTTTCTAACTTTGGACTATGACCTCCCACAGAAAGAACCATGTTTTACCACATAACCTAGCTCATATGTAAATGAAATAACAGCTTTGTAAAAAATAGTTTTATTGTAGTTCATTTTAAAAGGCTGGCAGCAATCTACTGAAATGACTTTTTAACTGAGTCGGAGGTCACTGTGAAGTATGAACAGCATTGACAGAGAACTTCAAAAGCAGACTTTATCCAGAAGCCACTGAACAAAGACCTCTGGGTGTCGAGAGCATCTTAACAGAGCTGCCTTTCCCCATAGCAGATGAAGGAGTCTGAATGATGGAAGAGGACTCTGAATTAAGTAGCTTTTCCTTACTCTGCACAGCTCTCAGCATCTCCTAGCCCCAAGCATGAATAAAAGAATGAGATTAAAATTCATGATCTAGTTACTCTTTTTGAAATTAAGAAAAAAACTTTATTAACACATTCTAAGCTTGTAGTTGATCTCTTGGTTAATAAGTAGAAACATCATTCAGTCCCACTAACGTTGGTTTTCTCCCCTGCACCCTGCTTTGGGTTAATTTCCCAGTGAGAGTTAACAACAAACCTGAAATAAACTAACAACCTGCAACTCTTTATAATAATGTTTATTCCTTGCCTTAGACTTACTGTTTTTATCTTGCAACCCACTTTATGTGCCTCCTCCTTGAAGAAGCCTCTGACATTATTATAATCTGTTTAATGAATTTTTAACAGGCTTTTATTAAGAGGATCAGGCACTGAAACGCATCTTTAATTACTGTATTGTATTACAGTGCTATACTTTGCAGGCTATTGGTACTAAGCAGGGGGACCCATTGATGATCAATTACTTCTTCATCCATTTTTACTTTGGAAGAAATGTCTTTATTTTGCCGCTGCATGAAGAACCAAAGAAAGGCACAATTCACATTGAAGTTGATTCACGCCCCTCCACACTGCAGTCTCCGCCTCACAGTCAGAAGGTCCTTGGACATTATCCATTGACTACACTTTTTAATCTACATCTGTTTAAAGGATTAAATTAAAAAGAAACCATCCAGCATGACTATAAAATCTCTTGTGCATGGAGCACTGATTTTTACATTGATGGTATGAAAGTTGAGTGATCTTGATTTAAGAAAGTCAGCAAGCAAATCATGTGTTCAGATAACCTCAGAATTGGGTAATTTTCTAACATGAAACTGGGTTTATGAAAAAAAATATTTTAAAATAAATGCATAGTTTCAGTGGGTTTCACCTCTCCTAAGAGGAATAGGCTACTTTAACGCTGCAATCTAAGTAAATGGAGTTAATTTATTTTTTATTTTTTTGTCTTTCTCCTAAAGAATTTTTATTAAATACAATGTAATACATAGCCAATGGTTTCGATTCCAACTTTGAGTTGAGGTTGAACTTTACTTGAAATTTATAATTTTCTGTTATCATGCTATATTTGTCTTCAAAAATATTGAATTTTTATTAAATGCTCTTCTAAATTTTTATTTTTTTCAGTCGCCGTTGACATTCAATGTTAGATTTGTCCCAGGTGTATAGCACAGCAGGCAGACATTTACAGTCGCTCCCCAGTGACCGCCCAGAGCACGAGCTGCATGTCACGGCCCCGGGGGCTGCCACACTGATGGGGGCCCGCAAATACGCACTGAGAGAATAAACAGAATAACTGAGTTTCCCGGCTTCGAATATTTGACTTACGTAACTTAAAACATGGTTTTCTTTTTAGACAATTTAATTCTGTCAAATTTTAAATGATATTATATATTTACAAATTTTCATAATACTATAATTATCTTCGTTATTAAAAAGCAGGTGTTAAAACCACTGTTTCTTTAAAACATATCTCTGCTTCCGAGACTGATTTGTTACAAAACTTCTGCTTTCCTTGCTTGGGGAGGTAGATCAGCTGGGTGCACACCTTAGGGACAGAAAACACTGGTAATATCTATCCATAGCAGCTGAAAAGCCAGAGTTAATGAGAGTTTTCATCTGGCAGCATCACCCATGATCACGTGTTCATTCCATGGCATTTACACAAACTGATAATGCAAAAAAAAGGCATAAAATACATAGTGAGTGAAGATATTATTTGACTTCAAGTGTGAACTGTCCGATCTTTAAAATGACTAGTGCGTTCTCCTGAAGGACATCTGCCTATGTCTGCTACTGAAGACACATCTTCAATAGACAGATTCTCAGAGTTATTCCTATCTGTTGCTGCAGAAAACTAAAACAAGATGTTTTTAAATACAATTTTATAAACTGTGTACTTTTCCAGGATATTAAATAAGCATGGCTTAAACCCTGAAGCACACTGTATTTTCAAAATTAATTTAGTTCAGCAATAAAGCTAGTTTTCTAATTCCACGTATGAAACAGCTTGCACCTGCACATTTGTACGTCTGCCCTAGTAATGAGACTGTCACAAACCAGGCTGTGTAAATGCCCGTGTACATCGGCAGTGCCCGCTGCACGTGGTCCACCGCCTCCTTTGAGGAAAGGAGCTGGCAACGCCCGCCTCGCAGAGCGGCCTCCCAGACTTAGTGAGGCTGTGGCATGGCCCCCACTGCAGCCGCTAGCGTAGTAAGCTGAGAGCCACCATTATCATGATCACGTTTCAACATTCAACTCTAAGTTCCTGAGCTAAACAGAAATTCAGAAAATAATCAGCAAGATACTCTAATCTTTAAAAACATAACACACAGACTTAAAAAGTCATCAGGAAACAACCTGGAATTTTACCAAGTGTTGCCCTTGGGAATAATTTTTTAAATGTCCACTCCTTTCAAGAATATCTCATTCTTGCTGTACTGCTCTACCTACCTGAGCATATCAAAGCTTCAATACTGTGTATATGCCTCCATCACTCCCTTCTATTTCTGCTTGCACAACAGGATTAATATTCTTGATACATGATTCATTCAAACATTATCACTTTTTACGTGAACATGTCAATCTAAAATAGCTCATCACTGAAATTCATCTGCCCTTTCAACCCACTTCCTCCTTTAAAAGATACCTTTCTTAACTTAATGCTTTCTCCTGACCTATTTACAGCTATCTGTGAAGGCTGAAAGGCTTGGATACCCTTTGTATACATATGTGTGTATGTACATATAATTTTTAAACGGTTTATGATGAATTCAGGTCTCAAGTGTTCAATAAAATTAATTCAAAACATGCATATATAATAATTATAATAAAATGAAATCTAAATAAATATTTTCTTTATCTTTTCTCACTAATTTACATGGAAGAAATCATTCCAATCTCAGTTAATACGAGGTCAAATAATTCTCATCACTTTTGACATTGTTCTAAAAATAATATGCTCACTGATAAACTAATAACGAAGTGAGTAGAGCCAGTTATACATTTCCAAAACTCTTATATTTTGCTAAAATATTAAAATGTTATAAATACCATGGGTATGTTAAAAGTTGCCACTTTTAATTTTTCTGGTAATACTTTTTACAGATTTATATTAATAACAATTTTATGCTAATACTCATATAAAAACACATTTAATAGAGATCTGCTGGACATGGTAAATGCAAATATTTCCTTACCAATCTGAGGACAAATGATGTTATTTTAATATTTAGCTTAATCAGAAGCTCCACAGAGAACTAGATACTGGACATACGAGGCTGAATAAGACAAGACTGCCCTTGAGAAGCCTGGAGTGTAACTGCAGGATGGATGCTGCTACACACAGTTTGTGTCTCCCCCAGATTTATGTTAAGTCCTAATGCCCATGTGATGATATTCGGAAGTTGGGTCCCCTGGAGGTGATTAGGTAATGAGGGGAGAGCCCACGTGAATGGGATTAGTGTCCTTATAAAGAGACCCCACAGAGACCCTTGACCTTCCTACCAGACAAGGACACAGTGAGAAGAAAGCCTTTCAAGAAGCAAACCCTCCCCACGCCGATCTGCTGCTGCCCTGCTCTGGGACTTCCCGGCCTCCAGAATTGTGAGGACCACATTTCTGTTGTTTATAAGCTACTCAGTCTAGGATGCTCCACCGGACCCAGCAAACGAAGACAGAAATGTAGACCAACTATTGTAAAAGATGTGTACATGATCTTTCACAGAGGCATGCACATAGTACAGAAGTGAAGAAAGAAACGGGGCATTTTAAAAGCAGGATAAAGGAAGTCTTCACAGGTAGCAGAGCCTGTAAGATGAGTTTGGAAGGACAAATCAGAGATGGATGGAGAGGGCCTGCGGGCAGGAGGAGGCCACTCACTGGGCAGGGAGAGAGCCGTGGCCTGAAGAAGAGGGAAGGACGCACCCAGAGCCTGGCATGGCCGCCTGATCTGCCTCTGCCTCGCTTCACCCTTCCGCAGACACTCACAATCATGGCCTCACTGAGCCAGCCCATTCTTGAGGTCCCACTGACGAAGACTTCATCTATCTCTGTCTCCAGACAATCGTGGACATCAGTTCCGAACACCCCTTGTCTCCTCCAAACTGCACGGAGACATGTACTCCTCTTACGTTTCAGAGCTACCATTCTCTGAGCCATTAGACTGGCATCTGACCAAATCAGACTCCTTTAGAAGGAGAATTCTAAATCCACAAACAATTTTCAAAATAAATATTACAAATAAATGTAATACCCATCTGTGTAGCAAGGCAGGCACCCCAACGCCAGGACTCTGCCCTTTCTTCTCATTACAACATCCTAAATCCTGACGTGAGACTTCAAGATGTGAATGCTGACCACAGGGAAGGACTGCTGACACAGAAGTAGCAAAGCCCTGGCTGCAGGGCAAAGTAAGCACCAGGTCACCCCCCTCCCCAGGCTCTCCCCACCACCCCTTCACCCCTGTGCATGGTGTGTGGGCTCCTGCCTAGGAAAGCATCTGCAAACCTTTCCCGTCAGAAGCCCCCTCCATTACCATGTCTGCCTGTTTCAGGAAACTCTACCAAGGCTAAAGCTACTGCAGAAATAAACAACAAGAATCAAAGGGCGAGTGCAAAGCTGTGTTCAAAACTATTATAACCTGAAGTAGAAACCAGGCAGATTAAATTTGCACGTGAAACACTCCCAGGGGCTGACCTGCATCCCTGAGACACTGGTTGTTTCAGAGGGTTTATAAGTAACTGCAGGGGAGGAGACTTGGCACTCTGCCTCAGGGACATGCAGTGTGGGCAGTTGCTCCTGGCTCAGATTATGGCCGCAAGTTATCAGTATTTCCCACCTTGGGAACAAATTATGACTCATTTGAAAAACACCGCCTGTTATAACCACTGAATCCAGGAAATACAGCTCAAAGGACAATGCCTACGTTTATTCATCACAAGAAGGAGTACGAAATCTGATTCAGACTACACGATTCCGAAAGGGAGGCCCAGCTCTTCCTCTCCATCACTTTATGACACGTTCCACATTCCCACTTTTTGCTTTCTCTCCAGAAAAAAAAAGTCACTTTAAAGGTGGTAACAGGTCTAATTTTAGAACAAGTTAAACACTGAGCTGATAATATTCTTTGATAGTCAAAAAAAACAGCCAATAGATTTTATGTTATTTTCATTTCTTAAATTAGGATGCCACATTTCAGTTATGTTTGCACTTTGTAATTTGATTTAAATTATTTGTTTGTCTTTTTAAAATTATGGATCTAACAAAACAGCTCAAAATTAGCACATTTATAAAAGTACCCTAAATATAATGTACAGCAAGGACATTTTCACAGTCAGAGAATCTCTCATTTATGTTATTTTAGAAGGACATTCAGTAATAACTTGTGACTGTATCTTCATGACTCCCAGTGAGGGCGATGGCCACCATGCCTTGACAGACACTGTGGGGAGCAACCCTCATAAAAAGCAGTATGGGATATATTTTAATTTTTTCTATTTTATTTCTCAGAAACTGAGACTTCAAAAGTCTCTGCCATGAATTGATAAAGGATTTTGAACCTAGGGCTTTCTAATTCTAAAATCTGTAGTACTCACTATAATCCCAACTCATCCAGTGGACAATAAATACCAATCCTGGTTACCCACCGAGCATCACACAGTGCGCCCAAGCATCCGACCATATTAACTCATGTATCCACCAAGCCTTACTATTAGACCCATTGTACAGATGAGCCCACTAATGTAACAGGGTACAGCCAAGAGGGGGGCCCCAAATAAGGATTTGAAATGGGGCCCAGAACTCAAGGTGTTCAGGGAATATTAGGATTAACCACCCCCGCCCCACAGGTGTGAGCTGGGGGAAGGGACACAAGGAGCAGGAACATGCAGAGCTGTTTTGCATAGCAACAGCTTTGCAGCTAATCTCTGGTGTGGTCATTTAACATATTTATAACTTTTAACTGGTTGCATAGATATGTTAAATAGCTGTGGCCAAGCTCTGAGTCAGGGGAATGGAAGTAACTTCCCCACCAAGACACAACTGGGGGGCAGGTCCCCCGAGTTACAGCGCCTATGTGAAAGCTTGGCAATGACTGGCTCCAGTACATGGGGCTGTAAGGAGCAAGGAAAGCTTAGCAAGAACAAAGGATTGTAAAACAGATGCAACCTAATATGTTTGGTTTGTAAAGCTACTACTGTTGAGCCAATCACCAACCCTGTTCCCGCACGCGGTCTTTGTAAGCAAATGGCTAACTGCCACGTCTGCTTCTGTATAACGCTTGCTTGCCTGCCCATATATAAGGACTTAGCTGTAAGCGTTCAGCGCGACTCTCGTCAGCAGCCCTTGCGGGTACCATGTCTCCGGACACTTTGAGAGTCCGCCCCTGCGCAGGTAAAACTTGGCCAATAAAGCAACATCTCTGAAATCCTGAAAGACTCCAGTATCTGTTCTCGCGGTTGCTGAATGCAACAGGGCCACTCAGCAAGTGTAGCCGATTGTGGGAGGAGTCAGAAATGGGGTGGCAGAGGAACAAGGATTTAAACTGAGATGTGGCCACCATTGTGGGGAGAACCACGTGGCTTTGCCAGAGTGAGGTCCCCCACAGTTTTAGAAGGGGGAACCACCACCCAGCTTTAGCAGAGATCCTGGTGACACAGCTGATGGTGCTGGGAACCGAGGGAGGCCTACCAGCCAAGAAGGATTGCTGGGAAGAACCGTGGGCTGCCTGAGTCACGGAGTTCTATTTCTTTTCCTGAGATACAGTACCCCAGACTGGTTAAAGGGCGAAGGAAGGATTGTGTGTGAGTTTGTGGGCATTTTAAAGGACCTTGGGATTTTGGTGAAGACATTAGGTCAGTACTTTAAGTTTGTATAGCATTAAATAAACATTTCCTTTCCTTGTCACGATTCTCTGGCATTGAGAGATGTCTTTCCTATAAGGCGGCAGACATAACAAACCTGGGGGGCTCCTTTCGGTAATAGCAATTTGCCCTTCGGCCCACCTTGGCCCCTTGTGTTCGGTAACACTAAGGCACAGCGATGTTAAGTAACTTGTCCAACAGGGCAAAGCTGGAGAATGATGCACTGGTTTGCAGCCCCAGCCAGTGCGACTCTAGACAACCTTACCTCCATACTTAAGGATTATGTTACAAATCAGCAAGTGAATATGAGTTACCTGTTATTAAGGTTTTTGTTTCACTTATATGCAAACAATATTCATGTAATAAATCACTAATCATATCTCTGTCTGGAAAAGAATGTAAAAACAAATTTTATTGCGTTGGCCTAGTTATATAACAAATTGTTTAATTTTAGTGGAAAAGTCTTTCTCAATATGACTAAACATATTTGTTAAGATTTCATTTTTAGTGTGTTATTTTAAACATGTAGCCGTATTCCATTAGCTAAACAGAATGGTCATATGATGTGTTAAGAGATTTCAGTTAACAAAGAAATTCAATAAGTTAATATCTGACTGAATTTCTATATTGTTTCCTTAGTATCCTAAAATTAAACTCTTACATAAAAAGTATTTAGTGCATCTTTTCTCTTCCAACTGTAAAGATCTAAAAATAAAATCAAATGAGAGAGAAAATGTCCTGAAGCTCAGAAGCGGAAACCGAAGTCTCATGGTTGGTGGGGACTGGTAGGCATGATAAATGTGTGTTTATTCATATTTCATGCCAACATGAGTGTCTCAAATACAAGGAGTTAATGAATCATTATTTAAACTTCAGTATCATTTTATCACTTATCTCTTAGGTGAATCATATGCAAAATATTGAATTGTATTAATGAATTTAAAAATGAAATTATGGTCAAAACTTTTTACCAGTTCTCTACTTGTAATATTAGCCAGTCACAGAGAATTCCATCCATTTTTGTGGGGTTTAGAGTTAACTAATAGTTTTATAATACCATCTCATTTATCTGTAAAGTAATCTAATGAACTAGGTAAACTAGAGATTCTTCCACTCATTTTACAGATGGAAAAATGAAGGCCTAGAAATTTAAGGGGCCAGTTACGTGTTAAATGTTGGAGCCAAAATGAAAATTAAGGTCTCTGACACTGAGTGTAATTTCTTTGTAATGATCCCATAAACACCATGCGTCAATCACCATATGCTATTTTTGTAATTGGAAGCATATCAGGTGCCATGTTGGGTAAAACTATTATAATTGAACTGGTTCAAAAAGTTAAATGAAGTAAAAATTTTAGACTTACATTGACAGACTTGTGTGAACTAAAAAGCTGGAAGAAACTTTCCAGTAACTTTTTTATTCAGTTAATAGGACAGTAAAGTTCTATACTTCTGAATTCTGCCTGTAGATACACAGAGAAGGTGGGCAAAATTGGGTTACAGCTGTTTGCATGGAAAATAACACAATAAAACACAATAATTAATAAATAGTACTGTAAGAATAAGATCTGTGTTTCACGTACTCACAAATGTAAACGTACTTTTGCCCCTCCATGTGTGTGCGAGTGTGTGTGTGTGTATATAAAAATAATAGATACATCCTAACCTGTTCTTTTATTTTGTTCAGACTAAATCTGGCCTTATTTCATGGCTGCAACACAGACACATGTATTTTGCACATTTTTCACTATAAATGCAGACTTTTAAAATCTTGCTCTGTAACCACGTACAAGATGTTGAGTAAAAAGCACCTACTAGGGAAGAGCCTCAGCAGCGAGCATCATGGGGAGAATGGGCACAGCCCTGCCGGTCCGCAGTCCAGTGGCTCTCGCGAGCAGAACCTGCACCATCACTGGCCGGACCTACACAGACACACAGACATGACAGAGTCAGTCACAAAATACAACTTCAGAGCATTTGCACAACAGCATCCTCCCAACTTGTGGCATTGAAAGAAAAGGCTGTCTGTCAAGCAATGCAATGGAAGGGCCTTCCTGGTGCCCATTTGCGCTCCATACAGGGAGCAGCAGAGTAGTGGGGACGCACCATGGAGCAAGTCCAGACAGCCAATGAAGACGCCATAAATTTAACAGTAAACTGGCTAACATTACTGGAAGGTCATCATTTAGAAAAAGAAACACAGTGAGCAAAAAGGCAAATTGAATATCCTCTGATATGGAACGTTGTTTCGGGCCTGTGTACTGAATGTGATCACAAGCCTGTGCACGAAATTTCATTTGGCCTCTGAAACAAAGATGCGGGGCATCGGAGGCCCTAACTCCTTTAAGACCCTGGAGGCTCAGAGCCAAGGACAAGGCCGGCTGTGAGCCTCCACACCCCTGCTCATACTGCGGGTGCACTTGGGCTCTGCACACCATGACAGGAGACATCAGAGTGGTGTATTCCCTGGAAAACAGAATGGTATTCTACTTGGCTTTGTACAAAATATGAATTGGGATCTCATGTTGGAATACAGTAGCTGGCACATGTGAATATTAAAGATTTGCTGAGTAAATTAACGAATAAAGAGCAATTACAAATGGAGGAACTGGTGTATATTTTTGTCTCATCACATTTTGTTTCTCCCATCCTATCACTTACTTACAAAGTTATCTTCCTGTTTGCTACACAATCGCACGAGGAAAATGTAAAAAATCCTGAGGTTCAGGTATGTTCACTCAAGAATTACAAGCCAGTGAGTAGTCAGTTTATTTTAGTTCAATTGGAAAGGTTCCTGAGGAACGCTAAAGGTTAAATAACAAAGCAACTGTCTAGAGAAACAGCAATAAATCCCCCCTCACTCTTCTGGATCTGGTATGAGCTTTCTAACAGAAAAGCTCTTCCCTGTGGGCAATCCCATGTGGAACGCCTACACATACACAGGAGAAAACACATGGCCAAGACCCTAAGACCCTTGGTAGAGGATCATGCCAGAAGGAACCAGGAGAAACTGCTCCTGGATGGAGGTGATTAGGGAGGTGATTCTGCTGTAGAGGAACAGGCAGACAGGGGACCCCAATGATTGGACCCTAATTCCCCAAAGAAGCAGTGTGACATCTGCCGATGGTGGGGTGAGCACCTGACCCCTGCCACCTGTTTCTGTGTAGTTTGTGAGCTGAGAATGCTTTTACAGTACAAATCATTGAAAGAAATCGAAAGAATCATGTAAATTATTTGCAATACAAATTTCAGACACTATAAATAAAGTTTCATTGGAATACAGCCATAACCATGTGTTTCCATGTTGTCTCTGGCTGCCTCATGCTGCAAAGACAGAGCTGAGAGGCTGTGACAAATGGTGTGACTTGCAAAATTTAAAGTTCATTATCTGACCCTTATAGAAATAGTGGGCTGAAATCCGGTCTGGTTTGTTCTCAGTTTGGAGGGGATGGTATGAGAGAAAGGAGGTGCTTTTCAGGCAGATTGGAAGCAGGGGGTGGGATCCACTCCTCTGCAGAGGACGGAGAGCCCCAGTGTTAGCATGAAACAGCCAGTTGGATCACCGGGGAGTCTCCCTCAGAGGCCCAGATGGCAGCAGGGAGAGGTTCTTACACTGAGCATGCTGAAACCTACAGACATGAATGGATGGGGCTCCAGTGCAAAGGAAAGCTTGGTGGATGAATGGATAGGACCCTGAGGCACCAAAAGCTAGAGATAATTGGATAGGAAAAATCCCTCCTCTTCCTGTCCCTGTAAGACCTGCAGAGTTGAGAAGGAGGATAGAGAAGGTCTTTCAGATGGGAGTTCACTATTCTCCCAGGTTGTGCGGCACATGAATAAGCCTCTTTGCTTTTATATCACGAGTTTGGCTTTTTGTGGTGACAGGTGACTGAGCCTTGGTTTTTGTTTGGTAACACAACGGCAACCCAACAGCTGCGTAGTTAAGATGAGCTTTTCCCAAGATGGGCACCAGACAGCCGGCTGGGCTCAACCACACTGGAGGTTGGACTCGATCTGGCACACAGTGCAGGCCAGAGAGGATGGGTAGAGAAAGCCCACGTCTGGGACAAGTGTCCTTTCCCAACACGACAGGATGGTGTTCTCATAGAGGACATCTGTGGGGTTGTGATCCCTCCCTGTATGTACCATCTCTAGAATGACAGACAACTGAGGCAACCAGCCCTCCTGCTAAAGGTTGAAGCAGGAAGCTTACCAGGGCACACAAAACATGCTGTCCACCTCATTTAGTGGCAAACAGCAGCCATATCGAAGACAGATAAATGGTGAGGACGCAAAACAAAATAAAGCTCACAGGCCATAAAAAAGACTCAGCTAGGCCCCCCACACAGACCATAGCTGGTTTATGGGAGAAGACACTGACGTAAAATTTGTTTTGTACAACATCTGCTTTGTGCTCTCAGTGAAGTTTGAGACAACACAGAACAAATCCCAAAATTTGTCTTCAGAGAAGTTCATCAAGTTCAAATAAATGAGAAGACACATATTTTGCATTTAACTATTAATTGCACCCAAGTGAAGAGGATTGATCACGACTTGGGTCTGAACCCCAGTTCTACCACATTCTTTCTCTTCATATTCAAATTATCATTCCTATCACCTCTAACATTGGGTTATTCTGAGAGCTGTACAGACAAAATATGCACATGTCCGGCACACTGCCCATCATGTGGGAGGCACACGGTATGTACCAGCTCCCTGTCTTCTTTCAGCTCTGCCCCTTTCCTTCTGCCCCTCCTATCCTGCTTCCTGCTCCTCTAGAAGGACTGTTACAGTGACAGCGCAATGGATCCCAGGCAGACAGGTCTCCCTGTTGTCACACTTGACCTTGCATCTTCTGTTTTCTCTGGATAGATTCCATCTGTTACTTTTGGTTCCTTCTTTATTTAACAGGTAAGTTGGTATTCATGTGAAAAAAACTTTTAATTCAGAAGTAAATTCTGTAACCATCCCTTATCCCTCAGGCACAAATATCCTGCTGCAACATTTTATGCACAAATCCATTATAATTGATACTGTATCATTAACTGTCTGCACATGGTTTTCCCAGGAGGCCATGCCTTGATTGACAGGCTATGATATCAGGATGATCAGATATGGTCTCACGGGGCAGACAGACCCGTGAGCACACACTCTTCTGCCTGCTCACTGGTCTGGCAGTGGGGTGGCAGCTGTGGCTGTGACTCTTGCTGAGCAGAGAGCACCTCCTTCGTGCCAGTTGCTAGCAGTGACTTCAGAAATGCTAGGAACACAACAAGGTCTATTATGTGTTGAAAGAACAAATAAAGAAGAAAAAGAATGATGAAAAGGTAAATTTGGTGAGGACTCAGTATAGGAACAAAAAGGAACGCAGCATATTGTTGGTGGCACTTATGGCTTAAGTATCCTAAAAGTCCACTTGAAAATATGTCCAAGATACTATAAATCTCTTTATTTTATAGATGTGGGTAAATCACTTTTAGGGGTAGTTCCCAATAATAAACTTCCCCATTTCTTGGGCATCTAAGTGCCAGCCTCTGGTAGGTACAATCTCTCAGAAAGCTATTATTTTCTTTTTTTTTTTTTGTTAAGAAGAAGAAATTGAAATCCAAGTATATCAAACCCTAAAGCCTAGGCATTTCCACATAACAAACTAAGCTTGGTCTCCACTCTATTAAAAGAACTTACTGCATAAACAGTTAATAAATGGTAGTTGTTATTACTGCTATTATTAATACTATAACCCGACAAAAGGAAAGCTGTTCAATGCTATGAAATGTTACTTTGTTAAACTTACATTAAGTTTAATTGCTATAAGACACATGGAAGATAAGCTAACATAAGGAAATATATATAAATGCAGAATACAAAATATTACATAGTTTCATTAAAATTTTATGTAGATTAACAAATATTGGAAGGTAATATAATGAAAATAATAAGACTGTGTGATTATAGGTAACTTATTTGAAGTTTATCAATTTATTTGGGAAAGTACAAATTTGTCTGAGTTAAAATTTATGTTTAAAAGACAGATAATGGGTACAAATTTCTAAAAGCGGTGATAACAAGTGACTTAAAAGACCTTCTCCACATTTGAAGTCTGTTTTGTTTTTCTGAGCAAGACAATAAATTACTGTTGAGTCAGTAAAACTGTTTGTTGTTTGTCTATTTATTTATTTTTCTATGAGGAATGGAAACATACAGAGGGAAAAATTATTGAGGCCATGTTTTCTTTGAAATGGAGTCATTGAAATCCTCTACTTAAAATAAACATAGTTTAACCTCAAAATTTCCCAATTAGCATAAGCAATCAACATGCGATGATGCAATTTCCTGTACGGAAAGGTTTTATATACATATCTCATGTTTCACATAAATACATATTCCTATAGATAGGAGAGAGCCAGAGAGCAAGAGAGTGCTATTTTCGCAGAACCACAAAAAGAATAGAGACAGAAGTTATTACCCCAAAACGGGTAAGATTGTTTGATCAAAGCCACAGACCAGACCCCGGACTGGGCTGTGCTGCCTCTGCTCTGGGCGCAGCTCATCCTGCGGGAGGACCTGCTCATAGCCCCTGGAGCTTCACTCTGGCACGGAAGGCATGCCTGTCAATCACGACGCAACTGAGCATCTCTGACTTCCTTCGCATTATAACTGAACAAAGCCATAAAAGGTGAAAGAATTCTGTTTAATCAAAAGCAGCATCTCTTATCAAGAAAGTGCAAAAAGTGAACTTGATTGTGCAGCTCTGCTGCCTAATCTGCAGGAAAGCAGCACCACGCCCGCTGTGGGCGGTGCTTCCTGCCCAGGGGTCCTGCCCCTAAGGCCTCTGTGGATGGAGCCCTGATCTGAGCTCACCAACTGCAGGGCCCAGGACAACACGGTAAAAATACACATTGTAGATAGGTTCTGCATAATTTGAAGGTAACGATTTTAGTGTGATAAGCACAATGTTAACATAGGGAATAACTAATCAAAAAGAATGGCAGGCCTGGAGGAAAGGGCTCAGGTGTAGCCAGTGTAGGAGGCGTGCCTGTAAGTGCATTTCACATTGTAGCGGGCAGGTTGATACATGTGTTTACATGACTAAGCAGCCACTGTCATTTCATGATGTCAACTGCCTATTAACCTTAAAAGACTAGCTAAGACTATCTGTACTGAAGATGAACTTGTGTGTTTGATCTACATTTGGTTTCCTGGTGTTCCAATTATTCTTTTCTATTAATTTTAAGTAAGGTCATTAACTAGACAAAAGTCAGTGCATTTTTAATGTGTAATTTACAAACAGAGACAGCAGTTTCTAACTCTTTGAAAGTTGACTCTGACTCCAACAGTATCTAATTGGCTGAAACATCTATCAGTGAGTGGGCTGTGGATACTGGGCTCTCATAAATCAGAGCTGTCCTGAGGGCATGCACGGGGCCAAGCTGTTTGCCAGAGGGGCGCTGCAGAGGTTACCTAATGCCTATAACTATGACTAAGGGCTGGCTGCCAGAGAAAAAGTGGGGAGCAGTATCTATTGGCATCTTCCTGAAAGGAGAAAGAAAAAAAGGAAAACACTTGCAGAGACTCTCATCGCGCTTTGCAAATGCATTGAAGATGAGAACTATGTAAATTAAAGGGAGGTACACTAGTCACACCCTGTTGCACAATCTCATTATTGCAGCCACACCGGCTCCTCCTCCTCAGTATCTTCCTTCAGCTTCACCCCTCTCCCTGGTCTGTTTTAGCAGCTGCATCACAATCAGCCATGCTCATGCATCCACTCAGGTGCTTGCACTCTGATCACTGCTTTTCAACTGTTTACTTTTCTAAGTTTCCTGAAACTGTCATTATTACCAGTATTTTACAGAAGCTGCAGTTCGTATGGAACAAATTTCAAAGCCAAAGAACCAGGAATTGAAAAGAGGCAGGAGCCAAATCCTAATCGATCTGATTCTTTTACAACAAAAGAAAGATTCCTGGGAGCAGAACTCTGTGTGAATGCAGACCCTAAGTACATGAGGAATTACAACGTGGTCTGCAGAGATGAAATTGGGAGCTGAGTTAAGTTACCCTAAAGAACTTAATTCCACATTGGAGAACCACTCTACAAAACAGTCTTAAATAAAAACAATAGAATAAGTACACAGGGAACAAATAGAATTAATTTCTGAACTTAATGTTAAGAGAAACCATTATTAATGACAACACACCAGTTAATTTATGGATAAAAAAAACTGAAGGAATGGTTAATGGGGCATTTCTCTACCAAACTACCACAAAATTAGCAACCTATGAACTCCTGGGCCATTTGAGAAATGTTGGGGAAACTAGAGATGGAGCCCAAGGAAAGCAACTTAAAAGTCATCTTTGAAGCCTAAGAAAGGGGAAAAAAGGAAACCAAAGAAAGAAAAACAAGCTAAGTATGACCTTAAGACCCAACAGAACCCACTTCTGGAACGCTGTCCCTTCCCACCAGAACACATCAGCAGGGCAGATACGCATTTGGGTTGAATGGAATTGCATCCCCTGACTTCTCAGCTGCTTCTGGTGCCTTAAACCTCCTGCTGGAGAAGCCAAAAGAACCCAGGCAGCAGGAACACCATGTTTTCTGTTTTCACACTCTGGCCAGGATAATGAGATGGCTGTCTTCATGAATCTCTGTGGATACTTTTTTACTTTTGTCTTGAAAGGAAATGATTTATGACTAAGAAATCATGGAGTTAGCACAAGTGGATATTACAGCTTTCAAAAAGATCTTGGATACAGAAATACCTCAGGCATGTTTTAGAGTCAGAATATTTACAAATTCAACAAATCTCCTTGGTCTTTGGAAGTGATGACACTTGCTTTGGTGTCAGGGAAGGGTTGAAGATCCATGCAGCCAGCTCACCACTCTCCTGAGTCTCAGCTAAGCTCAGAGCGCTGGACCCTGTGCTCTGGGGGAGGGGCAGGGTGGTGCAGATGGCGCCCTGCTGGTTAAAACAGCAGCAGGGGTAGTTATGGCAAATGCATTCCCTATGTCCATGCATCTCTTCACACAGCTTCTCTGGGCCCAGACTTCTCTCACCCTGCCCCTCTCAAGAAGGAAAGTGTCATTCTAAACGTGGATAAAAGAAGGGCTTTTCCAATTTTACATCACAGAAAGTAGGCTTCTAGGTTAATTCCCAACAACAGAATTAAGAAACACAGGACAAGCAAGTCCTAAGGTCTGGGACACACAGTCTTAGGACACGAACTCTGCCACCGTGGGTCTACACAGGTTGTTCTCAAGCTGCACATTCATGCAGTGCAGACAGTCAGTAAGATGATCAACCTCGTGGCAGGGATCTCCTGAAACCCATAAGAACAGCGCAGCCTGATGGCCAGGGTCACCTGGCCACCAGGCTGGCTGGTCAGACGCACTCCTTACAAAGTCGCCCCCTTTGTCAGTCACAGCTCGTGGGTGTAAATCTTGGAGCTACATTCTCCATCTCAATAAAGACTGTTTGCCACAGCAGGAGTATGGCTCTAACCAAGAGAATACTATAACCATCCTTTCCAGCCAGATCCCTATATAAGCTAGTGAGGCAGGATGGAGGGGTTCAGGCTGCTCCTCACACACCACACATCAGGGAACTGGAAAACCCAAGCCAAGGTCAGTACCGAGTGAGCCGCTCCTACACGTTTGGATGTGTTGTGTTTCTTCTCATTCAGATTGAAATATTTTAAAATTTTCCTAGTGATTTTTCTTTTATTTTCCCTTGTGAAATTTCTTTAACCATGGGCTATTTAGAGGTTTTTTTGTTCAATATTTAATATTTTGAGATTTCCCAAATTTCTTTTTTTATTGAATTTACCATAGTATGTAATATTGTTAGGGTCAGAGAACACAGTTTATGTGACTCGAAACCGTTTAGTTTACTGACTCATGTGTTACAGGTCTAATTTATGATCCATCCTAAAGAATGTTCCACTTGTACTTGAGAATAACGTGTTTGTTTTGGGATAGAATGTTCTACTGACTTTTTTTGCTTTCAAGTTGGTTGAGTGTGTTGTTCAAATCTATCTCCCTGCTGATTTTTGTCTCTTCCTTTCAGTTACTAAGAGTGGAGGCGATGACTCCAATGATTCTTATTGAACTGTTTATTTCTCATTTCAATTTTGTTGTATTGCAGGGCTCTGTTGTCTATGCATTTCCACTTGTTTTGTCTTCTGATGAATTCACCCCATTAGCATCATGAGTGTCTCTCCTTGTTTCTAATAAATGTCTTTTTGCTATTCTGTTTTCAAGATTTTCTCTTTTTTTTCTTTCAACAGTTGGACCCAAATGCTCCTAGGTATAGATCTCTGTGTTTATCTGACTGGAGTTTGTTGAGGTTCTTAGATTAATATCTCATAAAATGTGGAAAATACTGGCCATTATTTCTGAAGATATTTTTTGTGCTTTCCTGTCCTGGAACTCACACATGTTGCAATACTGATGCTGTACCACAGTCCCTGAGGCTCAGTTCATTGTTCCTCACCCTTTCTTCTTTCCAGAGATGGCTCCTTTTCACAGATATGCAGGCTCACTGATTTCCTTCTGCCATCTCGAGTCTGCTTAGAGTCCTTCTAGTAAATTTTCATTTGGTTCTTTTGTGTAATTACTATCTCCTCGTCGGTATTCTCTTCTTGGTGAAAGATCTTTCACATACTTTCCTTTAATTCTTTAAGCATAGACAACTTTTGTTATTTTTAACATATTTATCATGGCCCCACTGAAATCTCATATGCTAAGTTCTACACCTGGACCCTCACACTGAGATTTTCTACAAAATATTTTCTTCATATGGGTCACACTCTGAAAGTCCCACTTTCCTAATTCAGATTTTATTTATTAATTTTTATAGGCACAGTGCTTAGAGCTGCTCAGTTGTTAATTGTCGACATAAATTTTAGTGGATGAAGCAATATAAATAAAAATGCATCATACTGCCCTCGCTGGTGTGGCTGAGTGGATTGATTGCCAGCCTGCAAACCAAAGGGTCTCTGGTTCAGTTCCCAGTCAGGGCACATGCCTGGGTTGCAGGCCAGGTCCCCACTAGAGGGTGCACAATAGGCAATCACACGTTGCTGTTTCTCTCCCTCTCTTTCTCCTTCGCTTGCCCTCTGTCTAAAAATAAATAAATAAAATCTTAAAAAAAAAACATCATACTAATTTCAGTTAATTTGGTGGGATAGAAGATTGAATTTGAAGAGTTGAGAAATTAGCAGCTAATTCAATAATGCAATTAAATAATCTGATATATTCTTGGAGATATTTATTATCAATAGGTTTGAGACATGTGGGTGGGATGACTGGTGAGTAGCATCAAGGAAATAGGTTATAACTGAAGGAAAAGGTTGACCCTAGCACCTGAGGCTGACCCTAAATCTGCGGAGATGACCGTTGGGCTGATGTAAGGATGTGTGCTGAATAGAAAGAGGCAGGGAAGAACACAATTAAGTAAAGTAACAAACAACTATAAGACATCTCACAATATACCCCTAAGTTCCAAAATGGCATTTGGAATTTGGACTTCATACATGCACCTCTTAGACAACCACGTCACAGCATCTGGGAGCCACCAAATGGAAGAGGTGCTGCATTCGATGATGGTTCATCCCGAATCAGGACTGGTAAGTGTTTCTTCAGTGATTATTATTTTTTTTTAAATATTTTATTTATTTATTTTTAGAGAGGGGAAGAGCGGGAGAAGGAGAGAGAGAGAAACATCAGTGTGTGGTTGCCTCTCATGTGGTCCCCACTGGGGACCTGGCCTGCAACCCAGGCATGTGCCCTGACTGGGAATCGAACCTGCGATGCTTTGGTTCGCAGCCCGCGCTCAGTCTACTGAGCTACGCCAGCCAGGGCCTTCAGTGATTATTTTTAAATCTTATTTTCTTTCCCCAAAAGCAACCATTTCCAAACATCTCTTCAAGTATTAAAAGAAGACATCAGTGGGTTGAGAAGTGAATGGGGAGTGAGGAGGCTGGTCTAGGGAGTGCAGATTGCTCTCTTACGCCCACACAAGAAGAGATATACTTACTGGTTTTTTGTGTGTTGTTCCAGAGAAAAGATTTTATTGTGGTTGTCTCTCCCCCACATGGAATACTTGATCTTTTATTTTATTCTAACCTCTGCTGATCCAGGCCTCACCCCAGTTCTATTGGTGACACAGGTGCCAGCCACACTCTGAGGTTGTGTTTGGGCATTTACCGTAGCTGGCCCGCTAGAACCCACGGGAGGGCCCCTTGTTTACTCTGTCACCCGCACCTTCAAGCAGATGGCCAGCCAAATGTCCAGTGCACGATGAAAAGGGTCCATGCAAGGTGTTGTGCTGCTCTCAGAAGACATATGCAGTAAGACTAGCCAGGTTGACTCCCTCCCTGGGCGACAGCAGGAATGGGTCCCACTGAGTATGAGCAAGACAGAATCTCATGGTTTGTCCTTCACTAGCACACAGTGAGGTCTATCTCAGCGACAGCTGACACAAACAGCTAGGAGTTGCCATCATCTCAGAATGAGAAAAAGAAGCTGGGAACATAAAAGAATTGTACTCTCCCCTGAATGTACTCCATCCATTTACTCAAATTTATTAAATACTGATAGTTGCTGGCTGATTATGTAACCAGTTTTACATTTTCTCTTAACCCTTATATCAGCCCTGTGAGGGTCTTCATTTTAGAGACGAAGGAGTTAAGTAGCCGGCAAGAGCTCACAAGTTTCCATTCTCAGATGAGCACTCTGCAAAATACAGAAATACAAAATGCATGCCCATTCTTGTAGTGAGTAACCATGCAGTATAATAGGTTTTTAAAGAGAGTGTATTACAATGAGATGGCAGTAACAACAAACAGTTAATACTTTTAAATGCTTACTATGTAGTGTGCAGTTAGCTGTCTTACATTCATTTGCTCCTTTAGCTGTCATAAACCTCTCAGGTAGGATCTTTAATTATCTTTATTTTGGGAGATGAGAAAACTGAGGCTTACAGAGGTTCAGTCATCGAAATTCATCAGCTGGTAAGAGATGAAAGTTGCAATTGGATGTTTACCAGAGGCTGTGAGAACACAGAGAAAAGAGCCATTCACCAACTTGGGCCCCTTTGAACCTTTGCATAAGCCTGGTTCACATCTGAACTGAGGTTGGAAAGTGGTGGGTAGGAGCTCATCTTGAGGGTCAGAGTGAGCACACCACACCTGAGGCCCAGCTTGTGGGAGGACACTCAGTCGTCACAGCTGGGCCATGGCCAGGAGGCCAGCAGTGCCTGTGACAAAGGGTAAGAGAGGAGCAGAGCAGAGACAGGTGGTATGTGGTGTGTGGAGTGGTTTTCTGAGGGCCTGGCACAGGTTTTAAGAAATTCAGTTTTTACAACACTATGGTTACCAGTTGAAGCTCTGGAAATTCAATTCCAGGTGGGAATCCTCTTGGATTACCAGTTGAAGCTCTATCACTTATTATATGTTACATTGACCAAGAAACTTAAATCAATCGTTTCTTCATGCAAAATATTGAAATAAGTGTAGCAACTATCTTGTAGGTTGTTATATCAGTAATGAGATACAGCTCTTGTAGAAGACCTAATGATATATTGACATAAAAAGAACCCAATGGAAGTTAGTTATTCTCATGATTATTAATATGGTATTATCATTATGAATCAGCTAGTCTTAGTGTGCAGCTGGTACAAAATAAAAGTAAAACAGGAAAAAAATCTAATAAATGAAAGTGGGTTCCTTTTCCCTGCTCAGGAGTTGGTCCTATCAATTGCAGCATCCACATGGGCTACATTCACTCACACTTAATTGCAGCAAAGGAATCAGAGCAGGAATGTGTTTGCTGTGACAAGAAAATATCTAACTGGTTAAGATGTGGGGAGACAACCTGCCACTGGCTGACAACACTGGTGTCCAGGTGGCATCCATATGCACCACAGAGGTCTAGCCAGTGGGCAAGGAAAGCCCTACTAGCTGGTGAAAACACTGATGGAGTTGTGATTCTTGTTTCATGTAAAAGATTAGTTATGCATTAGGTGTATCACACCAGCCAGTGATCAGAGGTTCAGGAAGGAAGATTAGCTCTGTATAGAAATGAGCAGGAAACGAGGCATGTAGGAGATGGCGCACTAACCAGAGCAACTAGAAGATAAGGAGGCCTGCCCTGTGGGCTATTCCAATACAGAGGGACTGGACAGGCATGGGTATAGGCAGAAGGAACAGACACAGCGGGTCAGGGCAGGGTTTGCTCAGCACAAGAAACCTCAGGCAGGCAGACCATGCAGCCCAATTCTGTTGCCCTGATGTGATGAAGCTAAGAAGACTTCTTCCTCCCAGCCCCACCTAACCCAGCTGAAGCTCCACCACCAGCTTAGCTCAGGGCTTCCAAACCTGGCTCCCAGCAGAATCATCTGAGAAGACCGAAAACATACTGATACCTGAGTGCTATGCCTAGGGACTGATTTCTTTGGGATTGGGTGTCCTAGATGTGCCGGTTTCTAAAAACCCCTGAGTGGACTGTCACATGCAGCCAGGATTCAGAGAGTGCTGAGGTAGGCAATGTGCTGTGGACAGTAGCCCATCTTCTGCCTACTCACCATTATTCCAAATAATAATACACTAAAAATGGAAAGGTGTCCTGTGGGAAAACACATCACCCAACAGTGATTGAAGAGTCACAAATTTAATCTACTGTCAGGTTTTAAAATTATACATACATACATATATATATATATATATTTATTTATTTATTTATTTATTTATTTTTATTTATATGTAAGGCCTGTCCAGAAAAAGTCAAGCCATTATTAATATAGTAACAGGTCACATGACATCCATGTAACCTGGAAGCCAAGGGAGAGTGGACTGCAATGTGCATGCGTGAACAATGACAACTTCACTGTACTAGTCGGTGGGGGTGGTACATGCCATTGAGTGAGCATGTGCACTGTGTGGCTGTCACATTCAAAATGACTGAGCAAGTAGAGCAACAAATCTGCACCAAATTTTGCATTAAGCTTGAACATTCCTGTGTGGAAACTATTCAGATGATTCAGAAGGCCACAGCTGTGGGCAACTGGTGATTGGTGGCTTCATCATGACAATGTATCCACTCATGCATCACGTCTTATACAGATTTTTTGGTGAAACAGAAAATCACCCAGGTGACTCAGCCTCACTACAGCCCAGATGTGGCACCCTGTGACTTCTGACTTTTCCCAAAATTGAAATCACCTTTGAAAGGGAAGAAATTTCAGACCATTGATGAGATTCAAGAAAAAATGACAGGGCAGCTGATGGCGATTGGGAGAACTGTGTGAGGTGCCAAGGTGCCTACTTTGAAGGGGACTGAGGCATTATTGTCCTACATACAATGCTTCTTGTATCTTGTATCATCTTCAATAAATGTCTGTTTTTCATATTACACAGCTGCACACCTGGACAGAACCCGTATGTTCTCATGAGACAGTGGGCTGGGCAGGTGAAGTGCTACATCACATAAACAGTCAGTTTATTCATTTTCTCTGAAGAGCATCCTGGGAACATGCTGTAATTTGTATTGTTCAATGTCAGTTTAACTGTTAATCCCCAAATAAGTAGCCTACTCTGTATGTAAATGTTCATATTATATGATTACAAGTTAAAAGACAGAGAGAAAGCCAAAAATATTTAACAATACAATAACTGGTCATCCAGTGAGGAAAGAGCAACATGGTATCACGTAGCTAGGAAAGTCCAAATTTAGTGTGCTATTTTAATACATGGAAATGGATTTTAAAATAAAGCAAAACACACAATAACATACTCTAGTTAGCACTTTGTAAAGATGTGTATGTTAACAGATTGGAATGCTTGAACTTGCTCTGTTTTTCACTTTGAGAACAATATATTTAGAAATTCTTAACTTATACAAGTATTACAATAGGGCATGATTAAATATTTTCCTGAAAAATGACTGATTTGGGGAAAATGAAACAGTAGTGACTGGAAGCGCCCTTTCTTGGTCCGGCCTTCCGACCGCAGCCAGGTGTCCGGGGTGGCAGTGGAGAGGCCACGGCTTGAAGAGACCACTTAGGTTTCATCAGTCTCTCTTGAAACTTTTCATTTTTTTAATCATATAATTTTATTTAGTTTCATTGTTGAGGAAAACATGGTTCATCCTCACTAAATTTTAAAAATGGAAAGGAAACCTGATTTTCATGCTCAGGTTATAAATTCAGTCTGTGGAATTCATTGATTACATTTAACAGAAAAACCCTATGATAACAATGATCTGACTTACATTTATCAAATTTATCTGGGTAAGTAGTTAGCCACCCCCAAGAAGAACTTGGCAATAAATAATGGAATACTCTGCCCATGTTTTGGAAAAAAACACTGTATATATACACAGATGAGTCTGGTGGGGGTGACAGAAGTATTAAACATACAGAATTACTTACTAAAAGGCCAGATTGCTGCAAAGAACAATGAAAGAACTGTCTTCTTGAGAAGATAATATATGTTGTCAGTGAAATCTGCACTTATTTTGAGTATCACAAAAGGCCTGTTTCTGAAAGAAAAGGGCAAATAATAATATAAGGAACTGATGTCTGTATTCTTTAAATCAGTAGAAATCTGGGATTATTATCTATGTGGGGTTGTTGAGTTTTCACAATGGTTAAAACAGTGGGGGTTGCAGGTAACATGTTTTTGGTAGGTTTAATACTTATTAGCTGAGAAATGTGGTTTAAATTTTCCAGGGTGGGTCATCAGCTCCACCCTGTAAATTCCACTTCCTTAACAAAAAATTATCTGTCATACTCTGTGTGGTTTGTCAGATAGGGCAAGGGTCTCACAGTCTGGGCAGTTCTTACTAAATGCTATTCTTGCTGAATTTCAAAATGTAACATAGCCTTGGCCAGGTGGCTCAGTTGGTTAGAGCTTTGTCCCATGCACCAAAAGGTCTCTGGTTTGATTTGTGGTCAGAGCACCTACCTAGGATGCGTGTTCAGTCCCCAGTCAGGGTGCAGGCACAGGAAGAGACTGACTGATGTTTCTCCCTCTGTTTCCTTCTCTCTCCCTCTTCCCCTTTACTGTCTCTTTCTAAAATCAATTTTAAAAAATGCTGTACAGTATTTTGCAGACCAGCTGCAACAGAATAAGCTTGACATGTACCCAACCCTACAAATGTAGCCAACTGCAACTGCAAAGAAATCAACCTGTAATTCATCAAGCAGTGTATGTCAGCAAGGGTTTTGGATGCTAATCCTCTGCCTCCTTTACCTGCTGCAAGTAAATAAAACTACTTTGTGACAATCACATCTCATTCTTGAATAGAGCACCCCAACCAGTGAACTCCTTGAGTTCGGTGTCTCACGTTTGGGGCTCTCATAAAAGGACCCCCTCTCAGCCTGGTACCGATGCTTGATGAAGCAGTCTGCAGAGGCAGCTGGTTCCAGGCTCCTTGCTGGCGTCTCCATGGGAGGCAGGATCTGTCTGTCCTTTGGGAGACCCCTGCTCGGTTCTGACCTCCCTCGAGGATCCCTGGACCACCTTGGCAGCGAAGTGGAGTGACCACCTGAACCTGTTTCATTTAGTGCTTTGGAAGAGAGGCAGTTAGGTCACCAGTGTTTCTATTTCTGTTGTGGGCACAGGGTTATCAGGTTTTCAGTTCTGGTCCGCACTTGCTTTCTAGCTGTCAGGGCAGGAACTGTCTCTGGGAGGCCTGACCCCAGTCTAACTGTAGGAGCTCGGGGAGCCACTGTGAGGTAATCCAATTTTTCCCCGGGGGCCCATGTCTGGTGTTCTTTGTGCATTTGCCTTGTCATATGTAAATGTTCTGGCAATGGGAAACTCAGATTTGACCCCTGAATGTATCTTCTTGGGATGCATTCTTCACAATTGGATAAAAAGAACTCATTTGACTTAAAGAAATCATGTGCTTATATAAATTAAGAAATACATCAAATGGGGCAATGGTAAGAAGCTGCCTGTCCTGTCCAAGGCAGCCTTGTTCCAGACTAAGCAGTCTCCTATGCACTTGGGAGTCACCATTTTCTAAGTGTAGCTTCGTGGTGCCTCAGGTCGCAGCCTTTGCTAACCACATAAGAGCTTCTTCCCCACAATCGTCACCCTGCTGTCATCCAAGGAGGGAGCCTTCTGGAGCTGCTGCGCCAGGGCAGAAGTCATGATGGGGAGTGGGAAGGGCGCCCTGGCCAGCGTGCAGTTCCCTGAACTAGAGCAAGGTGCCCCTCCTATGGGCCACAGCACCTGCAGTGAGGAGCACAAGCAAGTGAGCTCATGGTCTCCACTGGAGGTGAGCTGGGACCAAAGAGAGGGTCTCTTACCTGGAAGACAAGCAGGCCTGAGTGGCAAAGGTTTGGCTGTGGGACTCGAGGGGCTAATGGTATAAAGATATACCCTTGGGGTTATGTAGGAAGAATGATCAGGTTTATCTATGAGCCATTTGAATAAGACTCTGAATGCTTCTCTTCCTCAGGGATAAGAAAAAAATTACATGCCACATCTCTTCAAAGAGCCTCACTGATAGAAGGAGATGTTCTATGAGCAGGCGTGATTTCAGAACTTTTACCAAAGGTATGGTAAATGCTCCTAGGACCAAGTGCTCTAGGAGTATTGAGAACTAAATAAAACTGCAATTACCTGATTGGATTGATGCCAGAAAAAGAGAAAAGTGTGCTATAATTTTAAAATGTAGTTTGAGTCAGCTTCACTGGACTTGCAAAATGAAGCAGGCAGACTCAACCACCTTATGCATTTTGAATAAGAAGACAAAAGGCTGAGCTTCCTGGTGATGTGGGGTGGGAGGAAGGTGGAAACCACACAGGGAAATGAATTGCTTTAGTAAGATTTTAGAGTGGCCTTAAGAAGTCATTACAGGCCCCCTGTCCTCTCCTCTGCAGCATGGTTTCAAGGCCACTGACTCTGGGCAGGTACACAGCCATGCACTCCCTAGTGTCAGAGCCCAGCTGGGTCCAGAAGACCCCCTCAGACTCCGGCTTCTGTTTTGAGCAGCAGCTGATTAGCCCCGCTTCCCCTACCAAGCTGTGGGGTGGTTGGATGAGGGTGGGGCAGGTGGAGGTGAGGGAGCTCGCTCTCTGCATCTTCAGGCAGAACAAGGTGCTTCTAAGCTGTGTCTGTCCCTGGGGATTGGCCCCACTCAGCCTTGGCACAGGCAGTAGGATGGGCTGACAGGGCACCTGCCCTGCTGGGGAATCCCAGGGTGAGGCAGTCCCATGTTTTGTCACAGCACAGGCAGCCATGGAGGTTTAGGAACAGAACACTGCACTGCTGAGTGTGGGCTGGGATGGAGAAGGTGGAGGGGAGGCCACACCACCCAGAGCCTTCCGCTCAGCAGACTGGGTCTGCCCTGTGGCAGGTGAGCAGGCTGTTAACCTAGGCAGCCTGGACCTGTCCTTTAGCTCTCACAGCCCCACTGGTATGGAACAGGGGTAGCGGGCAAGCTTTGGGGAGGCCCTTGCATTTTTTGCATTTTTAATTGAGGGACCTCCAACTTGAAAATGGGGCTATTCTACAATATGTAGATGTCATTACTTGTCATCCCTGACAAAGAAACTTCAGGCAGAAATATTTTTCTGACCTTAAACCATCCAGCAGGAAAGGGATACAAAGTATCCAAGGAAAAGGCCCAGATATCCAAACCAAAAGTTAAATACCTGGGCTTTCTTGTTTCCCGGAGAACGGAGAGGCCACCCACAAAGCAGAGGGCAGTACAGCCAGTCCAGCCCCTCCTCAAACCTGAGACAGTTGAGAGGTGTTCTGGGAGTGACAGGACTCTGTAGGCCCGACCCCGGATTTCGATCTCACAGCCAAACCCCTATATCAGGGGTCCCCAGGCCTGGGCCATGGACAGCTGTCGGTCCATGGCCTGTTAGGGCAGGCGCCAAGCAGCAGGAGGTGAGCAGCTCTGAGCTAGCAAAGCTTCTCTTGCATTACCACCTGAGCTCTGCCTCCTGTCCCCAAAACCCCCGTCCGTGGAAAAATTGTCCTCCATGAAACCAGTCCCTGGTGCCAAAAAGGTTGGGGACCACTGCTCTATGTGATACATTAAAGGAGAAAAAACTACCCCCTTGGAGCAGGACAAAGTGGGCCAGACCACTTTTGAAACACTAGAGACAAAACAACAGGAATCTCCTGTCCTGAAACGCCTTTGAATTGCATGTGCAGGAGACTAGAGGGGTTGGTTCAGGGGTCTGAATTCAAACAGTGGGGCCCCTAAGACAGGCGGCTGCCCATTCCACTGAGAACTTGACACAGCACTGGAGGGTGGCCTCCCACCTAAAAGTAAGTTAATCACATTCATATCAGAAGCAGAAAAGTTAACAATGGGACAGCCTCTCACTATATGGGCCTCACACCATGCAGTCGTGGACCTTGAAACCAATGGAAATAATTGACTAAGAGGAGGAAGAATGACATAATTGTATTCCAGTAGGAATGACCCGCAAAGTGAGCCTTTCGCTGCCTCGGAAGAAACCTGGTTTACAGGAGGGGATTGCTTCCCGACCGCAGAGGGAGGCCAGGGCATGTGGTGAAGCCCTTATTCAGTGCCGTCAGAGCAGCAGGTTTTCCCCTGGAACTTCTAAAACTTGGCCAGGAGGGGTCCTTACAGGTGCTTGAGAAATGAACACAAAAAGATGCTTTTTCCTCAAGGGCTCCTTGGGGCATGGTGAAGGAGCCCAGGGTCCCAAATTAGGGAAGGAAGTGCTGTATGCACGGGGAGTTTGGTAACAGTGGTGCCAGGTGTGAGAAGAGTCCTTCACAGTGTCCTGGGAGCTCGTGCGTTGCACAGAACACAGGGCATACACTAGGCCTCAGTCCAGCCCAGGGAATGTCGCCTGGCAGGTGGAATTTAAAGCAGCCCCCACCCCCCACCCCCACCTCCCTGCTTCTGGAAGATTCCAATAGTCGCCAGTGTTAGCAGATACCTCTGCTGCATGGGTTGAAGTGTTCCCATACCAAACTGAAAGGATCAATGAATTTGTAAAGGCCCTGCTTAAGGGCTCTCAAGGACCTTTCAAAGTGACAATAAGCCAGCTTTCATAACAACTATAATACAGAGAGGATCACAGGCCGTCAAATCACATGGGTCTCCCTTTCTTCGTGGAGACCCCTGTCCTCAGGAAAAATGGAGCGATGTAATCAAAAGCTCAAAAACACCCTGGCCAGACTGTGCCAGAAACCCCTGCAGCCCAGCCACATTGGTGCCAACTGCTCTGACGAGGATCGGAGCAGTGCCTAAGGATGCTTAATTAAGTCCTTTTGAGCCACTGTGCGGTAGGTCCTTTTTAGGCTCCTCTTCAATTTTAGGACGCCTGGACCTATTTATAAAACAGGTGTTAAATACATTATCCCATTAGAAAAAGTAACTAAAAAGGTAAATAAATATGCTAACCTGATTTTACCCCCACCAACAGATACTGAGCTATGACCATATGACCCCAGGAACTCAGTATGTTTCAAGACCTGGAAATCAGGATCCCAACCCCGACTGGTACTCATCTGGTTGTCATTAACATCTTCTCTCAGACTACAAGATGAAGCTTCCTGGGCACATCACTCCTGCGTGAAGCCAGCTCTACCACCTAGTGAGAACAAGGAGTGAGATCCACGGTTCTCCTTCAGGCCCCTGTCTGACTTCAAGCTGCTGTTCCCAAGAATCCCAGAACCTAAGGCACCCCAAGGCCTTCACAAGTCAGGCAGCCAGAGGACTTTACTCCTCTCCCTCACAGTCGCACTCTATCCACAGTCAGCAGGAGGCAGTCACAGAAGTATGACCCTTGTCCCCATTCCCTCAAGAATAAAGAGTGAAAAATCTCAGGGAGGAGCTGTTAGCCAGGACAAGGGTCTAAGGTCTGGGCCATTCTTACTAAATGAAATTCTTGCTACATTTTAAATGCAGCACAGTATTTTGTAAACCTAGCTTGACAGGAACCCAAAGGGGATAAGTAAGGCCAACTGCAAAGAAAATTCATCATGTAATTGACCAAACAGTGTATAGGGTGGGAAAAAGTAGGTTAATCATAATAAATAATGCAATAAATAAATAAATTATAATGCAAGAATAGACCCCAGGTTTGCAGACTCACAACTATAAACCCAACTTTTGCCCATCCCTGTAAATAAGCTGTGGCTAAGCCTCCCTTCAGGGAGACAGAGCTTTAGGTGCTAATCCTGCCTCCCTTACCTGCTACAAGTAAATAAAACTTCCTTGTGACAGCCATGTCTCATTCTTGAATAAAGTATGCCAAGTGACAAAACCCTTGAGTTCAGCAACAATTCACATCATTAATATTTTATTTATTAATTTATTCTTTTATTTATTTATTTTCCTGATCTGACTACTCCTTTTCTGATTGGAACCTCTGTACTAATTCACAGAACTGAATGAAAATGTTTTCTTTGACACCATCACACTCTTTTTCCCCATTAATTTCATTTTATCCCCTGTCACTCCACTTTACGTTCAGCCCATCTGAAACACTGCTGCGTTTATGCACAGCTCCTGCTGACTGTTGCTGGATGCCTCCGGGGTGCCTTCTATGGCCCTGGTTACATTTTAATCAAGAGGATAGACTGAAATCAGAAGTTCAGAATTACAATATGATAATAACAGAAAATCATCAAATGTGAAATTATAAAAAGAATAACATTGTCACATACAAGGGACAGTGAATTCAGATTTTATTTTTATCTTAAACCACATCTGTTACTCTGATTATTTGCATTCATCAGCTTATCTGTAACTTTTAAATGATTTTTTAATTTGCAAAACTAAACTCACTGCTGAGAAGTCCACTGGCTGTTGCAGCACCAGCCTCTAGAGCAGTGGCCGTGTGAGCACACATCACTGATGCTGTGGCACCTTGCACATGTCCCTGGTCTTCAACGCCTCCCTCTTCAACCATTAAACGGCAATGCAGGACTGAAGAGATCCTAAGCCTGCTTCCAGCTCAAAGAGTCTGAGGCTCAAGGACTCTTACCACACTGCACCTTCCTTCCTGAGAAGGAAGGCAGGGGCACAGTGAGCACGCTGGGCTGCCTGCAGAAAGTTGTGAGATGACCAATCAATGAAGCAATCAGCTGAAATTAGAGGCAGACTCTCATTTCATTAGTCTACCAAATACTTAATGATTATCCACTGTGTCTCCAGCCCTCTGCTAGCAGCTTGGGATCTGAATAAAATGCACACGGTCCGGCGGTATGGAGCTGGTGGGGAAGACAGACAACACCCAATAAACAAATTCGTCAACAGCAACTACTCAGAGACACATCTAGGATGAAAGAAACAGGGTCACGCGAGAGAGCCACGGGGGTGAGGTGACCCCAGGGGAACAGCTGGAAAGGCCTTTCTAAGGGGGTGACAGCGGAGCAACGTGAAGGGTGACGGTCCACGGGGAATGTGCCAGGGCGGAGGCGACGCTTTCCGGGACAAATAGACAAGCCTGTGTGTGTCTCTAGGCTCTGCATCCACACGCGGTCATTTACTCGCCAGATCCCACGCAAGGCCTCATAATGTACGTGGCACGAGAATGAACTGGGTCACAGGAATGGCACACAGTTTCTGAGTGGAGTCAAGATCTCACTCAGAGATGCTGAGCTTCCAGAGACAGTGAGATATTCCAAACAAAAGTCTCCGGGTGACCCGCGCTGGACTCAACATTACCTTCCAGTGCGCAGGAGGGAGGGACCGCGACCCCACCGCGGAGGGAGCATGCTCAGAGGCCAGCCAAGCCCTGCACAGGCATCCTTGGGCACCTGCTGTGTGCAAGGCACAAACATAAAACCAGAGTTCCTTAATTTATGAGACGAGGCAACAAATCAATTATGTCTTGATGCTGTAGGATACAATCCTGAGGCGCAGTAGAAAGATTTAAAACTCAGGCTCGTTTCCCATCGGAGCTCTGCAATTGCCGTGGGTTGGGCCTGCGTGGCTTTGGGTGCTGCTGGCCCACCGAGGCCGAAGGCCCTGCCCCATGTGGCCCGCACTCACAGGGCTCCTCAGGGTCCCCGTGGCCTGGCGCTGCCTCCAGCATTGCCCCAACCCGAGTGAAGGTGGGCGCTGACAAGCCTTCACTGACGCGCCTGGAAGTCAACACCTCGCATTTTAGGGGTGAGGCTACACCAACCCAGGTTCAAGGAAAGAGAATACGCGTTCTATCTTCAGAGAGAGGTTTTTCAGGTCAAGGCCTGAGCGCTGTACAGCTTCTCTAAGGTGGCCGTGGGGAGCGGTCTGCCACCCTGCCCCCACCACGCGGCCCCAGACCATCACCCCCAGCCCACAGAGTGAGGAACTGACCCGCCCTACCATGGAAAGTTCCACTCCCGGATCCCCCCTACAAGCCTGCCTTTTCAAAAAGCCCACTCTGTCGCCAGCTCTTAAAAGCATCCAAGCAGACCAGACTTCGGGTTCAGGAGACCCTCCTTTCCTTTGTGCTGCCTCCCTCATGCTCAAGCATAAGCTTCATCAAGTCTGTCTGGAAATGTCTCTGGGGTTTCCTCTCTCTTTCTATCTTGGGGGACCCAAAAGCCCCAGTGCTGGTAACATTATGCCCCAAACAATATATATCCTGGCCATAAAACATACAGTAAACATATGTGTCTGGCTGTGCAATTAAATCTATCTTTCTATAAAGTTAATGCAGTGAAGAAATCCTTTGACAATTTAGCAGAATTCATATGGTCTATTATTTCAACATAGGAAATTACTTAAAAAACATTTAGTGAATAACAAAAAGTGCAAAGGCTATATCCATTCTATTTATGGGAAACCATTATGACTATGTCAGCACTGAAGAATTTCGGAGAATTATGTGGAGCACAAGATTTTAGTGAATAATTCCAGAAGGAAGCTGCCTTCTAGGAGGATGAGGTGGGCCCGCAATCTGCTTGTATCTCTCAGAGATACGAGCCACTGCCTTCACAAACCTATGGCCCCCTGGCTTCCCTGGATCTAAAACTCTAAAGGCCCAAAGGCCAGGAAAATTGCCTGTTTGTATGCCATCTGGGCAGTGGAAACAGGTAACACTGAGCTTAGCAATGAGCAGCTATTGGCCACTGGGGAGCTTCAGACCAGTCTGTGCATTGACAGCTATGGAGGAGGAGCTTGGCCTTCAGCTGACAGATTGTCTAGGGTTGTTTCTGTGATTCAGGGAAAGGTGATGGACTCTGAAGGTTGCTGTAGCAATGTGGGGTCCACCTGACTCAACTGGTTTAATACAAATATGAATGATAACATACATTTTAAAGGATTTCCTGCTTATGTCTGTTTTTGTCCCCTCCCTGCCAACCCTGATTCCTTCGGGTTCACTTAGGATCAAATCTCTGTCTTTTCTGTGCTTTACAATTATGTAACTCCAAAGAGACAGTCTTTTTACCAGAATTCTTTGAAGCCCTTCATAAGCTTTTACTAACAGTTGCCATGGATGTACAAAATGCTTTGGGTTGAAGTTGCCTTTTGAAAGTCAACAAGTGCCTTGGCGAATACGTCAAAGCTCCCTTACAGCAGGGTCAATGTTAGATTTGCGCAGGGCAGCTTACTGCTGCAAGGCCCAGGAGAACCCGGCGAGGATGTTATTTTAGTTACTGATGTGACTAAAATTATGACACACCTGCCTTACTGTTAAGAACCGGAGAACTTGATCACCATAAATCATTTCAAGCTCCCAGTATTCCTGATTTCAACTTAAAATTTGGTATGCACTTCTTGGATGCAAGAATATTAGTACGTGTGGAAATTAAATAAAATATTCTTCTCAGCAATAACTGAGCACATTTAGAGTTCAGCATCTAGTACTTGACATATGAGACAATACATTCTGAACCTTAGAGAAAGTGAAAAAATAAGAACCAAGGAGCTCATTTGTAATCACTTGAAAGAGACAAAGGAAGATCATGTGTCAAAAAAACTTAGCAGGATGATCCTGTTACAGGGAAATATTTGGGGAGTCAAAATAAACTTGACAGACCCTGAATATTCTCCTCGCTACAGTCTCTTTGCCAGTACCTGTTCAGTCATATTTCAGAGCAGGTCTTATTTCAATGATAAGGATATTTCTGCCTGCTTTAAACCAACTAATGAATTGTTTAATGTATGAATCACTAACATTTCAAGTGTCAAACACAGAATTTGTGTTTAATATTAGTGGATTGCAAAAACTTTGCTAGTTAATTTGGTATGACTTAAAACATAGAGAAGACATCATATAAATCATCCTCATAATAGATGTGAACCACAACATGTAATGTTGGAATTTGAGTTTAAATTACTATTAATAAAAGGTATAATTTTTATAATGTTTATTTATAAATTATATTTACCTAGATAAGTGTGTACCACATCTAAAATGTTATATTTACATTGAAGGAACTATGTTCAATTTGTGCCTAAATTAAACTCACATAACAGTATATGGTCATGCCCTGGCTGGGTGGTTCAGTTGGTTGGAATGTCAACCCATACACCAAAAGGTTGCAGGTTCAATTCCTGGTCAGGGTGCATACCTAGGTTGTGGGTTCAATCCCAGGTCTGGAATCAACTGATATTTGTCTCTCATACCACTCTCTCTCTCTCCTCCCTATCTTGCCCCATTTCTTCTCTAAGATCAATAAACAAATGTCATTTGTTCACTATTTTGTGGTCAGAAGCTGCAAATAAAATACAGACTGGGCTAAATTCAAGAGGTGATGGCCCTGGTCAGGAAGGTGCACTGTGCCTGCGACCAGCCACTGCCCTTGTCTCCCAGACACAGAGATGCACCTGGAGCAACTCAGTGTAAACTTTCTCCTCAGAGTCCCCATGTGCACCTTTCCCTATGATGACCCTAAGTCATGCCACTGTCATCAATGCATCGAAAAGTTAATTTCTGCCCTGGCTGGTGTGGGTCAGTGGATTGAGTGCAGGCCTGTGAACCAAAGGGCTGCCTGTTCAATTCCCAGTCAGGGCACATGCCTGGGTTGTGGGCCAGGTCCCTGGTAGGGGGCATGCAAGAAGCAACCACACATTGATGTTTCTCTTCCTCTCTTTCTCCCTCCCTTCCCCTCTGTCTAAAAATAAATAAATAAAATCTTAACAAAACGATTGTTTAAAAAGTTAATTTCTAACATTTTTGGAAATAGTGTCTGATTTCTCCCCTCTGTAATTTCTGATTTGGGAAACCCTCAAGCATACAGAAATGTGGAAGAGACTCCACCCAAGTTGACAGTTGCCCACATTTGGCCGTATCTGCCTCCTCCATCTCCCACCAAGAGTAGCACATGGGATGCTGTGCCTGTGCAGAAACTATTTCTTCAACATGACCTTTTCTCCTCCCCTTCCTTTTGATTCCAGTTCACTTTATCCAGCAGCCTGACTCCCCAAACTCCCTCTGCCTTGCCAGTTCACTCCCTTAATTATTAAACCCTCAGGACAATGAGGTTCTGATCAGCATGAAATAACCTTAGAAACAAAGCCTTGGGTCCACTGACCACAAAGACAGATTTTAGGCAAACTAGAGATGACATCTAGGGCTCAGCTGTTTCAGCTCCAAACCCAGAAAAGCAGAAAGACCCCATGGACCCTGACCTTGGGAAACCAGGTAGAGCACTGCCATGGCTGAGACCGCAGGACCAGGGGCAACGGTCCACTACCCCTCCCCTGGCGCCAACCCATCAATAGAGACCACAACCCTGACCATTAGTGGTCTACATATCCCATCCCACAGTAGCCATGGAGAACCAGATCTTGGAGTAATGGCTCACCTGTGACTCTGGGTTTAGTGCCATTAACTTCACTAATAAACTTTTTACTCAATTTGCTGCAAACTCCTGTTTACATTTCATTGGGCTAAACAAACCCTTTGGTTTAGTACCAAAGTGTCTGTTGTGGACCTCATTTTCAGAGATTTTACAGCATATTATGTGCCCAGTCAAACTGTAAAGTCAAGAAGATCTGCGTGATGGAGCGGGTAGTGGGGTTAAGTGATGAGGATTGAACTCGGATTCAATCCTACATCCATTTGATTCTCTTTATAAGTGGGTGAAAGGCTTCATTTCTAATTACTATTTTCCAGTATATATTTAATGAGCTGATTACTTCTGCTTATCATAGATAGCCTGAAAAATTTGACTATTCAGTTTTCCCTCATGCTCTTTAAAAAGCAATTAAATTAAAACGTGTGGAGATTGTCTTTATCTCACTTTGTGTGCACTGATTGTGTATCCCCACCTCACCACAGTGAATTTTAAAGCAGACTATTCAGGACAAAAACTGCCAAAATAGTGCTTCCTCACACGTGCCCTTCAAAAAGCCTCATCTGAACTAATAAGCAAAATAGAGACAAACTCACAGACAGCGAGCAGGATGACAGCTTGGGGTGGGGAGTCTACAGGGGGTGGAAGGATCAAGCAAAAAAAGGAAAAGGACTCATGGATACGGACAACAGTGTGGTGGTTGTGGGGGGAGGGCAGGGGTGAAGGTGGAAGAGGGTATAATGGGGATAAATAGTAATGGAAAATAAGCAATAAAAAAAGCCTCATTCCTAAAGATAAAAGTAGTCCTTGGAGAAAAGTAAAAAATAATGTGGATGATAACATTGTCTTATCCCCATGACTCTCCCAAAAGGTCTGAGAGACACTCTGCCAGGTCTTCATTACAGCAGCTGCTAACGGAACCTCATATATTACAGTCCCCTACGTTCTGGGGCAACTAACTCCACAAGGTATACCATGCTGATGACAAACTCGTGTCATTCATCCATGTATGGTCTAAATGAAATGGCAGCAGATGTAAAACAAATGGAAATGTGGAGATTTGGGGACTAGGAAAATGTTAACTTCTTGCTCAGTCACTTATCAGCTGAGTGAACCTGGGCAAATACAGGATAAGGCTAAAGTAGGTTTACAGTAGTGAGTACGTGAAACGTAGTTTATTCTTGTATTATTATTTATTGATTGTATTGTTTTCCATGTGAACAACAGTAAAACTTCTTTTGCCCACCTCTGTATTTTGCTTCCTTTTACCTCAGCTCTCACATCAATGACTTGAGAGAAATAATCATAATAAAAGGACCAACATTTTACCGAGATAATGCGGGCAGTGTTAACAGCAGCTGGTGTTTCTCAAGCACCTCCTACATGCCAAGAGTCAGGTGTATTTCACCACTGGTGCTCTGAGAGGTCCTGGGAGGTCTGTGTGCTGGTTTTCTCCATTTCAGAAGGAAGAGCTGAAGCGTCAGAGGTGTGGAAACTTCTATTATCTCACAGGAGTGGAAAACAGTCTGGGTTTAAGCATCCCCTTTGCTATGGGAATATCAGAGTCTTCAATACGAGAATAAGATACAAAAACACAGGTAAGTAGAAATAAGGTTTACAAGGCTCTAGTGTGTGCAAGGCACCTTCTCAGGCAGCATTGACCCTGGTTCTTGCAGGAGACTTGCAGATAAATATCACAATGTCCACTTTACAGACAAGGAAGTTGAAGATCAGAGCTTTTAAGCAGTATTTGCAAAGTTTAAAAAACTACTAGCAAATAAATCTCTTAGCATGTTTCTCTGATCTATTTCCCTTTATTTAGTATGTTTACATAATTGCTTACATCCTCCCCTTGCTAGCAACGTCCTTCTTTCATATACCCTCAAAAAAGACAGGGTAGTATCACACTAGAAGAACTAGCCTGTAAGAGGTTGTTGCAAATAAGTAAGAAATTAGAAAAAAGAAAAACAAATGAAACAAACTTCTGAGCTTTCTGGAAATCTAAACAAAAAAGAGGGGCAGCTAATAGCTATTAAAAAGAATATTATTAATATTAAAAGTAAAAACCAGGAAAGAGATGTCCTTGTCCCATTCAACAACCAGGCCAAAGGGCACAGGCATTAATCATAGTCCATGGTCCAAAAAATGTTCAGGGGCTTTTAGTGAGTGATTATCTTAATAAACATATAAGTCATAAACTATAGAATAAATGTATTTTAGATATCTGACTGGTTATTAAGGGCATTATACTTTTATTTATTGTGAAGTCAGTAAGCCACAATCATTTTGTACTCTCTTGGTGAAATGCTGACAGAATGCAGCCTACCCCACTGGGTTTTATTCATTTGATATGCAGAATTCTTGCTGCCCAAAAATATGAGACAAGGAGTTAAATACATCGTCACTCCTCATTTCTCACAATAGCTGTTTGTCCCCAATGCTTCTGAAGCCATGCAGCATGCCTTTAGAAAAATAAATAAAGTCCAGAAAAATAATTCTCCCTTTGTTTATGGCAGAAAAATGGGTTTGCAACAGACACAGCTCTTCTTGAAGTATAAATATTGTGAAATTCTTTAAGCAAAGATATCCTTCCTCCAGCCATCCTTAATCACAGAATTAAAAAAAAACATTTCAACAATTATAAATTATTCTAGATGTCCTATTAAAAGTTACAAAGGTGCCCTGGCTGGTATGGATCAGAGGACTGAATGCCAGCCTGTGACCCAAAGGGCCCCCAGTTAGATTCCCAGTCAGGGCACATGCCTGGGTTGCGGGCCAGGTCCCCAGTAGGGGGCGAATGAGAGGCAACCACACATTGATGTTTCTCTCCCTCTCTTTTTCCCTCTCTTCCCTTCTCTCTAAAAATAAATAAATAAAATCTTTAAAAAATTTACAAAGATATGACATATTTTTATCCTGCTTCTGTCTGTCCAGAAAGTATACCGCCATGCACTATGAAAAATAGAGGCATTTATTGAAGGCAATACAAGATATAAGAAACATTGTACATAGGACAAGGATACCTCAGTCCCCTTCAAAGGAGGCACCTTGGTACCTCACACAGTTCTCCCAAATACCATCAGCTACCTCATCATATTTTCCTGAATCTCATCAATGTTCTGAAATCTCTTCCTTTTCAAAGGTAATTTTAGTTTTAGCAAAAGCCATAAATTGTAGGGCACCAAATCTTGGCTGTAGTAGGGCTGACTCATCTGGGTGACTTAATGTTTCTCCAAAAACCTTTGCATGACATTTGATGCATGAGTGGGTGCCTTGTCGTGATGAAGCTGCCGATCACCAGTTGCCCACAGTTGCAGCCATTTTCATCAGGCATCATCTCTCAGTCAATAAAGAACACTGAGGCAGTACTCCTTATGAACTGTTTGGCCTGGAGGGCACAACACCTTCCACCTTTTGTGTCTTTTGTTCTCAAAAACACAGTTAACATAGTCTTATCTTGCTGTGGCTTTGTCGTGCCTTTTTCAGGTGTGTAGAACCAGGCAATTTCTACTTGAACAATTGGGCCTTTGTTTCTGGATCATAGCAGTAGACCCACCACCATTCATCTCCAGTTATGACTGTCTTCAGGAAATCTGGTTCATTGGTAGAGGTTTGAATCAAGTCATTAGCAACTGCAGCACGATGTTCCTTCTGCTCTGGTAGCAGAAGCCATGGAATGAATTTTGCCACAATATGTTTCCTGCCAAGATCCTGCATTAAACTCTCGGACCTAGTAGTGTTTGGAATCCCCAGGTCAGCTTCTGGTTCTCACACTGTCAGTCTCCGATCATTGTTGATTGCAGCCCATACAAGTTCAACATTCTCAGGTGTTCTGCTTGTTGTAGGCCTCCCAGAATGTGGATCACTTTCAACAGATTCTTCACCATCTTTGAAGCATTTGTGCCACACTTTTATTTGCACAGCACTGATTGCATCATCCCTGAAAGCCTTATGAATCAACCAAATAGTTTCTGGAGAGGAATGTTCCAGCTTAATGCAAAATTTGATGCAGATTTGTTGCTCTACTCATTCAGTCATTTTGAATGCGATGGCCACACAGTGCACATGCTCACTCAGTGACATCTACCATCCCCACTGACTAGTGCAGTGAAGTCATCATTGTTCATGCATGAGCATTCCAGTCTATTCTCCTTGGCTGCCAGGTTACATCCATGTTGCACAAATTGTTCTCACTATGTTAACAATGGCTGGATGTTTTCTGGACAGACATATAGATATATTTTTACTAAATGCTTATTTGTAAAGTCAATATAAGACTTAAAAGCTTCATGGAGTCTCCCTGAACTTTTGGACAAAATTTTATTTATTATTTTAATAAGCATTTTAAAAACTTTGAATTTGAGTTTATTTCCCTCAATATATATATAAATAATTGAACACTGGGAACATTTTAAGCATTGAAGATATGATTGGTGAATACACATATTATTAGAGATAACTCATTATATTTCCATGTACAGATCAGTTCACATTTCTGTTATTTCTGCAAACATAGATGATGTTGACATAGGGAAATATTTATAAGTTCTCAATGTTTGATGAGATAATTTTAATCATAATTTTTTGGTGTTTTAGGCAGTTAGGAGAAGATTTTATGATGAATTGAGTACTGCAAATTTGAAAAATGTATTTCTGCCATGGTTCAACACCAAATAATGAAATACTTCCACCTGCAATTTTCTTCATGATCAAGTTCAGCAGACAGCAGTCTGAATGGAAGGGGTGAATTAAGTGATGCACATAAAGCATTTAAAATCTGCACATAGAAAATGCTCAAAACCAGTTAGCTTAAAATAGGCACCTCATGAGAAACTAGAAGCTTTTCCAGTAAGATCAGGCACAATTCAAAAATGTCCCCTCTGACCACTCGTTTTCAACATTCCACAGGAAAGCTTAGGTAATTTAATAAGAAACAAAAAGGAAATAAAGAGCATTCAGATTGGGAACGAAGAATAAGACTGTCTTTGTTTGCAGATGACATGGTTGTCTATGTAGAAAGACTGAAAGCATAATTTAACTCCTGCACAAATAAGCAACCATGGCAAGGTTGCTGAATTCAGGGCTCACATATAAAAGTCAATGACTACCTATTTGCCATCAGGGAACAAGTGGAATGTGAATGTGAAAACACTATATCCTAAATAATAGCACCCCAAAATGAAATATTTAGGTATAAATTTATGCAAAAAGTGCAAGACCTACACGAGGAATACTACAAAACTCTGGGTAAAGGAAATCAAGAAGGACTAAATTAAGAGATGGTCCATGTTCATGGACAGGAAGAACCAATGTTATGAAGTCAGTTCTCCCCAAGGTGATCCGCAGATTCAACGCAATCCCAATCAAAGTCACAGAAAGTTATGTTATAGATACTAACACACTGATTCTAAAATTCATACATGGTGAGGCAAAAAACCAGAATAGCCAATTAATATTGAAGGAGAAGAACAAAGCTGGAGAACTGACAATACCTGACTGTAAGACTAACTCTAAAGCCAAATTAATCATGACTGTGTGGAACTGGAGAATGAAAGGACAGAGACATCAGTGGAACCGATCAAGGAGCCAAGAAATAGACGGGCATATATTCAGCTGATTTTGACAAAGTGGAAAGGCAATACAATAAAGCTAAAACATTCTTTTTGACAAATAGTTCTGGAACAACTGGATGTTCACATGCCAAAAAAAAAAAAATCTAGACAAAGGCTTCACACCCTTCATGAACTCAAAATGGATCAGAGACATAAATGGAACATTCAGAACTGTACAAGCCCTGGAAGGTAACATAACAGAAAACCTAGATGACTTTTTAGATACAACACCAAAGATATGATCCATGAAAGATATATTTGATGAGCTGGACTTAATTAAACTTAAAAATCTCTGGTCTGTGGAAGGCTATAAAGAGAATGAGAAGACATTTATAGACTGGGAGAAAATATCTGCAAAAGACACATCTGATAAAGTATTGGTATCCAAAATCTACAAAGAACTCTTAAAAATCAACAATAAAAAATGAACAACACAATATAAAAATGGGCAAAAGACCTAAACCTCTCCTCACAAAAGAAGATATATGGACAGCAAACAGGAATTTGGAAAGATGTTTGGCATCCTATGCAATTAGGGAGTTGAAAGAAAATGCACATCTATTAAAATATCAAAAATCTAAAAATGTTGACAACACCAAATGCTGGTGAGGATATGGAGCAATGGGAACTCCCATTCATTATTTGTGAGAATGCAATTAGTACAGTCACTTCAGAAGACAGTTTGGTGGTTTCTTACAAAACTAACATATCTTGTGATCCAGCAATAAAGCTCCTTAGCATTTATCCAAATCAGTTGAAAACTACATCCACACAAAACAAATTCACACACAGGTATGCATATCAGCTTTATCCATAATCATTAAAAGTTGGTAGCAACCAAGATGTCCTTCAGTAGGTGAATGTATAAATAAACTGTGGTACATTCAGACAATGGGATATTATTCAGTGCTAAAAAGAAATGAACTAGTAAGTTATGAAAATGCACAGAGGAACCTAAAATATAAATTTTAAGTGAAGGATGCAATCCAAAAACTCTCCATATCATAATTTCTACTAAGTGACATTCTTGAAACAGTAGAATTATGGGGACAGTGGCTGTCAGGGGCTTGGGTCAGTTAAACTGCTCTCTGTGACACTCTGATAGTGGATACATTTACATTTATCAAAATCTGTAGATAGTACAGCTCCAAGACTAAACCCTAATGTAACTTAAGCGCTTTGGGTGATAATAACATGTCAGTGTAGGTTCATGAATTGTAACAACCAGATCAGTCGGGGTGGGGGGAGAGTGTGGGTGGGGAGTCAAGCATATGGGGTCTCTCTATATGTTACCCTCAGTTTTGCTGTGGACCTAAAACTTGCCTAAAAAATAAATTCCACTTTAAAAAACAGGACCCTTATAAGCACACTGTACTTTCAAGCACAATTTCCAATAGTATCATTATTTTCATTCATAAAACAAATGCTAGGTGAAGCATAAGTACAATGTGTTTGCTCCAGAGGAATGTAGGCACAGTACTATCAGGAGCTTTGTCAACTGGGTCCTCAGGGCCTGGAATGGAGTCTGCCCACTGCTAAGAATATCTGTTAAATGACAAATTGTCTGACTGGATGTGTTAATTAGTGCCTTAAATAATAGAAGAATGACTTATAAAACAATAATTGAATACTTTGGCATTTTATATATTTAATTTACATAAAAGATTCTTTTATCCAACTGTTAGTTTATAGGTTTGTACAAAATACAAAAAATACAGCATCAATGGATATATAACTAAATAGATTATCTTTAAAAGCAAAAATAAATTTAAAATAGATTTAAGGCAATTTTATCAAGATCCCCCCAAAAAGGAGTCAGGTTAAGGACAATGGCATGCCCTCTGTGCTATCTTCTCTTGTGTTTTTACAACATTTAAAATATATCATTGGAAAAGCAGCTGGTCTTTCTTCCAAAATCTAGACATTTGATATCAGATATATGACTTAAAATGTAAAATCCCTTTCAATAAAAACACCCATCACTGCTGGAGGTGGAGGCATCCCTCAAAAGCACAGCTTACCTCACAGCAGCGAGAGAGGTCACTGAGACCAGCAGGAAGGGAAGGTGGCAGCTGGGCACTGGGCTGGTAGAACCCACAGGTGCCTGGGGCCACCGGCCTCTCTGCCCAACCCAGGGATCTAATGGTTCTAATGGTTCTCTCAGGGAAGGAGATAAAGCCTAGGGCACATACAAGGTATGGCACTGAAACATTCCCATACAGCTAGGTCCCCTAGAGGGCTGGTCACAACTTCAAGGAACCAGGGCACCAGAAATCAAATGGATGTTAGAGAGACAGGGAGGGGGAAGTAAGGAGGGAAGGGAAGTAAGGGAGAGGGGGAAGTGAGGGGGAGGGGGAGTAGGGGAAGGGAGGTGAAAGAGAGAGAGAAAAAGCAACTATAGGCCTTCAAAGAAAGTAAACAAACCAAGTGTTCCTAAAAAACACAGCCGCACATTCCTTGTTAAACAAAACAGACTAGGGGGTGCGGCATCAGAGAAACAGTCCTGAAGCCCAGCCCCTGCTACTTCTGACACCTTTACTTTTAGCCACTCCAGCGAAGTCTAAATTGACTAGGCATTCATTCCGGTAAGTTAGTTTGACTGAACTGAAATTCTTTAGCCATCATGAGAGCTCAGAGGCCTCCCATGTCTCTGAGTCCTCAATTCCACCTGCAGCTTGGAATCCTGGGCTCAGCCACCCCACTTGGACACCCACAGCTACCTAGGATTGAACGTGGGTTTCCACAAAAACCGCACCCCTCTGCACTGCCTTTTTCTGGATTGCCTTTTCTCTCTTAACTCATCCTCCTGCTCACCTGCAAAGTCAACCCTTCACCTGTCACACTGGCTCTGTCCACCCAGTTGTCATGCCAACGTTCTAGGAGAAACAGTCCTCTGAGCCAGCAACTCCTTCCATCTCTGCTCTTTCAGTCCTAACCCTCCAAAGCAGGCACATGTCACAGTCAATTAACAGTCCTGTGATATTCTTCTTTAAATAAGTGATTGCAAATTCCCTACAATAAAAATCCAAAGTTTTTACGCATTACAATTTGAATCACCTTCTCAAAAGATTATTTTGCTTCTTGAGTTCTTGATGTGGCAATGGTGGGACTTCCTTTTATTTTTTGGCAACGGTAGGATTTTTACGTTTGTTCTCATTCTCTGAATTTCCCAAGAAACATTTTGTTTCAATCAATAAGTAAATCTGAAAGTATTAGTCTGTTCTTCATGGAATTAAAATTAATCAAAATAAAGCTTTAATTTGTTATATAGCAGGCAACAATTCTCTAAGCATAATCTGGTTGAACTCCCAAATTAATTGAGCCTGACTTATGTTTTAAATTCCCCATAGTTGAAATCATTTAACAAAGTAAAAACAAAAATATAATAGACATATGTAATCTTTTTGGAAATTTATTTTTTAGGGGGAAACTAACCATTAAAATCAGATTGGACATGTTCATTTTTGAATAATTTAAAACAATCTTACCAAAAGAAAATAAACATTTACAGTAAGTTCTCACTTAACATCCTTGATATGTTCTTGAAACCAACTTTAAGCAAAACAACATACAATAAAATATTTACCAAAGGCCAATTGCTATAAAGAAAAATTAAGTTCCTATGGCAAATTTCTGGTTACAAAACATCACCAAACTTCTAAATAGAGGATCCAAGATGGCAGAGGAGTGAGTGAAAGTGACACTAACTTCCTCCCAGAACCAATCTCGAATTACAACTAAATTGTGGAGAAATCACCTGGAACAAACAACTGAACAATAGCAAGAGAGAAGCCCTCAGGCAGACAAAAGAATCAGCTTCAGCCCACCCGACTGGTCGACTGGTCGGGAGTGTGGTAGAGATGTGAGAGACCTGACTGGATGGCCACAGGCAGCAGCAGAAGTGCTGCAGGGATATTTAAATGGCCCATTGGATCCCCCTGAGAGGTATGGGGTCTAAACTCCAACTTGGGATCCCCAGTCTAGAGCATCAGAGCACAAAATGTACACAGATAACATCCAGTGGCAAAAAGCAGCAGGGTTTCTCTCTGCCAGAGATGAGCAGCTGGAGACACAAAGAGCTATTTAAAGGGCCAATGCATAAATCCCCATTTGCAACCACATACCCTGGGATCTGGCAAAGGGGAGGGGCAGAGTGGAATGGAGATGCTTGAGGAGAGACTGGGGAAGGAGGCTTTCGGGAGAGAACTGAGAGAGTAGCCACCAGGGTCCCAGCACTCAGTCATCCCCCATATAGCAGCAGCCATCATGCTCAGGAAGACCACTCCTCTCACCAGCAGCAGTAGCCTGAAGGAAAACAATATCCCTGGTCCCAGGAGGGATTTTGACCCTCCTTGTGGTGCTTAAGCCTGACTGCTGGGAGGAGGGTTAGTAGATTAACAACTGCAGGAGTCAGTCACAGACAGTAGATCCCTGGAAGTCTTTAAAGGGCTACCTAAGGTCTGACTGGGTCACCATGTGACAGCAGCAGAGGTGGATCAAGAAAGAAAAAGTGCGCCAGCACAGCAGCATACAAGATGTGGTGGGTGGAGTGACCCTCAGTCAACCAGCTAGAGGGAAGGATCCACCAAAGAATCACTCAACAGTAATCAAAACCCAACTGCATCCAGTGAGCCAACATAAACAACCTAAAGGACACCCCAAGAGCAACAAGTTCAGGAGATCAAGGAGACTGGACCACTGAATCTCACTGGTCTCCTATGAAAGAAGTTCACACCACAAAGACAGGAAGTCAAAACAGATCAATTTAAGAAAGAGAAACAATCAAGAAGAGTCTCCTCAAAAGTGGGAAGACAAAGAAACAAACCCCAACAAAGGGAAAGAAGGAATCCTCAGAAAGAGTGCTAAATGAAATAAAGGCAAGTAAACTATCAGATATTGAGTTCAAAACAATGGCTCTAAGGAAGCTCAATGAGCTTAGTAAGAATTACTAAAACCTACAGGGAAGCTGCAAAGAACTTACTGTGAAATACATTGGCATGAAAAGGGACATAGAAACTATCAAAAAATCCAGGAGGAAATAAAATTTCTGAATTGATGAACATAGTAGAAGGAATCAAAAGCAGGCTAGATGAAGCAGAGAATCGAATCAGTGAGCTGGATGACAAGGTAGAAAAAAACTCCCAGAAAGAGCGAGAAAAGGAAAAAAAACTCAAAAAGAATGAAGAAGGGTTAAGAGAATTGTAGGCCAACATAAAATGTAATAATATCCATACAATAGGGATACCAGAAGGAGAAGAAGAAGACCAAGGGATAGAAAACCTAATTGAAAAAGTAATGATGGAAAACTTCCCTAATTTGATGAGAGAAAAAGAAATACAAATGCAGGAAGTACACAAGGTCCCAATAAAGAGGAACCCAAAGAGGCTCACTCCAAGACATATCATAATTAAAAATGGCAAAATTTGAAGACAAAGAAAGAATATTAAAGGTAGCAAGGGAGAAACAGGAAGTACCATACAAGGGAGCGCCAATAAGGCTAGCAGTTGACTTCTCAACAGAAGGCAACAAGCCAGAAGGGAATGGCAAAAAATATTCCAAGTAATGAAAAGCAAAGGCCTGCAACCAAGATAACTCTATCCAGCAAGGCTCGAAATTAAAATAGGAGAAATGAGGAGTTTCCCAGACAGAAGGCTCAAAGATTACACTTCCGCCAAATCAGCACTTCAAGAGATGCTAAAGGGACTGCTTTAAGAAGATGAAGAAAAAGAGTGAGAGAGAGAGGAACATAGATACAAAGGGGGTAAAATGGCAATGAATAAGTACCTATGAATAATAATCTTAAATGTATATGGATTGAAAGCTCTAATCAAAAGACATAGGGTAGCTGAATGGATAAGAAAACATGACCCACACATATGCTGCCTACAAGAGACCCACCTCAGAACAGAAGACCTACACAGACTGAAAGTAAAGGGTTGGGAGAAAGTATTCCAACCAAAGGGGTAGGAAAAAAACCCGGGATAGCAATATTTGTAGCAGACAAAATAGACTTCAAAACAAAGGCCATAAAAAGAGATACAGAAGAACACTTCATAACACCCCAGGGAAGAATCCGTCATGAAGACATAAATATTGTAAACACATATGTACTCGACATAGAGCACCCAAATATATAAGGAAAATCTTGGAGGACTTCAGGAAAGATATAGACAGCAACACAATCATAGTAGGGAATTTTAACACCCCACTGTCAAAAAAGGATAGATCTTGCAAACAAAATATCAACAAGTATATTATGGATCTGAATGCACACTAAATCAAATGGAATTATTTGACACACACACACACACACACATATTTATTATCTCCTTTCATCCTAAAGAAGCAAAATACACATTCTTTTCAAATGCACATGGAACAATTTCAAATATAGACCACATAATCAGACACAAAGCAAGCTGCAACAAATTCAAGAAAATTGAAATCATATCAAGCTTTTTCTTGGATCACAAGCATTTGAAACTAGAAACCAACCTCAAGGAAAAAAAATACAAAACACTCAAACTCATGGAGACTGAATAGCATGCTATTAAACAATGAATGGGTTAATAATGAGATCAAGGAAAAAATCAAAACATTTCTGAGAACAAATGAAAATGAACACACAACAAAGCAAAACCTATGGGAACAGCAAAGGCAGACCTGAGAGGAAAGTTCATAGCAATACAGGCCTACCTAAAAAAGATAGAAACATTTCAAATAAACAATTTAACCCTATACCTACCAGAACTGAAGGAATAGACAAAGGTCAGAGTAAGTAAAAGAAAGGAAATAATCAAGATCAGAGAACAATTAAAGGACAGAGACTAAAAGAACAATTCAAAGGATCAACAAATCCAGAAGCTGGTTCTTTGAAAAGGTAAGTAAAATTGGCAAACCTTTAACCAGACACATCAAGAAAAAAAGAGAGAGGACTCAATTGAATGAAATCAGAAATGAAAGAGGAGAAATTTCAACTGCCACCACAGAAATACAAAGGAATGTAAAAAATTACTATGAACAACTATATGCCAAGAAATTTGAAAACCTGGCTGAAATGGATAAATTTCTAGAAACATAATATCTTCCAAAATTGAATCAAGAAGAAGCAGAAAGCCTGAACAGTCCAATAACAGCTATTGAAATTGAAGCAGTAATAAAAAAAAACTCCTGGCACATGTAAGCCCTGGACTGGATGGTTTCACAGGATAATTTTACAAAACACTGAGGGAAGAACTAACCCCTATCCTTTTCAAACTATTCCAGAAAATCCAAGAAGAGGGAAGATGCTAAAACAATTTTTATGAGGCCAGTATCATCCTACATTCCAAACCAGATAAAGACACAACAAAGAAAACTACAGGCCAATATCACTTATGAACATAGATGCTAAGATACTCAACAAAATATTGGAAAACTTCATCCAGCAATACATTAAAAAGATCATACCAAATGATCAAGTGGGATTCATCCCAGGGATGCAAAGTGGTACAATATTCACAAATTAATAAACGTAATAATCACATAATCAAAAGGAAAGACAAATAACATGATCACATCAATAGACACAGAAAAAGCATTTGATAAGGTACAGCACCCATTTATGATAGAAACACTCAGCAAAGTGGGAGTAGAGGGAACATACCTCAACATAATGAAGCCCATATATGAGAAACCTACAGCCAACATCATACTCAATGGGCAAAAACTAAAAGCATTCCCACTAAGGTGAGGAACAAGACAAGGGTGTCCAATTTCACCAGTTCTGTTCAACATAGTATTGGAAATTCTAGCCACAGTGATTAGACAAGAAAAAGAAATAAAAGGCATCCAAATTAAAAAGGAAGAAGTAAAACTGTCACTGTTTGCAGATGACATGATAGTATACATAGAAAACCCTGTAGACTCCACCAAAAAAATTGTTCAACTAATAATTGTATTTGACAAAACAGCAGGATACAAAGTCAATATTCAGAAATCAAAGGCATTTTTGCACACCAACAATGAAATATCAGAAACAGAAATCAGGAAAACATCCCATTTGCTATAGCAACAAGAAAAATAAAGTATGAAGGAATAAACCTAACCAAGGAGGTAAAAGACCTGTACTCAGAAAATTTACACAACACTGAAGAAAGAAATTAAGGAAGACACAAGTAAATGGAAGCATATAACATGTTCATGGATTGGAAGAATTAATATAATCAAAATATCCATACTTCCCAAAGCAATTTATAGATTCAATGCAATTCCTATTAAAATGCCAATGACATATTTTACATATATAGAACAAACATTTCAAAAACATATATGAAACCATAAATGACCCCACATAGCCTCAGCAATTTTGAGAAAGAAGAACAAAGTAGGAATGCACTATACCTGATGTCAAACTGTATTACAAGGCTACTATAATCAAAACAGTCTGGTATTAGCATAAGAACAGACTCATAGATCCATGGAACAAAATAGAGAGTCCAGAAATAAAGCCATGTCTCTATGGTCAATTAACATTCAACAAAGTGGGGCAAAAGTATAAAATGGAGTAAGAATAGCCTCTTCAAAAATGGTGTTGGGAGATCTGGACAGTTACATGCAAAAAAATGAAACTCAACCACCTACTTACAACATACACAAAAATAATCTCAAGATGGATAAAAGACTTCAAGCTGTGACAGCATAAAGGTCCTAAAGGAGAACTTAGGCAGGAAAATCTCAGCTACTCCATGCATCAATATTTCTCACTGGTGTGTCCCTTAGAGCAAGGGGCATAAAGGAAAGAATAAACAAACGGGACTATATCAAATTAAAAAGCTTGTGTACAGCTAAAGAAAACATCAGCAAAATGAAAGTGAACCAACTGTATGGGAAAATATATTTGTCAATGATACCTCTGACAAGGGTTTAATTTCCAAAATACATAAAGAACTCACATGACCCCATAACAGGAAGACAAAAAGTCCAATTAAAAAATGGGCAAAGGACCTGAACAGACACTTCTCCAAGGAGGACATACAAAAGGCCCAAAGACATATGAAGGGATGCTCAGCATCACTAGCCATCAGAAAGATGTATTTTAAAACCATAATGAGATACCACTTCACAGCGGTCAGAATGGCCATCATAAACAAATCAACAAACCACAAATGCTGGCGAAGTTGTGGAGGAAAGGGACCCCTAGTGCACTGTTGGTGGGAATGCAGACTGGTGCAGCCACTGTGGAAAACGGTATGGAATTTCCTCAGAAAACTAAAGATGGAACTGCCTTTGACTCAGCAATTCCACTGCTGGGATTATACCCTAAGAATCCTGAAACACCAATTCAAAAGAACCTATACACCCCAATGTTGATAGCAGTGTTATTTACAATAGCCAAGTGCTGAGAACAGCCTAAGCGCCCATGGGTAAATCAGTGGAGCAAAAAACTGTGATACATTTACATGATGGAATACTATGCAGCAGAAAGAAAGAAGGAACTCCTACCCTTCGCAACAGCGTGGATGGAGCTGGAGAGCATTATGCCAAGTAAAATAAGCCAGATGGTGAAAGACAAATATCATATGATCTCGCCTATAAGTGGAACCTAATCAGCAAAACAAAGCAGCATGCAAAATAGAACCAGAAACATGGAAATAAAGAACAAACTGACAGTGACCAGATGAGGGGGGTGGGGGATAATGGGGGAAAGAAGGGGAAGGGTCAAGTTAAGGAACTTGTATAAAGGACCCATGGACAAGGACAACAGGGGGAAGGGCTGAAAGTGGAGGGGTGGGTAGGGCAGGGGAGAGTAAAGGGGGAGAAATGGGGAAAACTGGCATTGAATAACAATAAAAATAATTTTTAAAAAAAGTTCTAAATTAAGACCCAAAACACTTTTAACATTAAACATTGAAATAAATATGAGTTCTACATACATTTAAGACACATAAATAAAAAACAAGTAGGACCATCCTCTTCTACCCCATTTATTCCAGTGCAGGGTAATGGGCAGGACCCTCTCCCAGAAGCTCACTGCACAAGGTGAGACCCACTCAGGACAGGATGCCCTTTCATCACAGGGCCACTCACACAGCCCCCTCAGATGAGGACAATTGGGACTCATTAGCCAATTCACCCAGCTGCACGTCTTTGAGTGTGGGAGGGAACGGGAGGCCCCAGAGAAACCCCAGATGGACATGGGGAGAAGTGCAAACGCCACGCAGACAGTGGCCTCAGCAGGGAGTCCGATTTTTCCTCATTGTCATTATAACAAAATGGCATCATTTGTGGATCTGCTGTACTTTCTGTTACAGAGTAACACAATTATAGGAGCAAATTATAAATCTAACCTTAAAATGCCTTGATCTTACATATATTTCCTATGTCAGAATACCTGTTTGTTTATTGGCATCAACTTGAGGTTGTGGTTCAGGACAGCTGGAGGGAGGCCTGGGAACCTGAATTTCAAACAGCTGCCCCATCACCTGGATAGACATCAAATTTCAGAGACCAAAATAAGACAATAACTCCAAGACAATAAGGACTTTCTCGGCTTTGTCAAGGTTACATCCCTCTGTTTTAAAACTGCTGGAACATATTAATATGTTCAGTAAATACTTTTGAATGATGTTGGACCCAGAAGGCAGATCATTGTAGAAGGTAATTAGCATAGTTCTTGTGGCCTTCTTCATAAGAGGCCATGACACTTTCACTTTCATACTCTGCGTATGCACACTGGCCCAGGAAACTCTCTCATCCTCTTTATAAGCTCCAGTCCTTTCCAGAACCTTGTGTCCCCCGCGATTATGAACAGAGGTCATTGGTGGTCACACCTGAAGCAGAATCATGAAGGCGTCAGCCAGACTTTGGTGAGTTGAGGGAGGGGACAGAGACCAAAGTGTGCTGTTGCTTTTCCCTAAACCACCAAAGAGGAGAGAACTTTACCCGTATTAAAGTGCAAACAATGGAAACGAAAACTGAAGCATAGCCAAAGTAGAGTGGATGCTGTGAGAAGAAAAAACACAAAGGAGCCAAGGACAACCATGAGGAATTCATTCATGCCAGTATTGGGTGCTTAGTGACGGTCTTTAAATTTTGATGAGAACTTCTAACCTTCATGATAATTCACCCGAATTCCAGAGAACACTGGGGTGTACAGTTTGAAGTCCCATTTCATTGTACAGAACCACGCAACTTCATAATTGGGCTTTTCATGTTCAACTATAACTACTTTTAAACTGTGTGGTTTCACCTCTGATTTTTCTCTGAATAATGCATATCTCTGGAAAATAAATTTGAATGTAGTTAATAGTCATTTCCAATGACTCTTCAGGATTTAAAGGGGAAGCTTGTCTAATACCACCTTCTCTGTGAACCCATCCCTGTCCTCCTGTAAGAATCAGCGTTTGCAGGCTTGGGGTCACAGCTCAGGCCTGACACCGCCACTGCGTTCTGCCTTGTGTTCTTACCCTGCACCGTAGAGATTTTCTCCACCTGTGCCTTCAGTTTCACTCAAATGCCCGCTTTTCCAAAAAGTTCATGTTTTCAGGGGTGTCTACGTAAATCATAGGGATAACCCCTCACACCCTGAATCCCAGAAGTCCAAACCAGAATCAGTCTTTGTCACTCTAATGCCTGTTCTTCAATAGTCCGACAAGCACGGCCGTGCTGACATAGAACATAAAGGAGCCCGTCCCCTGAGTTCAGTGAGGTTTGGTCTCAGCGCACACACAGGCCCAGCAGCACGTCCCTGGAAGGATAGCACAGTGAGTCCTTAGCCCACGCCATGCCGGTCTCCTTAGGTCAGACTCACATCGGCATTATTCACAGCCTCACCATGGCACACAGTTACTCTGTCTCTATAACTTTCCATGTGTTAACCCCATTATTTCTCACAACATGAAGAGGTTAGTGCAGTGTGTGATCTCTGATTTTAAAGTTGAAGAAACCAAGGTCAAGGGAGGTCAAGAATGTTCCCAAAATGCAGAGCTGGTAAACAGTGAAGTCTTTAGTTATTATTGAGTTATAATGTATTGATATTATCAATGACAATGTAGCATAAGTATTAACTATCTTGATAATGTTACATAATAAATGATTGTATTATATACATTATATATACATATAGACACTGTGCATAGTTGTTAATATGTAGGTAATCAACAATATTAGTTAATAAAGGTAAAAGTATTGAGCTGTTATTGAAGTCCACTTTAACACCAGAGTATTAAACACTAACAATCCGTCCTCTGTCCAGTGTGGGCAGGGCTTGGTGGGGAGGGCAGGGCTCTGCTCTGGGGCCGAGTCTCCACTACCACCAGCCAGCAGGAAAGTTCACTATCGGTGGCTCACTTGGGGCAGTAGCTGGATGCCCGCTGCCTGCTGCCCAGGGGGAACTCAGTGGGGGCTGAGGGGCTGCCTGGGGGCTTCTCCATAGCATAGTGGCCATGTTCCTGGCACGAGCATTTCAAGAGAAGCAGGTGACAGTCGTGCCATTTTTGTCATTTGTTATAGAAAGTTACTTCCACTTTATCCACTGGTTGCAGTTGTGGCAAAAGCCTCCCCAGGTTCAAGGGAAGGAGGGGACACAAACTCTGCCTCTGGATGGCGGTGGTGCTGTGGCCGAGTCCAGGGGTGGCACAGGGGATGAAGGGCAGAGCCACTTCTCTGTCTGGAGATGTTATAAGGATAAGTTTCCTGGATGTCTTCACATCTCCTAGAGAGGGGGGCCTACCTGAGAGCGAGTGGCACACTAACTAAACTAGAGGGGGAACATCGTGTGAGGGAGGGGCAGAGACCAGAGCATGTCATGGGGCAACTGCACAGTAGCCTGGAAATGCCCAGAAGCTGGAGCTGATCCATTAAAGTTTTATTATCTAATCTGCTCTCAGCAGAACAAGAAGGAAAAGATACAGTTTACATGTGGCTCTTAGAAATGAGCTTACACGCAGAAATGTATCAGGTTTTGCCAGATGCCTACATTTCAGCTCATGACCTTAGGGTGATGCCCATTACAGCACCAATGAAAAAGTTACTGGTCTGTTAGTGAGATGCAGCTTAAGTCTTGTAAGCTCTCAGACAGTACACACTTATGGTTTATGTTCCCTGTTTTGCTAAGTTATAAAGCAAAGCTTTGATCCTCTGTGAGTTTACCTGCCCTTTAGAAAACTTAAATTACACACACAAAAACAAGAGATGTAGGATTCATGAGGCAGAAATTTAATTTTGTTTAAATTGAATTTATTTTCATGGAATAAACTATTTTTGCAATCTGTTTCTGGAATTACTAGGTTATCTTAAATAATAAATATAATGACCACAAAAGCCAAGAATGTGTGTGACTAATAATATTTAATATGTTAGGTATGTCAAAATCTCTTGTCACTGGCATCTTTACAGATTGAATTTACCTAGTTTGTGGACAATAACAGGTTGAATAGGCAAACCTGTGATTCCCCAAATCAACAACACTGGTGTCTGAACCTGACAGCATCTCCCAGCCCTTGGGCCTCTCTCTGGGCGTTGGTGGCCCTGACAGGCAACTGCAGCAGGGCGCCAGCGACCAGGGACATGCCACCAGAGCAGCTGCTGCCCACACCTGCTGCATGTCCTGGACATGGAGCAGCCAGTGGCTTGCGGACCCACCTGCTCCGGCGCCTTGGCCTTCACTCTTCCCCGGCGCCTGCACAAGTCCACTCTTTGAAGTGCGCCCTTCTCCCCATGGCTGGCATCTCCCTCTCATCCTTTCACGGTCTCTGCAGGATCCTCCTCCTTCTCTGCTGGCTGCCATCATCACTCCGCCTGCCTCCCTCCTGCTGCCCCAGGAAAAGGAAGGAAAGCACAAGGGATGACCTGCCAGTCCCTCAACTTTCCACTCCTCCCTAAAGATTTAGCTCCCGAGTAAGGAGCATAAGGAGCAGAAGACCCCTGGGCACCCCTGGTGTCCTTCCTGCCATCCCAGGCAAGTGCTGGCCAAGAACTCACCAGCCAGCAGAGGAGAGAGACGAGAGGGAGGAAGCCCAGAAAGACACTCAGACCATGTCCTTGCTACGTGTGGTGACACTCAACTTCCAACACTGAATAAAAGGAAAATTGGAAAATCAGAGCATTGAGTCCCATCCCAAAATGTAAAAGGAAATGACCGTTTCTTCCTCCTCATCATCACCAACAATGTTCCCAAAACATATCAGCTTCACAGGCCTTGGGACAACATCTCTCTCTAAACTGTCCAAACGCATGATTCTATTTTCTATTTTCAATAGACCATATTTGGCAACCTCCATGCACCACTGCTTTCTGGGTCTGCCTAGTTATTCTAGCATTCACCCAACTCAAAATATCCCTCACCAAAAGCATCAGAGAGCCAGGGTCCAGCTTGGTGTCTGCATACAGATTCATGCAGATAAGAGGCCTGCTGGGAAAAGTGGAATTTCCAAAAGCAATGGTGAGGCAGAGAGAATGAGTTCAGAGCACCTTCTCTTCAGCAGAGAACATCAGTGATTCATCAAAACAAGGCCCAAACTTCCCAACATAAAGTTAAAAATTAAATTAAAACTTCAGACTGTATAATTATTGTACACACATAGAAGTTGTGTGATGTTACATTTGGGTTGCACATATTGAAGAATTCTGAATATCAAATACAAGGAGATACTTAACATTAATTTGTGCTGTAATCTGGACATAAAGAGACAAGTTATGGCCCATATCTGTTATACATATCATTTTTATTATACCCATATCTGATACATGTGTTTATATATCTCTCTCTTTATAAAATCTGTTATTCAGATATTATCTTCTTCAGTCTCTAAAATAATCTGAAAGGTATGCATTCTACATGTTTTACAAGCAAAGAAATGGAGGCGTAGAAAGTTAAAATAAACCCATAAAACTAGCTAGTGTAGGACTGGAATTTGAATGCAGGTAATCAGTGCAGACTCTCTGTCCAAGCCTTGCACTCGAACATGTGAAGGGAAATAATAACCTCTGTGCTGTGCACAGCCAGCTCCTGAAAGCCCCTCATAGATGACACTGTCATGCATGCTGTCCTCACACAGTTTGCCCCTGCAAGGATTTCTGCTTCTGTGTACCCAAGAAGTGAGACAGAGACGTCACACGGCCAGGGTGCAGGTGCTGTTGGAGACTGCGTGGAAGATGATGAGTGTCTGCAGGGCCCAGCACAACACAGACTGGGACAGGGAGCAGTCCCAGGGACACGGCACAGGATCTCAACAGTAGGTGCACGTGCCACCCTTTGCTCTATAACCCCAGTCACTTCATAGGTTGCCAAAAGCAGGGAGAAATGGAGAATAAACAAACCCCATTCTCATGGGAAACAGAATCTCCTACCAAAGGTGGAAGACGGGAGATCCAGATGGCATGTCTGGGGATGATCAGCAGCAATAGCAAGAATGAATAGTTTGGGCTCCTGAGGGCTTAGTGTTTGCTGGGAACTGCGTGTTCTTCAGCATCTTCTGACAGCAACTGCTGCTGACACCTGCATCCTGGACGTGGGGGTCTGAGCTGAGTGTACTAGTATGGGGCTCACGGCTGGTGGACAGGGCAGAGGGACGACTCTCAGCTCTGACCATCCTGCTTTTAAGCAACAGCCCACCCGCCCTTCCACTGTGGCCACAGACCACAACCCATCTCAGAAGAGGTAAGGATAGGTAAACCAAAGTCTGAGAGAGGTTGCAGTGACACTGGTTCACAGAAGAGACGCTGGGATTTTCAACCGCAGGGAGTGACAGGGAGTGCTGTGGGCTGAAAGGCAGGCTAAGCAGAGGGGGAGACAGGCTGCAAGTCCACTGCCTGCCTGCTTCCTGGGCTCATCTGCTGGACTTGGCTTTTTCTTCTGCCGAACAGCTACTTGTTTATTGTGGAGAAAGTCCATCTATTTCCATGGATTCCAGTGAGTTTAATTCTAAGGGCATCTATGTAACCCTCTTTCTTGTTGGTACACAAGCTCAATAACAATATGTGGAACAACAAATAGTTGCATCTTGTACCTAGTGTGTAAATTTTGAAAAATCGCAAGTAGAGAAGTAAGATTCTGCTTCCCATTAGACTAGGAGCTGTTACGTGAGGAAGTGGCTGTCCCAGCACAGGCAGACTTGGAAAAGGGATCACCAGAAAGTGCTGAGCCTTTAACACAGAGATGATTTGAAAAGAAAACAGGGAACCAGAACAAATACAGCATTTTTATCTACTTGGAAGAAACATTTTCCCTAGGAAGAGAGGATGGATAATATCTGAGTTATGCAAATATTTTTGGTAACATTTTAGGGGCCATTTGTGTAAATATCCACACATACATTCAACATCAAGTTAACTATGAACTGAAGACAGTGTGAAGTCAGCAAAGCTGAAACATTGTTTTTATCATTAGTATACAGTTTGTATTTTAAAATCCCATTGGACACGATTAAACAGCAGTACCTGGACTAGGTGACTTCACCTGAGCATAAATAATACCCGGGGTTTGAATTTCTTTGCCCTCTTATACAAGTTAAACCACAATGCAAGTCAGGGATTTTTAATTTTCTGCTTGGTAGGAGACCTATTAACTAAATACAAAACTCTCACTTTTATTAGCTTCACTGCTTTTGAAATCCCTACTCTGTGTTTGGTAGTTCATCCAAATAATTTTCAGCTATTTTAAAATAAAATTTCAAGAAACTTCAACTATAAATAAACTTCCATCTTTTAAATATGTGATAAGAGCAACTTCCCACAGAGATTAACTTAGCTGAGATATTTTCAGTACAGGATGGATAGGACCTGCCAAGTAGAGCCTGGCCTATTGGGTCTAGTTCAGTGATTCATGGTCAAGTTCCATGAATTGAGATAAAAGGCACTAATGTATCAGAAATATAAAACTTCATCAAATATATATTTCTAATATTTAATTACATTAAAATAAACACAATTCCTAAGAGTCTTTCATTTTTAATATAGTTTTTCCCTGCAAAATCTTTTAATTACAGGAGAGTATAAAATCTGTGTTCTGGTTTGAGTTCAATTACTGTCTTAGACTATACAAGTTTCTTTGCCTATAAACTGAATGGGTCACAGTGTTGCATTCTCAGGACTATTTTCATTCCCAAATAGTGTAATATTGAGGTTTTGAGGAGACTGAATACACATCTTTTTTCTCAGACGAGCTGTGGACAAATGCGAAGTAGGCTAAAGATTCAGAGTGTAGAGGCCTTTGTCCCCAAGTCTGACAGAAGCTGGCTGCAGAATGGGCCAGTGAGGCCCTTCGCTTAGCACTTCCAGGGCAGGGCTTTACCAGCCTGGCCCTGAGCAGGTGGGCAGAGAGGAGGGAGCTGCGAGGTAGAGCTGTGGACACCTTCCAGGAAATCAGGAACAGAGAAGACACATTTCCTTTAACAAATGAAACTGATTCCTGCCATATGCAGCTACAAAGTAGGTGGTCCTGAAAATACATAAAGGTTTAAATAACACTTATTATGGTGGTATGAGCGATACACAGTATAAAAAGGTGGGTTGTTTCTAACCTACCAAAGTAATTTTCTTACTGAAAAAGGACTCAAAAATTGTATCCTGCCTTTCTCTAGCTGCAAGTATCTACATGAATCTTGATAATTGTTACTTGCAACCAAATCTGTATTACAAAATAAGTTGACTATGAATAAGTTTGGAAACAGATAGGTATAAATTTAGGTATTGTATCTAATATCAATGTGCATATGATCTCCTAGCCTATTAACTAGAAGAAACAATAGACACTAGCATCTTACCAATTCTTCTGAAAATTTTATGCATCTCAAGTGCAAAATAACTTATACAGGAGAAATTGTAACATATATAATCAACATCCCAATGTGTTTTGAAGATTGTCCTATATCAACATCTGCTAAACTATTTGTTTTTAACAACTCTTTGTAATCCAAAATAGAGATTTATTATAATTCAAGAGGTATCCTGATAAAGAATATTCAGGCGTGATCACTGTAATTTCAATCTTTCATACCTTTATAAGTTCCTAAGTAGGAGGTCTTCCTAGGGAGGGGATTTGGCTCTTTCATCAGTCAAAGGGCATGTACATTTCATATTTTTAAAGTCAGCAAACTTCCTACAGGTGGGTCTGCACAACCCATACTCTCTCCAGGAGGACATAAGAGTGCCCTTCACTGATGCGGACTCCAACCCTCAGGGTTCATGTGTTGTGGCTGCGATGAACAAATTCACACAGACTACAGAAGTCCTGTGGAGAAAAAGGAATGACATGACCACTCTCTGACTGAGAGAGGGCCCCGACCTCTGCCTGGACAGACTTTTATTGCTTTTCTGGGTACATTACACTGAGGATGGTCCTCATTTACTATGTGCAGTTTGCTGTAGGTGATTACCTTATACAGATAACAAAGGAATGTTGCTAATTACTTCAAAGAGAAGGATGTTGCAGATCAAGAAGAAAAGTGGTTAAACTTGTATAACTCCATACTTGGGATGTTTAGCACAGACTTCAGGAAGTTACTTTAAAGATACGCAGTAAACATTTGCTGCCTCAATCCAGGGTGAAGGAGTTTTAGCAAAAGCAAGCATCAAAGCAGCCTAGGTACAATGCAGGCCTGATTCCCCACGGGAAAACCTATCCATGAGCATGGGTCCTGTGTGCCGACCTTGCTCCCTGTTGGTTTTCTGAATCAGGGGCTGGGCTACATTCCCCACGCCACAAAGAACGGTCCCCTATATTCCCCTCCTTGTTTTTAGTTAGGACTTCTATAGATCCCATAAAGCTTGCTACTTGCTAGTCTCTTAAATGACCCTGAGAAAATAATCTGCAAATGCATCAAAGTACACAGAGCATTATTATAATCAGTAAGCAACCAGTGGCTTCAAAGACCCACACTCTGGTTAAGTTCATCAAACCAGTTTTTTGGGGTTTAGCCACAAAGATTATCACGGAGGGTTTGGAAAACCTCTTGCTTAGTCAAGCATTGAATGTCCTGCAGCTACACCAGTACCCTTATGTTCTCAGAATTACCACTCTTTTTAGTCTTTCCAGTATGGAGATGAAAAAGAACCTTATTTTAATGTGCATTTCTTTAGTTACTAATGAGGTTCTTTTTTCCCTTATGGTTACTGACTATTCATATTTCTTTTACTGTGAATTGCTTTTTGCTTAATTTTCTATTGTGTGGTTTGTATTTTAAGGATGCTTCTCCTTTTTTGCAATTAGTATACAAGCATGTTTCTGTCATTTGATTTTGTATATTAACTATAGACTCTTTTTAACTTTTATATTTGTAAAATATGCCCTTACCTCTTTTTTTGAGGGAGTATTAATTAAGGACTTAATTTTATTTGTTTTGTCTTTTTACTTTGAAACATTTTTCAATTACAGTTGACATCCAATGTTACTTTATGTGACTTTTAGGTATACTGCCTAGTGGTTAGGTATTTACATAACTTACGATGTGACCCCCCTGATATTTCAGTAGCCACCGGGCACCACACACACTCATTACAGTATCAGTGACCATACTGCCTGTGCTGAACTTTACATCCTGTGACTATCCCACAACTACCACTTTGTACTTCTTAATCCCTTCACCTTTTCACCCAGCCCCCCCAGCCCCCTCCCATTGGGCAACCATCGGTCTGTTCTCTGAATCTATGAGTCTGCTTCTGTTTTGTCTGTTCGTCTATTTTGTTCTTCAGATTCCACATACAAGTGAAATCATCTGGTATTTGCCTTCCTCTGTCTGACTCATGTCACTTAGCATCATACCCTCTGGGACCATCAATGTTGGTCTAAATGGAGTTGGACCAATGTTGCTGCAAATGGTAGTACTTCCTTCTTTTCTTAGAGCTGAGTAGTATTCCGTTGTGTGAATGTACCACATCTTCCTTCTCCACTCACCTACTGATGGACACTTGGGCTGCTTCCACACCTTGGCCATTGTAGATAACACAGCAATAAACAGAGGGGTACATGCAGCTTTTCAAACCAGTGCTATGCATTTCTTCCAATAAATACCCAAAAGTGGAACTACCGGCTCATAAGACAGTTCCATTTTAAAAATTTTTAAGGAAACTCCATACTGTTTTCCACATTGGGTCTTATAATCTGTATTCCCACCAACAGTGCACGAGGGTTCCCTTCTCTCCACATCCTCACCAGTTTATTGATTTGTTGTTTGTTGATTTACTGATGATAGTCATTCCGACAGGTGTGAAGTGACATCTTATTGTGGTTTTAATTTGCATCTCTCTGATGATTAGTGACATTGAACATCTTTTCATATGTCCATGGGGAATCTGTATGTCCTCTTTGGAAAAATTCTGGTCCTCTGCCCATTTTTTAAATATATTGTTTTTTGGTATGATGTTGTACAAGTCAGTTTCTTATAAATTTTGCATATTAACCCCTTATTGTATATATTATTGGTGAATAACTTCTCCCAGCTGGCAGGTTGTCTTTTTGTCTTGTTGATAGTTTTAAGGTTTTAATAAATATTTTTTCTTTATACATTAAGATTTATAAATTTGATGTGATTAGTAAAATTGATATTAGGTTTATTTTTCTGTTATTTTTGTAAGCATTCATAAGACAGCCTTTTGTTGTTTTGATTAGGAATGCAATAGTTGCTCATTTATAATAGTTATAAAATAATTTATGGAAAACGGACATTTCCACAATACTGTCTTCCTGACAATATACTGTGTGTTGCCGAGTATCCAGTCACTCTTTTCTGCCAACAGTGGAGGTCTGAGGTTTTTCATCTTGGACCCACACATATCTGATTTAGATATGTTATCTTTTTTGTTGATATTACACTTGGAGTTCTTTTTCCAAAATCTAAGTCTTTGTTTGTTTTGTGTATGATAATTTACACTGTGTTCTACACAATATTTTTTAAAAGTAGATCCTTTATCAAATTCTCTTCTTTTTAACTTTTGTTCACACTAAGATTTTCATGCTTACCATAGATAGCATCATCTGAAAATAATTATATCATAGTTAATTTGAAAGACTAACAAGATTTTGATTGGGATTTTGAATGTTCTTCACCCAAACTGTCATGCACAAAAATCAAAGAAAATAGCTTTGTTTTTCTTTAATATTTTAATGTCTTAAACAACAACCTTTTCCCCTTACATTTATTTGGAGTTTATTGATGCCACAAAATTCAATATATGGATGATTTCAGCTTCCCTCATTGACTCTCATATTTGAAAGGAAGAAAAAGCAGCATCATATCACAAAACTTTGGTCTTCCTGGTGTTGGCTTTTCTGGCTTTTCTCACCAAATTCTGTCTAGAGGTTGGAAATTGTGACACGTGTCAGAAACAGAAGTACCAGTGACACAGAGCAAGTGGTTCTTCACATTTTCCTTCAGTCAGTATAGAACATGGGATATGGAAAGGAGGCAACGACTGACCCTGTCACTCAGGAATCTGCCATCTTCTGAGGATGTGGCCCCTTTGCCATGGAGACAGGGGCAGACATGAGAGTCTGAAGGCCACACCAGACCTCATTTCTGGTGGGAATGCTGAGGAAGTGCTGGAGAGCAGTCAGGCTATGGGGGCACTGAGGCAGGAAGGATGCCCAGTAAACTACAGCCTGGTTGGCCATCGGATCTGTAAGGAGCTTGACTGGAATACCTCTTCACTGTCCATATTATCTAGCTGAGTTCACTCTAAGACCGCCCAGGTGAGTGGTTTCAACAGAGCCTGCGGGTCCTCGAAGCCTGAAATACTGACTCTCGGGTCCTTCAGAGGAAACGTTTGCCACCCTCATCTAAATCATGCCATTATCAAGTTCCCACAGACAGAAAGCAAGTTGGCATTTTCCATCAGTTGTGTGTGTGGTGAAGGAACTGTGGCGATAAGGGGATGGAGAGTAGGTGGGGCTCCGGGAGAGCAAGCTGGGCACCGAGACCCAGGCCTGCCATGTCCACCGCAATTGTCTGGACAGATGGAGCCGGAGGAGGGACAGACCACAGCTCCTCTGAGGAAAGTCCTGACCTCCATACCCACGTAGTTCAGAGACAGTTGGAGGCAGGATGGATGTATAGACACCGGTGGAATGTGGGCCAGGACCATAAAGGAACCGAGAAAGATGAGCTGGGTGTCTGCGCAGAAGATTTCAAAAGGAGACAGCTGCATGGCAGCTGGGTGGGGTGGTCAGGGGCTGTGGCTCATCCAATACCACAGTGTCCAGCACAGACAGTGACGGAGTGTACCTCTTTGAACAAGAAAAGCAGCAAGGTCATTGTGTTTTCTCAGGACTAAGTCAATGTTAGTAATCCTAGGTAGGTGCTTAGTGGAGGTGGGGGCAGAAAAGAAAGTTTTGAGGGCATTATGAAGGAAAAAAATACAGACTTGGCCTGGCAGTGTTGAGAAACCTGAAAAGAGCATTGCAAGGAGTCTGAAGGTTGTGAACTGAAACTCGGTGGCAGGTGGGGAGCGCATTCCACAGCCCCAACAGCTGCTGCTGTGCAGTGCCAGGAGGCCAGGCTCCAGGCGGGGCGGATGCCCAGGGACAGAGTCCACCCACAGCAGCAGGTGCTGGAGCCAGTGGCAGGCCAGGAACCCAAGTAGGAAAACCTTAAAGGTGATGCACTGGCTTTGGGGAACAATATTTAAAAGTAGGAGGCTTTAATGAAAACCTAATATCTGCTCTCATTCGACATAACCAGGTGACTGGACACAGTGAGACCTGTTCACTCATGGCAGTGACAGTTGGAGCTGCAGGGGACCCCTCAGGTAGGCAGGGTCCCCAGTGCGCCCCACCCCACCTCACCATTCCTGCATGGCCCCCAACAAGGAGGCCATATGTCATTTGCAAGTCATTCCAAGTCTCAACTTATCATGGAGCTGGAGCTTCTGTTTTTCCTTAGTAGAGATATGCTTTTTTATTCTCACATCTCCTATGAAAAAAGAAGGAGAAAGACAGACCGAGATTGCTGCATGTTTCAAGCAAATAAATGTGAGGCAGCACATGGTCGGTTGATGTAAACTAGCCCTACTGAGCTGCTAGCGAGCTCCTGGCCCAGCTGCAGAACACAGCAAGGAAAGGGGCAATAGCTGGGTCCCAGGCATTCTGAGGTGGTTAAATCGGTCTATAAATTTCCCATACCTCGATAAGACAGATAAATAGTTAGAACCATTGCCCATGCATGGGCAATAGTTAGAAATTGATAAAGCTCTATTTGAGAACATTAAGAAAATACTAAGGGCCCAATAATGGGGAAACCCTTGGCAAAAATCACCTTGACTCCAAACTTGCCACGATAGAGGTAGGCACTAGCTTCCTCTCCCAGCAAAAATGGACAGGTGAGTGTGCAGGTTTATACAACCATACAGATGGGAGTTTACTTACATTTTCTTCCATGTGAGGTGTATTTACAGAAGATGCTGTCAGGTTTAACTTTGCTTCCTCAGAGCACAGGACCTGAGGGTGTGAGGTTTGCGTGAGCCCACACACGTGAGACCCACACATGCCCTGCCGGGGTCCATGTGGACACCCAGCCCCACACCCTGCCACTCCTGTCCCCTGCTCCTGGGTCTGACTTTCTTCATTTCTAATCACCGTGTCTACAGGTTGAAACTGTATCCTGGAAACGTAAATAAAGGTTGTTTGGAGATCTTGGAGGGACGCTTCAAAGCTGAAGAGACTACACAGTTATTTTGTCCATAACATCATGTTACTCAACAAAGTAGAATCAGACAGTATCCTGGCTGAGTCAAATCCACATTTACTGTGATACCAAATCATCTTTTTTAGGCAATTTGGGGGCAGACAAAAGCAAGGGCCGCATTTTCCCGCAGCCTGGTAAAGGAGCTGCCCCAGGGTCTGCCTTGCCCTACCTTTTCCATTCCACCTGCCGTCTTCACAAGCTCTGAGGTGCTCAAATACTTTTCCAGACAGCATCCAACTAATCTCTTGCTATGGAGGCGGCAGCATTTCAGATTAAATTATCTTTCCGTCCCTCCCTCATTAAGGAAAGAAAAAAGATGTCAAGCAAATGACAAAGCATCTTGTCGGAAAGGATTTCACCTCAAAGAAGTTCTGTAGAACCAGGGCACTCCCAGGGTGCTGCTTGGCCCGGTGAGCACATGTGGCCCCCAGGCTCCTTCTCAGAGGGCAGTCCCAGAGCAGCCGGCCTCTCTGAGGGTGGGATGCGGGAACCAAGCAGGGGAGGGTTGGTTAGTGCCATAGAAGCTGTGAAGAGCAGCTCAGAATGGCAAGGGCAGCTTGTGACAATGACAGCTTCCTAAGAGCTCTGGAGAGGAGTATTTTTTCTCCTGGGCCAGCATTCCCGAGCCTCATCCTAGTAAATCCTTAACATGTCCTGTGTAAAGAAGGTGAGAATCAGCACAGGCAGAATGTAGGGTATACTTCAGGAGGGTGTGGAAGCAATGCTTTAGAATCACGGGAACACAAAAATATTAAAGACATCACAAAATGAATGAGGAATTTAGATATATGGAAACAATAATGAAATATCTCCTTATATTTTTATATCATGTCATTCATTCATTCACTTGACAGAAGTTTACTGAGTCTAGTAAATTGCTGCTAGTATTCTAGATACTGGCCATAGAAGATGAATATACATGGCAGATACAATACATAAGTTCAATAAACTTGCAGCTCAGTGGAGAGCACAAACAGGCAACTTCACCTCTACACCAGCAGAACTGTGTGGTTCAAGCTCATGTAGCAGTGACGCAGGTGCGGGGTGTTAGAGGAGGCTTCCCTGAGGAAGTGATGGGTCATGTAGACCATGATGGAGGAGCCAGGGAGCCAGCCTTGGGGTCAGAGTGGGGACGAGCGGGGTGTTCCATCTGGGGTTTGCAGATGACAGAAACTGTAGTTCATATGGGTATGTGCTTTTCCAAACGCAGCCTTGTTACTTTGTGGCGGCTGGGAGAGGGAAAGGAGAAGATGAGAAGAGGTCCTTATATCAGCAAAGAGGACTGCCTGCAACGCTTGCTTCACAGAAGCAACCCCTTGCCAGATGAGTCTCCCCAAAGCTGCGATGTCCGAGGTACACCCAGTTCAGAGCCCATCAATGACGCCCCTTACTCCACAACCTCGTACCAACCTACCTTCCCCACATTACTGTCTCCCCCAAAAGACTCCACTTTGCCAACACATATCTGCACTTTTATGCCCCCATCTATGTGTATCACTCTTGCCTATAGTGATATAGCTCATATCTTGTCCCCCAAAACATTACCCACCCAGTAAGAATCTGTTTAAATATTATCTTCTATAGTATGTATTATTCTAAGCAGTGCTATTTATTTATGTGTTTTCCTCCTATGAAAGTTCCATAAATATTAATGCTTATATGCCAGGACAGTATGCTGTGTAAAAAGAAAAGGAATTAGAAATGGCCTCTGCTCCTAATAAGCTTACATTGTGAGTCCTCCATCAATCTCATGCAAATAAATGAGCAAAGGTCTTATTCATTTAAAACCTTGGCTTTTCAAAATTGAGATGGGAAATCCTAGCTTGTAGTAAAAACTTTTTATAACACCAAAAGTCAGTGCTGTAAAAAAGCTTTCTTTTAATCCTGACCCTCAAGTTTTAAAATACTGCTCCTTCAATTCCAACTGCTCCTGCAAAACCTCTTAGCAGTCCTTATGCATTATGAAGAGTTAGTCTCTCTCTGTGTGTATGTGCATGTGTGTTTGTGCAGAAAAGCACCCAAATATGCACCTGTATCTGCATCTACCTCTGTACGCCTTTGCAAATGCACTAGTCTCACTGTACCCTACCTGACTTTTCCCACTTAAGGCTGTTGTAGAGGTTACTCCAGGTCAGCACATTTAGAGCTCTGCAGCCTACTAAACGACTGCAGGATATCCCAATGAATGCTTTCCTATTGATAGAATTGAGGTATTTTCTGAGTTTTGTTCATGCATTCCAGCATTTATGAGAGCAAGGGCTGGATTTCTTGCTGTGTAACTTAGTGACTGCAGGGTGTGAGGTGAGTTACTTCGCTCCTCTGAGCCTCAGTTTCCGAGCTAGAAACGAAGAGCTGTAAACTAGGTCTAATGTGCAAAGTATATCTGGCACAAAGGAAGCACTCAAAAAATTACACCTCATACTGTTACAGATGTGTTATAAGATTGTATTCAGATGCTGCTCATGTGCTATAAATTCACAGTGCATTGTCATCTATGAACTTTGAACAGTTAGTGTTTTAGAGATGAATAAATATACGTACATAAGTGTATATAAAAACCAAAAACAGCCCTTTCTTTTTATCCATAGACTTACCCTTTGTGTGTCCTTCATTCTTTTCTGTAAATCTGAGCTTTCATCTGGTGTCATCACACATCAGTAAGTGGGCTGCCAACAAGTTACTGAAGTTTCTCTCTGCCTGAAATGCTTTCTTTGGTCCTCACATTTAAAGGGCATTTTTCTGCATGTAGAATTATAGGTTGATAAATATTTCTTCAGCCCTTTGAAAATGCCCCATGTGTTTCTGGCCTCCACTGTGTCTGACGAGCCATTTGCTGTTCTCCTGGTGCTTGCTGTCCTGCAGACCCTGCACCTGCTGCCCCGGCTGGCACCAGAGACATGAAGGGGTCCTTACTCTGCACCTGTTCTACTGCTGAGTCCATGGGATGGATTCTCCATTATCTTATCGTTTTCAAGTTCAGCATTTCTACTGTTTTTTTGTTTCTTTTTTTTTAAATAATCTCTCTTGCTCTTCTGAAATTCTCAGTGTTGATTTACATTACATTTCTAATAGCTCTTTTGGCATATTTGTTATGCAAAATTTTAATCTTTAATACTATGCATCTGCACCACTTCTAGGTTTGTATCTACTGAGTGTTCTTTTTACCATCAGTTACCTTTTCTTACTTCTTTACCATTCTGTTATTGTTTACTGTATGCTGCATGTTATACACAAAGAATAATTAGGACTGAAACACATGATATATCCTTCCAGAAAGGGTACACCCTTTATGTATTGGGCCGCTGGGGTAGAGATGAGTGTCTTTGTGACTCTGAGCTTAGTTTGGCCATTCATATCTATGATTCAGTTCTCCACTAAGGGGAACACAGGACTTCCTTCCCAATGGGCCTTGAGAACTTCCACCAGCAACATTCTCAATGTTTTATTTTACTTAGCGACCAGCCAGCTGGGTTCACACTGTGGAAGGCCTTTCTCTATCTTACTAACCTGCCAGCTCTGTTTCACTGGGGCTTTTGCTTTCCCTGCCACTCTTGGTTTACTGCACACAGGACCTCCCTCTGTCCAGTGCCGCTTCACAGCCTCTGCAGCACATGCAGCAAACGCCCATAGGCCTCATAGGACCCTGCTCCCTTCAGGCCTCAGCAGGCACCACTGGCACTTAACAGTGGCTGGTGTGCCTCCTAGAGGGTGCTCTCGGCTCCCTGCTCCTCCACTGAAGGCACCCAACAAAGGTCCACAGCTCTTTCCTTCACTTTCTCAGCCTTCCCTAAGCTTCCCAGCATGCTGCCCTTCAGACCTGCTGCAGCCCCTATAACCAGGGCAGAGTGACACGTGGGCACACTCATGCCGGGGGCCCTAAACTACCACGTGGGCTCTCACACAGATGTCCAGAATTCAGTGAAGTGTAGCTGCTTTCTTTGTCTGTATCCCTCATTGACAGATAGCTGGAGGTCTTCTTTCATCCTGCGAGTGCTCAATTCATTTAAGTCTCTTTGCTTCCTTGGGTTTTGGGTGGGTTTAAAAACTAGGATTTTGTAGCATATCTGATTGTTCTCATTATTAGAGTAGTGACCAGAGTGTCTAATGATTATCTAAATCTTAATTTACAAGGGAGAACCCCCCAAAGCAGAATTTACTTATTAAAAGAATGTGTATTTATTCTTATATATTTAAACTTCAGTCACCTTCAAAGTACCCTCCATTTTGATGCCATACATCCATCTAGACATTTTTCCACTGCTTAAAAGTTTTTGAACTTGTCAATGTTGATGCCTTTCAGTGCCTCTGCTGAGTTTCATTTCATCTCTTCCAAATGGGCAAAACATTTCCCTTTGAGAACTTTTTTCATCCGGGGAAACAAAAAAAAGTCACTCAGGGCAAGATTGGGTGAATAGGGAGGGTGGGGCATGAGGTTCATGCTGTTTTTGGTCAGAAACTGCTGAACATTGAGCACAATGTGGGCAGGTGCACTTGTAAATTACCCATATGAAATGGACATGTTGAAAGAGACTTCAAAAAAAAAATCCACTGAAGCCAAACTCAGCCTCTCACAACAACGCCAGCTGGTACACAGATACAGATGGGTTCCTAGAACACTCATGTAACAGGGAAGCTGGTACTACAGGGCTCACCCTCAAGCAGTTAATTCTGTTTTTTCAGTCCCCCCTCATATGCAGAAATTCCCCAGCCTATATCTTAGTTCTCTCTATGTATCAGTTTGTATAAGAGGTAAGTAGTTAAGTCAGGGTTTTAACCAAGGGAGCATTAACCTAATTTATGATTTTCCTTGTTTCAACTAGAACTTAAATCAATTAGAATCAGATGGTCTTCAATGAGTTTGAATCCTACTGTACCTCTCACCCCTACTCACTTCCTGTTTCCAAAGCCCAGGTTGCCTTCCCTGGATAGTCTGCACATCCAACTTCCATTTCCCATTCTCCTCCCCAAGCCTGATCACTCAGCTTGTCTGAGTAGTCTTTTACATCCTCTACTCTCTTAGGAATTATCCTATGCCCCCTGTGTTTCTAGACTATTTGATTGCTTAGAATGTATTTATTATAACTTTTTAGCTTAACAATGGTACTTACTGTCTTAAATTTAGAGGTACTTTTCCTGAAATGGTATCTGGAGGTTAAAGAAAAATATGTTGAGCATATTATTTGAAAATTTAATCAACACACATTTTTAAAGTAAAGCATAATGAGATACCACCTCACACCAGTTAGAATGGCTGTTGTCAACAAGACAGGTAATAACAAGTGTTGGAGAGGCTGTGGAAAAAAGGAACCTTCATTCACTGCTCTGCTGGGAATGAAAACTGGCACCGCCACTATGGAAAATATATGGCGGTCCTCTAAGAAGTAATATGAGTTACCATATGACCTAGCAACCCCTTTACTGGGTAACTACCTGAAAAAATTCTGAAAACATTTATTTGTAAAGATATATGTATCCTTGCCCTGGCAGGGTGGCTCAATTGGTTGGAGTGTTATCCCCTACACCAAAAGTTTGTAGGTTTGATTCCTGGTCAGGGCACATACCTAGGTTGCAGGTTTGAACCCCTGGCTGTCTGTCTCTCTTTCTTTCTCTCTCCCCACTCCTCTCTCTCTCAAGTCAATAAACATATCTTCAGGTGAGGATTAAAAAAACGATATACCCGTATGTACCCCTATGTTCACAGTGCCCAACACATGGAGACAACTGAAGTGTCCCTTAGACAGATGATTGGATAGGGAAGATGTGGTGCATATACACAGTGGAATACTACCCATCCAGAGGAAAAGAAATGCTGTCATTTGTGACAACATGGGTGGATATTGAGAATATCACGCTAAGTAAAATAAGCCAGGCAGAGAAAGTAAAACAACGTGCTACTTCATTCATATATGGGATATAAACTGAAAGCAACAAACACTCATAGACACAGGCTCTGAGTATGGTGGTTACCAGAGAGAAAGAAGGCGGGGACTATAGGGTAATGCAGTCAAACATATGGGGACGTAAGGAGACCTGACTGTGGGTGGTGAACACAATGCAACACACAGATGATGTGGAATTGTACACTTGAAACCTATGTAACTCACTTACCAATGTCACCCCATAAATTTAACAAAATAAGTTTATTCTGCATAACTAAAACTTCGTATCCCTGACCAACATCTCCATTTCTCGCTTCCCCAGCCCCTCGTAACTATTCTCTGCTTCTATGAGTCAGACTATTTTAGATTCCATATACGATCCTGAAGTTTGATAAGAGAGTTAGATGCTCTCACCACAAAAAAGGGGGAAGGGAGGAAATACTGACATGCTAGGTGAGGGATGTGCTATGGTGGTCATTTCACAGTGCATGCATAGTCTATGACTGTCGATATTGATATAACTGTTAATATTTAATATTTTACTAACATAGCTCTTATTTTCTTCATGTCACATTCTTCCTTGTACATATCCTTCACAGATACAACATGGATGCTGTGTTCTACCTTAATTACTTCTTAACCAGACTACACACAATGTTGTCAACTTAATTTTACTTAGCAATTAAATCATTCCATTTTCCTAATTCTTTCATTGTTTTTCAGAGAACTTGCTCCCCCCTCCCTGCCCCAAGCCCAGTGTCCATAAACAGCCAGCGCCTTTTGTTCAGGCTCCTCCACAGGCAACACAGGGGCACCTTCTGTGGGGAAACAGCACAGGCAGGCCAGGCTCTGCCTGCAGTTTCAGACCATTTCCCGCACCATCTCAGTGGGAGATTAAAGGTTTAACTTACATCTTTGGCTTTTTGCTTTGACTATTCCAGCTACTCAGACACTTGGCAGTTCACCTCTTTCTCTTCTGGCTCCTGACAACACCCTTTGGTTGGAAAAGAAAGAAAAAAAAAAGAAAGACTCCAGTGACAGTAACATGTTTAACTAAAATTTAGTGTCATAAATGCATGGTTACTTTGAAATTTTAAAATTCTTCAAAGTACAATTAATGAATTATTGTGTTGTCTCATGTAATCAGTATAGTGAATTTATGCTCATTTCTTAGAACTATGTAACAAATCAGAAAAATGTATAGCCTTCAAATCTAACTACAGAGAATCTTACTATTTATGTAATCGTTACATTTAATTCTACGTTGGTATTTCAGCCCCTTATGATTGCTCCTGCTAAAAATTATTTTATTTCACCAGGAATTTTTCAGGAAGTGAAAGTTAATTCAGGGACCATTAAAGCCTTCCTCTAATACTTCAACCTAGTACACGTGCTCCCTTAGCTAATTCACAAGGCAGAGATGCCTTGTGTGTGCAAGTGTGCTAGGTGCAAGTCCGAGGCGGTGACGGAGAGACCAGCCAGAGTGAAAACACAAACTGACACCTGGTGACGTCATTTTAGTGCGGCCTCCACAGTAACTAGGAAGAAACAAGGTTGGCCGCTAGGCAAGTGGGGCAGGCAGGCACTGAGGCATTGCTGAAGGCAGGAGCCAAGACACCACGCTGGGGCCTAGGCCCCAAGGAGAAAGCTGAGGGCAGGCCTCTGGCGGGGGCAGGCGGGGACTGGGGCATCCGCTCCCTGAGTTGCCCTCCTGGTCCCAGATGGCTCTCTGGAGGCTCTGAAGGAAGCGCTGCCCCAGGCGTCTGCACCCACCCCCTCACCCCACCACCCCCAGATGGAGGCCTCGGCCCCTGCTGCTGCTCTGCCACTGGCTGCCTTCCTGCTCACTCCACCTTCTCATCCATGTCTGCAGGTCTCTCTCTTTCCTTTCTGAAGACACCAGTCATTGATGTAGGGATAGGATCATATCTCAGCATTCTTAACTACAACTACATCTGCAAAGACCCTATTTTCAAATAAGGTCACCATCACGGGTACCAGGAATTAGGACCTGAACCTAGGTTTTTGGGGTCCCCTACTCCATGCACTCCAGGATAAATGGCACAGATAGGGCTCTGTGGGTGTGTCACATGGCTCTGGGTTTCCCCTCAGAGCCAGCCTGTTCAGTGAACTTGACAAGGCCTGGGATGGGCACAGTCCCAGAAACAGGAGGTGCATTTGAAGAGAAGGAAGCCAGCAAAGGAATCTGAGAGTGTGCTCAAGGCTTGTATCCAGAGCATACAGCAAATTCAGTTAATGATCTGGCTGAAGATTTTCATGTGGCAGTAATGACCATGAAAGTGATGCTTATTCCTTCAATCATACACTTATTAACAACTGGCAGTGTCCCTGGGGCTGTGGACACAAAGAGGATTCAGATAGAAATCGAGGTGGTGAAGAGTTTGCAGTGGAGCAGGCAGAGAGAAACAGGTAAAGGAATGGGTCTAACCAGCTGCACGCAGGAGGAATGTGAGGAGCGGGCAGAGATGCCCGGAGGCTCTCTTGCAGGTGAAGACAGGAAGGTGCACGGCACTTTAACCTGCACTGCATTGTCTGACCCTCCCCACAATCCCCTAAAACTGGCTCGCCTGAGGGCAGCAGACCCTGAGACGGAGGTTGAACGAATTACCCAGATTTCCCTGTTAGATTTCCCTGTTAGGGTGTGAATTATAGACTAGAATTTGGGACTTTTGACTCCTCATTCATATTTCTCATTACACTTGCCTTTCATATAAACTAACAGCCTCTGGTCCTCCCAGATTAATTTTTGGTTATAACTCCAATACGAGTTTTCCTTGTGTTGGAACATATTAGTAACTTGATATAATTTACTAATGATGTCATGTTAATGAATTTATTGAAACTGTGTATAGCTCTCCTGCTCTAGTTGGCCTTCTGGTCATGTCTTTCCTAGCCAGGCTGAGACGGTGGGTTTGTGGGGCTGCACAGCACAAGTGTGAGTTCTGTAGTTTGCAGTCCGTGTTTGATGACCCCGGGAAGAAAGTTCTCAAAGTGACAGGGTGATGCTGGATCTTTTCAATGTTTTTTGTAGATGAAAATATGTAGTAATTACAGATTAATTATTTAAAGCATATTGTGATGCTAAATTTGAATTTAAAGTCAAAGTAATGATGCCCAATTTCCATTGTTTTTAATTTCAATATGTCAAGTGCTAAACAGTAAAAAGATATTGTTCCAAATAGTGAGTGTACTGAAGCAAGAATTAAAGATCTTACTGCTGTTTCTGGGACCTAACAAAAAGTCCTCCTAAAACAGCAAATTTTATTCATGTGAGATTGTCAACCCTCACTTTTATTAAGATGGATAAATTTAATTTTCCAAATATAGAAAAGTATACATTAAAATTCCTACAGACACTTACAGAAAATATATACTTACTATTTATGACATGATAGAAATATACTCTATTTATGAAAGTCAGAAGCTTCAAAGATAACAGCAATAATTTATAACTTAATGCGCTTTATTTCCCTTTGCAATGAACCAGGAGCCCCAGCCACTTTCCCCAGCAGTGGCACAAGGCTGAGGTCAGCCTTTCTCAGTGGCTGACCCACGTGAGCGTCTCCTCCTTGCGGAGGTGGTGGGCGAGAACCGGGGAAGCGACTCCATCTGCTTTGCCACTCACAGCTTCAACACCCTCAGACTCCGAGGAGACAAATGATCACATTCTGTCATCTTTTCTTCTTGGAATAAAGTTGGGAGGGGTGGGGAAAATTGGTGGAAAAAATGACAAGTTCTATTTTAAGGATGACATTCTGAGAGATACAGAAAATTAAAGGGATTCAACCCCCTAAGCAGGCGAAGAGCATGACATTAATTATAATTAGCTTTAACCCAAGATACAAGCTAGCTCACCAAAAGTGCCCTGTGCTACTCAGTGTTAGTGTTATAGCTCTATGCTGTAAAATACAGCCAGTAGGCAAACCTTACAGAACATATTCAGTGCCACAGCAATGATCTACCCCAAACATTGTTTTTCTTAATGCCTGTGGTCTCTTACCATCTAATGGCATTTGAACTCAACAACCTGTACTCTTTCACTCGTCATTAAAAATGGTTCATTGCAGAGAATGTTTTGTGTTTTATTTTTATTGTTGTTCAAGTACAGTTGTCTCCATTTCCCCCCACCACTGCCCTTCACCCCAGCCATCCCCACTTCCCACCCTTGATCCTACCACCTCCCTTTGGTTTTGTCCGAGTATCCTTTATAGATGTTTCTGAAAACCCTTCCCCCTTCTCCCCTCATTACCCCCTCCCACCTCCCCTCTGGTTACTGTCCGTTTGTTCTTAATTTCAATGTCTCTGGTTATATTCTCATCACAGAGAATGGTTTTTTAGTAAAAGAACAAAAAAGCACTCATTTTCAAGGTATGTGATCTGTTTCTGAAGTCCCTAGGGAAGGGTTCTGAAAGTGACTTTCTTGTTTCTAAGTGCAAGACATTGAAGAAACAATACATCATAACCAGATTTAAAAGTCAGTACATTAGTCACCTATTTTAAGAGGGCAACAACAAAACCCCTGTTTATTTTTACTTTTAAAACTGTGTTGTTACTCTATGTGTGGCGTTATGATCACTCTAAGGGTGACTGGAAAAGGTGCAGGCCCAGAGTCCATACCTGCCCTTTGTTCCCAGCCCTGCCCCTACTCAGAGGCCTGACTGAAAACTCCCGACCCCCTTTCCTCATTTGTTTAGTGCAAATACTATCACCCCCTGTCTATGTCACAGGATTTGTATTAACCCAAGTAATTTGAATAGAAGTGTAATTTATAATTTAAAATAACAAATGCAAGATGGTAATCATTAGAAGTTAAGAATTTTCTCAGAAATAGATTTCGGCCTCGGATGTGAAGGTTAGGAATTACGGAGCACTACTGAGCGCAATGTGGACTTAAGCTACCTGCTCATCCATGTGGCTATGGAGACACAGAAGTGGAAAAAGTGACCCCTAACCATGCACATTCCCGAGTTTCCTGTGGAAGAGCCGAGCTGCACAACGCCACTGCAGCAAACGAAAGCATGACTGCTGGTGCAGGAAGCTGACTCACATCCACTCAGTCACCCGCTTCACTGTGGCACAGCCACTTTCCACGGAGGGACACCTCCTCACCCTGTCAGCACACACATCCTCTGCTACAACCAAAATGAACAAACAATCTGCCCCAACTGCCTGATGTCATGTCTAGATTTTTGGTTTTCCTCATACCATCACATAAGCCTGGAAAGTTCTTTGTGAGCTCACTCACCTCCAGAGAGCCCAGAGCAGAGCGTTCACTGACATGCTGTGAACAAGAGACGCGGTCACACCTGCCCATCTCTGCAGTGCTGGCATCAAGCACAGTGCCACTCTGACCTGTCATGGTGCTCAGTATTCATTTGCGTACTGTATAGGGAAAATCTAGAAAGTACCAAATTTCCACTTTACATTTTGACTTTGATAGAATATCTGCAGAGACAATGTTGTTGCACGTAAAGAAACTGACTGAATTTCACTTTGTGAGAATAAATTTAATCAGATTTAATTTATAGATTTAATTTAATTTATAGACATGGAATTCTTCAAGGTGTGCTTTGGCTCACCTCTCTCTTATTTTTGCATTCTCCATGTTTCAGGGCCTCACAATACTGCATCAGAAGTTAATTATTGCTCTTATTTTAGGACACACAAGTGTGCCTATATGCAGTATAGGTACAAGACTTGTTTTACTTATTTACTCTCACCTGATGATATGTTTATTAATTTTAGAAAGAGAGAGGCAGAAAGATAGAGAAACACTGATGTTAAAGAGAAACATCAATTGGTTGCCTCCCGCACACACCTTGATGGGAAAACAAACTCACAATCTAGGTTATGTGCTCTGACCAGGAATTGAACCCACAACCTTTTGGTGCATGGGACAATGCTCCAACCAGCTGAGCCACCCAACCAGGGCTAGTTTTATTTTTGTAGATTCCTGAACATTGAATGTGGTAACAATACATTTTTTCATTATAATATTTATGCATATAACTTAAATAGATATATATTTTATATATAAATCACAACTATGTATTATATATGCTAAAATATAAATGATAAACCAAATTAAAATATAATTATGCAACATTCAGGAGAATATATTAACTCAGTGAGAACTTCAACAAAGAGGCAGAAAGCACAAAAAGAGAGCCAATCAATCAGGACTGAAGAATATAATAACTAAGTTGAAAAATACACTAGAGGGAATCAACAACAGATTAGATGATGCAGAATACTGAATCAGTGACCTTTAAAACAAGGTAGTGGAAATCATCCAATCAGAACAGCAAAATGAAGAAATATATTTAAATGAGGCTAGTTTAAGGGAACTCGGGAACAACATCAAGCGTGCCAATACTGCATCCTAGAGTCCCAGAAGGAAAAGGGAGAGAGGTACAGAAAACTTATTTGAAGAAACAGTGGCTGAAAACCTCCTTAATGTGGTTAAGTAAATAGACATCCAGGTTCAGAAATCACAGAGTCCCAGACAAGATGAATGCAGTGTGATCAATACTAAGATACATAATTAAAATGCCAAAAGTTAAAGAGAGAATTTGTTTCAATTTTAAAAATATATTTTATTGATTATATTATGATATTTGTCCCATTCCCCCCCTCCTCATTCTCCTCCACCCTGCACAACCCCTCCCACCCTCATCCCCACCCCCTTTAGTTCGTATCCATGGTTCGTACATATAAGTTCTTTGGCTTCTCCATTTCCCACACGATTCTTAATTTCCATCTGTCTATTTTCTGCCTATCATTTATGCTATTTATTCCCTGTACCTTTTCCTCCTTTCTCCCCCTCCCCCACTGGTAACCCTCCATATGATCTCCATTTCTGTGCATCTGTTCCTGTTCTAGTTGTTTGCTTAGTTTGTATTTGTTTTAATTTTTAGGTTTGGTTGTTGATAGTAGTGAGTTTGTTTTCACTTTACTGTTCATATTTTTTATCTTCTTTTTCTTAGACAAGTCCTTTTAACATTTCATATAATAAGGGCTTGGTGATGATGAACTCCTTTAACTTGACCTTATCTGGTAAGCACTTTATCTGTTTTTCCATTCTAAATGAAAGCTTTGCTGGATAGAGTCATCTTGGATGTAGGTCCTTGCCTTTCATGACTTTGAATGCTTCTTTCCAGCCCCTTCTTGCCTGTAAGGTTTTTTCTGAGAAATCAGCTGCTAGTTTTATGGGAACTCCTTTGTAGGCAACATTCTCCTTTTCTCTTGCTGCTTTTAAGGTTCTCTTCTTATCTTTCATCTTGGGTAACTTAATGATGGTGTGCCTTGGTGTGTGCTTCCTTGGGTCCAACATTTTGGGACTCTCTGAGCTTCCTGCACTTCCTGGAAGTCTATTTCCTTTGCCAGATTGGGGAAGTTCTCCTTTATTATGTTTTCAAGTAAGTTTTCCATTTCTTGCTCTTCCTTTTCTCCTTCTGGCACTCCTATGATTCGGATGTTGCTTCCCATCACTGTTGGTTCCCTGTACATTTTCCTTTATATAGCTTTTCACAGTCTTCACTTTTTCCTTTATTCTGTGACTATACTCAACCAATTCTGTGGGCATCCTGATTACCAGTATTTTGAACTGTGCATCTGGTAGGTTGGCTATCTCTTCGTCGCTTAGTTGTATTTTTTTCTGAAGCTTTGATCTGTTCTTTCATTTGGACCATTTTTTTTGTCTTGGCACACCAGTTATGTAGTAAGGGGCAGAGCCTTAGGGATTAACCAGGGTGGGGCAACACACATTACTGCATTGTGGTGCTGTATGTGGGAAAGGGGTCCAAGAGGGAATGATGCTGCTTGTTCAGCTCTCTGCAAGCTTTCAGTCACTTCTGCCACTAACCACAAGCAAAGTGAGCCCTTCTGGTGCTGATTCCTGGGTGGGTGGCTTTGTGTACATTCTAAACCCCGTGGGTCTCTCCAACAAACTCTCCTGTTAGGCAGGGAGTTTCTCCCACTGCCTCAAACTCCACAGGTTTTTTCAGTCAGAGGTTTGAAGCTTTATTTCCCCATACTAGAACCCCATGTTGTATGGTCTGTCTTGCTCCCCAGTTGTTCCAGTTTATCTGCATGCAAATGTGGGACCACCTGTTCTGACAGCTGCTGCCTGTCTGTGAGTCTGCTCCACCTCCAGCTGCCCGTCTCCACCCCTCCTACCAATCTGGATGAATGTTTCTTCTTTAATTCCTTGGTTGTCGGAACTCCATACAGTTCAGTTTTATGTCAGTTCTGGTTGTTTTTAAATTTGTTGTTGTCCTTCTTTTGGGTGTGCAAGGAGGCACAGAGTGCCTACCTATACCTCCATCTTGGCTGGAAGTCAGACGAAGGGAGAATCTTAAAAGCAGAAAGAAAAAAAAAAACACTTCTAGTTACATACAAGGGAAAACCCATAAGATTATAAGCTTATTTTTTACCCCCACTGATGGGGGTAAGTTGGGGGAAACTTTGCAGCTAGGAGGGAATGGCATGACATATTCAAAGTGATGAAAGAGAAACAAAACTACAATCAAGAATACCCTATTCAGTAAAGTCACCATTCAGAAATGAAGAAAACATACAGTTTCCAGGACAAGCAAAAGCTAAAGCAGTTTATAAACATTAAACCAACACTACAAGAAATGTTAAAGGACCTTCTTTAAGTGGAATAGAAGTTCCAAAACTAAAAATAAGAAAGTATAGGGGGAAAAAGTCACTGATAAAGGCAAACACATTTTAAAATTAGTGGATCAACCAATTATAAAACTAGTATGAAAGATAAAAGACAAAAGGAGAAAGGTAATGTGTAACCACAATAATAAGGAATACACACACAATCGGTATAAAAATAATGTTGAAACATAAAAATGAGGAGGTGAGTAAAATATATAGTGCCTTCAGAATGCATTTGATCATAAGTGACCAACTTAAAATAGATTGCTTTAAATATAACTGACTATATATGAACCCCATGGTAACCACAAACCTATAATAGACACACAAAAAATGAAGAGATAGGCACCCAAAAAAACCACTAAAGAAAGTCATAAATGTGCCAGAGAAGAGATCAAAATAAGAAAAAAATAGAGAATTATAAAAACACTGGAAAACAATCAATAAAGTGGCAATAATTCCATAACTATCAATAATTACTTTATGTTCTCTTTAAAAACTTACTGAATTTATTGGGTGACATTGTTTAATGAAATTATATACATTTCCAGTGTATAATTCTGTTTTTTAAAAGATTTTATGTATTTATTTTAGACAGAGGGAAAGGGAGGGAGAAAGAAAGGGAGAGAAACATCAAGGTGTGGTTGCCTCTCCCATGCCCTGATTGGGGACCTGACGTGGCCTGCAACCCAGGCATGTGTCCTGACTGGGAATCAAACTGGCAACCCTTTGGTTCACAGGCCGGCACTCAATCCACTGAGCCACACCAATCAGGGCTCAAGTGTATAATTCTATAATACAACATCTGTATGTTGTATTGTGTGCTCAATAATTACTGTAAATGAACTAAATGCTCTAATGAAAAGGCATATAGTACCTGAATGAAATGGATAGTAAAAAACAAGACCAGTGCATATGCTGTTTATATGTGACACACTTCAGATTAAAAGACAAACTCAGAATTAAAATGAAGGCATAGAAAAAGATATCATGCAAATAGAAATAAAAAGAAAGTAGATGTAGTAATGTGTATATCAGACAGACATTAAAATAAAGACCATAACAATGGACAAAAGACATTATATAATGACAAAGGGGTCAGTCCATTGAGGTGATGTAATGATTGTAAACATGTATGCACTCAGTGTGGGAGCACCTAAGTACATAAAGAAAATATTAACAGACATAAAGAGAGAGTTTGACGGTACTACTGTAATAGTATGGAACTTTACCTCCCCATTTACATCATTTACATCCATTTACATCAATGGATAGCATCATTCAATACAGAAAATCAATAAGGAAAGTGACATAAAGGACACCTTACACCAGGTAAATTAATAAATATTCACAGGACAGTCCACCCCAGAAGAGCAGAATACACATTCTTTTCAAGTGCACATGGAACATTTTCCAGAACAGGCAGCTTGTTGGGCCACAAACCAAGTCTTGATAAATTTAAGATTGAGATCATTTCAGGCATCTACTTTAATCAAAAAAGTATAAAACTACAAATCAATTATAAAAAGAAAACTAGAAAAAAAGGTGGAGGCTAAACAACATGCTGCTATACAATTAACGGGTTAACAAAGAAATCACAGAGGAAATATAAACATTGCTTGAGATAGATGTAAGTGGAAACAACAAACCAAAATCTATGGGGCACAGGAAAAGCATTTCATAGAAGGAAATTCGTAGTGATACAAATCTACTTCAAAAAACAAGGAAAAACTCAAATACACAGTCTTACTTTGAACCTAAAGCATGGGTTTCAGGCTCATTTTCACCAGGGGCCACATCAGCCTCATGGTTGCCTTCAAAGGGTCAAATGTAATTTGAAGACTGTATAAATGTAACTACTCCTTAACTAGGGGCAAGGAGCTCAGTGCTGCCATGGGGTAGAAACAAGGTGCCGGGCCAGATAAAACAATCCCCCTGGAGGGTCGGATTCAGCCCACAGGCCTTGTGTTTGCCATCTGTGACCTAAAGGAACTAGAAAATGAATAACAAAGCCCAAAGTGCATATAAGGAAATAAACAACAAAGATCAGAGCGGAAATAGATGAAATAATACAGGCTAAAAACAATAGAAAATATCAATGAAACTGAGAGGTAGTTCTTTGAAAACTGATAAACATTTAGCCAGACTCTTCAGAGAGAGAGAGAGAGAGAGAGAGAGAGAGAGAGAGAGAGAGAGAGAGAGAGCGCACACCCTGATAAATAAAATCAGAAAAGCAAGCCCTGGCTGGCGTAGCTCAGTGGATTGAGCATGGGCTGTGAACCAAAGCATCGCAGGTTCGATTCCCAGTTAGGGCACATGCCTGGGTTGCGGGCCAGGTCCCCACTGGGGACCACATGAGAGGCAACCACACATTGATGTTTCTCTCTCTCTCCTTCTCCCTCCCTTCCCCTCTCTAAAAATAAGCAAATAAAAATCTTAAAAAATACATTAAAAAAAGAAGAAAAGCAAGAGGAGAGATAACAAACCACACAACAGAAATACAAAGAATTATAAAGAAATACAATGAACAGTTAATTATATTTCAACAAACTGGACAACCTTAAAAAATGGACAAATTTCTAAAAACATACAATCTTCCAAGACTTAATCAGAAAGAAACATAAAATTTGAATAGACTCATTACTGGTAACAAAATTGAATCAGTAATTAAACACCTCCCAATAAACAAAAGTTCAAGACTAGATGGCTTCAGAGATGAATTCCACCAAATATTCAAAGAATAATTAATACCTATCTTTCTTAATCTATTCCAAAACACTGAAGAGAAGAAAAAGCTTTCAAATTCATTCTATGTGGCCATCATTACCTGGTACCAAAACCATACAAAAATACTACAGAAAGGATACAGGTCAATATCCTAATAACCATAGATATAAAAATCATCAACAAAGTATTAGTAAACTGAGTTCAGCAATACACTAAAAATTATATATGCCACAATCAAGTGAGATTTATTCCAGTAATGCAAGGATGGTATAATATCCATGACTTAATCAATGTGACATGCTACATAAACAAATTAAGGGAAAAATTATATGATCATCTCAACAGATGTAGAAAAATCATCTGACAAAATTAAACATCCATTTATAATAAAAAGTCTCAACAAATGGGTAAAGAGAAAACATACCTCAATACCATATTAATAAAGGAGAGCTAAAAGAATTTTCTTTATAATCAGAAACAAGACAAGGATGTCCACTCTCACCACTTTCATTCAACGTAGTATTAAAAGTTTTAGCTCCTGCCATCAGACAAGGAAAAGATGTAAAAGGTATCCAAAATAGAAAGGAAGAAGTAAAACTGTCACTATTTGCAGATGATATGAGACTATATATAGAAACCCTCAACAATCCACTAAAATATATGAACAAATAAATCAATTCATAAAAGTTGCAGAATACAAAAACAATATGCAAAAATCCTTTGCATGTCTATATACTAATAATAAACTATAAGAGAATATTTAAGAAAACAATCCCATTTTCAATTGCATCAAAAGAATAAAATACATGGAAATAAATTTAACCAAGGAGGTGAAAGACCTGTATTATGAAAACTATAACATTAATGAAAGAAATAAAAGGAGATACAAATAAATGAAAGGATATACTGTATTCACAGATGGGAATAATTAAGATTGATAAAATGTCAACACTACCAAAAACAATCTATACAGTCAATGCAATCCCTATGGAAATACCAATGGCATTTTTCACAGAACTGGGACAAATAATTTTAAAATTTATTTGTAAACACAAAAGACCTTGAAGAGCTAAAGCAATCTTGAGAAATAGGAACAAAGTTGAGGGCATCAAAACCCCTGTTTTCAAGCTATACCACAAAGCTATAATATCCAAAACAGCATGGCATTGGCACAAACACAAACACATAGCTCGATGGAACAGAATAGAGAGCCCAGAAGTAAACCCATTATTTTGGGGTCAACTAATCCATGACAAAGGAGACAAGAACTTTCAATGGGTTAAATACTGTCCTTTATTAAATAGCGTTGGGAAAACAGGACAAATATATGCAAAAAAAGAAAAAAAGAAAAGAAACTGGACCACTGTTTTATACCGTATACAAGAATAAATTCAAAATAAATTAAAAGGTTAAATGTAAGACCTGAACTCAAAAAAAAATAATCCAGTTAAAAATACACAGAGGACCTCAACTGAAATTTCCCTAAAGACATTCCAGCCAATAGATAAATGAAAATACGCCCAACGTTAGTAATCTTCATTGGAATGCACATCAAAACCACAATGATATACCATTTCACACCTGTCAGAATGGCTACCATCAAAAAGAAAAACAATAGGAAGTGTTGGTGAGGATATGGAGGAAAGAAAAACCTCATGCACTGTTGGTAGAATTGTAAACTGGTAAAGCTACTATGATAAACAGCATCAAAATTCCTCACAAAAATTAAAAATAGACTTTCTATATCACCAAGAAATTCCACTTCTGGGTATTTATTCAAAGAAAACCAAAACAGAAATTTGAAAAGATATCTGCACTTCTATGTTCACTGCAGCATTGCTTACACTTGCCAAGACATGGATGCAACCTAAGTTCCCATTCAAGGATGAATGGATAAAGCAGTGGCGCATGTGCCTGTGTACACACACGGTGGGGTATCACTCAGACACTGTAGAGAGCATCTGTGCAGCATGTACAGAGCATATGCAGTATGCAACTCTGAGACGTTGGCAGTTGAGCAATGTGAACAACTCTAAAGCATGTGCAGTTAAAAGGTGGGAAGAACACTTCCAAAGAGAGCAAATGTTGGCCAAGCAAGAATTCAGGATTTCAGCAACACTTCGACCCAAACATCTTCTCTGTGAGAGGAGTCCCCGTTGAGAATGCCCTGTGACCAGCCATTGCTGGACCTGCTGACCTTGAGACTCTGCCTTGCAACCTGCTGGCTGACCATCCTCCACTGTCCCCCAGACTCAGGGTCCACCGCCAGACTTGGACTCTTGGACTTTGGGTTTGTTACCCCCTTACAGGACTGACATTGATAATATTATATTCATTATTAATCCTGTGTGTATAACTGAGTGAACTAAACTGTGTTTAGAAGCACAGCATATTGGTGTGTGCTCTGTGTCATTCCTTGGTCTTGGGGCAGTGGAGACCACCACAAGATGGCCTGAGTTATAGGAAGGACTCTGTAAGAACAGACAAGAGGTCTCCCGGGCATGACCACTCAGTTTATTCAGCAGAGATACAGACCAGTGCTGAACGGTGTGGCTGGGCCTCACAGACTAATTGCTCATGACAGCCACACACATACACACAAGAAATCTTAACATTTGCAACAACATGGAGGATAGATATAGAGGGTCTTTGTGCTAAGTGAAATAAGTCAGACAGAGAAAGACAAATATTGAATGACTTCACTTATACGTGGAAACTAACCAATAAAAAATGAAACACACTCATAGATACAGAGAGAAAAAAAAACTGATGATTTCCAGAAAAGGGAAGGGATTAATAAGTACAAACTTCAAATTATAAAGTAAATCATGAGGTCATTAAGTATAGCACAGGGAGTCATTAATAATATAGGTGTGTCCAGTGACAGCTGGTTACTAGATGCATTACGGTGATCACTGCATACACATATATGTTGAATCACTGTGTTGTGCACCTCAAACTAATACATTATATGCCAACTATAATTTAAAAATAAAAAACAAAAATTTGCAACAAACATACATAGCAATGCCAACTGTAATATTTTGTTCCTATGACCAAACAGATTGTCTTTTACACACTGTGCTTTGGAGACTGCTGTTTGGAAAGTCTCAGATAAAAGCATACATTTGAGTCAGAAACCCACTCCAGTCCCTTCTTTAACAGAAGGAAGCAGGGCCACCTCGGGGCAGTCAGACACTTTATGCAGAGGCTGGGGCCTTCTGGAAGAAAAGAGGCAGGACTGAAATCTGGCGGTGGCCCTCCTGCCATCCATGTGGGCCAGCAGGGGGACAGAGCCTGCCCGTGTTTAGGATGGGGACACAGCCATCACACTTCAGTGGGAAGAATGTTAAGTAATTATTGGGCCACTTTCATCTATCACACCCAGAAACAAACACAAAACTGAGAGTATGCTTCTTTTATGGCAAAGTATTGTATGGCTTTGGGAATGAAAGCAGAGAGTGTTTGAGACAAGGGGAGAGGTGCCTGCATGGAAACAGAGGCTAGACTGAGTTCATAGGATGGGAAGCCGAGGCCACAGGAAGAAGAGACAGAAAGAGAATGGGTGCCATGGGAAGTGGGAAAAGAAGACACACTGACTATAGGATCTAATTTAAGGGCAGGTAGGTGGTAGCTGAACTTTTCTTTGCTGAGAAGAGGCACTGTGACAGTCGTGTCTCTAAGAAGATACACATGGCAGTGAGAGCCTGGAATTGGGAAGGCTCGATTCCAGAAGGCCAGCCAGGTACTAATATTGGCATCAACAGCAGAGAAACACATTTTCTAGGCACAGAGCAAAGGCACAAACAAGGGGAAACCAGGAGAATCAGATGGCAATATTTTCATGAGACTTTCAGGCCGCGTCCTGAAAGAGCTCACCAAAAGAATTTATAAAAATTTGATTACATGTGGAAAAAATTCTGACCTCAATTTGTAAACAAAACCTCATACAATTAGTTGTTGTTTACTTATTCATTTATTGATGTACTAGTTACCATCATCATCTACCACACCCGAGACTGTATGCCGGGGGCTAGCATTGTGCCATCTCGTCATCACCACCAACACGAGGGTGGGGTAACAGTCTCCACTTTGTACTCTGTGCTGTCCAGTTAAGGCCTTCATTATCCATAGTCTAGGATAATATACAAATGCCGTCATGCATTTTAGCTACATAAAGTAAAACTGCATTTTTTAGGAATAATGACGAACTTTCACTGTCCTCTTGTCATATACTTGCTGATTGGTGATCAGAAAATTAATTTGGTCAAGATAAAATAGAAGAAATGTTAACATCAAATGTCCAAAACTGATTCCATAAAATGTTTGAATAAACAGAGTAAATTTATTTCATACTATGGATTTTTAAAACTCTATACTAATATAATGTAAGTATCAAAAAAAGATGCAGAAATAGTTGACAACGAAACTTGAGATATAAATGCAAAACCACACAAAATTATCTTTAGCTCTGAACAAATGATGTACATGAAGTTAATCTAAAACTGTAATTTACACATTTTAAACTTTACTAGAGCATTTCTGAGTAGTTTAATACTAGTCATGTATTTTGTTATCCTAATCTGCCAGAAGAGTATACTTATGGTCAAGTCATTTTCACACATACCCTGCAAGCATCTGTAAATGTGTGAATGTTCAAACTGAAAAGCTGACTGCTTTTTATATCCCTGGAATGCATATCATAACAACAAAACAAAAGTATCTATGATGTAGCACAAGGACATAAATATAAAAAATTATCTTTCTCCTTTTGATGACTATGGACTTTCAGAATCACAACTTTTGTAACCAGTCGACTTAGGGTAACAAACATTGGTTCTTGTTAATATGACTACCCCAGTACAACCCAATATGAATTATTATTTTTTACCTAGGGATGTAATCAGATGGTAAACATTTATGCTCAGATATGGTAGCTTGTAGGAAAAGAAAATGAACACATTCTTAGTTCTCAAATTCAGTAAATGCCCCTAAATCTATACATTTTCCATTTTAAGTGAATTCAGTACTTACCACATTTTATGTTTTAGAGAAGAGACCAACAAAACATTGTAATTATTTACTAGTTAAATTCAGGCAGGAAACAGAAACTTGACTCATAACTAAATTACACATGATATTAAAATATAGTATTTCCACTTTTCTGTGAAAAGTGGGATTCTCTGAGGGAGGGGGGGCTGAAGAGCAGACTCAACAGAGGGTTGTTTTTTTCCTGTCACTTTATTTACTTTTGAAAATGAGGAAGAATAGAGACTTCAGAGGAGGAAGCTGGCAGGATCAAGCAGTGAAGAGGTGGAGGCTGGTGTGACTGAGGAAGGCAGCCCTGGGGAGACAGGAGGGGTGGGGTTCTGTGGGTCCCAGCAGCGGTGGGGAGCAGGGGAGGGAAGGGCAGAACATGGTATTAGTGACCTTCAGCGTAAAGGCTGTATGTTTGCATGTACTGAATAAAAGCACATTGTAAATCAAGCAGAAATACCACCTGAGCAGCTCATTCTGTCGAGGGGATCATCTATTTTTTTATGTATACAGAGATAAGTATCCTATCTTTCTCAGGTTTGTTTGTATAGAATCTGCATTAAACATACACAGAACAGAAAAGCAGATGCAAAGGAACTGTGGTAGTATGAAGGAAGCTAATCATCCCACCCACCCAGAATTTGTTAAAAATAGATAGATAGATAAATAAATAAATAAATTCAACTTTTGTAAATTCTGTCATCTTTAAATGATTTCTCCCCGAATTGGCTTGAGATTCAAATGCCACATCATCTGTGTATATTTAACAAAAATGCATCTGTTTATATCTCTCTCAGAGGAAGGCATTTATAATTTCTAAATCATAATGCTTTCATTACATAATAAAGAAAAGTAACCATTTAATTTTAGAAATAAATTGTATCAGAACCTATAACCCACATAGTATATCCTTCATGGATATATCATATCTAGACTTAAAGCATTTGTCAGAGGATATAATCGTGAATTTTCTAAACATACTACATTTTATCCTTGAATCAAACCTATGAGCTGCCTGCACAGACCACAGCACGTGGGCCCTGAGCAGAACTGCTTGGTCGGAGTTTTCCTGGCGTGAGTTTTCCGCAGACCTCAGGGAGGACTTGGTAAGAAACAGCCACTTCTGTCTTTTCTATCAGATGGCACTCCGTACTTCACACGATGTCCGTGTGAGGAATAGGAGGAGCGTCTCTCTGTGGAGAGGGAATCACCACATTTCTCCTATGAGTGTTTTTAATCCAGATGACACTCACTCTACTTCATATTTGCCACTTTGTGCTGAGCACAGGGAGATCACCATCCTATTTGTTTCCCAAAAGTTCTAATTTAGTACACATGAAGTAACAGTAATTGCCACGTTTGCTAATCCTTTTTTATCATTATTTCCCTTACCCACTTCACTTAATTTTGTATTATATTCAAGTATTTTTGAAAATCACCCTAAATCTTCTTTTTAAAGTTTTAAAATCTAAAAATTAAAAAAAATCAAATGTAAAGGAATTTAGGTTAAAGCAGGTTGTTTCCCTCAGCTGCAAGGATCAGTAACGTAAAGACAGAGGACAATTGGTCAAAACAATAATAAGGAAAACTGACAACAGAAGATGCAGCCTTGGGTTGAAATCAACACTAGGGTCATTGGTTACAAATCACTGTGGCGAGGAGTTGGGGAGACAGATCCATTCCCTAGTAAGAATCGTTTCACTGACTTCAGCCCCAGGCGATGAGTTCAGGCTGACCAAGAACAGAGAGCTCTTCTTCATGGCCTGGGGTGTCCCCTGGTGTCCTCCACCTTCAGTCACCATTGAAACACTGAGTGCTGGAAGCTCATGCCTGCAGGAGAGCCGGGAAGGAGCAACAGCATGGCAGGCCTGTCCTTTCTTCCCCAATACTCGCTCCTTATATTTCCTTACAAGCTCCTGGAGAGACATCCAGCCCTTTCCAGGCACATTTTCTAGTTCAGAACCATTCTGGAACCAGGGTTCAATGTGGGCTCAAATCCCAGTCCTGCCCCTGACTAATCCTGTAACTTTGGATAAGATCTATAACTATTCTATGCCTAATTTTATCTATCTGTGAAATGGAGATAAAACAGTAGCTCCTCCCTCTCCTTATCTCAGATTTCAGTTACCTGCAGTCAACCACAGTCTGAAAATATTAAGTGGAAAATTCCAGAAATAAACAATTGATAAGTTTTAAGTTGCGCACCATACTGAGCAGTGTGATGAAATTTTGTGCCATCCTGCTCTGTCCTCCTATGACGTAAGTAGTCCCTTTTACAGTGTCCCACACTGTTTGTGTCCCTGCCTGGTCACTTAGTCACCCTCTCAGTTATCAGAAAGACCACCGTCACATAACTTGTATTATAGTCCATTGTTATAATTGTTATACTTTATTATTAATTAATCCTGGTGATCTCCTACTGTGCTGAATTTATAAATTAAACTTTGCCATAGGTATACATGTATAGGAAAAAAACATACTGAATATAGGGTTAGGTACTACCCATGGTTCAGACCTCCACTGGGAGTCTTGGAACTTGTCCCCAGTGGATAATGCGGGGTGAATGGAGTATCTTCCTCACAGGGCTATTCCAAGAAGTGGTGGAATTAGTAGTGCCTCACACAGAGTGAGTGCTAGATAATTATGTATTAAATAAGAGTGAGCAGTGTGAACATAGACATCTTTCAGGTGACAGCTGACTAATTTCAGAATTCTTTAGGATATTTGGAAGTCAAACTACCTTACTGTAACAGGGTGCAGCCAAGAGGGGTGCCCCAAATAGGGATTTGGAGTGGGGTCCAGAACTCAAGGTGTCTAGGAAATATTAGGATGTCCTCACCCCTTCCACAACAGGTGTTAGTTGGGGGAAGGGACACAAGGAGCAGGAACATGCAGAGCTGTTTTGTACCGCAACAGTTTTGCCGCTAACCTCTGGCACGGTCATTTAACATATTTATAACATTTAACTGGTTGCATAGATATGTTAAATAGCTGTGGCCATGCTTTGAGCCAGAGGGATGGAAGTGACTTCCACCCAAGATATAATTGGGAGGCAACTCCCTCTAGTTACAGAGCCTGAGTGACAGCTTGGAGAAGACTGGCTCCATGACATGGGGCCACCCCTGCCCAGACCCACTATGGCAGCCCAGTAAAGCTGGAAGGATATGGGAGTGCTGGCAAGTGTAGCCGATTGTGGGAGGAGTTGGAAATGGGGCTGCAGAGGAAGATTGGTGCGGGGATTTAAACCCAGACTCAGCAGCCATTAAGAGGAGAACCACCCGGTCTTGGCAGAATGGAGACCCCCTTGTAGCTTTGCCAAGGGGAACCACGTGGCTTTGGCCAGGGTAGAGACCCTCACAGCTTTGCAGAGGAGAACCACTGGGCTTGATCCTGAATGGCGACACAACTGATGGTGCCGGCAGCCTGAACCTACTTATTTCTCTGAGATACGATACCCAAATTAGGGCAGAGGGAGAAGGAAGGACTGTGTGCGTCTGTGGATATCCTAAAGGACTTTGATATTTTAATGAAGACATTAGGTCACTATTTTAAGTTTGTATAGCTTTAAATAAATATTTCCTTTCCTTTTCACAAATCTCTGGCATTGAAAGATGTCTTTCCTTTGGCGGCGGACAAGCAAACCTAGTGGGGGTGTCCTTTCGATAATTGTATATCGTGCCCCCCTTGGCCCTGTGCTCTGTAACATTACCACTGGGATTAAGTTCATGCAATCAGTAGACAAATAGCTCAACTGTTAGGAAAAAATGGACCTCAGAGCAGTCTGTTCCAAAAGGTCATCTAAAAACTAAAAATCAAATAAATTTATTAATGCATTTTTTCTATTTGAATAAAATCATCAATCTTAATAGAAGATGTGTACCACTCAGTGGAATTTACTTTTATTTGTATAATATTCCTCTAAAACACTAGTTCTTAAAGACAGAATAAGGAGCATAAGAATTAGAAAATCTGCAATATGAATAAAATGTTTAAAAAAAAAAACACACTCATGGGAAGATGCCCTAATATAGGGTATAAAGAAGTTTAAGAGGAATGGATTCTTTGAGACACCTTTAAAGACAATGTATTTTCAGCCAATTTTACTGAAATCTGAGTAAGTAGAAATAAAGTAGAATAAAATGATTTTTTCTTGATAAGTTTGTGATTTTGTTCTCAGTTTAAATTATAACTATTCTTTGGAATGATTGGGAAGTAGAAAATATTCAACTCATGTAATAAAATGTTTTCAAATGTACTAAAGGAAACAGAAGAAAATTAATGCTTTCTGTTCTCTTAGCCCCATTACATCTTCTTCTAGTAAACTTTAGCCCACTCAAGACTCTTACCCTTTTTGGCGGCCTCCCACTGCCAAGAAGACCTCTGTCCAAATCTAATGTTTTGTCTATGTCACAGACCAAGTTTAGTGGAGGACACCTGACACTGGACGGCAGTCTCCCTTCCACTGGGATGGGGTCCCATGCCAGCACAGTGGCCCCTGTGCCCAGACAGGAGGTGAGAGGTCAGCAAGGCTCCCCTTGTGTGTCCATGAATACAGGTGGGTCTGAAGTGACTGGCAATAGAACAGTTATTTTAAAAAAGTACTTGATATTTATTTTAGATTCGGAGACATGAAAGACTCCAGATGATGAACTTCACACTACTTCTTTGGAAATACTGTCAACTCCCCTCTAGTCATGCCTACATTACAAAACTCCATGTCCACAGCTCCCCTGTGTTACAAGAAACCCTGAAACCCTGCACCTAGGGGAAAAGATCAGTTAATAGTGAGGAAAGATGCCTATCTATGGTGGGAACAATTCTTTCGAAGACTCTCCAGTTGGCTTTGTTAAAAGCCATTTCTGCAAATGGCACATGCAATGTGCCATTTCTGCAAAACAGGCACCAGTGAGCCAGTATCCAAGTGTCAAGCAGCTGGAAGATGCGCACCCCAATGACACTTGTCCTGTGTCCTTTCCCCCTCCCTGCATGCAGATCACCTGTAAACTGCAGGCTCCTTGTAGGGTAAGTGGAGGTGGTCTGGCTTCCTCACCCAGGTGTCTGGGTAACAAAGGGAAGCAGTGTTCCCATAGCCTTGGAGGGGCCTGATAACCAGTGTTCTCACAGCCTTGAGACTGGGTCTGATAAACTGTTCCCATAACATGAAGTGGGCTCACATGCACAGAATTATGTTATATATTTTTCTGGCTTTGTTCACCTATAGTACTGAAAAAAGTAGGAGCTTCTTATTAGAGAGACATACAGCTTGCAGCATGCAAGGCTCACCAACCCATGAATAAAGGCATGCCAAGCATCCCAACAATTCTGTGCATTTTCTTCCATCTCCCCAAAGCTGGAGTGGACCTGCCCAGCCTTGACAGGCTGCAACACAATTGGATATTCTGCGTCAGGATTCCCGTGATATGGAAATGGAAGAGTCCACGGGATCTTCCATGGGAAGTCTAGATGGGTGGGCTGATCCGGGGGTGCTGTAGCAACTGGTGGTGAGCCTCCTGGCCTCACAGGCCCCTCCAAGGGAGTGGCCTGATGTCAGGGGCACACCTGACACCATGGAGAAAGCCATACAGGAGGTTGGGGAGACCCTGGAGCAGCCCAGTGACTCTTTGGCGGCAGAGGCCATGGGTTGGGTGTTTTTTTCAGCTTTGCGAGCTGAGATGGAGACTGTGCTCCACCACACAGAAACTAGGTGGGCTTCAAGAACAAGAAGAAGCCCTGGAAGCTGGTTCTACCCCCACCTGTGGTGTCTGACCTGCCTGGTTTCAGGAGCCGTAACCCCTCATGGCTAAAGCTGAGTGAGAAACCTCCCAGAACTGGGAGGCCTAAGGAGACAAAACTTATTTCCCTGACCATGGGCACTGCCTGCTCTGCTATTCCCTTCAGCTTG
>CM052546.1:72049096-72274920 GCA_028533065.1 Trachops cirrhosus
CGACTCAGGGCCTGCGGAAATAGCAGGGGCAGTGAGGCTCAGACTAGAGTCGGCGGACACCTGGGGTGAATTGGACCTGGGACATAAGATATGTAAAATCCTGTGAGACCTGCTTGCTAGGATGCTCTTGATGTGTAGGCTCTGGCAGGAAACTAGATCAGTCATGTATCTGTTAGGTGATACTAGCCCCAAAACCCAGCGTGAGACTTTTGAACCCTATGTAAATTATCTACCTGTTTGATCTTTTCTGCTAGACAATGAATCCACATTCTGTATCTGTTCACCTACCCAATACTACCTAATAAAAAGCCTATTGAGGCGGCGGCTCGGGGCGCTCTCCTTTGAGAGAGTGGCCAGGCCACTCGGAGGCACATGAACATCATGCAATGATGGCTACCCTTCAGAGGGTAGCCATGCCGTCACTATTCCTCCACAGGACTCGGTAGTCCATGTGTATGTTTTTCTCGCCACTTGCGAGCCATCTACATTTGCGGTCACCGCGGGCCGGTGGACTGCAACACCCACCTTTGGCTTACTGATGGTGATTCTCAGGTTCTGTGTCTGCCATCACATGATGACATCACAACGGGGGCTAATCTGGGAGAGGAGGAGTCTCCCCACCATTCACACAGTCTCTCAGAGTCCCTCTGTTCTTCCATAGAATGGCGCCCCAAGCCGGTGACCAGAACCAGATGTGGTCAGATCTTTTAGGGGCTGAGGCAATTGCAGAAAGATTGACAGGAAGCCAAAGGCCTACCTGTTAGAGCTATGGAAGCAGCTGTGAGCTGACCAACACTCCCTGCCATCCACAGTCATTTTAACTCTCTTGTGTGGTCAGGAAAAAAGCCAGATAGTACATGGAGAGTGACAGTTGATTATAGGGAGCTCAATAAGGTCCTCCATTATATGCAGGGGTCCCTTCTGTGATGGACTTGATGGACCAGTTAACTAATGAGCTGGGAGCTTACCACTCTGTAGCTGATCTAGCAAATGCCTTTTTCTCCATTGACCTTGCTCCAGAGAGTCAGGACCAGTTTGCCTCCACACGGGAAGGCTGGCAATGGGCCTTTACCATGCTCCCTCAAGGGTACTTGTACGGCCTTACTATTTGTCATGGGCTTGTGGTAGAGGACCTGGGTAAGTGGCCATGGCCTCCAGAAGTGCACCTGTTCCATTACATTGATGACATTTTGCTAACCAGTGATTCTCTTGCAGAGTTAGAGAAGGCAGTGCCACAAGCACTGTCATACCTGAAGTCCTGTGGTTGGGCAGTCAATGAAACCAAGCTGCAGGGGCCTGGATTGTCTGTCAAATTCTTGGGGGTTGTCTGGTGGGGTAAGACAAAAGTCATCTGATGCATGATAGATAAGATTCAGGAATAACCAATCCCTACCACTGTGAAACAGCTCCAGACATTTTTTGGCCCGTTGGGGTACTGGAGAGCATTCGTGCCCCTTCTAGCCAAGGTTGTTTGTCCCTTGTATTCCTTGGTGAAAAAAGGAGTGAACTGGAAGTGGACCACAGCCCTGGAACAACCATTCCAAGGAGCAAAACATCATTAAGTGTGCCCAGGCATTGCATGCTGTGGATCCTGCTAGACCCTGTGAGCTAGATGTTCATGTGACATGAGAAGGCTTTGGATGGGGTTTGTGGCAGCGAATGGAAGGGCTATGTCAGTCCTTGGGTTTCTGGTCCCAACTCTGGGAGGGAGCAGAGGTATGGCACTCTCTGATTGATAAACAATTGCCTGCAGTGTATGCTGTCCTATGTTGGCCACAGAAGCTATAACAGGAACTTCCTCCATGAAGTAACTGAACCACCTATCCCATTGCAGGGTGGATCTGGGACTGGGTGGCCAAGCCTCATAGTGAGACTGCTCAGACACCCCTGTTGACTAAGTGGGGGGATTATCTGCAACAAACAAGTACTTTGTCCATTAGCCCTCTGCAGACTGAGCTACAGGAAGTGTTAGGTCCAGTCATTTATGTAGATGAGAAATCTGCACCTGTCCCTACAGAAGAGATGGAAGCTAGCCTCTTCCATGAAGGGCAGGCACCTACTCCCTCAGATGCATGATACATTGATGGTTCCAGCAGGGGCCATGCTGTGTGGACCATTGCAGCAATTCAACCAGAGACAGAGATGATCTGGTTTGACACTGGCATGGGGAAGAGCAGTCAGTGGGCAGAACTCCGAGCCACATAGCTCGTGGTTCCCAATGAGGCGCTGCCCCTCACTATTTGCACAAATAGTTGGATGATATACCTGGGTCTGACATTATGGAACTCCACATGGCATACAAATAAATGGATGGTTATGCATAAGCCATTGTGGGTATAGGCTTTGTGGGAATTAGGACACCAGAAACAAATCACTGCAAATCATGTTACTGGACATGCACTTCTTGCTTCCCCTGGGAATGATGAGGCTGATACTCTAGCCAAGGTGTGGTGGCTAGAAATGGTACCTGCCAGTCCCTCAGGAAGGGAAGTAGCTCAGTAGCTACACCATCACCTCTTACATGCAGGGGAAAAGACCATGTGGTCTACCATCAGAACTTGAGGGTTACCTGTTACCTTGGCAGAGGCACAAGAAGCTTGTGAGACCTGTGTTGTCTGCTTGCGAGAGCATCCCTGAAGGCCTGTGGGAACTTCTGGACAGGTGGTGCAGGGATGGGTACCACTGACCTGGTAGCAGGTGGATGTAATTGAGCACCTACCAAGTTCAAAGGGGTATAAGTATGCTATTACAGGTATGAACATGGCCACAGGACTTTTAGCTGCTTATCCTGCATGGCACCCAGATCAGAAAGCAGTGATTGTTGCACTGAAGTGGTTATGTGCTGCTTATGGGTGACCCCTAATCATTGGAAGTGATCAGTGGATGCATTTTACTGGGGCCTTGGTACAACAGTGGGCTCAGGACTTGCAGAGTGACTGGAAATTCTATGTAGCATATTATCTCCAAGCTGCTGGAATGACTGAATGGTAAAATGGTCTTTTAAAGCAGGATCTGTGAGCTGCAGCTGCCACCCCTACACTGAGGGGTTGGACAAAACAATTATGGACTGTCCTCCAGACTCTTAATGAGAGTAGTTGGAGGGGGGCCCTGCTCTGGTGGAAGCACTGCTCCACCGAACTGCAGCTCCAATTAGTGTGCAGGTACAGACTAAGGATGCCTCACTGAAACAGAGGAATGGTAAAACAGAGGAATATTCTCCTGCCTGCTCTGGAGGGCCTGGAGTGAGGGCTAACAGTCATCTGGACATGACCTTGGGAAATAAAAGCCCCCCACATGTGTTAGATTGTCAAGGGATGGAAAGAAACTTACAAATAGTGCCATGGGTGACTGGGACATGGCCCCCAGTCTTAAAGGTGATATATCCAGGGCCAGCAGACCACAAAATGCTTCTTCATGGCACCTTTGTGATTTCCCTATGGCCCATTATGAGTTCTCCACTCATTGCAACTGGATGCTGAGCTCCCAATTGAGGCATGAAAGGTCTGGTATATATGCTCAGGAAGGTCCCCTCTACTGACCAGAAGCTTGCTTGTATATTGCCTGAGGGTCATGACTTGCCTTTGCTGGTGCCTATAACTGCTCTGTATTTTCACCCTTAGGGTGGAAAGTAACACCCTAGTGTGTCTTGGTAACGAAGAGAAGCAATGTTCCCAGAGCCTTAGAGGGGCCTGATAAATAGTGTTCTCATAGCCTTGAGACTGGCTCCGATAAAGTGTTCCTGTAACATGAAGTGGGCTCACATGTGCAGAATTATGTTATGTTATGTAAGGTTCTGGCATTTTTCTGGCTTTGTTCCCCTCTAGTACTTAAACAGGTAGGGGCTTATCACTAGTTACAATATGCAGCTTGCAGCTTGCATGGCTGCCCACCCATGAATGAAGGCATGTAAAGCATCCCCACAGCTCTACGCATTTTCTTCCGTCTCCCTGAAGCTAGAGTGGACCTGCTTGGCCTTGACAGGCTGCAACACACTCCTCTTTTAAATTCTCAGTCTGTGGTTCATATTTCCAGCACAGTACCAAGTTTTTCTTACTATGTTCGGTGAGGACTTGCAAAAAAATTGAGTATGAGCTATTTTATTGTTTTAGTACTAAGATAGTTGGGACTTCCATTTTGGAAGAAGTAACATGTTTTTTTTTTAATCTGTAGATTGTTCTATTAGTTAGAATCAATGTAGCTCAGCATGCATTTATAGTTCTGCCTTCCCCAAACCGAGCCAATCTCTTAAAAATATGGGTCTTTGAATCCAGTGGCCTGAGTATGCCTAAAGAAATTGTCACTCTTTATGATAACTCATGTCACCTTAAAAACAAGCCTTTCTTCTAAGTTTTATTTTTCTCCATAGATTTAATGCCACCCAAAATACTATATATTCTACTGTCTGTTTATATAGTATCTCCTATCATATTTCTATTTTATCTCCCAACTGTAATACAAACTTGTTGAGAACAAGGTTTATTTTTGAGCTATTAAAATTCAATTATCAATGCAGTATTTAATTTTCTGGACAAAACATAGGGTTGTACAACTGCAATCTAATTGGTGTCCACAAATGTATACTCTCAGGTGAGGGACAACTTCTGTCACAGACGGGGCAAGTGATAAACCCACTTCACAAATCACTGGGTCTCAGTCCACATGATAAACTGTATTCAATCCCACTGTAGTTGAATTTATAGTCTCCTCCTTAAACTGCCGTTCTCAAACCTATTAAGAGCATTCTCAAGCAGTGACCAATTTAATGGTGCACATTTTCCAAAAGCAGAAAAAGTAACCAAGGTTGTGTCATGCCCGGGTCAGAACTGGAGACTTCTCTGCGGCAGGTATCTGGGCCTCTGGACGAGACAGGCTCTGTGCTTCCTTTCATCTACAAGTCCCGTAGCCCTCAACGTTTATTTTTGTTCCTCAGAAATAAAAAAAAAAACCCGCAGTACACATCATGGACCTTTGGTTTTGCTCGTAAATAGGCAAAATGTCCCATTTAATATCTATAGCACTAGACAAGGCCCTAATTTTGGACCTGATACTTTCCCAGCACCATTTATCTATACTTTACGTTACATAGAAGAATGTGATTGGAGCTTCTGAAACAAAGCTTGTCAGCTCAAAAGGAAGCAATCTATGTGGTAACCCCAGTAGTTCTGGAGAGAGTAAAAACGTGCAGATAGCGGAATGGCCCTCAAAAGTCATGGCCACCATGAAAACTAATATTGTTAAGGCACTTAACGTTCACCAGGCTTTGTGTCCTGAGCTTTATTCAAGTTTTCTCATCAGATCCTCCCTTTTGACCCTGTACATCACTCTTCACAGTTTACAGTGGAAAAAATGGAGGCTTAAAAAGTTGTCATCTGCCTGTGATGTTACAGAGAAAGCCAGGTGAGGGGTTGACTCTACATTCTGGTGACCTCACTGGCCTGAACCAGGACAGGGTAACACAAAGATCAGACTGCAAAAGCTACGGGTTTCTGAGGATTACCGGCAGCAAGCCATTTAGTCCAAAGCAGGCCCACAGGCCCACCCGACCACCTCACGAAGCACACATCTACAAAAATATACAAAGCAAATTAGAAGCAGACAAACTTCCAAGTGCCGCTCGCCTGTAAAAGTTGAGGCTTTACTTTTTAGAGGCTGGTCAGTAAGGTGGCTGCAGCACTCTGCTCAGAGCAGATATACCTTCCATAGTACCTGATTTGGGAAGGTCACTGTCCTTCCTGATCCACTGCGGTGTGTTCACCAGGCCACAGGCCCTCCCCCGAGGCCCAGCCTTACAGGTGCCCTCCAGCTACTCTGAGCCAGTGGTCAAACAAGGACCAGAATCCAGCCCTACTGGGCTCAGAGATCCCCTGTCAGCCTGGCCAACCCTGAGCTACACTGCTGTCTGGCTCTCCACGTGTGCTGCAGAGGGCCGGGACCCGCACTGTGGTTTGCAGGATGCCAACCCCTCTGAACATCTAAATCCATTTTGGTGTCTGCTTCCAAACTCATATAGTCATGCTTGCTTATGAGAAATATACTTCTGTTTCAAATTTCTGCAGTACTAAGATTGTCTAAAAAAATGCATAACCACTGTCTAGTGCAAGGCATAATTTATGTCTACGTGCCAACTTCTGCTTTTAATGGCTGAACTTTCTCATTCATTTTGGAATACATCTATGCTTACTGTGTAGAAATACCAGCAGGCAACATCTTTTTTAAAAACACTTTATTTATTTATTTTTAGAGGTAAGGGAGGGGAGGGAGAGAGAGGAGAGAAACATCAATGGGTTACCTCTTGCATGCTCCCAGCTGGGGACCAGATGTGCAACCCAGGCACATGACCTGACTGGGAATCAAACCCATGACCCTCCAGTTCGCAGTGGGTTTGCCCAACCCACTGAGGCATACCAGTCAGGGCAGCAGGCAACATCTTGTTTTCAAACATGACATAGAATATGTTCACACAGCAATTTGGTGCAAAACTACAAAGTAAGTTGCCACTCAAAACTAGAACACAGATGTCATTGTAGATAGTGGCATATATTTAGATGAAAACACATTAAAGAAATAACCTGTCTCTTAAAGTAGGCATTTTGGCTCGGCTTTTGCTGCAACAACACATGGGGGAGCAAGGAATCGCTTTGGCTTATCACTCCGGAGTAGCTCTAATTTCACATTGAGAAATACTGTGAGGCAGGAAGAAAAGATTACTAGTTGAAATGCTTCTGTCTCATTCCCCAGAAGTGAAGCTGGAATAGCATGAATGCAAACTATCTTCCTGAGGGCACAGTGAGCCTGAAGTGTGAAGGGCTCCCTGTCCTCCCATCTCTCTTACCGCCTCCCCACCCCAGCCCCCACAGAGCTTAATTAAAGCCCTAAAAGCATCTTTCATCTTCATAATTTTGACTGCTTTTTGGAATAAGACTTTCTTTTTAAATATAACTGTCAGAATTAGTCTAGAGTTTTTCCACCGGTTTTACTATCCTTGGGTGAGAACGGGAGACAGCCGTCCACTGCGGCTGACACGGGTGGCAGTGTCTGCCGGCCCTCTGCTGCCACGGTGGATGGCTTCCTGTGAGCCAGCTTTGCTACAGTGGAAACTGGGACCATGGGAATACACTTAGTAGCTCAGTTATTCTTCAAGCAGAGATTTCAAAAGTGGGAGACCACCTTCAGAATCTGGGCTTCATGAAGCAATTTCTAGAATTCCTGAGGCTTTTTGTCTTTAGGGTGACACCTACCCCAAGTCATCAGTCACTTTTTGCTACATACATTCATGATTGAGGAATGATGAGCGTATTGTTAATTGTTTAGTGACAAATAATACAGGCTTTTAAAAGGAAAAAATTATAATTACCTTCTATAAAATGATTAGGGACTTCTACTAAATTTATGGAATTCAAAGCCAGATTTAAAATAATTCAACATATGTATTCACAATTATTTTTACATATGAATTTTTCTTTCCTCCATGTGGCCTGAATTAGGGAAGAATGTAGGGTATTTGAACTATAATATGTGGGTATCAATTTGTATTACATAGTTATGAAAAATGGATAAAACCATCTTTTAAAGAAAAACAATATTGTTTGTAAAGTATATTTAAGCAAAAACGTTGTGCAACTGAATTACATAAAATGTATTTAAATTTCATATTTTATTTCAAAATATATTGCTTTTACTCAACTTACCATTTTATTTATGAAGTCTAATAAAATAGATATTCTAAGATATTTGTACCCTGAGAAAGAAGATACCTGCTAAGAAGGGCTTCCAGTGGCTAACTGAGCTCAGGTTTATAAAACAGAGCCTAGCAGCCATCTCTGCACAGAGGCCTCTCACTCAAACCGTACTGCAGGGAGAAAGGAGGCTGCACCTGTCTCTGCACTGAACTGCCTGCCTGCACTGTGTTCCTGACACCTGAGCCAACCCTTAGAGAGGAGTTTCTGGAATCCTATTTCAACCAACAGAACTGACCTTCCCCATCCAATTGGAGCTGTGCAGCTATATCCCCAGAAGCATCTTTACTGACCAATCAAAGAGGCTTCATTTTGACCAATCAAGACAGTGCTTTTTGGACCAATCAAACCGTGATGATTTGGAGACCTCATTTGCATGTAAATGGATCAATCAGGAGCCAGGGATGGAGACTTTTGTCTGTATCTGTCAGCTCCCCTCTGGTTCAGAGAGGGCACTTTCCCTTTGCATGGAAGACTGAAGACTGTGTCTCTGAGCTGAAACACAGAAGTTTCGCTGGAGCAGAGCCAAGCAAACCAGTGCAGGCCAGGGCATACTCGTATGGAGCAGAGCAGAGCTGTCTAGTCAGAGAGGGGCCTGGCCTTAGGGCCTCCTAACAACTGTTCTGTGTTACAATTGAGCTATTTGTGCTGCATAAAGTTCCCTTGGTCACCATACCCCAAAACTGGGATTTCTGTTGGTGTTGACTTGATGCCAATGACCTTCAGTTGACAAATATAATATTCAATTTAACAGGCACTAGAATTTAGGAAGACAGGATCAAATAAATATTTTATGTATGATGTTTATTTTCAACCACTTCATTCATATATTTTGCATTCAATAATACTGTACTATAAAATGTATTTTCTTTTTTTTCATCATTTGACTGGATGTTTTCCTATTAATTACCAAGAAAAATTTATTAAAGATGATCTTACTGAAGTTTGCAATTCTGCTTCAGTAGAAAATTTGAAAATGTATGCTTCAGTCCCTGTTTAAACCATGCCACATGTGGGAACTCACTTAATCTGCAGACACCTGTGCAGTGGGCACTGCGCTGAGCCCTGGTGCACCAGTGAGGACACGAAGGCTCATGACTGGAGGAAGCTGCTGTGACCAGGCTAGGCCCTCTGTACAGTGTTGGGCTCCCAAGGCTGTGCTTTCTGTGCCATGAGAGGCCAGCTCACCACGCACCTGACTTACCAGGTTTCTTCCTGCCTAAATACTCATTGTGGGAAATAATCTTGGTATTGTCTGACACAACTTACAGAACAGGCTGTGTTGTTGTACTTAAACTCAGCTTCCTGGGGCATGCTCCTGTGGCTCGTGGGGCACTTCCTGGGCTGCACTATATGAGGCCCTCACAGTAACGTGATTTTTAGGATCAGACCCACAACTCTTCTGTTCTGTAAGTAATATCTCAATGCTGGCTTGAGAAGAATGATTGAAAGATTTAAGGAGAGCCACCTCACCAAAGATAAATTATCACTTAAAATTCCACATGATACACATGGAATATAAAACCAATGTGGTGTTTACAAGACTGAGTTTCCTGGCACGACTGCACTAGCAACATCGTCCAGAAAGTCCCCACCCTTTTTAAAAAACTGTTTTTACATCTAGCTTCATTAATTGTTTCCTACTCAGTAATTTAAAGTGGAAATGATACACACTCACTTTCCACGACCATATTTATTCTCTACACAGTTAAGAGTGTGTGGGAGGGAAATCGCCTGTCAGGGCTAAAACAAAGCAAGTCCTAAAATCAACATATTGAAATCACAGGGTCGTTCAATTAAGTGGCACAAAAGACAGACTTCCATATTTTAAATACTATTAAGAAGAATTAACTTACAGGAAAATATGACAAATAGCTAAGAAACAGAAACTGGAAACGGGTAATTCATCTACAAATTTTAACTCAGCATTTATTTTCCACTGCAGGCTCCATCCTAGGCCCTGGGATTCAGAGTGAGTGAGGAGCAGCATGAGCCTCCGAGAGGTCTGCAGTCCAGGGGTGAGAGACGACCGTGAGCTGTTAGACAGTGTGCCGAAGAGCCCAGTGACCACAGGCCCCAACTGCCTGCAGATGGCCCACGTGTCCCACGAGACACTCTCCCTAGGAACCCACTGGGCATATATTTCAAAAGTATTAAAGATGTTAATACCCAGAAATTTCTTCTATAGGAATATGTCCTACACAAATATCAGATGTGCACAAAATGCTTTACTTATAAAGGCAAAATATTCTAAACAGTCTCAATGGCAAACATGAGAGGAACTATGGCATTAATTACGCGCTACCTCTGTAATGGACTATGAAGAGGATATTAAAATAATGTTTTCTAAGAATAGGTAAAATATGTAAGAAATGCAATGACCTAATAGTAAGCGAAAAAGAGAATACAGAACTATATACAAATCAGTTCATAATTTGCTTTTGTTGCTGTTTACTGATGGTTTCTCAGAGGAAGACTAGGTTTTGTAAAATTAAATTGGATAAAAATTTACTAAAATACTGACATTTGTCTCTGTTCATGGAGCTACGGTTGATATTTATTTTCAACTTTTTATTTCTGTATTATTATGCAATGTATTTATGTTAATTTTAGAAGCAGTAAATCTGTTTAAAACAAAATAAGTGAGAACTTAAAGTGCCTTGGGAAAGCTCTAGAGTCGACAGCTTGGTTGAGCTGGGCGCAGAAGGGGGCCAGAGCGCCCCTGGAGGAGGGGGCATTCAGGACAAAAGGAGAGGGCTGTGCAAGTGCAGAGCCCTGAGGTGCTGCATGCAGTGGGGTCTGTTTGGCTGGAGGAAGATGGAGTATATCGGCCGAGGAGGCACAAAATAGCACTTGCAAAGGTCCTTATATTATTAACTGGCACCCATATTCCCCACATATTTCTGGGGTAACAGAATTTGAGAGTCTTAACTAAGCCCTAACTAATGTACTTTCCTTAAGTGGCCACCTACCTAACTCACGGCTGAGGAGGGCCTTGAATGCAGGTCCAATTCCACATGCTCCACCTCACCAAAAAATAAAAATAAAACAGAAAGGGCCAATTCATCTAAAGTAATAGAAGGCCAAAAAAATTAAGTATGGTCAAGTAAATACTGTGAGTCACTAAATTCCTTGTCTTGATGGCACCTATTCTGTTTAATTCAAAAGAGATTTTGGAACCACCTGCCAATTCCAAATCCTGCCAATTCCTCCAATTTTACCTTGGGTCCAAACCCAAGTTGAAACTTAGATCAAACTGTGGGAAGAAGCATGAAAAATTATTTTTATACATTACACATCCTTCAATTTTAAATGTGTCTTCAAGCTCATATTCACTTCCTTTCTATTCACTTCCTTTTGTAAGTTGGAGTGATTGTTCAGGTTTTTGTCCAGTAATTTTATTTTATTCTTTTTTCCCCCAAAGGACCGGCTAAAAAAGTAACTTTGTTGATATCATATTATTAATTACCCAAATATAATTAAATATGCTGAAATTATACTAATAATGTGTTTGGGGTTTGCCAGATAAACTAAACTGAGCTGTCATAAGCCCTCTTGACTTATTTGCCTTGCAGAATTGTGAATGCAGCAGAAAGCAGCTTACTGTAATGTAAACGGAGCTTTCCGTGCACTGCGCACAGGACAAGTTTATTTAACATAATATATTACACTCACCCATCACTGCTACCTTTCAGTTTATACTTTTATGGTAACAAACGGCTATAATAAACAGAGCCGTTGTGTTAAAAACCAAGAAGATGGCTCAGGGTTCATCCTCTATTTGAAAAGAATCTGATATTCCTCCACTTCGTACTTTGCGATAGTGAAGACTCACAGAGTGGAGCATTTTAAAACCAGAAAGGCCCTCAATTCCTCATATCGATCCATGGAGAATTTTGGTCAACATTTTTTACATCCAGTCTACCCTCTAGCATCCTTTCTCATGGTTTAGCTGAACTGTAACCAGACGGACAAGAATTAACTATCTGCCTGTAATGGTATTTTGGGTGTTTCATTTAAAAATTATTACCAATCTTCTCACTGTCTTGTCATCAGCACTTTTCAGTCATGATAAAGTAATCTATTAATGTATCATTATGGATATTTTTAAAGAAACATTTAATTTTAAAACAACCTAGGCAATCTTTTCCTGTATGAGGTAAAACTGGGCTCAAGGTATGTTTTATAAACTTGATAAAGTGTTCATGTTCCAAAAAATCAATTATCTTTACCCGAAGTTTACAACAAATATTACATGTCATTTCTCAGTAACTTGGCAAAATAATTCACTAAATTTGAGATATTTTTTCTTTCTTTTTTCCCCCTTTAATCCCCCTCTGCCCTGCCCCCCCAACTCTCCAGCATCCCCCCCCCGCTTAGTTCATGTCCAAGGGTTGTACATATAAGTTCTTTGAGTTCTCTGTTTCCTATACCATTTTTATCTCTCCCCATCTATTTTATGCCTCCTAATGATGCTTCGTCTTCCCTGTGCCTTTTTCCCCCATTCCTCCCTTCCCCCTCCCCACTGAAATCCCTCCATGTGATGTCCATTTCTCTGATTTCTGTTCCTGTTCTGGTTGTTTGCTTAGTTTTTGTTTTCATTTTCTTTTAGGTTCATTTGTTGATAGTTGTGAGTTTCTTGTCATTTTACTGTTCAAATTTTTGATATTTTTCTTAGATGAGTCCCTTTAACCTTTCATATAAAAAGGGCTTGGTGATGATGAACTCCTTTAACTGGACCTTATCTGGGAAGCACTTTATCTGCCCTTCCATTCTAAATGAAAGCTTTGCTGGATAGAGTCATCTTGGATGTAGGTCCTTGCCTTTCATGACTTCAAATACTTCTTTCCCACCCCAAAATTGAGATATTTTTAAGTGAGATATATGCTAGGCTCCAACCTAACTTATTAATAATTTACCACACACATTACTTTTTGTACAATGTTTTAAGATTGAAGTTAATGACTGACTAAACTCCCAGAGACTCTGATATGGAAAGTGATCAACAGCAAGGAGCAGCAAGCTGGCACAGAGGGGTCAGGCATCCACCCAGGTCTGTCCGGCTGGAAGGGTGTGTTTCTCAAGCACAAAGTGCCCACTCTGGGTTTACTCCTAGTGGTGTGGCTGGGATGGATTGAGCATTAAAAGCCACTGATGCAGCAAAACAACAGGAGGATATGAAAAGAGCACAGATTCTACGAAAAACATTCTAGTTCACAATGTCAGCTCCAGTGATGCATTCTCAATGGCCTCTTTCTAACTGCGAGGCTCCTTTCCTCTCTGAACCAAAAGTGCCCACAGCAGTCCCCAACTCCCAGGGCCAGGCCATGAATCTGACCGGTACCTGTCCCAGGCTAACTAGGAACCAGGGCAGTACAGCAGGAGGTGAGTGGCAGGCAAGTGATCTAAGTTTTGCCTGCATTATCACATGGCATGAGCTCTGTGTCCTGTATAGCCCCAGACCCCCCTGCCCCTCTGTGGAAAAACTAACTTCTGTGAGACCAGGCCCTGGTGCAAAAAGGTTGGGGACTGCTGCACTGGAAAACAAGCATTTGTAAAATATTTTGTTTTACTGGCACTCATTTACTTTTGAAGAAAAAAATGGATGCAAGTTTTTTTCCTCCAAACTTTCTTTCTGCTCTTCCCTCTCTCTGTCCCAAAATTCTTGCAATATTTAAGAAAATAATATGTAGAAACTAACTTAGGAAATCTACTTTTAGTTAATCTTCTCTCTCTACATTTTTTGTATTAAGATACTTAAGGTAGTTTCTAAGATAATATTTTTAATATTTTTGGGAAGTCATGAATCCTTCTTTAAAAAAACTAATTTTTTTAGAGACATTTATTGAAGAAGATAGAGGTTACAAGAAACGGTATACATAGGACAGTGATGCCTAAGTCCCCATTTTATTTTATTTTATTTTATTTTATTTTATTTATTTATCTTTAGAGGCGAAGGGAAGGAGAGAGGGAGAGTCAATGTGTGGTTGCTTCTCATGCACCCCCTGCTGGGAACTGGCCTGCAACCCAGGCATGTGCCCTGACTGGGAATCGAACCTTGATTCTTTGGTTTGCAGGCTGGTCCTCAATCCACTGAGCTATACCAGCCAGGGCATAAAAAAACTAATTTATTTTTTAGAGAGACAGAGGGAGAGAGACAGATAGGCACACCGATTTGTTGTTCCACTCATTTGGGCATTCATGGGTTGACTCTTGCCCTCACCAGAGATCAAACCTGCAGCCCTGGTGTATCGGGATGCCACTCCAACCAACTGAGCTGACTGGTCAGAGCATAAATCCTTCTTTCTTTATCTCTAAAAAGAAAAAATATACAACTAGTCCTATCTGACTTACAAGTTATTCTGAAAAATCCAAGTGAAATTATTTAGTGAAAAATTTTAAATCCTAATCATTTTTAAGTTGGTGATGAAACTGCATGTGTACATACTCATGAATTAGATTCTAATTAAACAAAGTTTGTAATATGAAGGAAAACTGAAAAAATTACTTATAGGCCTGTTACCTAAAGACCCACTACAAAGTTATATATAGATACACACACACATATATATTTACATACATAATTTTTGGTTTTTATTATTATGCTTTATTTGTTTAATGTTATTATGTGGGAAACTTCTATGGTGTTAAATAACATTACTAACATCCTCCTAAAAGGTGTCTTTGAATCACTCTCCCACTTCTAGAGGAATATTTCATTATTCCAGTCTTCTCCTACTTTAAAGAACGCTGAAATGAAAATACACATTGCTTTCACCATACTTAATAGTGTTTCAGTGGAATGGGCTATACAAATGTACACTGCTAAATTGATTTTTCAAAGGATTACACAATTTATATGGCTGTTGGTAATGCATGAGCTAACCCATATCACTGCACATTGACAAGCCCTGAGAATATCTTAAAAATTTATGTCTGATCTACAAAGGAAAAGTTAGCTCATGATTATAATTTGTGTTTCGCTGATTACTATTTAAGTTGTGTTTTTGTTCTTGTTTAGGAATGTTGATTACTCATTAGTAGATGGTTGGTCACATACATTTACCATTAATTTATGAAATGCTTACTAATTTCTTGACAGTTTAATGGATATTATTATATACTAAGGACAGTTTCCCTTTCTTTATTTTGGTACAAATTCTATTCACAGTGTAAGCAGCTCCAAATTTGATTTCTTTTTCTGTATTAAAAGTTATAAACACTAATGCATTCGATTCTATTTGTCTTTCTTATTTCTTCTGTCTTCAAGGATTAGAAAGTGCATACAACTTAAGATATTTTACAATTACCTCAACTTTTTTGTTTATTTCTTTTTAATGGATCAGTATCTTTTGTAGTGGCTGATTGGCCTTCCTCCCCACTGAGCCGTTCCCCAATGGTAAGCTGTCTGTCTGTCATCTTTGAATCCCTGGTGCCTAGTACATAGCAATCCATATTTATAGGCTGCATGGACAGATGAATGGATGAATGGATGATGGTAATAATAGCAATGGCCAATGCTACTTGACTTCTTATTAAGTACTGTTCTAATCACTTTTATAAATATTACCTTGTCAATGCATTAAAGTTTCTATTCTTAATCACACTTACCAAAGTCTAGAAATCCACCCCAAAGTCTAGAAATCCACCCCAAAGAGCCTGCTTTCTAATTAAAAAGCATTTGAGAACTACCGTCAGCTTCTGCCTATGCCCAGGTCTGAGATGACAGCTTCAGTGTCCACCTGCAGCAGGAAAATAAAGCTGTATGCAAAGTGCTGCCAACGTGGATGTGCCCTCCCTCCACCCGACCCCCACTGGGGTCCATTTTCTCACTACAAAACTCAGACGCTTTTGTCTTGAAACATGTCTGTCATGCAAGTAATTGTCCCCCATTAAGCTCCTTGTATCTCTTTCCTTCATCAGTAGAAGGAAAATTATTGTACAGTCTCCATCATAAGAGTGCAATACAAGGTAGATGGGAAAGCCCTCAGGCCAGTGCCTGGCCTGGGGGAGCCCAACAGCTGTTAGCTATGACCATCGGTACCACTGACGAGACCAGCTGGCATCACCCAAGTGGTCCTCCTTCTCTGCCAAGCTAGGTAGGCTTCTGAAAAAAAAATCATTTCATATGTGCATGCACAGTTCCACCTCGCCAAATTTTTCTTCTTCAACATTACAACTGAATCACCTGCAGTGTCAAGCATCCCCTCACTGCCAATTCCTCTGGTCAGCTGCACAAAACAAAATCATCATCTATCTCCTCTGACCTTCCAAGCCTTCTCTTTCAGTAATGCGGAAACCTCAGCACTGCTCTCATTCCCCTTCTCTTTCCATCTGCCCCTATAAGCAAATCACCAAATCCTCTTGCTCCACCTTGGAGAGCCTCCCCTCCCTTCCTTTCCACCCCACTCTCTTAGGTGATGTCAGTCTCTAGGCCCCTGGAAACATGCATTATTCTCGGGCCTCTTTGATTTGTATTTGTCTTCATCTAAGACATGATATATATATACACACACACACACACATACATATGCATATATACATATATAGTTATATATGCATATACATATATAGTTACATATGTGCATATATATGTATATACATATAGTTATATATATTTTTTATTCTCATCTGAGGATATATTTATTGATTTCCTCTATTGATTAGAGGAAAGGGGCAGGGAAGAGGGGGGAGGAAAGAGAGAGGGAGGGGAGGGAGAGAGAGAAACACTGATGTGAGAAACATCAGTTGGTTGCCTCCTATATGTGCCCTGACCAGGAATCTAACCTGCAACCTCCTGGTGTACGGGACAATGTTTCAACCATCTGAACCACCCAGCCAGGGCTCTGCACATTTTCACTTCCTAAGCATTTCCTCAGATTCTTCACTAAATAAGTACTTTCTGGCAAAATACTCTGATTTACTATATGCAGCTTTTGAGGTGACAGCTGCTTAGCCCGCTGGGCAGCCTCCTCCTCGCAAGCAGCATCTCTGCACTCACACTCTGGTGTGGCCCTCACACTTCCAACTTCATCTGTGCTTACATAAAAGTAGTTTATTCATGATATTTTCCAGATCTGACATTCTCATAATTACATATTTAGAAAAACTAATATCAATTTCATATTCATAATGCTATAAAAAGCAGCTTTCCTTAGTAAGCTGCAGAAGACCTCGTAAGAAGTATTCACTTTGATACCATATTAGGAAAGTATATGAGTCATGACAAATTACACAATCATCAGACTATTCCTCAAATACATGACTGTTCCATAAATGACTTCCATCCTCTGTGAATGCTGAAACTTGCAAGTCACATATGGAAGGAAAAGAATATTGTCGATTCACTTCAAATATTTTTATGAGAGAACAATTACCTCAGACTTTTGTAATTCACTATTAAATGGAATAAAATAAGCTTTGTTATCTCCCAATAAATTAAACACATAAAACCATCAAGCAGCAACACTTCGTACAGTCAAATAAAAATGTTAAAGATAGGTGGGCCTGTTAGAGTTGCTATTTTCTCCTTGTTTGTAAGTATGGGATTTGTACCCTCGGACTTGACTGAGATACAGCTCAGGGACGTGAGCATACGAACAACTGGCCAGTGGCTGCCAGGAGAAGAGGATGATTTCATTTTCTCTTTGCAGGCCTGCTGGCCACGGGAGAAAGTTCAGTTCTCTGCAACTGAAACCTGCAGCAAATCTAGGCCCCTTCCAAGTCCTCAACCAAAACCTGCAGCATAAGTTCCACCAGCCTTTAAAGTCCCTGGCTTACATTTGTAGTCTTTCTCCTCTAGTCAGAGTCCATGACCAGTGTGAGTGGGCTGTCTGAGCCCTGGAGAGGCCCCACCTTCCAGTCTAGATGCAATTGCCACAGGCCAGCACGCTGAAGAAAGGCAGTGATCCTGACCCAGCCCGTGTGATTTCAGGCCTGTCTCTCAGCCTGAAAAGCTCTTCAATCTCCAGAACACAAACATTCTAAAAAGCTGTCTCCATCTATGTCTTCATCGAGAACTAACATGTATTTAATCTGTTTTTAATGCTAAGTAACAATCTGAGACAACCCGATGCTCAACCCTGCTATCTGAAAGGAAGCCCTTGAAAAAACATAAAATTGCAACATATAGACTTTAAAAGTTTAAAAAGAAAAATCTTTTCTAAGTTTACATTGAAACTCAAACAACACCATATGCCGAAAGCATAAGTGATACATCTAGAGTTTTATCTTAATTTCTCTTATATGTTTATCTGTTATCAAGGATTTTTAAATTCTTCATGTGCATGGTCACAAGAGGCAGAAGTTCAGATAATGAGAAGTTTACAGATTCTTAGACATATGAACAGCTTTACAAACAAATTGGTCATGACAAGATTTGAAGAAGAATTTTGTTTTCTTTTAAATTATTAGTTATAATAATGACAAATGAGCAAAAGCTTGAGCAACCAGGGCAAGACTTCCTTAGTCTCTCCCAAAGACTTATGAAAGAATCTGCATTGCTTTTCTTTATCACAGGTCACAAACAACTAACACTGTCTATGGGACTTTTCAAAATGTGCTGGCAGTTGGATTGGACAGCCTATTCAGTGTCTACTCCTCTCCTCACATTTGAACAAGGCCAGTCTGTTGTAGACAGACATGCCCAACTGTGCATCTGCTAATTCTTGCACCCTCTGTTTGTAGTAGAGAAATACTGGGAGCTCTACGTGAAAAATGAAGCAATGGAAATGTCAACCCACCTCTCTGAAATTTTACAGGACAAGGGATTTTAAAGGACATTAGTGGACATTGAGGAAAGCACCTGTGTCTAAGACCTACTTAGAATGGCTCAAAAAATCATCACAGCTAGCTCTCATTTAGGTAATGATTATCCTTTTGCTCACTTTCTTCTTTTGTCTTACTTTTGCTTCACTCAGCCAGGAACCAACAGCTCTAGTAAATTTTACAATTATAAGTGTTTTTTTTAAATTTTTGTTTCCATTGCACATATATTCATTGACAAATGATGATACATGCTTAAAATAATAACCAATTACTTTGGAAAACTTTATAAACCCTTCCACTAATTACTAATAGCTATCAGGAGAATTCATTTTTGATTATGTTTCCATTTCTGTACTCAGTCTTCTGGTTATGAACCTAGCTGTCAACAGTAAGAGCACTAAGCCACACAGTCAAAGAGAAGGAACACCACCCAGAGTGACGTCTGTCGTACAGACAAGAGTAAGTGCAAATTCTGTCACCCAGGGGAGCCCAAAAGACTCATGGAGTTTATCCATGAAACTGAGCTGATATTACAGGTTTCTAGACAAAGGTTAAGAAATTGTTTAATTAGGTTACAATTTTGAGGTTGTGCCATGTTAGTGCTGTTATAAAGGGTACATTTGTTAATTGGCAGAATAACAAAGCGCCAATACCTGTTCTCTCACAAAATATAACACATTCAACAAATTTTAATATTGACTCTCAGACAGGAATGCTTTCAGGCAAAACTAAAAATCTCTTTAATGGTAAACATGACTATACTCCTCTAACATCTGAGTTAGAACAACTTAACTCCTATGTGCAGACTGAGTCTTTCCCTACAGCTGGCATTTCTCCTAAATGAGACATGAACATCGTCCAGGACTGTGAAGTGACCTCACTGGGTTTTCCAGTCTCCCATCCTCTTCCTTCTTTTCTTTCTGACTCTTTTTTCAAGAACCACTACTATACTTTTCGCTCATGTCTAACCTGCCAGGCTCTGGGCCCTATCTGAGGTCTTTTCAGCTCTCTGATATCAACTTCTTGCCCATTCTCCCTAAAACCAAATAGGCTGATGCCATGTCCTGATGAGGCGCAAGGACTGCCTTTTGCTTTGCTCCCCACTGAACCTTCTCTGCACCAACAGCCCCATCTATGTCCAACACATGCCTGGTCTTTAGCGTTCAGGCAGCATGGAACTGAAATGACCACAATAGACCATTAAACCAACCAAGTCTAAGTGTAAAGGAGTTCTGATAATGTATACATTTTTAAGTCAACTTTTCATAGTGTGTTGGTTGAGAGCCTCCTCCATTATTCTAAGAAAAACTAACAAACTAGAATTTTTCCGACCAGCGATCTCTTACCATTCTTTTTACCCTGTTTCAATTTCTCCTCATTTTCTCCCAAACCACAGGTATCCAGCATCCTCATTTGCAGTCCAAAGCTCTGACTCCAGCCCCATCAGCTACTTTCCTCAGAAGTTGCACAGACGCTAACGCTTCTTCCCCCTCCTCAGTACTCCTCACCTTTTCCCATGAGTGGCTAAGTATAAGAGGTATGAATACTGCTGTTGTGATCATTAATGTCAGCAGAGTCACGCACAGCAGGTCTCAGAAGGTAGCCACTCTCCTGAGCTGACCACCAGGTTAGCCCAGCAGCTCCAACCCAGCACAGAAGGACTGTCTCAAAACTACTTTTACTAACCGCCATCTAATGGCCTCGCATGGAATTGAGTCTACCCAATGTCCTTTTTCAGTGTCTGCCACTAACTTATCTAAATCTGTACACTTTCTTACTAAATAAGTCAGGAGAAGATGTTGCAGCTATTTAAGAAATTGGATATTCAGCTAGGCTCGACTTACACAACCATTTAGAGACAGGGTCAATATGTTCATTCTACTCAGGCCGTACTTTGACTCTGTGTGAAATATTCTTTGTTTCCAGAAGTGCTGTTATCTTCATTTGGTTTTCTGTTTGATGACTGGTGCACATTTGGGCAAGATTTTCCTTAGGTAATAGCACGATGCTGGAATAAGTTTCCAAAGCTTATCACTACTGAACATGTATACTGAAAAATAACTATTTTCCTTATATCACACATTAAGTCAAAAGCCCTGGTGTTCTTCAGAAGAGATTCTTAACTTCATAAGAGTAACCATTATCTCTTCCAACACAGGTCTTTGAACACTTACGTAGCTCAGGACGGCTTCTCGAATCTCAAATATTGAGCCATTGTTGTGAGTGGCACGACAGTCCTATCAAGTTCATACTAAAGTATGAGTTTACTATGACTGCACGCTGGGCACACCATCTACAAGAAGGGGATGACATGACAAGCTTGGTGCATCAAAATGAAATTTAGAAACAGACAGTGCCAGGATCCACATGACCAAATCAAGGCAGAATCATGTCATTTATTAAATGGTTTATAAAGTGCAGCTCCATTTTGAGTTGAATATGCATCTGGAATTACACACAGCTAGCTTTAGTTAAAAAGTGCGTGTGTTTGTGTATGTCAAATATTAGCACTATTTACCAATTACTTATGCAAGTTTTACATTTAAGACTTTAGCTAGTTTCAGAGAGTAAATCTTTCTTGACTATTAAGAAAACAAAACCAGGGTGGAAATAAATGTAAGTGTACTTAAATACAATATCATGAAAGACAGTTTAGGTACAACTTGAACATATTTTGCTATATGTTGAAATGGAACGTGCTTATGGCTGAAGGAGAAATACAGTGAGGAAGACGTCAGCACTGACTGAGCTATAAGACCAGAACTTCTGTCCTGCGCGACCTTCACCATGTGGTGCCCACCCCCACTGTCCTTATTCCAGTCACTCTGGTGATCATCACAGTTGCTCACTAGGCAAAGATGCTTCTAGCTCTCATCTTAAACAGACCAAATGATTGGTTCGTTTAGCACAAGCTAACAGTCCTATTGATGATCTAAGTTTAGATTTCAGTCTGATTCCCTGAGTTGTTAGGTAAGCCAGTGCACCCTTACTTCAGTGTTGCCTGTTTTTGTCTTCTGCCCCTTCTGTGGGGTACAGAGGTCCCACAAAAGCTCTCCGAAAGCATCAGAGGAATGACAGTGTCCCCAAGCAGAGGCTGCCATGTTATCTCCAACCTTGGGGAAAGGCATAGCCAAGGCATCAAGGGCTATGTAACTGGAACAGAAAGGAAAATGTTCATCACCCACTAGATGTGGTTTCTGGAAGGCCATGTTGAGATAAATTGTGCCTATAGAGCTCATCCTGTGATGGTCTGGGGATGGACACTCCACAGCTGGTCACTTCAATGGGACATCCTTAATGATAAGGTCAGACAAAAAGTCATCCCCAGGTATGACATAATAAAAGCAGTGCCTGAGTCAGGACTTCATATGGAAAGGGTCTAGGGAAAGAATGAGGCACAAAGGTGAAACCCTGTATTGCTACTAAATTAATAGGTTTCCCCTAGAAAAAATAGCTGTCTATTACTCTGAGGTTTTTCCAAGTATTTTTTAACTGTATTTATTTATTTTTATCAGAGGGGAAGGGAGGGAGAAAGGGAGAGAAATATCAATGTGTGGTTGCCTCTCATGTGCCCCCTACTGGGGAGTTGGCCACAACCCAGGCATGTGCCCTGACTGGGAATCGAACCAGCCACCCTTTGGCTCGCAGGCCAGCATTCAATCCACTGAGCCACACCAACCAGGGCTACTTTGAGGTTTTTCAATGTGAAGCATTTGAGGGTAGAGGGTTATAAGCAACACAGTACAGAAAGGCATCTGAACACAATTAAGAAGTCTGAGAGCAATTAATGCACATGTCACATTTTAATTAAAATAAGGGGCTGCTGGGTTGGTGAGTGTACAGGCACAGAAGTAAGTGCAAAGGAACAGATAAAGCTGTGCTCTCTCTGGGCTGCACCCACCCCCAGGCTGCCCACAGTAAAATGATAAGGGGCAAGGCACCCTGGCCAGTTACTTCACAAGGGCCCAGTAAGAGCAGCAGCCCCTTCCCACAGGCCCTGCCCTGAACACTCAGAAACAAACACTCCCCAAGACTTCAGGTGTCCTTCAGACTTGCCAACTCAGGAATGCAGTGACTGGCCCAAAGTGGTACATTTTATCTTAATGTGTTTACAATCTGCTAGAAAATTCTCCCAAACCAATCTCACTGACTTTTAAATACTAGGCTAAGTAGCCAAGATTTCTGTCCCTCTTCTTCTGTGTGCCCATGAGCACATACACATGTATGCACAGATTCATGTTTTTTTCATCTTCACCCAATGACATGTTTATTGACTTTAGAGAGAGAGAGAAAGAGAAATATTGGTGTGAGAAACATTGATCAGTTGTTTCCCATCCACACCCAGACCAGTGAGTGAAGCTGCAACCTTAGGTATACGCCCTGACCAGAAATCAAACCCACAACCTTTTGGTGTATGGGATAACGCTCCAACCAACTGAGACACCCAGCCAGGGCCACAGATTCAAGTTTAAAAGTCTGTCTCATGTTATCATTATTTACAGTATATTTCAGAGTTATTTGTAAAAATACCATATACCTTAGATTCTGAAAAGAGAAATGTGATCCTCTTAAAAATGCCTTATACAAAGCCCTAAAAGCACAAAATATCATACTATGGAAATGTTGAAAAGTGAAAGAAAGGTATTAGACACTTTCCAGGAAAATGAAAGGTTCACTTGAGTTCAAAGTTAAATCTAGGTACTGTATGAACACAGTGGACTCCACTACCAACAGATGTTATTTGTAAACCAAGAAAAACACAGCACATATGTTAAAGTATGGACACTTCTTTATCTGCTTTCCTTCTTACTCACTCCCAAACTCCCAACCAAGATGCTCATCATCATTTCCTTTCAAAGCAATGACAATATCATAATTGATTCTCAGTGTATCCTTCCTTCCCTCCTTCCTATCTTCTTCTCTATCCCCTATCGATTATCTATCATCTCCCCTTTTCTTCTCTCAATACCAAGCAAATATTATATGCTAGGATATAAAGTTACATGTGCAGGGATTTTTATCTGTTTTGTTCACTGTAGTATAAGCACTTAGTGCCTAGCATATAGTAGTTGCTCAACAAATATTTGTTGACTTGAACTGAATATACCCATTTGTGGGAAGAGCATGATCACTAAGTCACAGTTCCTGCTCTCAGGGTTGTCACTGTGCATCTGCAGAAGCAGACAAGATTATCACAGAAACACATGTCATATGGTAAATGCAGAAGGTGAACACAGAACTCTCTTGGGATAAAGAAAGGCAGCAGAGTGACTCTATGACTATGTAGATGAAGTGTCTTAGAAAACATCCAGTTTGAGGATGAAGATGATGTTTATGCAGGTTATGAAATAGGAGCTGGACAAACAGGCAAGACAGGCCCTTCAGGTAAAGGAAACAGGACAGGGAAAGACATGGAGCATGAGATCCACACACCTGCCAAGCTCTGGAGAGGCTCCTTAGAAACGAGGGTACAAAAGTCATCAGGCTCAAAGACAATGAATGAAAGATCACAGAAGACTTTGAAGCAAAGAGGCAACCTGATTGCCTTGTGTCTTGAAAAGCAAGTGTTGGGGGGCGGGGGAGAGGTGGGAAAGGCTGGGGGACTGAACCCTACAGAGTAACGGCATTGGTTTAGGCAAGAAGTGAGAAGAGCCTGAACTAAGTCCACCGAGGTGCCTTTTCAGGAAAGACGGGGTAAAGATCTGAGAAAACAGACTAGCAATGTCGAAAGAGTGGCCTGAAGAAAAGAGACTAGGCAGGAGCAGGGACTGAGGCTGATCTGAGTATTCAGAGTCTGGCACCTAAGCACCTGAGTTGCATTCACTGAGACCACGAGTCAAGGTGGAAGGACAGGTTCCGATGGTTAGAGAGTGGCCAGTTTGGGCCCTGGGTTTGAGCAGCAGGTCTGGGTGTCGGATGGAGCTGGGCAGTGGGGGTGAGAACACCAGCAGAGATCAAGATAGAGCTCAGGGCTGGCCAAATAGCCAGAACTGATAATGTCAAGGCTGGGGCTAAGGTCTTCCAGAGTGGCATGGGGGGATAAAGAGTAGGGAGCTCAGTAATAATTAAATTAATAAAGGACAAAAATAACATCCTGGAAAGCCTCAATATTCTAGAATAAAGGAGACTATGAAAGCAGCTGAGAAAGTAATATTTGTAGATTATTTAAAAGAGCTGTTGTTACTTTCAGGTAGAAAATGCATTTAACTGAATTTGGCAGTTTCTCTTTCAAATTTGAAATACCAAAGAAACTCCATGTGTCTTTAAGTTAGATCGTAAAATGATACCATAGTTGGTTTTCATACATTCTGTTATCCTGCTGCTTACCACATTTTCCTAGAATGAACATCAAAGCCAACTTCTCAAAGCAAACAAAGTACAAATTCTAGCATAACACTTAAAAGTGAGATATCTTGGAGTCAGCGTAAACCCAAATTAATTCACTGTGGCCAAAGCAACTCTGCTCGCCCTTACTGTGTACATACAGAGCATTATCCCCATCCACCCCCCATAGCAGACAGTGGAGCACAGCAGCCCCGAATCAGAAAGGCTGAACATGAATGAAGCCCAGGTGACTAAAGAAGAGGAGTAATGCATTTCAGGGTAGATGCAGAGTGTGCGTGAACTTCCGAACCCATTAGGGGTAACCACAGGGACACAGCCTGGCTGATTCAATGCTCTGAGACGTTACTGACCAGTAACAGTATGTTCCCAGGGCTGTCCCTGGAGGGAACAAACTGACTAGGGAGTGACTGAGGAGGTGACCACCAGACAGACCACTTCCAGAAAGAGTCTGAATTTGAATCTCTCACTTGTTTCTTGCCCCTTCCCCACCTCTCCCGCCTAGCCTCTGACAGTTGCCAACAACCACCTTTGGGGAAGGTCATCCCTGTCCACTCCTCTCACATCCCCAGCATTCAAGGAGAGGGTGGTGGCTACAGAAAAGCACCCCAAGCTCCACAGGTGGGGGTTGCAGAGATTCTACCCTGGCCACAGCCCCGGTTTCTACCTCTCTAGCAGATTTACCCTCCGCAGGAGATCCTAGACTTTTGGGAGGGAGTATCTGGGTACAGAAAAAGGGAATGGAAAGTAGTTTAGGATCATATTCCAGAAATTCAGCATTTCAAAATCCCTATGGTGGGAAAACAGCACCCTTATCAGCACAATTTCTTCATGAGGTATACACACTACTCTTGTATCTCCAGCACTTAACAAGCACTGAAGAAATGCAGCAAACCACTGCCCCCGGGGGACAGACGGAGAGATCCTGGCTGTGCAGTACAGAACCACGGAAGCCCTCACCCCAGCAGCTGGGAAGTCCTTCTCTGCAAAAAGCAGTGCCTGAGTTTGAATCTGGGTCTTTTTTTTGTTCAGACCCAAGTCCACACACAGTAACTTTTAAGGATAATATTTACTTCCTTGTTAGTAACCAGGCTATTGAGCCATGGAGAGCCATTGGACCTTGTGAATTTCATCATCTGACATGCCTAGTCATAGCCTCAGGAACTGCAATTGCTATTTTATAGCTTTAAAAGTCCTATTCTGAAAATGAAAATCAATGAAGCAGATTTGATATTCCATGCAGGACTGACAGAGCAAAAAGTGTTAAGTGATCCTCATGAACCTCATAAATTTATTTTGGGGGAAATAAACTAGGTTGCATAGATTAATTATGTAAGTTAATTTGACTCCTTTTGTACCCCAGAGCATTTTATAAACATAATAGGTGCCTATAAATATTTCAGGAACAAGTGAATAGATGAGTTAGTTTTGTTAGAGTTTTCAATAGGTTAGAATTATGGAGGTCATGCTCTATCATTTACAGTGAAAAGTTTGACTCAGCAGTGTAGTGTTGTATGGACGAGAGGCACAGAGTGGTTTAAAACCCACTGGCCCTGGCCAGGTGGCTCAGTTGGTTGGAGCATCATCCCATATCCCCAAAGCTTGTGGGTTTGATCCCCTTGCAGGGTACAAACCTGGGTTGTGGGGCACACACCAGTAGGTGTGCATGTGGGAGAGAGCCTACAAGATGTTTCTCTCTCACATCAATGTTTCTCTTTCTCCTTCTAAAATCAATAATATATATCCTTGGGTGAAGATTGAAAAAAAAACAAACTCTGATGTCAACTAAAAGTAATAGATGTTATGTTTGCAATATGATGAAAATGCTTTGCTGTTATTCACTGAATATTAAAAGTAACTGAGATCTCCTTAGCCTTCATTCTCCTCTCATGTTCTGAAGGATATTATCTTACAACAAATTTATATACTATAGAAATATCAATGAACCAAGCAACATCTTAATGTAAAACACTACAAGTGCCAATAGAAAAGAGCATGGAGCTAAACTCCAATCAACTTTTTATATACAGTTGACCCATGAACCACATGAGTTTGGGCTGCGTAAATCCACTACATGCGGAGTTTTTCAATAAATATATTGGCAAAACTTTTGGAGCTTTGTGACAATTTGAAAAAACCCACAGACAATCCATGTAGCCTAAAAATACAAAAAAACTTAAGAAAAAATTAGGTATGCCATAAGTGCATGAAATACTTGAAGCTAATTATCTATTTTATCATTGAATAATATACAATATATAAAAATCTATTATAAAAAGTTAAAAATTTATCAGAACTTATGCCCACAAACACAGATGACACACAGCACCATTGCCAGGCAACAGAAGTGTGAATGAAGGTGAAGGTGAAGGTGCATCTGTGTGGAGTGGAGTGCAGGCTGCTGTAACATCCCATGGCCACCTCCAGTCACTACTGCCATGAGCTCACATGCTGAGAACCCACTGACAACACTGTGTGACCCAAATCATCTTCCCATGAACAGCTTGTCTCCAGGAAACTGTGTCGCAGTGAAAAGTTGATCTCTTGCTGGTCTTGTACATATTTCATTATCTAGTGCTACACTGTAAACTTGAGTGACACGAGGGGACCCCCACAAAGGGCCGCTAGTGTCAGTGGAAGTGCTCCCAAGAAACACAGGAAAGTCTTGACATTACAGAAAAAGGTGCAATGTTTGACTTGTACCAAAAAGTGAGGTCTGCAGTGGTGGCTGTCTGTAATTTCAAGCAAATGAACAAACCCAGCATAAGCACCAAAAGAAGAAAAGAAGAAAGTAAGGAAAAGAATAGAAAAAAAGAAAAAAATTGTGAAGTTACCAGCAGGAAAGAAAACCTTGTACTTTTTGCAAAATACCTTTTTGTCTCCTACTGAAAATGCAGCCTTTGTGTGGGTGCCGCGTTGCCACAGGAAAGGCACACCTACAGACTCAAGAAAAAGCCAAGTCACTGTGTGACGACTTAAAGCAAAAGGAAGGTGAAGGATCAGATGCTGGAAAATGTAATGCCAGCAAAGGATGGTTTGATAATTTTACAAAGAGTTTGAGTTTTAAAAAAGCACAACTGGGCTTTTGTCAAGACAACAGGAGAAGCAGCTCCTGCCAACCCAGAACCATTGGACAGTTCCCATTAAGAAGTCACTGAGGAGAGGGGAAAACTGCTTGAGCAGGTTTGTAATGCAGATGAAAGGGCCTAGTGTGGAACAAAATGCCAGAAAGGTTATTTTTAGGAAGGGAGAGGGGCAAGCACCAGGATTTAAGGCAGGAAGGGATGGACTAACTGCTGTTTTGTGCAGTCTCAGCAGAGTTTATGATCAGGCCTGGCCTGATCTATAATGCTGCTCGCCCCAAGTCCTGAAGGGCACATAAACACCAGATGCCAGTATTTGGTCATACAGCACAAAGACCTGGCCAATGAGATCCCATTTTGGGATTGTTTCCATTGATGCTTGGTCCCTGAATGTGGGAAGGCCCTTGCTGGTAATGGACTGCCTACTAAAGTTCATCTGGCATCAGATGATGCCCTGCCATCCAGAATCCCGTGAGTTCAAGAGGCATTGAGGTAGGATACTTGTCCCCAAATGCACCATCTCTGATTCAGCCTCTAGATCTGGGGTCACAAGCACCCTCAGGGCTCAGCACACACGATCCTATGGAAAGGACTGTCAGTGCTGCGGAAGGGAACCTGGCAGGGAGGACATCATCATAGTCAGCAAGGACCACAGCACTGAAGACGCATCCTCATTGCAGAGAAAGCAGGAAAGCCACTCCATTGGAACTGATGAACGCCTGCTGGAAAGCTGGGTCCACACACTGTGTATGGCTTCCCAGGACTGAGAATGGATTTGAAGACCAGCGGGTGGAGACCTTTGCAATGCCGCACTTGCACTCACTGAGCAGTACATAACTGCCATGCTGTTCAGTGGATGAGCTCATCTGCCCTGTGCGGTGCTTGTCTTCATGTGATGATCGAACAACTGCACATGAGAACTGTGTGAGGTAGCTGTGTCCTCGTCACCAGGGCCTACGGAGTCATCATGTGGGGCGTCATGTGCGAGACATGCATTAAAGTGGCAGCCCAGCCTTACACAGGCATACAGTAAGTGATATTTGATATAAAGTTTATAATGCATTAGTTTTATAACTTTACTTTCAAAAAATCATATTACCACACAATATGCATCTCTCTCATAATTGAAGAAAATGCTTATCAACCTATTATCACAGGTCAGTGTTTTTTTAATGCAACAATGCTCCCAACACTGTATTGTGATTGGCTGTAATACTGCATGCCATACAATTTTACAACAGTTCATTCATTAGTGCACAGGCTAGGCTACCATAAAGCAATCATATTGTTGCTTCTTCACTGTCACTGCTCATGAACAGTTACACTTGTACATAAATACGAATTTCTTTTTTACATTGTCTTTTCATTTTTGATGTTTAATGTTAGCAATTCATATAATATCTACAGTGTTTTGTATAACATAAGGCAATATTGATGTAGGTAGTGACAGATGATTCATCTTATAAACAGATGATGTAAATTTATGGTATTGATAAATACAGTATAGTACTGTAAACATATGTTTTCTTCTAATTTTGTTCATAACATTTATTTTCTCTAGCTTCTTTTACTGTAAGAACATAATATATAATACACATTACATAGAAAATGTATTAATCATTTATGTTACCTGTAAAACTTCCAGTCAACAGGAAGTTATTAGCAGTTATGTTTTGGGGGAGTCAAAAGTTATACACAAATTTTGACCATGTGGGCGATCAGTGCCCCTAATCCCTGCCTTGTTCAAGGGTCAACTGTATTCACAGTTAAGGAAATATATGTGTATGTTTGAGTGTGTATGTGTGTGTACACGTGTGTGGAGTAAAAAAATAAAACTTTTGATTTGGGGTACAGAAATTGTTTTTTAAATTGAGTCTATACTCCACATCCTATATTACCAGGGAAAAGGTAATTCACAGTGCGATACCACCGCACGCCCATTAGAACAGCCAAACCCCAGCACACAGCAAGGCCAAATGCTGGGGAGGATGTGGAGCCACAGGAGCTCTCACTCACTGCTGGTGGGACTGCGACATGGTGCTGCTGCTTCGAAAGGCAGGTCAGCGGTCTCTCACAAAACCCAGCACAGTCAAACCTTGGTTCTCAAACATCTTGGTTCTTGAACAATTCAGTTCTCAACCACGTTGTTCACAGAAAAAAAAAATGCCTTGGTTGTCTAACAAAACTTCGGGTCTCAATTCTTGACCTATCAACCCTTTCACGCAGACACCTGTATGATCAGTCATGCCTCTCTCAGACTACAAGCAAAGGGGATTTGGTTTTCAAACAAATCGCTTCTTGAACAGTTTTCCAGAATGAATTAACTTCCAGAACCAAGGTTCCACTTACCCTACAATGCAGAAATCATGCTCTTTAGTATTTACTCAAAGGAGCTGAGAATTTATATTCACACAAAAACCTGCACATGGATGTTTATAGTAGTTTAATTGATAATTTCCAAAACTTAAAAGCAGTAGAGATGTCCTTAGTAGATGATTGGATCAATAAACTGGGGTCATCCAGACAATGAAATATTATTTAGTGATACAAAGAAATGAGCTATCAAGTAGTGAAAGGATAGGGAGGAACCTTAACTACCTATCACTAAGAGGAAGAAACCAATGTGAAAAGGCTATGTACTGTATGATTCTATCTATGTGACATTTTGAAGAAGGTGAGACTATGGAGAGAATAAAAGGATCAGTGGTTGCCAGGGGTTAGGGGGATGGAGGGATGAATCACCAGCACAGAGGATTTTTAAGGCAGAGAAAATATTCTGTATAACACTATGACAGATACAGGTCATTATAATCCACCCAGACCCATAGAATGCACAACAAACAATAAACGCCAAGGGTGAACTGTGACGTAAACTATGGATGCTGGGCAACAATGATGTGTCCACACAGGTCCATCAACTGTAACAAATTTGTTGGGGAGGGAGTACATCGGAAAATCTCTACCTTCTCCTTCATTTTGCTCTTAACCTAAACCTGCTCTAACAAATAAAGTCTTACTTAAAAAAAAACTGTCTACCAAATTTAATGCTTAGCTAGTTTTCAATATTAATGTATTTGCAGAATGCAGTGGAACATGGTTTCCTTCTGATCACCTGGGCCAGTGAATGAGAGAGTGTCAGTGGTCACATAGAAACAATACTGACTAACTTCCAAGTGCTGAGCCTGTCTTGTGTCATTTGTGAAAGTCTCTGAAACAGTATGCATTTTGGACATTTATTTAATGTGGAATCAAAAGTGAAAATTTCAAAAATGTGTAAAGGTACAGATTTCACCTGTTTTATACAGTACAAAAATATTTAAAGAGATGCCTAGGTGTTAATTTACTTAATCGAATGATTTATATAATTCAAGCATGCATTTTTTAAATTGTAATCAAATGTTTAATATGTTTCAGGAATATAAAGATGGCAGAACCCATATGTTGGTAGTTTGAAAAACTTATACCATTGAAATGTTAGAGGAGAAAACTCATTATGATGAAGATAAGCAGAAAATACTGACAGAAGTATTAAATGGAAAGAAAATAAATGCAAAGAGAAGAAAATGCAATCAGACTAACCAAATAAAACACCAGGCATAAAAACTTTAAGGCACTGACAGAAGTGTCAAAGGGCAAAGCACAGCGGACCCTGCGCAGGACGCAGGAACCACTGTAGCGGGGAGGTGGGGTGGGGTGCGGAGCATGCGCCCTGCTGGGTATGGCAAGAGGTCATGGCCAGCCTTTCTGTCCAGTCTGAAGTATTACAGCAAATCATAACTAGACTGAATAAAAGATAATGACTTAAGAAAATGTATTAAAACCTTAAAACTTGCCAGATTCAGTTCAGTAAGGATTTGTCATTTTAACCTTTGTATTCAGGGATAATGTGTTTTAAGTTAATTTCCCTCTAACCCAGAAATACCAACCTGTGCATTCCACAGGCCTAAAAAAATGTTAAATTTACTCATTTGGGGAAGTTATTAGACAAGCAAAATGCTGAAGAAATTATAATTGTATTTATTCAAAGGATGGCTTAAGAAACAGTAATATCAATAAGTCTTAAGTTACATCAAGACCCACAACAATGATTTTGCACTTGGGTCTAGTAATTTGACTTCAGGAAATCCAAAATATTTCCCAAGAAAACAACCCAAAACTTGGTGAAAACTTCTGGGTAATCATATATACAAGGGGGGGGCCAAAAAACCCCAGAATTCATTTATAAAATTTGTGTATTTATTCTTACATGTTTAAACTTCAGTCACCTTTCAAGTACCCTCCATTTGCTGCAATACACCATGGAGAAGTTTTTCCCACTGCTCAAAACAACTTTTGATCTCATCGATTTGTATGTCTTTTAGTGTTTCTGCTGTTCTTTGTTTCACCTCTTCCACATCAGCAAAAATGTTTCCCTTTGAGGACATTTTCCATCCAGGGAAACAAAAAAAAGTTGTTCTAGGTGAGATCGGGTGAATAGAGAGGGTGGGGCATGGGGATCTTGCAATTTTGGGTCAGAGACCGCTGAATACTCAATGAGGCAAATCACCCATCCTGAAATGGGCAAACGTGTTGAAAGAACCTTCAAAAAAAATGCACTGACTGAACACAGCCTCTTACAACAATGCCAGCTGGTACACAGGTACAGACAGATTCTTAGAACACACGCCTAGTGGGGAAAGCCTATCCTACAAGGGGCTTGCCCTCCAGAAGGTAATCCCATTTATTTTGGGGGGCACCCCCTTGTATAACTACAGGAATAACAACATTAGAAACATCAACACCAGTAACAGGGCAACAGCTAAGAAAGCCATCTTGTGTCTTCTGGACAAGCTATTTCTAAGCCACTAAAAATGATCATGATAAAGCAGTAGGAAGAATATCTAAACATATATCTAACAAGGAAACATTATGCATAATTATAACACAATATGTAGAAAAAAGGAGACAGAGTATAATAGTTTTGAAAGAAATTTATCAAAGGGACAAATACGGTTATGTTGTCACGTTAACATCTTTTTGTTGTAGTTGTTCTGTTAATGAAAAAAAAAACTAGAAACAAATAGAAAAAATGTCAGTTTTGTTAATCCTTCAGTAAGATGTCAAACAATGTAAGATGAAAACATTTTCTCTACCAAGTATTCTTATGGCTAAATTTTATTGTATCTCTCCAAGTTTTATTTTGTTTTGTTCAACAAACACTTATAAAACATTTGCTAGGTTCTGTTCCCTTCCCTAGATGCATTTCACTCATACTTCAAAATGCTGGTCTCCTGATGTTTCCTGCTAAATACGATGACTTTACCTTTCTCCATTGAAGCATCCTATATGATGATTTTGGACTCGCTGGCCATTCACAACCAGGTCACATTCACACTCTGCAGCATCTACTTAAACAGCACCCAAGACCAGGGCTGCTTGGTGACCACTTATGTCAAAGCCCCCATCACTAGCCTGGAGTAGCAAACACCGAACTCCTGCACCTGTCATGTGGACTGAAGCTGGTGAGGTCCCACCTCTGCTTACACACCCTTGAAGACTGGGCTTGCACAGTCAGGAGTTCAGATGGACCCAGTGACACAGGGGGAGGAGGCATCCACTACTTAGGACAGAAAACTCTCTATCTGCTAAGAACAATGTAAGAACAATAACTTTGCATGTTCAAGTCCAATCCTGTGGCTACCACCAACTTCATAACCTTGTTTGTGAAAATTGCAATGAAAAATAAAACTAGTCACCAAAGACCCTGACTGTTAACCATTCTGGGCACTCTCTGGACTTTGTCATTAGACTTTTCTCTTGCATGTGACAATGGTGATTATTTCCTGTTTCTTAGAACATCCTCACCTCTCAGCAAAACTATTTGCTCCTGGTTTCATCTGGTCTTCAGGATGCATTCCTCAGGCTACTTCTTCTACCTGTCTCTTCTATGTCGTGCTTCTCAAGGCTCTGTCCTCAGTGACTTCAGATCATCTTCTTGATTGTTTTCCAAGTAACATCTTAAGTCCCCAGTCCTACTACCTGCCTTGTTCTACCTGCTCCTGTGCCCAGGAAAGGTGACCTCATTGGGCCTTAGATGCTCCCTGGCCCTCTGTCTTCACTATGGATTTGGCCAATGGGAGGCCAAAGGTCAGAGGGTGTGGAGGATGGGAGGTCATGGTAGGTTCTCCTGGGCCCTTTCCCTGCAAGGCCATGTGCCAGCCGTGGCTGAGTTCCTGCACTGACGTGCAGGTCTGACCAGGCAGCCCTCTCCTACAGCTGCCTGCAGGTCTAGCTGCTGTTTGTCCACCTCCTGGTAAGGGCCCTGCTGCTCTGACCCTCCAGTCCCAGAGGGATTGCTCTCTGCTTCTGCTGGTTCCAGTGCTCCATCGACTCAGGTGGCTCCTTGACACCACCCATAACCTTTAGGAACAGACATGTTGTGTCATCACATTCTCCTGAGTAACCCCATCAGAGTGTGCTGTCTGTTTCCTGCAGGGGTCCTGACTAATACTCCATCTCACACTCACTCTGCTTTAATCACCACCACATAGTGATGGCTTCAAACCCCTGACATCAAAGTACGTATCTCAGAGATGTTCTACATATCCTATTGGGTTGGCCAAAAAGCTTGTTTAGTTTTTTCTGTAAAACAAAATATACATATTTTATCTTCACCAATAACTTCATTGATTTGGATATTTTGTGATTGTTGGCTATCTCCCTCATGATGTAATGTTAATTATTCTTCATTAATGTCTCCATTTGATCGCTATCAACTTCACCTGGTCTGCCCAACCATGGAGCATTGTCCAGCGATGAAATCTCCACCACAGAAATTCACAAACCACTTTTGACACATTCAATCAATCAGTCACAGCACTTTCTCCAAACACTGCAAAAATCTCTTTTTGCATTTCAGTAGTGTTTTTACCTTTCTTGAAATAATAAAGCATAATATGCTCAAAATGTATATTTCTCCCATCTTCAATATTAACATTGCTACACAAAAATTCACCAATTTTGATAAGTTTTTTTGAAATTCATGCTGATATGACAGTGGTCATAATCTAACAAAATTATTTCAAAGACATTAAAGACAACTAAACACTACTAGAGCCATCTTACGGGAAAAAAAAAAACAAATATTTTGGGCAATCCAATAAAATAACTTCAAATTAGCATGCCCCAAATTAAACCCATCTCCTCCCAACCGCCTCTGCCTGCCACACCCACATTTCCTTTCAACCCATTGCTCTGCCTGTATTCTCATTACAGAGACAGACAAGCATGCACTTGCACCACCTAGAAAATCACCCACCTGCACTATCTAGAAAACTGGCAATATCTTACCTGCCATTAAGTGATCTCGGTTCTGTCCCCTATATAATTCTTAAATCCACGTCCTACTCTCCCCTGCATGGTTTCTACTCCAGTTCAGAGTTCATCCTCACCTAATGTTCAGGAACCCCTGCTGTCCCTCCCAACTAGGTTGTGATCAGCCTGAGGAAGATGTGTACCTGCTGCATACACCAGCAAGCACAGTGGCTGAATGAGTGAGTGAAAGAATGAAGTACAAAATGACAACAAGAATAATGGAATTTCACTTTCTTCCATGGGTCTTATAAGTAGTTCCAAATCACTTCAACCAATTACACACACACATTTTTGAGAATTAATATCATCTGCTAATTATTTTTAAAATTTAAAGCAATAGTATAATAGGAAATAATTAACAACCAGCTTTCTGGGGAGAAAAGCCAAAGCTCTGATTTATAGCATTTGCCAGTTTCTGTGGTGAAAACTTTGCCATCATTGCCAAACCACCAAACAACATCACTGAGTCAGGAGCTGGCAGGACGGGCACAGTTGGCCCCGAGCAGGAGACAGCTGGCTCCTGTACCCTGCTGAGGTCGCCGATGTCACAGGGAGGTGGAGTGCTGGAACCACCAGAGATTTCCAAAAAAACAAAATTACAAGGGATGGAGTATTTTAAAATTTTACATGAAAAATAGCATGCATTAATTAAGAGTCATTTACTGAAAAAACAGTAATACATAAAGTGCAGGGCATCATTGGAAACTGATCATTATTTGGAGAGTTTAATTTTACTTCATGAAAAAATTTAGTACCTTTTTCTTTCTTATTTCAACTCCACTGAATAAGCATTGATCACAAGCCTGTATCTAGTGAGTCTGCCCTGGTGGAGGAGTCGAATGTGAAAAGTGAGCTCACTGTCACGTGAGCACTGATGAAGGGGAGGAGTCAGGGGTGGGGTCCAGGCCACCTTCCCAGTGGAAAGACCAGTGACAGAGGCTGCTGGGACCTGGGAAGACTCTCAAAGTGCTCTTGGAAGAGGCGGTTTTGAGCTGAACAAATTGAGACAGAGGAAAGGGAAACAGATTAGCAAGGGTACTCAGTATTTTGCTGGACACAGGGTGGGCACTCAGTAAATGTTTGAGTGAATAAACGAATAGGTGAACGATTCAGTAAGTGAAGGGCTGACTGAATGCATGAAAGGGAAAACATGGGAAAAGGCAGACACATGACAGAGCATGTGTCTGACCTACTGGCCTAAAGCTTCATCTTTCAGGACCTGGTCCCAATATTACCTTTTCAACCTTGATCTTAGTCCCTGTAAATCACTTATAGGGATCTTATTAATTCTTCTTTGTCCTGGTACCTACCCACTCTGTCTCTAACACGAGCACTGAATTTCTAAGCTTCCGAGGACTGAGACCACCTCCCGGACCCTCAGCCAGGACCCAATCTGTTCCAGCTCGAGTGTGCCACCCTGCCAGCTGCAGCCAGATGCAGCTGCTCAAGATTTCTGCCTGAAAACCTTGCGATGCTCACACCCATCCACTGCTCACTGAGGTTGAGTCGGTCTCAGCGGTTTGGACTGTTCTTACAAGAAAGTCAGAGATCCTTGCTTGGGCCCATGAGTCCCCTCTGGCTCCCTCAGGCCATAAAGTTCTGTCTATGTCACTGCCCCAGGGGGAGGACTCCCTGCCCCTTGCTCCCTTCCCCCAATGCCACACTCATTTGTCCTCTGTAGCCCACATCACAGTCATGGATGTGTACTCACTCTCATGACCATTTGATTAATGCAGTTCTCTCCTACTCATCTGTAAGTTCCAGAGGGCAAGTCTGCATCTGCTTTTACTCAAGAATTTGGCACAAAATAGCTGCTGAATGGCTGTTTGTTGAATGAAAAAAAAATGGCAAGTTCATTTCAATCTCTACATCTTTAAAGATTGTCCCCACTCCTCAAGTGGCCTACCAGCATCCCACATCCCACCACAAATGTGAACCTAGTATCTCTGCCCAGGCCCAGCTCATAACCCATGATGTCACCTGACAGATATTTATTAACAAATGTTCATATTCCAGGTCCTGCTTTAGGGACACAGACTGCACGGCTGCACAAGACCTTAGCAGCTCCCTGAGGAGCACCTGGTCCACCCAGGAGGGCACACCCGGGTTGCCTGTCACTCATGAGGAGCGCTAATGCTGGCGGGCTGAACGCGGTGGATGCCCAATGCAAACAGCTGAACGGTCTCTGGACATTTCAACAGCTTCACAAAGGGAATGGCTTTGCCCTGCAGGTTTAAAGCTTGCTCCCTGAATGTTTTCAAATTTCCTAGAAAAATATGACTTTATATATATTTAATACTTGTTGATATCTCCATAACCATATTCAAATACACACACGCATTACTCTGTATCAGTCAATCTGACTGAGGATGTTTACAAATTTACTAATATAATCCTATCTCCTAATCTTTTCTCTAAATTTCGTAACCAGAATTTATAACAAAATCCCACTCAAGTATACATTGCATGATTTTTGTTTAAATTTCCTCAATGTCTGAGCTTCCCAGAAGTTGTGCTCTGGCCTCCTTTTCTCCTTCATCTCCTCACTCCATTCTCAGCAGCGCTGGGCAAGAGCAGGCTGTGTGGATAATGGTACTTTGGGTACATAACATCCAGGTGGTCTTTGAGTACACTGGCAGATCATTTCTATTCCAGTCAAAGTGTTTCATAAACAAGTTATCATCATGAGAATTCTAACTTCTTAATTGCATGATTTTCTTTTAAATGCTGAAGTGTGAGGATCAGCACTGCACACCTGCTGTACACATTTCAAGTGCATGTCCTAAAAAGACCAAGAAAAAATGAGGAAGAAATGAAGTTACTTTGAAATTTCAATCAATTTCCCAAGAATGTCCCAGGTGCAGGGCACCCTGCAGGTGACTCGAATGTGCTTTTCCTCATCTGGTCCCAGCTACAGGCCTTTGAGCTTGACATTGCTACCCCATTCCACGGAAAACCGAGGATCAAACAAAACGTAGGAAACTTGGCCAAGATCAAACACAACAGGCACCCAGAACACAGGCCTTTGAAGCCCATCTTCTCTTTGCTCATGTTTTTCTAACTGCAAAATCATCTCCCCTGGGACTTGCTCTATATGACCACTGCTCTCCTGAATCAAATGGGTTTTATTCTTGGCTAAGTGTTTCATAACAAGTTATTATCATTACAAAAACTTTACCTCTTAACGAATGAGACTGCCTTTTAAAAATCAAAAAGTGAAGCTCAACCTAGTACAACTAAAACAGATATTTTTTTCAATGCTTGTCCTGAAGAGACAAAGTAAAACAGGGGGAAAAAACAAAGCAAAACACAGTTTATTGATTTCCCAGAATTTCCCTAAATATGCACCCTGACTAAGTCAGTTTCTCAGGATCTACAGGGTCCAGAGCAGGAAGGTGCTACACAGACCAAAATTCCCAAACCTCAGCTGAAGTCTGCAGCAGGAGAAATGTAACTGCCCGGATTGCAAAACCAAAGCTTCTTAACGGTGGTGTTACTGAAATCATTGATTATTTTGGCAGGAAATAAAAATGTTTTGTGACATATCAAAGACATACAAACTCCCCCTCTTTTCTGCCATAGTAGGTAAGCTCTTTCTTGCCTCATTTATTACCTCTGGGCAAGGCATCACCTGACCATCATTTTCCTGCAGTGTTACCTGTGTTACAATGTCACAGAACTGATGCAGCATCTAAGAGCATAATGACATCTTCATGCCTCACAATTACTTCGCACATTCCACAGTATAATATAAATTATAGCCTGCCTTCTTCACAAGTTAAAAAATAAGCATATTTATTAGCCCCCCAAAAATCTAGTATCAGTATGGTTTGGTTTAGCATTGAACCGCAGAGCCTGTAAGTAGCCTAACATAGAGGAATGGACAGAGAGAGAGAGCACGTCAGAGGTGCAGACTCGAAGGGTGAGTGGTGTGTGCTGACCTTCGGGTTTCTCAACACATGGTTAAGAATGCTTAGTATTTGGGAGGTGAAATCAAGCATGATGGATCTCTCCAGAGAGAGAGGGAACTATTTTTATAAATATCAAGTCAGATGCATAAAAGATAAAAGCAGTGCATAAATGCAATTTTAAAAATTAACATTATTTACTGAGCATCTTAAAGGGCAGTTTAGTATTTAAATGTAATTAATGATAAGTATTTATTAACAAAAAGACAGTAAAGCTTATAACACCAAAGGGAAAGGCATGCCCTCCATCCTGTTATTCTCCTGAGAAAGTCGATGTCCCTCCTGTGAAGCACTGGAAGCAGGATGGCCTTTCTGGCGAGGGTGTCGAACCAGAAGCAGACACCGGGGGCGCACTAATCTCAGGGACACCACACTGTGGAGGCAACTGAACAGGAACCTCAGAAATAGTAGTCAGGAAGAATCTTTTCTTACACACATCTTAAACAAACAGCATGATCTTGCCATTTTCTGAGAACCAAATGTTCAGTACACCTTATAAGATACAAAATAACTAATTATTGCATTATTAAAGAAAGTTGGTGCACTCTTAAACAAATGAATAAACTGGAATAAATTGATATTCATTTTCTTTAAAAGAAAACCTAACTCTACCTCACACACCATCTATTTTAGAGGGTTTTATGTGTTCCCTATAAAGTTTTTTTTTGCCTGTTTTCCCATTAAAACCATGAATTCTTTTTTAAAAATAGAGCAACTTATAAGAGATTAAAGTTATGGAATGGCCACCAGACCTGTATGTCAAATATGAGAAGGGGACAGGGCTCATCACAGTGCCCTGGTTTCAATGTTTTAATGTCACCGTACACTTATAAAAGTTCCATTTTGCTTCTTTTTCAAAAAATAAAGACATGTTAAGGTAAGAGACACATTGAACCTCTGATCATTAGCATGTAACTTACTAAAACAGAGTAACTCGGAACTGGCTCAGCTCTACCTGAGGACTTTTATTGAATCCAATACCTATCTATCAGTCTTAAAACACAGAGGAAACACCTTATAAGATTTCTTATTATGAAACTCATTTCTAAGTGAAAACTTAAATATTCCTTAGTATGGTTGAGCACACCAACACTGTTAAGTACACAAAACTCAGTAAGCGCCCAGCTCGGTGGCTTCCACGCCTGCTGTCACTCAGGTCCCCTGTGAGACTTAACAAGACCCATAGAACCTGAGCCTCCCAGATACGGCAGAGCATCTGTGTTTCTTCCCTGCTCCCCAGCAGCCCTGAGAACTCCGGCTGAAACTTCCTTCAGCTGGAGCTCTCTGGGGCCTAAGGAGTGAGGCCGTGGAACAGCAAGGGTGCAGGGACCTCAACGCCTGTCTTCAGGAAGCGGGGCAGTGGGTCCAGTCAAGGGCGACAGCAATAGACAGTGGTCAGCACACAGACGACAGATGCTCAGGGCTCCAGAAAGCCTCTCTCTCCCTTGACTGCAGGCTCCCCTGGTCCAGGAGGCTGAGCCAGGGAAGGGAAGGTGTTCCCCAGAACCACGTTTGACTTGGGCCATGAGCTGGAGTGTGCAGTCTAATCACTGAGTCTGTGCATACGACAGGGGCCAGGAAGTCACTGCACTGCTGGGTTTTCAGACAGGAGTAGGGACAAGCCTGGCCACCCTATGAGGACCGGAAGGGGTGAGGGGAGAAAGACACAGACACAACTCCTCTCCCTGGGGTCCCCTGTGGCTACGCTTGTTCAAGGCCAGGCCTCCCCAGACAGCACGCTGTGAAACACGACCACGAGGGGTGACGTGAGCTACAGTGGAAAGGCTGAAGTCGTTTTAACTCTGATCCTTCTAAACAGGATACTGCTACCATTTTCATGCTGATGCTTACATGTGGACACTATTAGCATGTGATTGCACTAAACACAGGCACCCATGAACAATATGGACCACAGATGCCTCGAGTCTAAAAGCTGTCATCAAGCACGGTCTGATCCTTCTTTCATATCACAACAGGCAGTTGAGCTAAATAGCTCTACGTGGTTTTTCTTGTGATTTCCTAACATTAAATCTTAAATCCAATGTTATAAACTTAAAGAAAAACCCAAACATCAAGCCAAGTTATATCTCCACAGGGTTAAAGATACAAAAAGCATAACACTTCTGCTTCTTCCGAAAAAGTTAATCCTTAAGAAAAGGTTGGGTGGGGGCTCAAGGTATAAAACTTGTTTCTTGTAAGTAGATTATTTGCTGGGTATCTAATGTCAGAACCAACCAAACTGATGAATTCCCTGACAGATCCTGGGGTCAGAGAGAAGGGAAGAGGGGTCTCTGCCTTCAAAACATGACAAGCTAGAGACCCCCCAGCACATACAGAAAAAAGCAATACCAGGCCCTCAGACCAGAAGGCAGTGGGTCGTCTGGTCTTTGACTTCCTGCCCTCCTATTTCCACCCTATTTCAGACAAACCAGGCTCTGTGCTCACACCGCCCAGGCTGTCTGGCACAGCCTGCAACCCTCACTGCTGCTTTCAAAACCCTGCAGACCCTTCAAGGTTCATTTCAAAGACACGCTCGTGCTTAGCACACTGGGTTCCCCTTCCCTCCAAGGAGCCAGTCCATTTCATTAGCGAACAGGGCATCAAGAGAGACTGCCCCAGTGTCCTGTGAAGCGGCCTGTGAGGAAACCAACTGCTCAGAGGGCTAACTGTCAGGGTCAGCTTCCTCTGGTGCCACCGCAGCCCTGGTATCAACACAATCTCTCAGAGACAGAGGGCAGGAGCAAGAAGATGCTGAAGGTTCCAGATCCTTCATTTAAAGCAAACTTTATCAAGAGTTTTATAATTAAAACTCTTTCAAGGCTTTCAATAAACTAAAAAGATAACAATAAAAAACAAATTTCTCCCCAATATATCAAAAATTATTGGATTCAAAATCACCAGTACACCTAAGACACAGGTCACAGTGCAAGTAACAAAACAGCCTGTGCACAACACCACCGACCAACACAGATGTTCTCTCCTTCACATGACAACTACCTGCCCAGAAGGGCCATGTCCTCCTGCTGCAAAGATGGGCTCAGGGTGAGCAGAATGCCACCTTCAGGACAGGCCCTGCTGCTTGGCCTGAGTCCCTACCCTCTTAGCGGGGACCTTGGCACATCCACTTTGCACATCCACTTTGCCCACTGGTTCGACACCTATGAGTATATACATTGTAGCAAACATTAATGAACCGTTTGGTGACTAGAGCAGGCACTGCAGTCTAGGAAGTCTGATACTTAGGCCTGCTGATTTCTTACTAAGATGTATCCTCATCCTATCTTTTTAAGGCTCTATCTCAAAAGCAAATGTTTGGTGACAGTAAACAAAAACATCCACTGAAAAGAAAAAATGTGTTAAAATTGGTTTTCTGCTATCAAATAGTTATAACAAAGTTTAAGACCTGGATTATATTTTTGTTTATAGCATTCATTTGTCTAGACTGCACTATTTCTCAAATTGTCTTTAGCTAAGAAGAATACCCGTTGAACCCACACCTGATAGAATGACTCCTGTCAACTTCTAAAACTTAAAGCAGGAATAACTGGAACAGATGTCTTTAGATAGCCAAAAGCATTTTCTGACACCAAGTTACATTGAAGAAATACACATATATGTGTGTAAAGTTATGAAAAAGTCAAAAACTAAAAGATTAATTTTACTTTTCAATTTCATATTCTTGCTTAAAACATGTAATTTATTATATGTATCTAGGGTAATAAATATACCACCATGTGAATAATTTCCTTTTATTTACCTATTTTCATATTTTTATTATAATCTTAAATTTTAAATTAGTTGTTATTATTACACATAGAAAGGAATATTTTTAAAAGTACCATCTATAAAAAGATCAGGTTTTTTATCTTGCATTAGTATATGAGATTCACTTTTCATCCAGAAATTGTGAACACCTTTAACCGGAACCAAGTCAGACACTCATGTGTCTGAAAACTGGTTTGGACCAGCTATGTAACCTAACTGTCATTTATTATACTCACATACAACAAAAGTAGTCCCTACCTCGTAGCTCTGCATCAGGATTAAAGGAGATGTTACAAAGGGAACACTTGGTGCTGTGTACACAGAATGGGCATGCAGTGACTTCTGTAGGTGTCCATATTTATATTGCTTTTAGTGAATCTTTCTGTCCAAAGCTCCCTGTTACCTTGTGGTGCTTTCACGATGAGCCACATGTCCACACAGGCAGGGGCTCCCAAGAAACCGACCACAAAATAAAACACACATTCAATTGCTAATCTACACAGTGAATTTGTCCTTCTGAATCTCAGTTGGACTGATGTCAGGAAACATATCAAATCAGTCATACCGCCTATGCTACCTCATTTTTTTTGAAATGTATGTCACCTGATCTAAAATATTCCATTCTGTGCCAGATTTACCACCCGCTTTGGAGCAAGTGTAAGGCAGAGGCTGCTGAATGTCTAACGTCACAAACACAGGCAAACTGGAAAGGGCGGAAGATGGTCTGTTCCAAATAGCACCGCGCCGCTGTCAATGCTTACCTTGGGTAGGTGCACCGAAAACGAATGTTCAGAGCTACTTAAGTTGATTGAAGTCAAAATGGGGACAGGATTAACAGCTTTTTAAAAAGGTAGGTAAGCCACTGTGTGATTCACTGAAGAATTATTCATTTCATTTATGCCAAAGACAAGTATTTAAATGTCATCAGAGCATGTGTTCAGTAAAATTAACTGTGACTATAAAGAAAGCAAAGGGGTAGAAGAAACAATTGTCTAGGCGTGCCGTGCCCCGACTCATGCAAACACACTGAGACATTCCCACAGCAGAGAGGCCGCCGCTGCCATGGCAGCAAGGGGACCGCTGACAAAATTACCCTGGAAGCTCCACAGAGGACAAGGGCCTGGGAAAGTCCAGAATTCAGGTTCTTTCTTTCAAAAACCTGGCTTCTTTTCAACAAACACCTCTCCTTTGGGTTTATACTATTCTGACATCATTACTCTGACTTCAAAACACCAAAGCAAACATTTGCAATGGAATTAATGATAAAAAATCAAAAATTTATTTTTTAAAGATTTTATTTATTTATTTTTAGAGGGGAGGGAGGCAGGGAGAGAGGGAGAGAAACATCCATGTGTGGTTGCCTCTTGTACACCCCCTACTAGGGACCTGGCCTACAACCCAGGCATGTGCCCTGACTGGGAATCAAACTGGCAACCCTTTGGTTCACAGGCCAGCACTCAATCCACTGAGCCACATAAGACAGGGCTACATCTTATTTTAAAAAGTGTATATGGGTGTGCACCCCTGATACCGCAAAACCACACCATCTGCAAAGTAGCATCTCAGCCCCTTGATTTTGGGCCTTTGCATGTCATTAATGAATAAACAACCTGGACAAGTGAGCTCTCTGCTTCAGTACGGCCCCTCCTCCCTCGACGTTCCCAGCTTTTTTCAAAGTATTGCTGAAACAGTTGATTAAAGTTCACAAAATGTGGAGCACAACTAAAAAACATCAGCACAGGATTTAAATTCAGTTCCGCTTTGGTCCCTGGAGATGGGCTTGTCCTGTGAGTGTGCAGGAAGGTCTGGGTCTAACAGCAGCCTCCCTCAGACTATAGAGAGCCACTCTTCTTTCCCGGGGGCATCTGCTCTGGTTTGTCCTAGAAAGAAGCTGGCAGAGTGATGGGCCATGACAGTGTTCTAATGCTTATGACAACATCACCACTCATATTACCCCATAGAGACATTCCTAGGAGACAGGTAAAACAATAATAGAAAAACAAATAACAATAAGGACAGTGCACCTAACAGCAATAAAAATAGCTAAAATTACATTTGGAGGTGCTTATTCTGGGCCAGGTCTATCAAGTGCTTCCACACACACCCATTCAATCTCCCCAAGAACCAGAAGAGGTGAGCACAGCACTGGCCCTGAAACCCCACCCCACCACCAGGTGGGAAAATGAAAGCCTCTGAAGAGAAGAGACACTGTGGCAGGAGGCATCAGGAGCACAGCTGCCCGCGGGTCTCAGGGCCCCGTCTTAACTGCAGCAAAAGCTGGAGGCTCTTGAGGAGAAGACAGAGAGACAGACAGAAGGAGGGGCAAGGGGCGAGGGAGAGAGATGTAGAGAAAGAGAATGAAAAAGAAAAGAAGACAGAAAGAGGAGGTGGAGAAAGGAAGGGAGAGCATGAGACAAGTATTAATTCAAAAAAAAACAAAATAAAATATCATAGCTCACTAAATAGGTAGTGAACAAAATGTATACAGTCAAAACATGTGCGTATTGATATAACCAAAAATTTAATATGATTCTCTTGGAAAGATAGGGGGAATATTTATAACAGGGCTAAAACCTCATTTTGTATAGTGGGAAATAAACCCTAAAAGCCAAAAAGCAAAACACAGGCAGTGATGCATGCTATTTGGAAATAGGAAGTAAATAAAAGAACAAAACCAGCCTGAACAGTTGAAAATGTTTGCCTCTCCTGAGCAAGAGTGTGCAAGGTGGGACAAGAGGACTACTACTATTTTATCATGTCCTTGGGTACCATGTGACTTTCCAAATGACTGAGGCATCACAATGCCGGTGATGCTGGAAGGCAGCCACTGTGAAAATCCTATTACAGAACAAAGCGGAGTGGACATAAGCAGGCAGTCCTTTATTTCAACCCAACTTTGCTGGCGAAACAGGCAGATTTCCCAGTCAGAGCAAAGTAAGTTTAAGGATGTTGACAGAAGGGAGCTAAGAAAGCTGTAAGAGACAGGAGGATAAATAAAATCATGCCTGGACATTCTTATTTTGCATCAGAACACATATTGATATTTCTACTCCTCAGAAACCAAGTATTAAGGGGCAATACCACAGACACTTCACTGGAACTACTTCTCCAGGGGTCAGAGGACTGGAGCAGAGGGGCAGCGGGGAGACTGCAGGCAGTGGCCCTGAGGACTCACGTGGAAGGCACAGGACTTCAGGGAGAGAGATGAAGCCGGGTACAGACACTGTGATGAGTGGCCAGCCAGGGGCTTGCTTTGCCTTCACACTGCCCTGGGGGTTAAAATAGGCATTTTGTCATGGGAATAAGAATGGGTTTTTAGGGGGCAGAAAAGTCTTAGGTATTGCAATGGTTTCTGACTCTTTAAGTAACCACATTGTATAAACAGATATACTGTAAATATATGGTGCTAAATTTTCATGAGGCAAAAGAAGTTTAGGGCAAAAAAAGTCTAAAAGGCTCCTCAGGGGGCGATCATGAGGAAAGTCCAGTTGAGAAACACTGGATCAAAAGAAAATATACAAGGAATAGGAATGGTTAGGGAGCTTTGGAATGTAAACTGGTAAAAAATGAGAACAACCTTGCAATTCTGGGAGCATAAAGGCATTTTGTCTTTGATAGACCATTTTTAAGGTTAATGTCAACTATCAAATATTGTATACCAAAATGTTTTTCTAAATGTTAGAATAGATATGCTCAAGTCAAAGTTGTTCTAGTATCATGATTGCTGATTTTGTTTTAACAAGATATTCTCTATTCAGTGAAATCCTTGACACTGACCCCTAGCATCTCATTATCTTTCAGAAATCAATTAGCCAAGCTCACGGCTGCCTCAAGTTCTATTTGCTCACTAACTTCCCAGTAAATGTGATCCCAGTAAATGGCTTCCTGCCTTTCTACAACATGTACCTGAAGCCACACCAGTGCAAGTGTTGTTTTCCCCTTTGACTCAGAGCCCAGACCCGCAAAGATTTTCACGTACACATATGGTTTTGAGATCTGAGATGAGAAAAACTCAGGCCCTACCAAGATCTCATGCCTTGGAAAAGTTCCTGCCCTCGGGTATGTGGTCCCGGGTTCTACAGGAAGAGTGAGTGCAGTGAGTATCTTCTACCCACCCACTGTCGGGACAACGCTTCCAGTCTCAGGGATGCTGACCTTGTTCTGCTACGTCCACAACAGCATCCTCCCCACCAGAGTACTTGTTACATTATAATATGTCAACAGCAAGAACACTTAGTAGATCCACTGAAGCCTCGAGCTCCGTGGGGCTGAGATGCTGTTTCCTTCCCACATCTCACTCTCCCCAGTGTGCAGCAGTGCCCTGGCCTAGCGGCTGCTTGTAACTATTTGATGTATGAAAGAGTAGAACACATTATCTTCATATATGTTTAGCAATATTTCAAAGCATCTATTTTGTTGTAAAACTAACAGAATATGATATTAAAGAGCCCCAGAAAAACTGAACCATTAGAAATTACATTAGCCCAGTGCCGTAGGAAATTAAAGATCTTGTAGCACATCCAGAGCATGCCGGGTCAGTATACTCCTGGTTACCTATCACGTGCTGCACAGTGGCACATGATAGATACTTAGCTCTTACTCATCACATGCTGCACAGTCACACATAGTAGGTACTCAACTGTTCATTTCCTAATGTATACCACAGAATCCCAAATTCTGAAAAGCCCTACTCAGTGTTCCTCTGCCATTTAATGACCTGAAAAATCTGTTGACTTCTGTTTTAATGCATGTGTTCATAATTAAGTAAGTGAGCATTTACAAAAATAGATTTTCAAAAATCAAAAGTAACAATTGGTTATCCTTATCTACTTCTAGTAAAAAAATAGGGTAAAGTAGCAGTATTGGAAATATAGGCATACTCAAGTACATTTGACCAACTGTGCCACGGTATTCCACTGTTCTTCACCTGTATCAGCCTGTGAGTCATTGTCAGTGATTCCAACACGGACATGTGCAAAAGCAAAGGTCTGGGTGGAAAGACTACCAGGGACAGATGTGTCAGTCTTCCTTCCCGAAACAACAAAAATAAAAGTGACACAGAGAGTTCACTTCTTCAGTCAGCGTTGTTGGGGGTCTACTTTGGGCCAGGCAGTGTTCCAGCAACTGGAGATTTCATAATGAAATAAAAAGATGAAGCCCTTAGTCTCAGCAAGCTCATATTATAGTAGGGGTAAGCAGACAACAAATAATGCATTATGCAGGTGGTGGTAGATGCTGGGACAAAGCTTTGAGGGCAAAGCAGATTAAGGAGATGGGGAAGGCTGGCAGGGGGTGCCTGCTATTCCAGACAAGTTGATCACAGAATGCTGGTCCAATCAGGTGACATTTAAGGAAACATCTAAAGTAAAGAAGCCAAGAGTATGGATTTCTGGATGAAGACTGTTCTGAACAGAATAGAAAACACAAGGGCTCCAAGACAGTGTTTGTGGTACAGACAAAACACAGTAAGGAGTGTTCGTTCACTTGTGAGGAAAGTTCTGTCAAAACAGTCTACCCAGCATCTCGGTCTATTTAAATCTCACTGATCCTTTAAAGTCTCTCTCAAGTAAAATGCCTTGAACTAAGAGGGCCCTGTGCTGCCACGGAAAGATTTGACTTCTCTACCATTTGAGTCCCCAAAACAAGTGGGCTCAGATAAGTCTATTTACAATGTAACATATTTATAGGTTATAAACATGAATTGATGGTCAAGACTTTGCCACAAAGCTTTATAACCCAATCTTGTCCAAGTTCCTGAGGAAGCCAGAGGCAGCATACATAGTCACTGTGGGCTTTCCAGAGAGTTAAAGAGCTAGTGGGCTCTATGCGATAGCTGAGCCTGATTGGGACTTGGACACAGCGCCCTTAGTCCTGTGAAGATGTGCTAAGCATCACACTGTGGTGGTTTATTTCTTTGCTGAGAGAGGGGTAGACAGCCAGGGTCTCTGTTAGTAGAACGTGGGCGGGCACCGGTGGAACTATGATGCTGATCTTGGTTTATAGGTGTCACTTGCCCGGGGCAACGTCTGCTCATATTTCATTTTCTTTGGACTCCTGTAACCCACGGCGGATCAAGTGATGTTGTCAGGTGGAGGCTTTCTAGTGTCTTTGTTTCTTCTGTCACCGCAAGAAAAGGAAGCACTTGTTTCTCACGCATCTGGGAAAGCAGCTCCAAGTGTGTCCACCTGTGTCTGTACTTCCAAAGCTTATTTTAACTTTTTGTATAAACAGCACGCTGGTTAAAGTACATCAGAGAAATTCTGTCATACCATAACTTTACTAGTATACGTGACTTCCAAAAAGTGTTTCAAAAATGGACTATCCTGTGCTTGAGCAGGAAGCAGATTAGATGCCAGGGCGAAGGCTGAAAGCCACAGACAGTAAACCAGTCCCTGCTCTCACTCACGGGAAAATGACAACATTTTTTCACAGCAAGGGCTCATTTTGAACCTCATTTTAATTTTTCAAAATTTGGCTCACTCATTGGATGCACAAATGCAGCTGTCTGCCATCTAGTGTCAAGAATCAGTATCAGCAGTCTAATTTTTCTAGGAAACAGTCTCTATTTTTTTGAGAAAAATTTAATCTAAGTCCAAATTTAAGAGGTGGGGTGGGGAGAATACAGCCTAAGGAAGGTTATGCCACACTCTCCTAATGTCCCCCTGTCCTCTGATCTCACACCAACAGGGAGGTCAGCCCCTCAGGGACTCTAGGCCAGGTCCTGTGGATTTTCACAAAAATACAAGTTCCATAGGGGCAGAATCTTGCGCTGCTCCTTCCTCCCTTTATCTCTAGCGCCTGAGCAGTGCAGGAGACAATGAGGGAACTTAATCACTGTCATGAATGAGTAGCAGACCTGGAGAGGTCACCGGTCACAGGAATTTCTAGAATTTGAAGGAACCCAGTGATTAATAATTTTGCTTAATTCTCTTAAAATTTATATAATACTTTACATTAAACTTGTGAAAAGTATTAATTACACTGTGCATATATTTTTAATTTCCTCATTTCTATAAGTTATATATAGGATGCCCTGTAACCAGTGAGCAAAATTAACCCATGTCCATTTTTAAGAATATCCATAATAATTGAACTATGGTGCACATACACAGTGCCAAACTATTTTGTCTTTTTGTGTGTGTGTGTGACCTTCTGCTGTTCACAGCAGTGATATATGAGCTTTACTTACCCAGACAGGTGACCCTTACATATGGCATCACACACATGCAGAAACATAGTCTGCTCATGACTCAAGACCTCTCCAAACACTCTGGGCAGTCTACATCTGAGGTGACAATTTCTTTTTTATACCACCGTGTGAGTGTTGTTACCCATATTAAAAAAGCACAATTCCATACTTTGGTATATGGGGTACATTTGATAGAGACAGTTTCATCTTAATTCTACACCTGATAGTCCTTGTTTGCTGTGTTTAAACTCCAGTGAAAAGAATGCATCACAAACTAACAATATTGGAAACTGAGGATGACTCATCTTACCAGAGAGCCCAAGACAATGCACCCCTTGCCAATCCAGGCTGTTGAACAACTCAGGAAAAACAGAAATGTTTCTCTCTCAATCTCTCAGTGAAGCTCTGTCTCAATCTCTTTCTCTCTCAACACCTCTTTCACCACTCTCTCTCTGTTAACCTTCAATTAGGGGGTCTTAAAACTAATGAAGAAGTATTATTTCAGGTACTTATTTAAAATGCAGAATGACAGAACCCTGGCTAAATGGCTCAGTTCAGCCATTATCTTGGCTGGAGCATTGTCCTGTACACCAAAAGGCTGAGGGTTCGATCTCCAGTCAGGGCACTTACCTAGGTTGCGGGTTAGATTGGATGGGGTGCATGTAGGAGGCAACTGATTGATGTTTGTCTCTCACAATGGTGTTTCTTTTACTCTCTCCCTCCCCTCTTTTTTCCTCTCTGTCCCTAAAAATCAGTAAACATATCTTCAGGTGAGGATTTAAAAGATGTAGATTGACAGACCCTGACCTGAGACTGAATCAGGATTTCAGTGCTCTGATTTCGATACCCAAGACTACATTTCCGACAGCCTCCCAGGTGACTCCTGGGCTGTGGTTTGGAAACATCACCATACATCCTCATGATAAACATCTTTCCGGTGGCTACAGGAAGTGGCCAGAACTACTGATGGCCATCATCCAGTGATGACCATCATCGACCAGTAACTACTGCTTCCTGGGTGCTGGCTGCTGGAGCCAGATGCTGAGAGCTTAGATGATCTGAAGGTGTTCTGTGGAAGGACCACCCCTCTCAGGATGGCACAGTCATGGTGCAACAAGCATGTCTACAGATAACCCTGCAGGCCAGTAAGTCAAGTCTGGCCTGAAATAATTCTACTGTGTTCTGTGCATTACACATCAAGAATGCACTCTGCATGCCAATATACAAAGTACTGAGAAACCCTGAACACTGCTGAGGCTCAGATTTATTTCCCCCGAGGAAGGAAAAGTTAAGAGGAAACTGATTCAACAAATTGGAGTATATAAGGCCTGTCAGGGAAAAGTCCAGCCATTGTTAATACAATGAGAACCATTTGTATAACATGGATGTAACCTGGCAACCAAGGAGAGTAGACAGGCATGTGCATGTGTGAACAATGACGACTTCACTGTACTAGTCATTGGGGGCAGTGGACTCTGTTGAGTGAGCATGTGTACGGTGTGGCTGTCACATTCAAAATTACTGAGTGAGCAGAATCTGTATCAGATTTTACATTTAGCTTGAACATTTCTCTGCTAAAACTATTTGGATGATTCAGAAGCCTGCAGCTATGGGCAATTAGTGATTGGTAGCTTCATCATGACAATGTGCCCACTCATGCATCATGTCACCTGCAGAAAAGTTTTTGGCAAAATATCAAATCACCCAGGTAACTCAGCCCACCTACAGCCCAGATGTGGTGGCCTGCAACTTTCGACTTTTCCCAAAACTAAAATCATCTTTGAAAGGGAAGAGATTTCAGATCATCGATGAGATTCAGGAGCATATGACAGAGCAGCTGATGGAGACTGGAAGAACTGTGTGAGGTACCAAAATACCTACTTTGAAGGGGACAGGCATCATTGTCCTACATACAATGTTTCTTGTGTCTTGTATCTTCTTTAATAAATGTCTCTATTTTTCATATAACATGGCTGGACACCTTCTAGATAGACCTTGTATTGTGGACCAAACACTGTGTTAGGTAGGCCTTTGGGATACTTCAATGAATAAAACATAACACAAAATTTCTGCCTTCAGAGGGACCCAAGTATCACTCAGTTTAGTGAAGTTCTCATTCAAATCTACAATACGTAAGTCCTATCTATAGAGAAGTGGTGGCTCCTACTAAGAAGTTCAATACCCAAAGGAAAACTGTTATTTACATAATTTATTGCAGTGCAAACAAGTATGACCAACATTACAACCGGCAAAAGAATAACATGCCAAAGGAGCACAGGATTGAAAAGATGGATTTTCTTCAGAAGACAGACCTTCCTGATACGTGTGGGATGCTAACAGGCAAAAGAAGGTAAGCCCAGGTTAGGAAGCATGGGCGGTCTCGACAGAATCCCAGGAGGAGAAGACAGGTATGTCTGAGCTTCCTCCAGCAGGCGTGTGGCCACTGCAGCAGCAGAAGAGGAAGAGGGAACTGAAATTTAAGTGGAATGAAACTGTAAATGACTTCACCTCACTACAGACTAGAGAAGAGTACAGAGGTGGGAAGCAGGAAGACAAGCTAGAGGCAACTGAAGCTGTGAGAAGGGGAGACAGGAAGAGCCTGTGTGAAGGGAGGGAGTGTGGGAACAGGAGGGAGGAACTGGTGAGACAGGCTCTTCCCATTAGCATTTAGAGACATCATCTAACAGTGGTGGTCTACAGGAAGTTCACAAAGGGTTCAATCTGATCAAGTGATGGGTTCCAATGTCCAAACGGTATATTAGAGGTGCTGAGTGATACTATGTGGATAGTCTGAGTGCCAGAAATGGACATCTCGCACTTACGGGAAGCCCAAAGTGCAGCTGAAGTCCCCAAGAGAGAAAGAGGGAGAGAAAGTAGAGGGAGAGAAAGTAGAGGGAGAGAAGAAGCAACTTGATTCCCGGGAAGAGATTTAATGTGAAAGAAGAAAAATCCAGACATGGTGTCAAAGATCCAGCTCATTCACCACATGGCCTTGGGTGGATCATTCACATCCTGGACCACAGTTTCCTCCAATAACAGACAGAAGATGTAGAAATAGTTTTTCTGTAATCTCATTAACTCAGACTGCAGAAGTCACAGTAAGCCTCAAAGTTTTAGCCGCTTGTCGTCTGGCATTTTACTTCTAAGCTTTTTCTTCATAAGACATAACCAGCCTTGCTGACAACTCTGGACGCCCCAAGCCCGCACTCCCATGGCCCCAGAAGCAGTCCCTGGGAATTCTACCACAGAGCTGATTTTCCTTAGAAAATGACAAATCTGGTAGCAGTAACACACACTCATCCTTTATCTGTCCAAAACTCTCAGAGCAATATTGATTTTGACTTGTGCAAGAATTTTCTTCTTGACAAATGCCTTATATTGTGCCTTCACTTACTGGCATTTTAAGACATAGCTCATATAAATTTCTTCTACCTAAAATGTCCTTCTTCCTAAATTTTAGTTTTGTTAATTATACAAAAATATTTTGTCAAATCTTCATTAAAGATGTTTTATGTTTCTCATTCCAAACTTATATTCATTCCTGAAACAAAAACTAATACACATATATAGTATGTATATGTTAGATAAATAGGTCCATGTTCAGAATTCAAAATGAGTCTTCTGTCCTTACAGATATAAAGAATGTGAAGGGTTAAATTTCAATATAAAGTTCACATTTCGGTGTACATGTTACCAAATGTGATGATTATAATCTGGCACCAAAGAGGAGTGCCCAGTATGTCTCCACCAGTCTGTGGTCCATGTGAGCCCAAAGGTGGGAGAAGAGCTGCGCCTTGGGGGCCTATCTGTCTGCTCCTGCAGACCCAGGGTGTCCAGCCCTGTCCTCAGGGCAGAGGGCATGGTGAGGAAAGACATGCTCAACTGACTCGAAATTCAAAGGAAACACATTTCTATATAGCTGGATTACTTTACATGGATTGATTTTTATGTGGTGAAATCAGTCGATCTTTTGGAACACGCTGCAGTTTTTAACACAGAAAAATTGATTAACTTAAAATCAGGTTGCAAAGTGTATTTTTATCTGAGTTTTGTATAAAGTAAGTGTGGGGATGTTTACAGAAAAGTATCAGACGCTTATGCTTCTAAATGTTAACCACCATCACCACCGAAGCCTTTGGTCACAATGGATTTTTGTTTTTGATATAATATATTTCAGCAGTGTCTGAATTTTGTGTGACCCACTTACTTCTATAATGAGAAAAACAGCAAAAACTGTATCTGCACCTTTTCTACATCCATGTGTGCACTAAGCGTTATGGGAAAGACTGTACTGGATACTCTGGGGTAATCGAGGACAAATGAAACAAGGTATCTTCCCTCACGGACTCAGCACTCTGAAATATTCACACACACACACACACACACACGATGAGATCAGGTCTCTGACAAATCACTGAAGGATGAATTCACAGTGAGAAGTGCTGTTTAGAGCAGTTCTTGACAAACTGCTAAACTCTGGACCCACGGGGACATGGCATCCTAAGAGCGTGAGAACACGTGAACATCGTGAAAATGGCCTTTACGCAGCAGTGAGTTCTGTGGGGCAACCAGACAGGACCTTGAGACTGGCGCCTGGATTTAAAATCTAAGCCCAAGCCCTGGACACATTGAGTGCTAACTGAATGCTGATATAAGACATTTAGCTCTTATTCAGTAGGTAACAGAAGGAGACGTTGAAGAATGAAGACAAGAGAAAAGAGATCAGAGTCGGTTCTCAATAAAAGTCATCTGTAGATTATGGATCAGGAGAGAGCAGGAGACTGGCCGGACAGCTCAGAGACTGTAAGAAAAAGTGTTAAGTTACGACTCGCATTGTGAGAAATGCAGATTCTCAGGCCCCTCCCAGGCCCTGCCTGTTAACAGGGTTCCTTTTGTGATGTGAATACACATGAAAGTTGGAAAAGCAATGAATGAAGGTGCTGTTAGCAGGAAAGAAAAGAAGTCAAGAGGCCTCAGCTACCCCTTGGCTGAATTATTACAGCCCGGTATGTGACTGAATGTGGTCGGCAATGGAAGAGGATAAATCAGGACGGCCTGTGAATCATGAGCTGTGGGATGGCTGTGCTATTCGCAGGGACAGGAGGCCCCAGGACAGCGAGGAGCAGAGGAGGGCTGTGTTGGAAAAGCTCCTCCTGGAAGCTGAGCTGATTAAAGGGTGTGCTCCACACTGAAGGGTATTGTGAAAAAAATTAAGCCATGAAAATAAAGTTACTAAAGGAAGAGGTGGGCAAGAAAGATGTGGGAGTCCACTGAGGAAACTTCAGCCTTGCATGGCTCAGGAGGTGGGGCTGGACGCTGGAAGGAGGAGGAACCAGTGGGCAGAAGCTGGGACGCTGGGTGCTTTGAAAATTAAGGGAAGTTGAAGGTGCTGCTACGAGATGGCAGGGCCACTTGTTTTGTGAGGAAGAGGTTACAGGTGGCTTTTTTGCAGAGTGGTCTCTGTGAACCTGGTGAAGATGAAAGACAAGAGAGCTCAGGGTAGGAGTCAGAGGTGTGGAGTTCTGGGGGGCGGGTGTTATTCACGGAGTGTAGATGATAAGGTATAGAATGAACATGAAAATTTAGAAAGGGCACGAAAGACTAGATTGAATTAACTTTAAATTGTTGAACTTTAAAGAGTTTCTTCTGGAAGAAAGATCATAAGTTTTCTCATCAGAAGTCTCAAAATGATTAGGAAGGCAAACAAGCACAGTAAAAATTACATTTTTGGCTGAATATAAGGAGGAGCCATCTCTCACTGTTCCCTGGAAATGGAATGAACCCCCTGTGGGTGTTAATTTAGCAAAGCATACAGACTGCACAGGCTGATGAACAGCACCGGGCAATCACAGAGTAGGATGTTGTTCGCTGGCAGTCTGCAGCGGCTGAATGGTGCCCCCTCCCCAAGGGCCAAGCACACCCTAATCCCTGGAACCTGCGACTATTACCTTATATGGGAAAGGACATGGTCAAGGCTCTGGAAAGGAGGAGCTTGTCCTGGATTTTCTGGGTGGGCCATAGATGCAATCACGTGTGTCCTTGTAAGAAGGACGCACAGAGGAGACACACAGACAGGAGGGGGCGATGGGGCGAGGACAGAGGCAGAGGCTGGAGGCAGTCACAGGTCAAGGAACGCAGCCAAGAGCAGATGCAGGGGCGAGGACAGGCTCTCCCTGGGGGCTCTGCAGGAGTGTGGCCTGCTGGACTTCAGCCTCTGTTCTTCAGAGCTCTGTTGTTTTCAGCCCCAGGAATTCCTTCAGCATCAAAGGGCACCTCCCAACTCTGAGACTCCTGGAGCTGCTCTCACCTCATCATGATCATACGCTCCTGGAAGGCAGAGCCCTGGATTCACTCTCCTGGGCATCCAAAAAAGGACGCCCACAGCCTGCACATCAGACAGCACTCCCAGGCCGAGTGGCCCCAGCTGTGCCATGTGTGTGAGGGGGAAGTGGAGAGAGAGGCAGACGGACTCACTACACGCAAGCATTTATCAAAATGTCCTTCTCATGTCCTCACATGAAGTTAACTCGTCTGTGGAGAATCATAAATGCTGTCTGGAGCATCCCTAACTACCAAATTTGACCATAAAGATAAAGAGCACAACCAGAATTCAGAGAAGGGACAACAGGCAGTTTGTAGTTGCTTAGATAAGTTTTTAGTTTCTTATAATTAAGGGGTGCAAAGTAATTTACAGAGAGGGTAGAGTGATAGCTACACTCAAGGAAAGTGGAAACAGTTGTCTGGCTCTTGTATGATGAAAAGGATTTGGGGTTAATGAGGAAAGAAAGGAGAGCCCCATATAAAGGAACATGGGTCAAACTCAGCACCCCTTTGTGTCTCCTTGCCCACCAGATGGTGCACACGTATGTACCGTCACACACTGAGGGATCACAGGCAAAGAACACAGGAGGGTCTTCTTTCCAATCCAAATGACTTCAGGGGTCTCTACATCAAAGAAGTTGTGTTTTTAGAGCATTCTGAACTAAAAAAAATGGAAAATCACAGAAAACCACTGTGTTCAATAATAGTTTTAAGTGAATTCCCATAGATATAGATATGTACATAGAGACAGATGGATGGATGAATAGAACTCAGTAATACTTGAAATTTATATGACCTCTTAGAATTTGCAAAATACCACTAGATTGGGATCCACTGTGGTGAGAGCTGCCTACATGAAACTTCACGTGGCTCTGGGCAAGAAGTGGTGCTTGGGATAAGCAGTGACTAGGTTTCTTGCCAGCCCAGGCTCCTAGGCAATTCACTACAAAGTAATATGTCAGAAACCACGGACCAAGGCTGTCAGGAGATCCGTTTTCCTACAGCTTACTGCCAGGGCACTGTTGTGTGAATCCAATTCCACCGCTATAACTACCAGTGACAAATTAGAGGCTTCAGTAGGACAGCCATAGATGCATGGTCCATTGCAGTAGACACCCGGCAGCCCCATCCTCTTTGAAATAGGCAGGTAACATGATACTTAGTTTAACCTCCCCTGAACATTATCTGAACAGCAGTAGCTGGAGGAGATCCTGCCTGATCCGGAATGTCTGTGCCAGCACCACTTCCTGCAGCAGGGGCGACTGAAGGTAGCATATGTTATGGCTCAGCTGTTGTGCTGGATTTCAAGGGAGCACTGGGGACAGGAAATAAGCTAGGGCTAGGCTAAGACAAATGACCTAACAAAGGATTAATTTTGCAGCTGATATTCAGCCACTCAAATTACAGAGGCCAGGAGGAGAGTGGAGAGCTGAGATTTGATCCTGCCAACAATGACACACAAGGAGATTTTATGTGTCTAGTGGAACTTGGCAGCCAAGTCTCCAGGCAGAGATGATACACTGTCAGGAGGGTGACAGTGCCCCAAGGCCAGGGGTTTGTCTGTTTTAGGACTGCACCTGCGACTGAGAAGAGAAAAACTGGAGACTTGCTCCTGGAGAGGAGTTCTTGGCAAGAATGAGGTTAACTGCCAAGGTCAGAGCTAAGGCAAGACCTTAGTCCAGTACTAAATATACAAATTGAAAACACAAGAAAAGCCTAGTGCTGTCAATTGGCACATATGACAAGAGGTAGAGAAACTGAGGCTGCTGGGCAGGGGAACTGCTGCACTGACCAGGGCGAGAGCAGGAAAACCATCTCAGACTCCTTCCCAGCACGCTGTGCTCCTAGCAGAAGTGTCAGAATCTGCCCCTGATCTCCTGCAGAGCAGAGCTGGGAAGGCAAGACCTCAAAGACCACAGGCACCTGCCAGCTACTGCTCACCTATTTGTATTTATTGTTTCTTCCATCATTGTTTCTCCTCTTAAGTTCTCATACTCGAGCTGCCTCAGGATGAGCCAGCACAGTTGGTGAGAAAGAGATGGAAGTAGATCTAGTGTTCCTTCTGCCAGCTCTCCATCACCAGGGGCTCCCAGGTCTGTGTCACTGTGGAAAGTGGCAGCAGCAGAGCACACTGAGAAAGCCTAGCCAGCCAGGGCACTTGGCCTTTAGGAAGGTGTCAGCAGGAAGTTCCAACAGGTGGGAGAGAAACTCTGAGTGGCCTGATGCTGGGGACACGACAAGCCACTGAAACATCTGCACAAAAAGGAGCACCTGGCAGCCAGCTCCTGAGCCAGAGGGACTCCTGCACATGGGCTCTCAGCATGTCAAGGAACATGAAGGTGGACATGAGTCCAAACCGTTCACTGCACGACACAGTGCTTCAGGGACCTTTCAGAAAGCCTACCACGGACATCGTGCTTTCAAACCTCCAAACCATCCGCAATGCGCACAGGGCACCTGCTCTAACCTCCACTGGACACTGGGAAAGACAGGCAGGGGCAGTTTCAAATAAGGCTCACGGCACTTCAATGCAACAAATCTGAAAACAGTCATTTGTTTGAAGCTGATTCTCAGGCATGTCGGTATTGCCCAGGATATGCAACTTTTGGGGAACAGAGAAGCCTGGCAGAACCCTGCAGAGCCCGGGTCACAGCTGGTAGGGGCACCATTTGCACCCACAAGGTCTTTCTATGGGGACCCGCAAGGCAGGGACAGAGGTGCACCTGCTGAGTCAGAATTCCAAGAGCTACTCTGAAAGGATGTGAATAAGGGTCATGACCTCAATGGAGAAAATAGAGTCTATCAGAGACAAGAAACTAATTTCCCATATGACTGGCTTTGCTTCCTCTCAAATTAATTAGATAATGTCTTCTCATGTACCCCTAAAAAGAATACTTTCAGCTGAAGTTGAAATTCTGTTTCAGAATTCTGTTAAGACTAATACCTAGACAGGGGTCCCACTGGACCCAGTGAGGCTGACAAATCCATGGAGCACCCACTCCTCAGCCATCACTCATTCAAGGACTGAGTATAAGGCACATTTCCTTATGCTGATTAACTCTTTAAAAGGATCACTGGTGGAGGCATTTGATTATTTTTTATTAGAGCTGTACATGCCCATTTGATATTCTTCTGTAAGAAAAAATATATTTTAAATTCAGACACACGTTACATAAAATAAAACATTTCCAGCTACTCATTGATACTTCAACCACGACCTGAGAACAAGAATATATTATGACATAAAATCAGAATCTGTAAGTGAGGAGCAGTTGCCTCTCTCTGTACCCGGACCAGCTCCCATCGGCATGAGACTCACTGTGGGTTGGTCTGTCTCAGAGCTGCAGCACCCCACGCAGCCGCAGTGGTTCTCAGGAGCTCCCACCCTCACCACAAACAAGACCCGTCTCTGCCCAGGGTCGCCAACAGCATCCAGGCCGCTGGGGAGGAAGCAGCCGGTTCTGCCGATGTTAACAACTTTATGAACCAACAGCAATATGCTTGCTGGCTCAGGAAATGATAGAGGACATTCTAAGTAAAAATCTAAAAACTGATTAATTTATAATTTTCCCATACACAAGCAACTTAACTTTAATCATATCTTTATTTTTTCTGTCCATTCGATATGCTGGTGTGGATCCAACATACCTAGTGCTTGAACAACTTTTCAGGCTCATTTTCAACAGGCTGCATGCAATTAAAAGCTAAAATGTCATTGAGAGAGACTCATACATTTACACTGTGCCTTAAAATAACATTTTTTTGCAAGAAAATAAATCACTTGTCTTTATAAAGAAAAGAAAATGAGAGGTGCACTGTAAAAAACTTTTAAGTCTGACTAAATGATTTTCAGAAAAAAATAATACTTTTGAATGATATTTTACTTGTTTTCACAGGAAGAAAATAATGTATATTTGAACATTTCTCTAAACTTTAAACGGAAGTTTCCTGAGTAAATTTAAATGTAGGTTAATGAAGAACTACTCTTATAACACTCACAATCTTTCTCTAAATCTTGACCAATTCCACACACATGCTAATCCATTCTTCCAAATTACACTTTCTTTTACAATAATTTTCTGTGCAAAAGACATATTGTCAGAGATTTTTTAATCTACTTTTTATCTCACTTTCTTTTCAAATATCAAGTTCATTTGAATAAATATTTGTTGTTTTTAAAGTAGTACTTCAGCACGGCTATATTCATATTAAATTTAACCTTGGGTCGCTCCCAGCTTACAGAAACAGTCTAAATCAGACTTGCACTATAATTAATTTTAAAGTAATAATTTAAGCTAAGGTTATACTCCCATATGGAAACTCATTTCAAAAATAATGTGCTTTCCAGCTCAGCAATAGCTAATTCCATATTAAGCTAGTTGAGACAGACCATTTAAACACGTCTCCAGGCAGGTTATTCAGAGAAGGGAGTGTGTGACCTCAACCACATTCCGGGACAGGAGGAGAGCAGCACCCAGGAGAGGCAGGCACGGTCTTTGGACACGGGGAAATACAGGCTCCTATAACAAGAGGGTGCACCCAAACCGTGTCTGTGAACAGAGAGCCCTCCCAGGGCTCTGTTTTTAATTAATAGCTCCCAGCACATCCTGTCTGTATGTGCGCATTTGTTCTAGGCTTGGCTCTAGCCTTTCTGAAGTGTATGGTCTTATGTGGGGTCTCTTAAGTAAACGCAGGGCATTGTTTTAAACACAGGAAATAGTGATAAATGTGTATGCAATACAATGTCTCGCAACATAAAATTATTTGGAACTACGTATTCAACAAATGCACCTTTCACAAAAGGTTATTTTTCAAATAGTAACCATGAAAGATCCAAAATGGGGGATTGGGCTACCTGCTTCGGTGGCACTCAGGGCACAGGGGGGAAAGGAAAGGTCCGTGCGAAGCATTCAGTGAGATACCAGTGCCCTCACTAATGAAATCGTTCCTATACAAATACGCTTGTCGCCTAAGGAGGGCCGTCCTTTCGCGTTGCAAACGCGGACGGCGGACAGGTTCAAATGCACTTACAGACAAATAAACGTTTGAATTCCTGAAATCCGTCCATATGGATGTGAGTCCTAGACCCTGGCTCTTTGCCCCTTCCCAGCTGCGTGCAGCCAGAAGGATCGCTATCGAACAGCGTGAGGCAGCGAGTGGGTCCCGCTGTGGCTCACTTGCCCCCCACCCCAGCGTTTGAAAACCCGCAGACGCTAACGCAGCTGTGAGACAGCTGTGCTGTGGAGGGTTACAGAGAGCAGACCGTGTGCAGTGCACCCGCCGCCGCTCCGCCAGTGTGGACTCCCCGGGGCTGTAACGACGCGCACCTGGATTTTGTACCTTCACCAGGTGCTACACTAAACGCTCTATTCGTGTCTTCAGCCTGAAAGGCACTCGAAACCACCGCCCACTGTAAGCTCGGTGGGTGTCTGCTTTAGCTTCTCAAAAGCCTCAGGACAGCACACACGCGCGCCACACACACACCAAGCCCGCGGCTACTCCCGTCCTCACACTTCGTGCCTCGGATCCGGCACGAAGGAGAAGGAATCCCAGCGCAAGAGCGCAGGGGACGTCCCTGACTCCCCGCCTGGCCACCATTCCCGTGCCTTTCCCGGCAGTTGCTATCACCCGGGTACCCCTACCCTTAGTCCCAGAGCTCACCTCCGCGCCAGACCACGTTCTCTCCGGGTTCAAGCCCCCAGTCACCAGGCACCCCTCACGTTGAACTGACGGACCAGCTCCCACGTCTCCCTCCAGAACCCAATTTAAACCCCCAAAGCAAAGCTATTTCTTACCCAACCTGAAAACTTTTTCCTTCTTCCGCAGCGCGTTAGGGCAGGAGACAGGGAGGCCGGTGCGGAGCGTCCTCAACTGGCCTCTGCGCTGTAGGTGCCGTCCCGCGCCGTCGTCCCGCCTCAGATGGGCTCGGGGCGCCGGGCCCGCGGTTCTTCGTCGCCTCCTACTCGGCGATCAGGGAACGAGCGTCCTAGGAACGCGCGCCCGCGCCCAGAGCCGCCCTTTGGTCAGTCACCCGTTCTTCCGGAGCCTCTGAGGAGCGCGGGGCTCCTGGGTGGCACCGACACACTGCAGAGTGCGCTCCGGACCCGCGACGTGCGTTCCGGGCGCGAGGGCGATGCGCCCGCGGCACCTGCCGCCCGGGCCGCCCTCCACTCGCGCTCAGTGCCTCGGGCTCCCTGCCGCCCGGGCACCGTCCGTCCACGTCCTCCGTCACGGTCCCCCCCTCACTACTTTATCTTTCTTCTTCTTCGCGGCTCCTCCTTTATCGCTTTTTTCCTGAAGCAGACCCAAGGCGCTCCAAGTGGGAGAAGAATCTCTCCCTGTCGCGAACTCTTCCTCTGCCTGGTGGTGGCGGTGGTGGCAGCGCGGCAGCTGCTAGCCGCGCCTCCTCCCAGCTTTGCGCTCCTCCTCCTCCTCCCCCACCCCCTTCTCCTTCCCCCTTCTCCTTCCCCCCTCTCCGGCCTCGAGCGCTGTGAGGCTCTGGCCGCCCGCGGGGAACCCAGGTCCGCTCTGCGCATGCCCAGGTGCCCAGGTGCCGGTTGGCGCTATGCCTGGCTCCGCGGCCGGTCCTCCGCGGTCCCGCGCCTGGAGGGCGAGGGGACGGGCTGAGGGGACTTGGGTGGGCTCGCTGAAGGCCGTGGACGCCGCAGTACAACCCGGCCACCGCGTCCCCATTTGTGCCCCTGGTGCTTCAGGAATAGATTTGTTGGTCAGTGAGTTTCGTTGTGGGGTTCTTCTAAATTGGTACGGGTTGGAAGGGAGTCCATTCTTGGTCACAACTTATTGATGAAAGTACTCCAGCTCAGCTCAAATGTATAGTTCGGTTGAAAACCTTTCCCTAGAGAGCAGCCTGATGCTCTCTATTTCGTGACACCTGGTGAGTCTTCATGCAGAACAATGTAGTGAAGTCCTGGCGATTCCCCTTCTGGAAGTTCACACCTCGGAAGTGAATGAGACAATACAGGCATGGAAAACACAGGCGCGCTCACGTGCACGCCACGCACACAGTTTCTGGATCAGAAAAGAAAAGTAAGGATCTTGCTAACCAGGCTTTCATAATTCACATATAACTTAACAGGAAGGAGCAAGGGAGGAAAGGGAAGCAAGGAGGGAAGTAATAAATTTCCTTACTGCTTTCAGCTAACTATTAAGGAAAAAGTGATAGATGTCAAAGTTGCAGAGTTGCTGAGGAGGCTGCCCTGCAGCCTCTGAAGGTTTTTAAAAGAACGTGTAAGAAATGATTAAAGGAGAATTTCATAAGCAAAGACTAAATAGAGAGCCTTGGCGGGGTAGCGCAGTTCATTCCAGCAACGTCCCAGTATGCCAAGATTGCGGGTTCCTATCCCTGGTCAGAGCGCATACAAGAATCAACCAATGAATGCAAGAGCAAGATGAACAACAAAGCGCTCCCTCTCTCTCTCTCTCTCTCTCTCTCTCTCTCTCTCTCTCTCTCTCTCTCTCTTCCCCTCCCTTCTTCCCTCCCTCCCTCCCCTTCTCTCTAAAAAATCAATCAATAAATTTAAAAAAGCACAATATAAAATGAATATCTTTACAATATTAGAAGAGCATGGTTCTGTTCATTCTATCTGGAGCTAGAAAATAACAGGAAAAGATAATTCATTGAGAAGATAAGGAACATTCAGAGAAGAAAGAAATATAAATATATAGTTTCTGAGTCTATATTCTGTTCTAGGTAGAACAATCTTTAGGAGAGAAGAGACTAGACATTGCATAGAAAGAATTAAGGTCATGCTGCGGGCGGGGGAAACTAATGAGAAAGCCTGTGGCTACATAATTCAAATATTCTTGCTCAGGTGACTCACCTACAGAGTGCCTGGAGGATACTAATGATATTAATACAGCAGCAATCTTGTTTGGTAACTGTTCAGATGGCATGCAATAGCTGCCTTCATGTATTTTTTTAATTTCAGGACAAACATTCCAACAATATTTTATCTATATGTAATAAAGGAGAAAGACAGAAATCTAAAGGATTAAGTAAATTGACCACTGCATAGCTAGGAAGAGGATCATGACTGTAAATGGAAACGTAGAATTACTACTTGTCTCTGAGAACAGAAGTACCTTTGATAATCCTGTTTGGTAAACCCAGAAATTACAGGCAAGAAAGCCAGAAAAATGGTATCTATATAGTGATTAAGTTTGAGATCAATCTCTAGCAATATTCTACAGAAGATCATGGAATAAATCATTTGCCAGTTGTCATAAAAGGAAACAACTTATATATGTGTGTATATATATGTATCCAGAAAGTATCCAGTTATATAATATGAAAAAGAGACATTTATTAAAGAAGATACAAGAAACAGTGTACTAGGACAATGATTCTTCAGTCCCCTTTAATGTAGGCAGCTTGGCACCTCACACAGTTCTCCTAATCACCATACGCTGCTCTGTCGTATTATCCTGAATCTCATGAACAGTCGGAAATCTCTTCCCTTTCTAAGGTGATTTTAGTTTGGGGAAAAGCCAGAAGTTGCAGGGTGCCAAATATGGGCTGTAATGGGACTGAGTCACCTGGATAATTTGATGTTTTGCCAAAAAACTCTTCCATAGACATGATGCATTAGTGGGTGCGTTGTGGTGATGAAGCTGCCAATCACCAGTTGCCCATAGCTGTGACCTTCTGAATCATCTGAATAGTTTCTACAGAGGAATATTTAAGCTTAATACAAAATTTGTTCCAGATTTGTTGCTTTACTTGCTCAGTCATTTTGAATATGATGGTCACACAATACACATGCTCACTCAACGGTGTCTACTGTCACCACTGACTAGTAGAGTGAAGTCGTCATTGTTCACACATGAGCATTCCAGTCCACTCTCCTTGGCTGCCAGGTCACATCAATGTCATGCAAACTATTCTCATTATATTAACAAGGGTCGGACTTTTTCTGGACAGACCATAATATTTTATATCATATATCTTACCAGGACAATTTTATTTCTAAAGAGAAGTAGCCATTAAACTCATATGTATGGTATTTCCTGATTCCAGCCAACTTTTCCATTATCTTTATGGGCAAGATAAATGTAAATCATATGCTAATTATGAAGAAACTAAAAACTAGCAGTGTTGACAAAGTTGCCACAAGTGTGTTGGTAGGAGGATTGGTTCATGCTGGATCAAAGTAAGATGTTTGATTCTGAGCCTGGTGAATAATAGAGCACTATTGTTAAGCCAATTTAGTAAATTATATTTAAAAGGAAAATATAAAAGGGATACATACTAGATTTGAGAATGAACCAAATTAGGAACAAAAGTTAAAACCCAAAGAATACTTTACTGAGGATGTTTATCTGAACCAAAGGAGATAAACTAGAACTGAAATTCATTCTGAAATCCTGTAATTTGGGTTTTTTTTAAAAGGATGAGCATGGGATTTATTCAATTATTCAATTATTAAGTGAGACTTTAGTTATGGACAAGATTGCTAATAGCACACTTACCTCTCTATCATAAGATAAGTACAAAACCTGAACAAATTATGGCAAACGCTTTTAGTTACAAACAACAACCAACACAGGGCAGGTCCATAAGGAGTCCATTCCCATGAAATTTTTTTTCCTATTGACTTTCTTTTTTCCCAGCAGAAGTACTGGGATGAGACCAAGCAGGGAGCTATAGAGTCTAAAGGCAGAGGACATACCCTGTAAGGGTGACAAAATTGGAAGGGAGCTAGGGGACACAGTGGCAGAGAGGGGGACACAGAGAGAAAAACCTGAAAGCTGTGTGTAAATCTCCTGAGTTCCTTGCCTGCATTCCTAGGCTTTATGGGCCAGGGTCACGATTCTGGAGGCCTGATATAGTGCGGTGGCTAGAGTTGGAAATTCGAGTAGAAATCACACAGTTATGGGAAGATATTGAAATATGGGCCCAGAGTAGAAAGACCTTGGAAAACACCTTGGACATTTGGGTGAAACCCCCTAACGATGCTTTCTAGAGTTGTGAAGGAGGCCCTAGGAGAAACAATAAAACCAAAATAGATTTGCCCTGATGAAACAAAAACTAGGCCTTTGGAGCATTAAGATGATCCATCACCCATCTAACACCTACTAGAGCACCTCTCAAAATTCACTGGAGGAAGAAAACATAAGCTAGAACTGAAACAAATGCAATATGCAATAAAAACTTACCAGACATACAAAGAGGCAGAAAAACAGTGTGAATAAAAAAAAAAGATGATACTGTCAATAGTCAGAGGCCAAGAAATGATCCAGATTTTGGAATTAGTAGCCAAAGACTTTTAAATAGCCATAATTAATAAATTAAATAAACTCTCCTAGAAATGGGGAAAATGAGTGAAAAGAGAGCATTTCAGCAGATTATTAGATTCTATAAATAATTAAATGAGCTTTTGAGCAGCTAAATCAAGAACTAATTATATGGATTTAAAAACGACTTGTCACAACAGAAGAAAGTGCTGATGGCCTCAAATATGAGTCAATAGAAAATATCCAGGAGGAGAAGACCAGAAGCAACATCTGAAAAATAATGCATGAGAATTTTCATAACTGATGAAAGATTTCAACCCAGAAATCCAAGAGGTTCAGTGAGCTAGGTTCACAAGAGTTAAAAAATTGTTGAAAACCAAAGACAGAGAAAATGTTAAAACCAGATAGAAAAAAAAGAAGAAAAAATATCACCTTTGAAGGAACAATATGAATGAATACTAATGTTATCAGAAAAAAACATGGAAGCAGAAAGACTTATTTAAGGTACTGAAAGAAACAACAGCCTATCAAAGTAGAATCCTATGTGCATTGAAAAGAATCTAAAATCGATGTTGGGAACAGGTACACTCAGACAAATGAAAGCAAGAATATTACCTTTAACTTGGAAATTAAGAGAATGTCATTTCTAGAAATCATATGACAATATTGGGTACAACACTTACATGTAACATTTCAATGCATTAAATCTTTTATTTTTGTTACTTTAATCTTTTGATGAAACTTGTAGCAGTGAAAACAAGCTAAAATGGGCCAAGGTGTCTTTTTGACTGTGACAGAAGTGAATAGATGGCAGAAGGTGGACTCACACCCAGTTTCCCATCACCCCTGAAATCACACGTGATGATTTCTGCCCACAGATGACATTATTCCAACTGTTCTTAAGTAAAGCAAAAACGAACAAACTACGTGCTCTTTATTATGAATCAAATGACTGCTGTCATATGGTTCATAATGCACACATTTAATTTTCTACCATGTCTTATTCACTTTGGGTTATTATGGTATAATTTTAACTCATGAATTTCCCTCTCATCATGAGGTTTTGAGTTTGCATAGCCTGCAAAGCATGCGCCAGGAACACAAAATAATTATAGCAGTTGCCAAAGTAAGAAAAGCTTACTTTCAAATTGAATATATTTAAAAAATATAAAACAACCAATTAAAAATACTATTCTTGACTGCCTGTTGAATTATTAATGCTTAAAATTAAGACATTCAGATTTCATTTGATGTATGAGTCAATGCTTCCAGAGCCATTGGCCACGTAATTGTGCTAAAATGACCACATTTCATTTCAAAGTACAGTCTTCACACTTTTCTCAACAGTGTGAAGACTGTACTTTGACTAGTAAGAAAAATTTCTTTTACTGTTTTAGTCTCCATGTGTAAATCTTTCATTTGATTTTTGAATTTTGTTGTTTTCTTTCCTCCACCTCCTTCTTTTTTGCTGCATACCTCAAAGACATTCTGGGGTCCTGAATTCCCCTGTCTCCCTCCCATCCCTTCTCCCTCCCTTTTCTTCCTACCTTTCTTTCCTCTTTCCTTCTTTCTTTCTTCCTTTCCTCCTTCTTTCCTCCCTAGTCTTCCAAGTTTTGTAACTCAATAGTCCTCTCTCCCAACATTTGACAAGTGCTTCCTAGCCCAATTCTTAGTACCACAGAGATGTGTATGGGTTGGTTTGGGCTGCTCTAAGAAGCGCCACAGGCTGAGTGGCTTATAAACAACAGACATTACTTCCCACATGCCCAGGAGCTGGGAGTTTGGGTTCCAGGTGCCTGCAAGGTCAAGGCCCTGGCAGAGCCCTCTTCCTCACTGCAGGCTTTGGGCTCCTCCTTGTGTCTATGCCCTGAGGAGAGCAGGGCACAGCAGCTCTCCCCTGACTCTGGGAAGGGCCCTAATCCCATTTATGTGGGCTCTACCCTCTTGACCTCATCTGACCTCCTGCCACCATCATGTTGGGGGTAGAGCTTGCACAAATGAATTCTGGGGACACAAATGTTCAAGCCATCACTATATGATCACTGTATGATGGCTTGAATGAGCACCTCCTTGGTCTGGTTTGTGCCTCCATGAGAGGCAGTCTGACCACCCCCTTGCTGATCTAGTCCTCTCCACCTCTTCTACTTCTCTCTGAACACCTGCTCTTCTCTCCTAAACTTTTTGGGGAAACCCTCTCAGTTACTCTCCCAGCTTCCATATTTGATCCTCCCCACTGCAGATGGAATAATATTGTGAAGTCTTTTGATAATGCAAATCTTTTTATTCCCTGGGGAAGGAGAATCCCTGAAAATACTGACTTAGCATGAAGTACAAATTCCTTAATACTTTCTCAAAAGCCTACCAAGTTATAGCCCCTCCTCACCCACATTCTTTGTCAGTCCCCAACCCACCCTCAGTGTCCCCTCTTCCACTTCATAGGCCCACTCTCTTTTTCAGGGATTCACACCAAACCTTCCCTCCCCTAGAATGCTCTCACCTCACCTACTCACCTAGGTAACTACTGTCCATCCTTAAGGTCGCAGCCTAAAGATCACTTTCTCAGGGAGGCTCCTGGGCAAGGCTGGGTTTTCCAGACATTCTGTGCTCTTTCTTCTGAAGAACTCATACCCAGATTCTAGAGTTCCCACAGGACTGTGAGCCCTGCAGTGCCAGGGGACTCATTGCTTTCCTTGTCAATGTCTCTCTAGTAACTCACTTTGTTCTTCATCAAAACACTCTTGCCTATTCTTTTTTTTCTATATTTTTTATCCTTACCCAAAGACATTTTTTCATTGCCTTTAGAGAGAGGGGAAAGAAGCATCGATGACTCTTGGCTATTCTTAATTCTTTACATTTTCATAAAAATTGTATAACCAGTTGTCACTTTCAGCTAAGATTTGACTTGGTTGTTGATTGGGATTACATTCCATCTATATATTAATTTTAGGGAAAACTGGCTCCTTTACAGTATTGAATCTCTCAATCCATGAATATGATGCATCCTATCAATAATTTCCGTATTCTTTATTTTCTCAAACTGGCAGACAGGGGCTGGCCTCAGGTGATTTGAAACTCAAATCTCTTGGAGAGAGTTGTGCAACTTCCAGGTTGCTGATACTTCTATGCTTTAGTCCCACCAGGGTCTCCAGTGGAATGCTTGGGTGCTCACCAAGGATCTTCCTATAGGCCAGTCCTGAACCTCAGTTTCGGCTTCCCATTAAACAGAGATTATTGAAAGTCTGCTCTACTGCTTTTGGTTCCTGGATTCTGCTGAGCTATTCAGCTGTTGGGGGTCATCAAGAAGACTTGACTGCAAGTTGACCCAAGAGCTGGATCCAGGTAATTGGAGGTGCCTCACTCTCTCTCTGGAATGTATTGTCCCCTTATCATCCCCAAAGCTGGAGTTGTTTCAAAGTTACAGTCTTGAGAGTGAGGTGTTATTGAAACCATCTGAATGGACTACTGACTGAGCTGTGCTTAGGCCTCTACATACACTTTAAGATTCTGATGTGCAGGTATGGAGATCTACTCATCCTGGGTGCCCAAGACCCATCTTGTGTGTAGGTTTCCTTGTTTCTTACACCTCCCACCTGCCAACCTGGAGACGTCTGCCACTTTCCTCCATCTCTCCCAGCCCTCTGTGTACAAAGGCCAGTTCCAAATTTCACTTAGGAAACTCACAAGTTAAAGCAACATCAGCCTCCTGACTCAGGGAGACAAATAGCTCTGAAGGAGACGTGGTGAATCATACCAGCTCACTCAAACATGGTTTTCTCTTCTCTGAGATCTGGGTCCCTTAGTCCAGGTTGCCTTAAGGGCAGTTTAATGTTTTTGATATTTTAAAGAATTAGCTACAAATTTTAGTCTTTCTCTTGGAAACGTTGGCTTGACTGTTATAGCTGTCAATAATGGAGAGTTACCCTTGACAATTAAGCGTTCAGCAATGCCAAAGCCCTGACACATGAAGAGTATGATGTGCAGGGGGAGGCTGGAAAGCTGCACATCAGAGTATGATGTGCAGGGGAGGTTGGAGGCTGGAGTCGTGTCAGCACTGCCCGTGTCAGCAGAGCCGGCTGCTCACAGCCCCAGGTAGGCCAGGGTCCCGACTTCACCCACTGTGCTGCTCCTGCATGGCGGCTTTTAGGATTAAGTTTGATACATATAAAAGAAAACCTTAAATTGAGCTCCGTTTTAAACAAGATAGAGGCTGACTTATCTCAGTGATAATTTGTAGCTTCAGCCAGGTTCCTGCAGGGCCTGCAGTGACTCTGAGGTTCCTTTACCAGTGTCTGTGCTGGAGGCAAGGGGAAGGAGAAAGTGGCGGGAAGGGGATGTAAAAGGGAGTCTGCCGGGGAGAGTCCCCTTCAGGGTCAGAAAGGCACATCCAGCAACTGTCCCTTTGCATCACATTGGCAGCTCCATTGGTGAAGGGGGCATGAACATGGTCCTTTGCTCAGATGTAACTGGAGTTTTGTAAATAAAGGCAGGGAAAATGGTGATCAGATGCCCTTTGCTCTTAGGCTTAAGGTAGAACATATTGTGAAGCATTACTTCCTCTAGTCACAGGGTGATCTCTGACACAGGTAATTTTAAAATCCTTTTAAAATTCTACTGCAATTTATACCACTACTCACATCACCTTATTGATAAAAGAGATTAACCTGTGTAACTGGTTATATTCCTCTGAGATATACTTGTACTACCTTAAACGAGCTTGACCTAAGGCTGAGTAAACTCACAGAAAGAGCACATGGGACTTGTGAGCACTAAAGGCTTGTTTCTTCTAGACTGTACGCACCTTACAGGTAGATCACACGCTTTATTTAGTTACATACTCCTAAAACTTAGTCAAAAACTTATAATGAAATATGAATACAGTAAAATTAGTCAAAATTAATACATGAGAGTACAAAATAATTGAAAGCACGAAATATTTCAATTATTTTGAGAACCAGATATGCTTTCCAACAAGAACATCTCTGAGTGAGCCTGTATGGCTATGTAAAGTCTCTCTGCTTTACACGCATGCCAAAATGCAACTTCCTTTAAAAAAGATGATGCCAGGTACACAGACCCATGAAATCCGCTTGAGTCCCTGACTGCTCCCAGCTCAGTTGAGGCACACGCTCCAGGACTCACAGCCCCACTGCTGCCAGGCCTCACCCACGGCACACCGCCATATTGGCTTGAGCTGTTTTATGCAACTTTAAGTTTGGTACATCTTGTAGATGTTTCTAAAGACATTTAGGTATTAAGTTTTTACCAACATTTCAACCAATTTTTTTCTATACCCATTCCAAAATTCTATAAGCAGCTTATATTTTTGATGCATATTTATATCTATCCACCCCCAGATATATATCTATATATTCATTCCTCACTCTTAAAAGTGAAGCATATATGGACCCTAATAATATGGATTCATTAGAAGAAATACAAAATTAAACACAGTCTGATAAAATGAGTGTGCGACACTTGAAGAAAAAAGCCATAAAGGAGGTGATTTCAGTGCCTCATGGGTTGTCTTCACTTTCCTTGGGCAAATGGCAGTGGAAATGTCCATCAAGTGTCTGGAAGAAGCATCTGAAGGTCAGTTCAGGTCTCCTGCAGGGATGTCAGCCACCTGCACATGGGAGGTATGTGCAATGGGGAGAGTCCAGGGGAATATTCAGGGAGCATGTGCAGGGTGAGGTGATGTGTCAGTGGAATCCTGGGAAACAACCACAATTCAGAAATCAAAGAAGAAAAGGGGAGTACAGGTGGAAAAAAACACAAGAAACTCTCATACATGTTGTGACAACTAGAAGACAGTGTCACAGAGCCAGCGGGGTACAGGCATCTGAGGTGGAGATTACCACCATCATTCAATGCAATAGAGAGGCTTAGAGGTACAAGATGGATAGATATAGACATTCAACTATCAATGAAGATCTTCTTAAAGCTGTTTCTCTAAAGCAGGGGTCCCTACCCTCCAGGCCTATTAGGATTTGGGCCACAGAGCTTGAACGTAATGTTCTTGAGTCATCCCAAAATCATCCTCCCCACCCCAGTCTATGGAAACCAGATCTTCCATGAAACCAGACCCTGGTGCCAAAAAGGTTGGGCAGCACTGCTCTAAAGTGATAGGAATAGAAACCAAAATTTAATGGGTTAAGAAATAAATGGGACAGCAAATATACAATAATTTAAATAGATTTATTGAGCTATAACTGACATATAATAATAAAGTATACATAAGCACCCAATTTGATGTTTCCATAGGTGTGTGTGTCTGTGTGTAAAAAAAAAATATATATATATATACACACACATATATATATATATATATATATATATATATATATATGGTGGGGCAAAAATAGGTTTACTGTTGTAAGTACATAAAACACAAAGTTTATTCTTGTATTATTATTTATTAATTATGGTATTATTTTCCATATGAACAACTGTAAACCAGCTTTTGTCCCACCCTTGTATTGGTGTCTGCCCCTGGTTCCTGGCACAAGGCTCCTGAAGCCCTTGCAATTTCTTCAGTGATAAGAGCACCAAGAGCATCTTTTGTTCTAATGAGGTGACTCAGGGTGGTCTCCTGCATAAGGGCTATCACCAGAAAGAATGAGCCATGAGGAGAAGCTTTCAGCTTTCAGTCCCAGCCCATTCTCCAGAGGGGAGAGGGGGCAGGAAATGGAGTCAATCATGGACCATGCCTACACAGTGGACTCCATAAAAACAGAGATAGGGCTCTGGGTCCACAACCACAGGTAGGTGCTGGGGGAGGGATAAGAGGAAGTGATAAAGAATCCAGATGACAGCCAGGAGGAGCCATGGAGGGCATGCCGGGTGGAAAGGGCACAGAGCACCCAGCTGCCCTGGGCACCCTCTCCCAGCACAGACAGTACTCTTGGGACTCACCCTTTGTTTTACTTCTCCCATCTTTTCCATCAGAAAAGCAGTCTCAGCATACCAACACCTCATCATCAGATGGCTGCTAACAATTCCCAGCAGGCTTTCTACCACTGTTCCTCCATGTGACCTAACAGTGCCAATCGTCTACATCTCCACTTCATATTTCCTTCACCTCAGTAAAACAAGATAACTCTTTTGAGAAGAAAACATTTAAAGATATCAATTCTGGTGCCCTATAAATTCCCAACTGTTTGAAATTCTGTCATAGATTTCCTTATCACTTGGACAGAAGTTAAGCTTCTAGTTCTTTCTCTGCATTTACAGTTGCCTTACTGTTTTAGTAGTTCACTTACCTTTTCCCAACATTATTACAGCCCAGGGAGATGAAGTGTGCTTAATTGCTCCATTAACCCACATCTTCCGTGTTTGCATGAAACAGGGCTTGGAGCCAGATATCTTTACCACTGCACTCATTTATTAATGGGCCAATAAAACATACCCTAAAGTGTCTTCATCTAATAGAATTGTTCCAGACATTTATATAGACATATCCATTTCATGATATCCAAAGCACTTGGCAGATTTTTGCCATCAAACTTACTGAATTATGTAAGGCAGAATAATAATTGATTAGGCAAAAATGTCATGATTTCTACAACTCAAAATTCAGAGAGAGTGGCTACTGGGGAGGAGGGATAATAGCTGTGCCTTCCCTGATGCTACAAACCATGGTGTTTACCCTCCAGGGAAGTGTGGGGTCAAAACAGGTGACTGATATGCTCAGAAGTGGGCAGTGGTGGGTTTGTAAAGGGAGAGAAATAAAAAGAATGTAAAGGGGTGAGTTTATGAGGTAAGAGGGACCCAGGGAGAGGAATGAAAGTTTTCCATTGTTGTATGTTATATGCTCACCTTGAACCTGTGCTGGACACTGTGGCAGTCAGACTCCAGCAGCAGAAATCCTGGGTTTGTTCAGCAGGTGTGGTTGTCACACCAAACACAGGCCTGCTGAAGCCCCCAGGTACAAAGACCACAGTAGCCCCTCTTTTCTAGCCTCACTTTGGAGGCAACTAATTTTGACTCTTACATTGTTCTTACAAGGATGATGGAGTTGACATTTGAATTTCATATTTATGCATGGTAAGGATTTCAGATGCCAAAAGAATATGCTTCATAATGAATGGGGAATTTTACCTCCTAGGTTAAATATGTGATATGTTAATGGTTTAGAAGGTCATGAGGAGAAAAAGAAAAGAAACACTTGTATTTTATCCTTGCAAATAAAAAGTATAAGAATAAACATAAAGTACAAATTACATTATTCTTCTTTAAACACTTTGATGGGGTAAAGGGATTAGTGAATAATTTTAAACATCACATTGAAATTAATATAAGTTGAGGTTTATTGCTGAGTGGAAGGCAAATCCATGTGAATTTCTAACATGAAAGAAAAATTCATACTTGGATTTCGATACGTGGAGCTCCATGGTGACCCTTCTCCCAGGATAGAAATCCATTCTGTTCTGTCTTAGGGGGATTTGGTGGGTAGGTTTGAGCTTTACTCCTTTAAGGGAACAGGTGGTAAAAGTGTTCTTATAAGACTTTGGCAGTCAGTTCAGAGTTGTCAAGTTGTTGATAAATCTAATTAACATTATTTGAAAGTTAAAGAATGAGAAAATGAACCATTTTATGGCAGCAAAGCAACATTAGTGCCTCCATGTAATGGCTTCTAATAAAGCTTGTTTAATCACCTGCTGTGAACAGGAATTTCCTTTAAGCATATCTTGAATCAGAACAAAGGAACTATTTTACTTTCTGATTCAATGCTTCTGTCTGAGTCAGTCTTCAGCAGAGTCTAGCTGGCAATGAGCTACCAGGATGATTTGCAAAGTGCAGCAAAGCCTTCCCTACCTCTCAGCTTCCCCCCAACATGGGGCTCCCCCTCCCTTCTGTCTAATAAACGATGCCTTTGGAGTCACTCTTGGGCAATACTACAAAGGTGGCTTTTTGGAGGTCACTGACATGTGTGTGTGTTGCCTAGAGGACTGTGAAAGAAACCAGGAAGAACCTGAGGTCAGCATGGAAGGCATGCTCCTGAGTGAACTTCCTATTAACATGGTTTCCTTTGTCATATTAGATTGTCTAGAAGCAGACAGAACCTGCTATTTACATAAATTAAATAACATGTATATTTAAAGCCATGGGCTGCAAAGGTGTTAGGAACTAGCCCAGCAAAGGACAGATCTGGCTTGGATGCTGGTGAGAAGGGGCTCCGGGCCTGGGGACAGCAGGCCACAGGTGCAGGTGAGGCGCCCCACCTTGACCAGCATCCCCAATTGGCAGCTTTGCTAAAGCAGACCTACCTTTGTCATTTCATGAAACCATAAAATCAATGCCTTCATTTCAATAATTGAGAAAACTAAGTGCTGGGTAGATGAAATGACTTTCATAGAGTCTCACCATGAGGTAATACAAAATGAAACCACAATATGGGCTTCTGGCCTTCCGTCCAATGTTCCTCCTTTATGCATCACTGACTAATCTTTATTCTAAACATAAATAATCAATGCCAATTTAAAAACATAATTTAAAATTATTCTTTAGTCTTTTAGATAAAGACATAGAAAAGCCTGAATGCCTAAAAATTATGTGGACTTCATAGAAATAGGTAAATAATAGAGGCACATAATGTGTTAAGTACATGTTTTACTTTAGTACTTTTCCCCAAAGCACATTCTGAGAAACAGAATTGAGTGTGGATAAATTATTTAAGAGGAAATTTTGAGAAGCAGAAGTGAAAGGGTGGAGAGAGGAGAAAAAAGGGGAAGAGGAGCCAGCTGTGTGTGTGGATGATGCAGTTCCTGCTGTGGGCAGGTAAAGCTCAGCCCCACCAGGGACCCCGGTGAGGAACTGTGTCAGACCTGCTGAGCTTTGTCTCTGCCAAGGCCTGAGGCTGGGCCTTTATCAAGACTCCTACACTGAGGGAGGATTGCTCCCAGGGACTACGCCCTGGCCTTTCAGGTTGAGCCACCTTGCAGCATTAGGTAGGAGAAGGCTGTGACAGCAACGCAGAGGACACTCCAGATTCTGGGCCCTGGCACTGTGCGTGGAGCGGTCCCCCAGCCACGAGCCGAGATCAGCTGGGCTCAGGGGAGTGTGCACGATGCGTCCCAACCATTGACTGACACCTAATTCTTAACTGTGGAAAAGTAATCAAAAGACTTTTATGAGTTCTATATTAAGCAATAATTTTTGTGAAATTGGAATGGAATCTTCTCTAGGGCTTCCTTGAAGTAGGTTGGCCAAAAAGTCCATATTTTTTTTCTGTGAAATAAAGACCACCTTTTTCATTTTCACGAATAACTATTGATTTGGATATTTTGAGTATGTCAACAGCTATCTCCCACGTGGTACAACATTGATTTTTCTCAATTAATGTCTTGGTTTGATTGCTATCAACTTCAACTGGTCCACTTGACTGTCAAGCATCATCCGACAAGAAATCTCCAGCAAGAAACTTCGCAAACCACTTTTGACACACTCAGTCAGTCACAGCCCCTTCTTATAGATGACTAAATTTTTTTGTGATTTTACCTTTCTTGAAACAATAATGCATAATATTGTGAAAGTGTTGCTTTTCTTCCATCTTCAATATTAAAATGTCTACACAAACATTCACCAGTTTTGATAATTTTTTAAAAAAATGCTCACTGATATGACAGCTGTCACAATACAGGCTAACAAAATTATTTCGAATGAAGTGGAAGACAACAAAATGCTACTAGAGCCATCTTAGGAATAAACAAACAAACTAACTTCTGGACAAACAAACATAGTGCGGGTTCCTTGTAAACTAGACCATTAGTCATGTATATGATTCATGGAGAAGATGGAAAACTTTAGGAAGAAAATCAAATCGATATCAATATAAATAATGCTTTTGGAGTTTACATAAAAAGCATTATTCTCTTTTACTTCTTCCAAAATCCTTTGTCATACATTATCTCTTTTTGCCTTCCCAAATATATCACTATTCTCTGAACATGTTCATCTTTATTTTGCTCCATTCTCTTGTAATATATGAATAATTCCTTCTTTAAATGTCTTTTAAAAAGGCAGGCACATCTTTCAAGCTACTGATGAAATATCAGTTTCTATTTTACGGAAGCAACTGAGCCACACTGGCCAGGGCTCCACCTCACATCTTCAGACAACTACAACTTTCATGTTTGTAGAAACTGATATCGAGGTCTCTGGAGAAACTGAACTCAAGAGGCTTAGATAAAGAAAACCAGGTACTGGAAATGCAGGGTGAGGTGCAAGATGAACAAAGGGTACAGAATACCCACAGCTGGGTTTCTACATAAGACCAGGAATCTGAGGTCCTTCTCTAGACAAACTGAACCATCCAGAGAGAAAATTGGATCTTGCCATTTAGTGTTCTCCAGAGCTCCTTGATTATTCCACAATGGTTTCTACCAGTTGGTGTGCTTTGCCACTCATATCGATTAAAATAAATGTTTAAATATGAAAAGACAGGTAAGAATTTCAAAACTTTTGGAAAAGTATCCAACATGAAAGGGAGAAACCAGCAAACAATACATAAGGAGCTCAGAGGGACAGAAGTAATGTTGAAAGCAAAGAGAACTTCAAAGAAACTGTAATTAATGTGCTCAGAGATATAACATATTGAAGCCATAAAGGGAGGGAAAATGCTGTGAAGAATGGAGATCAAAGTAAGAGTTCTAGAAAATTAACAGTACCGATAGAAACACATTTTCCCCTCAAAAGCAAAAGTTTGGGGTGTTAAAGTCAAGGGAAACCTACCAGAAAACAGAACAAATGGACAACCAGATAGATAATAAGAAGTAAGAGCTGAACATTTAAGAGCAAATCATGGGACATACAAATAAGAGCAGTTCCAGAGTGAGAAAATAGATGTTGGAGTGGAGGAAACGATCAGACAAATAATATGGAAAATTCTCCCAAGTGGAGGCCACGAACCTTCAGACTGATGAATTTTGAGTATTCAGAATAATCAATTAAGCAAAAGACTTTACCAAGTCACACATTTAGGAGACTTTTAAATATCATGTCATAAAAGTTCCCGGAGTGGAATGACAGGTACTGCAGGAAAGGGCAGGAGGCTCTGTGAGGCCATCCGAAGCTCCGGCACGTGGGTCAAAGCACTCGCATCGTGTCTGCAAATACAGATCCGTATGTTTGATGCAGTATGAGGCTTGTCCACAAATACACACGGTGGGAGGGGGCGGGCAGACTCGCTGACATCGCCGCACTCACCCGCTGTCTCTTCTTCATATATAATGATAGAAGCATTTGAGCTTTATCAAAGGCTAACCCAGTCCTTGCAGTCTGGATCCTGTTCCAACTAGTTTACTCAAGAACCTTGTGTCTACAATTACCCTCTCTGTCTACTGCGTCATTTTCTCCTACTTCACTAACTCTTTTGACCGCACAGTTAAGCCCTAATAGGTCTTTCTTAAAACCCCACAGATATTACCTTTCTCTAGCCACTAGCTGCTTTGTCTTATTTTCACAACAAATATTCTTGAACAAGCTCCTAACTCTCCGTTCTTTTTAATTTTAGGGCTTCATAACAGACTGCTCTCTGCTGGTTGCAACAAGTGATTGACTAGACTTCTCAGACCCACTGTGTGTACCTGCCGACCTGTGACCTCCTGGCTCCTCCTCCTCGGTCCACTTCTCTGCCTGATTTCTTTTTCAAAAGTCTGCTTGGACGCCGACAGACACCTCAAAATATGCTACAACAGAACGATGGTCTCTTCTGCTCCCAAACACATCGCTAGCCCAGTCTTTGCCATCCCGTTGAATGGCCCTGCAATCACTCACTCACTCACTTACTCAGAAGCTGGGAATCATTTCTGTTCCAATGGCTCTACTTTCAAAATAAACCCTGAAACTACCCTCTCCTTTCTGTCTTTGTTTATGACCGTCAATAATCTTAGCCTTTGCTGGTGACTCTTCTGGTCCTTTCTCTGCACAGAAACCATGTAATCTCATTAAACGGTAAACCACGTCCCCTCCTTAGATTACTTCTCATTGTACCTAAAACTGCGACTTCTGACTGTGACATGTGAGGCCCTCTGTTGGAGCCGTTCTAGCTGCAGCTGGATGCACAGTGCTGAGTGGCAATGAGTGGCCACGAGTGGCCAGAGGCTCCCACCCTGGACAGTGCAGCTCGCATGGCTTAGCCCTGACCACCTGAGCGCCTCTCCGCCTGTGCTGTTATCTGTGTCCAGGCAAACTGACCTTCCTCCCACTCAGCGTAGTGACCAGTGCAATCCCTCCTTCAGTCTCTGCACTGCCAGTCCCACTGTCAGGACTTGGTTCCTACAGCGCGGCAGGATGAGCTCCTACTTATCACTGAGGTGTCAGCTCAGATGCTGCAACCCTTGCTGTCCAGTCTAAAGCAGCACTCCTTCTCTGGACCTCGTGGTCCCACTAACCAAGTCCATCTTGCTTGCAGGACTTCATCTTTGTCATCATCAGCTCTCCTCATCCTGAGCTGCAGTCTGGACCACGTGGCTCAGCTGCTCCTCCAGGAGGGACAGAGGTATAAATAAATGTTCACAGGAGTAACATGAACTTTGACATTTATTCCTTTGCATTTTCTAAGTTTGCTGTAACAAACATGTCAGTTTTGGAGCAAAAATAACAATGAAAAAAGCCTTTGTAATAAACTAATAAAAATATTCTGAAACAACCAGATGCTGGACTATAGGGACAATCAGTTGTATCCAGACTGCACCACTTTGCTGGTGAAATAAATGCAATTTCCTTTAAGAGGTTTAGCTGTTTGCAAGATGCCTTCAACACATATTCTAACACTTCATCCTGAGCTGACCTGGAGTAGAATTTATATCACAGGTTGTAGTGGATGAATGATGTTCATTATTTGATTCTATTCTTCTTGGAATATGGCACAATGCCTAATTCCAGCACTTGTAAGATATGTGCCCTGGATACAAAAACTTTTTAGAGGGGATGTAGAAGATGTTTGAGGGGAACGAAGAGCCCCTTGCTTTAACTCTGGCTCAGAAGCCGAGCTGGGTGATGCTGCACATTTGCTTCAGGCAAATGGTTCTTATTTCCCAGCCTCCATCTTGGGATTCTTTGAAGCATAGGTACTTAGTCTGGTGCCCTTAGGTAAGGAGCACTGCCCACAGTCAAGGATTCGTCCCTTCATAGAGTAAGTTCTCCCGAGGGGCCAACTGTGAGCTACTCACCGGTTAGAGGAAGAGACTGCCAGATCTGTTCTCTCTGGCAGCTTGCAAGAGTGTGGCAAGAAAACGGTAAAGGTTTCTGCAGAGGTCAAGGCTGCCCCGACAGAGTCTGGGATGTTAGATCCACTGGGCTGCAGGGCTCCATCAGCATTGGATGGAGATGCATGACCAGTCTTTCCCAGGATGCCCTGGGAAAGCAGTGCCCATTCCACAGTTTTGCCACAATGTGCAATCATGTTGGGGAAAAACCCATACACAAACAGACCCAAAATGAATTAGAAAGAAGAATGAAGGAACACATCAGTAGTTTGGAACATAAGCTTACAGGTAGCATAGTCCTTAGACCTCTGTTAGAAGCTTATTTTGGAGATTTACATAACTGAAGTTTGGAAAGATATAAATTGTTTGGCAGGAAGTTCCAGCAACCTATCAGCAGTGAGAAATGAAGCCTGAGTCAGGGCTCTTAAGGGCTCTGAATCACCTGGCGAGTAGCCTAAAAGGGAATCCAGAAACTATTTCATCTCTTTCTTCCCTTTAAGCTTTGGGTTTAGTGAACTAGTTTCCACCTACTGCTGATGAATCATCTTTCTAAATGACCCTGCTAAATCACATGCAGTTAATGCTGAAGATTTTAGTGCTGTGTTTTGTATGTGGGTTGCAGATTGCCATTGCCTGACCACGTCCTTAGTAAAACCGTGAACTCTCGTCAGTCCACAGATGAAAGAGTGAATTTTTCATCCCCCATAGCTATAGAGGGGGAAAGCTCTGATGGCGAGGTTAGCTTGATCCAGTCCTGTGCCCAGCTGACCTGACCTACGTCCAGCACTCTTGTATCTTCACTTTAATCATCTGCATCTTTCTGGGTGACAGTGTCAACAGAAACAACACAAACATCCGTTAGAAAGTAAAGTGTAACACCAGGTGAGAGAATGGCATAGGAAAAAGGAAAAATACAGGTTAGTGTGGCCAAACAAGGTGAAGTGCACATTTTTCTGTAAATGACTTCATTAGCAAAGGCATATGAGCAGCTGTCATATCAGAATAAAACTATTTTCCATAACATAGGGAATGAAAGTTATTAGTGTGTGGGATGTTCAATATTGGATACCTGAAACTACTATTTAGCTTTAGGGGAAAAACAGTAACAGTGTGTTTATAAAAATAATCACACTTCTTGGTACTTACCCAAAAGCGTTCAACAACAATGTCCATACAGAAACCTGCATGTGGACACTCACAACAGCTTTATTCATCATTGCCAAACACTGACGGTGACCGAGATGTCCTTCGGTAGGTGACGGTGAATAAGCTGTGGTTCATCCAGACAATGGAATACTATTCAGGGCTGAAAAGAAATGAGCTATCAAGTCATAAAAAGATAGGGAGGAACCTTAAAAGGACACAGTCCCTGACTTTCGATGGTTTGACCTGATTATTTGACTTCATGATGCTGGCAAGGTGGTACATGTTCAGTAGAGACTACTTCAGATTTTGCAATTTGAGCTTTTCTGAGGTCGTAATGTGTGGGAGACACTCTGTCGTGATGCGGGCAGTGGGCCACCCTGCTCCCGTCAGTCACACGTTCTCCAGGGGCAACAGGGATGCTCTCCAATGTGCTGTATGCTGGCGTTACACTGTCGTCAATAAGAGACATTATAAAGTCAACACTTTTTTATTAAATAGGCTTTGTGTTAGATGATTTTCCCCCAGATGTAGGCTAATATAAGTGTTCTCAGCCTATTTAAGGTGGGCTAAGCTAAGGTTAGATGTATTCAATGCATTTTCAACTTAGGGTATTTTCAACCTACATTGGGTTCGTCAGGATATGCTGAATCATAAATCAAAAAGCATCTGTGTTACTAAGTTAAATAAGCCAGGCAGAAAAGACTTCATGCTGGGTAATTCTAGCTCTATGACATTCTGAAGAAGGCAGAGCTATGGACATACTGACAGAATCAGCAGTCTCATGGTGTCCAGGTGTCAGCAGTGAGGGAGGGATGGACAGGTGCAGCAAAGGGTCATTAAGGGCAGTCAGAACACTCTGCATGAGACTGTGAGGATGGAGACAAGTCATTATACATGTACAAACCTACAGAATGTTTCAACACCAAGAATATACTGTCATGGAAACTATGGGCTTTGGGTGACAATGATGAGTCACTGTAGGTTTCTCAATTGCAAAAGTGCCCTCGGGCGGGGCGTGTTGATAGTGAGGGACGTTGTGCAGGTGTGGGGCAGGAGGGTAATGGGAAAGCTCTACAACTTCAGCTCAATTTTTTGAGGAACTTAAAACTGCTTTAAAAAAGTAAATTTCTAATTGAAAAATGCTGGCCATAAATTTTACTATTCACCTGCAAATGAAGAAATCACATGAAATACAGACTTGGAATTGTTTCATTTTACATTTTATCAAAATGTAATACTGAATTAATTTAATAAGACAAACTTTTAATGCCATTTCCTGATAAGGAAACTTTTTAGCCTATGTTAGCACATATATTTTTAGAATACCTTCTATTGCAGAAAAATCTAAGATTTCCCCACCACTTACCTGTAGCATAAATATCCATGCAGAGTTTTAATAGTAAACACAAATATTTCTTAGTTGTGGGAAGGGAATGTATGAAGTTATGAGCCAAGGAAACCCTCTCAGCTTATTTGTGAAAAGAGCAAAATATAATATATAAAAAGTCTAGTTTTGTCTTAAAAGAAAATATGTATATTATAGCTTTCCTTCTAGAGGAGGTTAATTTTTTAATCTCTCCCAATTTATTTTATCCTAATTTTATTATTTACTTATTACATATTTTGCAGAAAATTATGCATGTTAATTGCAGGAAGATTTAAGAATACAGAGGAAAAGGAAAAATTTCTCTCCTCATCAACTGTAAGATGCTATGTAATATTTCATTTTTAGATGTAACATTTGTGGGATCATACCCCTAAGTGTTGGATGTTTCTCCTCAGTTCATGTAGGGTGTAGCACTCCTCTGAGTAGCCCAGAAACATTCCACCACTGCCTAGTGCTGTCAGCAAAGGTTATGAATGATAATTCCTACTCAGTGTCACATTTTTATAGACTAGTCAATAAATAAACACATAGTTTTTAATTAATCTGTAATTATTTAGTTGGTAGTAAAAGTGAACTTTGTTTCATATACTTATAAATACCTATTTGTATTTGTAATTCTTAGCTATTAACTTACTAGCTCACACCTTAGCCTATTTTTTAAATTATTGGTGATATGTGTTTTGAACTGAGGGTGCATTGAGTTGAGTTAGTTATACTCATCAGTAGTATAGCTCATTGCCATCACTGGTCTCTGCAAAGTCCAGTCTTGTTTGGTTTCTTTTCCTTAGTTTTATATTTATTTATGTATTCCATTTCCTTGTTCCATTTTTAACTTTCTCCCACTCAGATATGTATGCTAGTACTTAATGTATATTTTTTGTTTGCGTTTCTCCATCTGTGCTGTTCTTTTGTTCACATGTGAATTTGGTTTACATACATTTTCTATTATGTTAAACATCTCATTCTATTTTATGATTTCTCACTTATTACCCTGTTCTTTTAAAAAATGAACCCATTCTTTGTTTTTAACCTTTAGCATTTTAATTATGATGTGTCTTGGTGTGGGCCTCTTTGGGTTCATCTTGTTTGGGACTCTTTGTGCTTCCTGAACTTGTATGTTGATTCCCTTCACCAAGTTAGGGAACTTTTCTGTCATTATTTTTTCAAATAGATTTTAAATTTCTAGTTCTCTTCTTTAAAGACAAAGAGAGAATCTTAAAAGCAGCAAGAGAAAAGGAGACAACTACCTACTAGAGAGCTCCTATAAGACTGTCAGCTGATTTCTCAAAAGAAACTTTGCAGGCTAAAAGAGGTTGGCAAGAAATATTTAAAGTGATGAAAAGCAAGGGTCTACAACCAAGGTAACTCTACCCAGCAAAATTATCATTTAGATTTGAAGGACAGACAAAGAGCTTCCCAGACAAGAAAAAGCTGAAAGAGTTCATTAGCATCAAACCAGTATTATATGAAATGTTAAAGGGTCTTCTTTAAGAAGAAGAAAAATATGAACAATAAAACAGCAAAAAATACATCTATATCAATAATTGAATCTGAAAAAACAAAATAAATAAACAACCAAAACTGAAACAGAATCGTAGATACAGAGAATGCTTCTATGGTTGCCAGATGGGAGGGGGTTCAAAAGATGGGAGAAAAAGATGAAGGGATTAAGAAGTACAAATTGATTGTTACAGAATAGTGATGGGAATGTAAAGCATAGCATAGAGAACAGAGTAGCCAAAGAACATATATGTATGACCCATACACATGGAAAATGGTGTGGGGATTTCCTGAGGGAGTAGGGGGATCTGGATAGAGGGGGAAAAAAGGGGAAAATTGGGACAACTGGAATAGCATAAACAATAATATAATTTAAATAAATAAATAAATCCATATTGTTGGGTGTATACTTAGCTGATAACTTCTTACTTTGGTAAAATACTCTGTGATGTTCATTAGTCACATTTTATGAGTCCAGTCTCCCAGGAATAAGTACCTCTATGGTCCTGAATGTCCAGCAGAAAAAAAACCCCTACAAAATTTTAAAACAATCTTTGCTAAATTTTACTTAGAATGTAATTGTTATATTATTATATAAGCTTTACATTTTATTATTATTATTTATCCTCACCCAATGGCATTTTTTCATTGCTTTTTAGAGAGAGTGGAAGAGAGAAGAGAGAGTGAGAAAGAGAGACAAACCGTGATGTGAGAGAGAAACATTTATTGGTTGCTTCCCAGAAGCACTTCTACCACAGACTGAACCTACAACCTAGGATATGTGCCCTGACCAGGGATAGAACTTGAAACCTTTCAGTTTAAGGGAGGATACTCCAACCAACTGAGCCACACCAGCTACACAGCAGGCTTATACATTTTTTGACTGAGCACTGTTACATGTGTTGCAAATATTTCCCTATTTTGTAATTGATTGCTTTTGATTGATTTAGTTGATTGATTGATCATGTAGTCAAATCTATCAATTTACTTATACACTTCCTGGCCTTGGTGTCACAATGAGAAGGCCATCCTAATCCACAAGACATGCACCATTTGCCCATGTGATTTAACTATTGCAGTCATAATTGTAATGAATCTGTGATTAACTTTTTTAAAGAAGCATAAATTCTACTTAATCTTTTCCACATGTTTAACCAATATAACACAACTCATTGAATAGCTATTTCTTCACAGACCTAAAATTATAAATTCTTCTTTACTCAGTTGTCCTTGAATCTTTCTGCATTTGCTCTTCACTTTCATTGATCATGTTTATCTCATGCACATCAGGCTTTTCAATCAGTATGGATTTATACTATGCTTCTGACCAGGTTAACCTTTTCTTTATTATTTTTAAGTTTAGCAATAACTGCATCCTGTGTTAAAAATAAATTTACTATGTGTGAAAGGAAAAATAATACTTAAAATTTCTTGCTTTCCAGAAGTGACTGGTTCTTAACATTCACATGTCTATCTTGTGATATTTTTCTTGTTGCATATAACATATATTTTTATATATTTTTAAAAGTGTAATTCTAATATGCATGTTATTCTGCAACTTGCTTTCTTCACTGTACCATGTCATAGATATATATTTAAGTGTAAAAAAGACTTTTTATCAGTTACAGTAGGCTAGGTTATGCTTCAGTAATACATAAACCATTCCCAAGGTTCAGTGTTTTAAAACAATAAAGGCTTTTTTTTTTTGGTTCAACTACTTATTTGTTGAAGTTGCCTAGGTCTCTGCTCTGTGTTATCTTTACTCAGTTTACTAGAGCAAGTTATAGCTATTCTAAAGGGGAAGAAAACACGAAGCATTCTCAGGCTTTAGCTCAACAGAGTAGCTCTCATTTCATTGGGAAAATCAAGGTTCTTGACCATAAGTAACTTTAAAAGGACAAGAAAGTGTGAAGTGTATACAGTCATCCCTTGCTATATCACAGTTCACTTATTGTGGCTTCAATGTATCGTGGGTTTTTTTAAAACTGGTGAGTACCCATGAAGAATTTTATATGTTGTTAAAATTACATAGGTATAAGAGTATAGAAAGTGTTTAAGAGCATATGAAGTGTTTATAAGAGTGTGGGAAAGGTTAATAAGAGAGTGGGAAAGATTTATAGAGTGTGGGAAGGGTTTATAAAGCCTTAAAATATATAGAAATAATAAAATAAATATAACACCGCTACTTTGCAGATTTTCACCTATTGTGGGGGTCTCTGGAATATAACTCCCATGATAGGTGAGGGCTCACTGTACATACCCAGAAGAGAGAGAAATGTCATGCTTTTGAACCATTCTAATAACTACTGCAAAATGTAGTTTAGTCCAGATACAAATATAACCTCATTTTTCCAGACATTCCTCATTGATGAACATTCAGAATGTTTGCATTTTCCCTTTGACATGCAATACTGTGAGAAATATAGTTTACTGTATCCGTGTGTAAAATATATTTGTGGATTCATATTTTTTGTATTTAAGTTGAATTTTTAAAACTGATATTTCTGGATTAAATAACTTATTGAACAACTTTCCAGAAAGCTTCAGGCAGATAGCCCTCCAGTTCATAGGTGCACCCTCCTTTACCAGAACCCATGCTAATGTTAGGTGCCATCAGTCTTTCATATGCACGGTTTACTTTGGGCTATTAATTGTCACATTGTAGTAAGGTAGGAGATCCATTCACAGTTGTATTAAAAATTTATATTTCTTATTTTGTGAATCACCTAATGATGTAAGTGCTTAATTTAAAATTAAGTTTTAAACATTACTGCATACTGAAATCCAAAACCTAAATCCCTAAGTCATCATATTTATCATATCATCATGTGCTTTGATTTTGACATTGACCTCTACCTCCAGTGACACTGCTTTTGCCTGCACCGCACTTCTGTGACCATCTCCGACCTCATGTCCCCACTTCTGTTCTTCTACACCACCAATCCAATCTCCTCACAGAGAATGGAGGAAGATAAAACATAAACTCACTGCCCTGCCTAAAGTATATATAATGCCCAAAGAACCTGGAGAAAAATCCAAATACTTTGACTATGTCCCAAATGATAAGTTGGGCTGTTATTTCTCTAACTCACTCCTCCCATTTGGATTTTTTCAAGTTCTTAATAAACTAGAAAAGACAAGTTTGCTCAGTTGCCTCAGAGCCATTGCCTGTGTTGTTCTAGTTGGCCAGGCAGCTGGCTCGCAGCATCTCCTGTCCCCAGCTGAGTGGTCACTGTGGCTGGTAGTGCGGCCTCACAGACAGCCCCAGGCAGTGGGGCCCTGGGCTTCCCTCCTTGGGCTCTCCATGGGGTGTTTCACCACAATTTCCAGCCCACAATCATCGGAATCCTTTGTTGACTTACACTTTTTAGAGTAAAAGTAATTTATTCCACTAAAACCTAGGTTTTTATAAGGGCAAACACCATGTCTGCCTTATTCACAGAAGTATTTCCAGAGTCTGTCTGTACTTGACACAAGGTAAATTTTCAATAAGCACTTGTTGACTCAATGAATCAATGCCTAAGGAAGAACTTCATAAACACTAGGGACGTCGGCTCCCTCGATGGTCACCATGTGTCCTAGTTTGTTCTCTGACCGTCATCATGTTGTTTCTTTTGTTTTCTTTCGCCGAACAAAATACTCTAATTTTATGTTGTCAGATTTGTTAATTTTCCCTTCATGCTTGGCTAGCACTTCAATTATAAATATTTTATCCTATAATTTTATCTTTAATTCAACAGGAATTAATGTCTTATATGAAGTAGAGATTATTTTTAACCAAATGAATAAGAAATTACCCTTATGCAACCTATTAAGTTGTCTATCATTACCACACTAATAGAAAATAACACTATTTACTAACACACACATGCACACATGCTATTTAGGAGAGATTTCCACAACATTACATAAAACAATATTTATTAAAACATAATATGAAGCTATATTACAACTATGATAATTATTATTTCTTCAGTTATGTTTAAAATACTGGCTCATACAGAGTATGTATGGGTCTGTTCAGAAGGTATCCAGCCATATAATATGAAAAATAGAGACATTTACTGAAGAAGATACAAGATACAAGAAACACTGTATATAGGAAAATGATGCCTCAGTCCCCTTCAACGTGGGCACCTTGGCACCTCACAGTTCTTCCAATGGCCATCAGCAGCCATGTTGTATTTTCCTGAATCTCACTGACAGTCTGAAATCTCTTCACTTTCTGAGGTGATTTGAGTTTTGGGAAAAGCCAGAAGTCACAGGGCACCAAATCTGAGCTGTAGTGAGGCTGAGTTACCTGGGTGATTTGATGTTTTGCCAAAAAATCTGTATAAGACGTGATGCATAAGTGGATACATTGTCATGATGAAGCTGCTAATCACCAGTTGCCCACAGCTACAGCCTTCTGAATCATCTAGATAGTTTCCACAAAGGAATGTTCAAGCTTAACACAAAATTTGGTGCAGATTCACTGCTCTATTTGCTCAGTCATTTTGAATGTGATGGCCGCACAGTGTACATGCTCACTCAACAGTGTCTACTGCCCCCACTGACTATTACAGTGAAGTCCTCATTGTTCATACATGCACATTCTAGTCCACTCTCCTTGGCTGCCAGGTTACACTGATGTCATGCAAACCATTCTTGTTACATTAACAATGACTGGACATTTTACGGACAGACCTTTTTAATTCTTTTTACATTCTTTTTTAAAAGAATTTTTAATTCTTTTTAAATTATTTTTTAGGATTTCTGGTTTTGTCAAATTTGCTTATACTTTTAAGATATGCTGTTCTCTAATTTTTTCCTTATTTACCAAATTTTTTTATGTATAGTTGTTTTGAGATGACAATAGCTAATTGGTTCATGAAAACCAGGGATCTATCTAGGGTAATAATGTGTTCCCATGATAAATTTATTTACTCATCTTTTTCAAAAGTAATTGCATTTTGGTATTCATTATTTTTATTGTTTGCTTTTAAGCCTCTTTAAACATTTGAAACCTACTTCCTTTAGGGTGTCTTTTATATTGCTCTATTTTATGTATTTTCTAGATCCAAATTCTCCTTTTGGTTGATCCCATGAACTCTCCTTCACACAAGAGTTTCTGCTAAGATGGGCACTTGTCAGTGGGTTTTGGCTTCCTCAGGAGCCCTGTGTGTGGGTCCTGGGGGTGGATGCCCAGAGCATGGTCACAGTGGCCTCCACAGAAGCCCTGTGGCCTTTATCTGCATGACATTAGTTTGTTTTTCTATTTCTAAATAATTTTAGATTTAGAAAAAAACTGCCAAGTAATGTAAAGTATTTCTAGATACCTTTTACATACCCTAAAGTTAAGTCTTAAGAACCATAATGGAGTTAGTAAAATCAATAGATCAAACATTATATAGTACTGTCAATTAAACTATACATTTTATTCAGATTTCACCAGTTTTTCTATTAACTTGAAATATTAGAGGCCATTGTCGGTGTGCCTCAGGGAATAGGTAGGCTATGGGGGTGGGGAGAGATGGGGAAGCAGCAGCTGGTGGAACAGTGAGAACACACAAAACATTTATGGTTTAAGCTTGCTGTCTTACATGGGCGCAGTCTTGGTGCCCTGAAACAATGACTGTAGTAACATCAGAGATCACTGATCCCAGATCATAATAAATATAATAAAGAAATGAGCTGAAATACAGTGAGTTACCAAAATGGGACAGAGACACAAAGTGAGCAAATGCTGTTGGGAAAGGGCACTGACAGACTTCCTGGACTCAGGAAGTCTGAAGTCCACAAACTTCAATTTGTAAACAACACACTACCTGTGAAGAGCAGTAAAGTACAGTGCAATCAATGAGGTGCCTGTATACATAATAGGAAGAACCTGGAAATGTGTGTACATGTACTAACCCATACACAAACACACAAACACTCACACTCATACCCACACATGAACATTCTAGGTATATACCATATTTTGTTGTGTAATGTGCTCCCACATATATAGCATACCCACATTTTTGACCCAAACTTTTAGGAAAAAATCTTTCTTTTTAATTTTTTTATTTTAATTAATTAATTAATTTATATTTAGAAACAAAACCCATTATCAGATTCCAAGGTATTATTTTGCAAATGGATATCACTATTGCTTTCTAGAGTTACACTTTTAACATGTAAACATAAATAAAAGAATTAAAAACATTTATATAGATATGGAATTAGTACTACCCACAAATAATGTGCATCCTTTTATTCCCTAAAAATTTTGGGCAAAAAAGTGTGCAACATATGGATAAACACAGATATAACATATCTAGATATTTGTTTGAAACTTACAATCCAAAGGTCAGAGATAAAGTATACCTAAATTTCTCTAAAGGGCAATTAGTTTCAAGCTTATGATATATTATAATAAATCTTTTCTTTTTAGGTTGGGGAAATTCTTCTTTTACTCACATCTACATTAGATCTGAACCAATTTATCCAAATTCATTGGAAGAGGCATCAATGAGAGATTCTCTCCTGTTTTGTACTATCCAATTGTGTTTCCTACCACAAAGACACTGGAGCAGCTCAGTGACATGGGGACTGTTCTTGATAGGCTCTTCGGGTGGGGACTGTTGAACCCTGCTCTGTCATTAAGCCCTCAGATGAAGGGTCCCAGCCACCCAGATAGTATGGCTGCCCCATGATTCTGCCCCAGTCTGCAGGGTGGGAGTTTTGTAAGTGGCCTCAGTCAGGTATCTCTATGCTTGTATATACTATTTAAACAGATTAGCTTCCAGGGAATTAAGAGAATTTTTTCCTTGTGTGTTTAAAGATCCAGATCTAAAAGGAAGAAAGAAAATATAAACTTTCATTCTGACGTATTTACAGTGTTTATGTTCTTTTATATTATTCCTTATCTAACACCTAAGTGTTATTAAATATTGACTCATTTAATGAACCTCTCAGTGGCGTCACACTTCTGTCTGGCACTGAAAGCACCTATGTGTCTCCAGCACAGCTTACACATTGCTACCAGGTCCCTAAAACTTGACCTTCTATCACTGTTTCTTGCAAGTGGCCTTTCCTTCGCTGAAAGACCAACCTCCTATCCTTCTGGTCTCATGTTCAAAGGCTAAATTCCTCCTTCAAGTTTTCAATAAATCGCCATACAGCTTCTTATTCTCCATGCTCCCACATTGCTTTCTAGGTAACTCAGTGTCATCCATGATCATAGTTATATTTCTGCACAATGTACTGAGGCAGGGCTCTCAACAGCAGGGGTTTCATCTTAATCATGTTTGTGTCTTCAGTCCAAACCCAGGGTCACTCATTGTTGAGAGGAGTCTTTGTCATTATGCGCTGGACTTAAGGAGGCCAGGGACAGAGGGTTCTGGACACTTGATGGTTGATCCTTGACTCCATCCTTAATGACGAATTGAGGTTGAGATGCTTGAACCCTCTTCCTCCCATTGACATTCCTTTGCCCAGCAGCTGTTCCTTACCACCTCCCAGGGAAAGAATCTGTCTGACCACATGATCCACTTACCTCCTTCCTTGGCTGGACCTCGGGGTGGCCCTGCAAGGAACACCATGTGGGGAGACTGGTTGGAACCAATTTGTGTCTTCTCTCTGTCCCCCTTCACCTGTTCAGTGGTTAAGCGTGACACGGGACATGAATCTCTCTCTCCTTTCTCTCTTCTCCAAAATGGCAAAGTACACAAGAGAAAAATGGTGAAAGTCCAAATTGAAATACCATTTCAAAACAAGATCAATCATCCCTGTTAAATTATCCAAGTATTTAAACTTGGACCCGCAGCCTGGGCTGTATGCAGAGGGGAAGCAGACACTCTGCATGAAGCCAGAAAGGACCAAGAAGGCACAGCTGGGCTCAGGGAGAACACGGCAGAAGCTTCGTGTGGGTTGAAGCCACTGTCTCTCATTTTTAGCCCATACTTCCCTAAATTTTTCCCTACAAACCACTTTCATTTTAAAGCACTCAAGGTGCTTTAAAAAATCTAGAACCTTTGGGGGGGAATAAAGAGTTCATGAGTCATCATTTTTAAAAAATCACATGAACCAAAGATAATTCTAGTGTCTGAATAGCATTTCTGTCTAATCTTCCACTTGGCAGTTTTTAAGAGCAAAGGGCAGATCTCAGATTGCCTTCAACATTTGCGAGAACATTTTTTCTTTCTCTGCCCCAGGTAAGATGGGCATTGATAGTTCTAACTCACTACTTCCTGCTTTTTAAATTTTTTATGGAATTTTTCCATTTCTCAACAATAAGGTAGGTCTATTCATTTGCTTCTCCTGTTTTGGAAACAAACAACGGTGGGAGTGAAGTGATTTCCTGAAGTCATAGTGACAGGTGACTTTTTTTATTCTTACCCACTCCCATTTCAAAGCAAAGTAAATGACTATATTATGTTACTGGTTTTACAAAATCTTTTGGCTAGGATTTAGCGGTTTGTTTCCCACCCCCCAGACCCCTAAACTATTTATATGACTAACTGCAAAGGAAATGTAAGACATAGTTTATGTAAATACTGTGTTGGGAGAGTAATCAACCACTACCCCATTTGTAACATTCTAATCATCCATAGAAAAGAACTAGATTTTACTTTTTCCCTGTCCGCTGTGCAGTGACTGCTGTGTGGTTTATTGACAATAGTAGCAATAGCGTTTGATGGGATAAATGGATGCAATACTGGGAAAGTCCAGGCATTTATTTATATTGTGTACTTGACCTTTTAGACTATTCAACTACATAAATGCTTCTTTTTTTCTCTGAGACACAGAAACCTTTGTTTAACTTCCCAAGGATTAAACTCTAGGGATATGAAAAATGTTTGTTCTCTTTCCTCTCAATCAGGAGGACAGTGAAACAAAAATCATTTAGGGAACCTGGTCAGTGGGCCAGGGCTCTGCATGTCATTGCTCTCAGCCATCCAGTCAAGACAGGTGGCAAGTCAGGGAGCTCTCCCAGAGCCAGGAGCGGTGGGACTGCAAGAGACAGAAGGCAAGGGAGATTCTCAAGGAAGTTTATTTGAGTGCCAGTCATATGGCTATGCAAATAAGCACCTTCCTACGTGATTCCTGTGCTAATCATTAACGTGTAGGGATACACTGCTGTCCTTCACACCTTGCTCAGTTCAGGGCTCAAGGTGACTGCCACTCGCCTTTGCTTTTATATCTATCAGTCTTTGCCTAGGGAGTAACTGGGCCTTTTTCTCGCAGACCTTTTTTGTTTTCCTCTCTACTGAATCTCCTTGGACAACAAAACTGCTGAAATTACCTCTGCCTAAAATATACAATAAAAACCAACTAACAAACAAGCTGACAAATTTCTGACGGTGTTGCCTCATGTGGCCTTGCCTATTTCTGCTCTTTCTCTCACCAATAAATTACTACAAGAGGATTCATCCCCCCTTGCCGCCCCAACCCCTTTTCTTGACTTCTATCTGTGCTTGCTCCTCTCTTACTGCTAAAGCTTGCCTCTAAATACCAAGTTCAATGATCCCGTTCTCAGTCTCCTCCTATGACAATGTGGTCTATGACGTCTGGGGTAGGTTGTCACAATAGCGGAACCCAACAACTCGGGCTTCCCTCCCCCCAGTGTGTGTGTGATCCCTTCCCACATCCCCACAGTACGTGGTCAAGAGTCCATAGATATTTGAAAGGGACTTTCTGAGGGGAGAATGCTCTATCCTGCTGCTTTTACAACATGAAATAACAACAGGGCACATGGCCCAGACCAGTCTCTGGGCATGAGACAGCACAGCAGAGAGGCCCGGACTGGCAGCTCTCCTGAGGACCAACCACATACAGGAGGGAGCTGTGACTGCTCAGCCCAGCCCCAAGTGATGACCCACAGAATCGTGAGCAAATACAAATGGCTGCTATTTTCAAGTAATCCATTGGGAGCAGGTTGTTTTCCAGGCTAGATAATGTTGTTCCTCTTGAACATAATTTCCTTGGTTTAATTTCTTATCTCCTGCTCCTGGTCTTTCTCCTACTTTTTCAGTGAACTTTCTCCCCCTCACTCTCTTTTTAAATTTGTTTCTCTCCAAATGGAGTAAGAAGTTGGGTATATTAATGTTACGGAGGCTGGGCCACAAAATAGAAATAAAGAAACTATCAGGATCCCAGCAGCTCAGCATTTCTGCCTTTATGTGTAAAAGTGCAAATGACTGTGGACCTTGGGCAGTAAGGAGAACACTCTTCTTCGTGACCACAGCTTGAATCAGAGTGGTGCTTGTTATTGCTTGCCTGCTGTTTATGAGCATCAGACCTTCCTAATACTCTTTTGGAAGGAACCAGAAAGATTTTAATGATACATCTTTAATGTATCATCTTTAACACTCTACACTGTAGAAACATGAGTCATTTGGTTTTTTTATTTCCTACATCTATTTTAAATCATTTGTTGTTATTAAATACAAATGTACACATTGTGCATAATCAAAGGTTATTTATATATCACAGTGAGTCACTATAGAGCACATTTAATTACTTATGTGAAATTTTGTGATTATTTATGTGCAATAGTAAAGTCAGGGCTTTGTATATTAAATAAGGATTTAGTGTGGTCATATACAATACTTGACCAATGGGATTTTAATTAAGCAAGAAGAATGTTTCATTCCACTGAGAATGCTTTGTCAGACCTGTGACTTTAGTAAAATCACAGGACAAAATTAAATGATATTCTTGCAAATAGCCCTGCCTATATATTTTTTTCAGATATGAGTGATGCTATATTTGTAAGCACAATGTCTTCCTGTTGGTTATTCCCAGTTAGCATTTCTTCTGGACATTATTTTAGGTTAGGTTTAAAATACGGAAGGACTAATTTTGTCTGTCCCATGTGAAAATATTCCAGATCATTTAAAAAGTATTGAATGCAGCATAGCATGCTCAGATCTTTACTATTTCCCTTAGTTCATTAAGTACTAACAAAACTTTTGCATTATTCTTCCAATAAGAAAACACAGTATTTATTAAATTATATAATAAACAGGTATTTATATTAATTTAAAAATTACTCAGTTTCTCTCTAACATATGCCTGCATGTATGATAACAGAATATGTTTTGGCTGGTATGGCATAAGGAATAGGAAATCCAACATATTTTTAAAAAGGCATTGAATGGTAAGTTTATTAATTTTTTGTGAGTTATTGTGGCACATTTGGGAAAGGCATTTTGGAAAGTTTCTTTGAATGGCCTGAATTTAATTCCCTGCACATGAGGTCAAGAAGCACTAGTTTGATGGTATTCTTCATCAGCCAAAATTAATATAAAAGCTCAAAATATATTGCATTTCACCAAATCAAGATTCCATGACTGAAAATATTTCTGAATCTTTTGGACTTCAACATTTGAATGGGTTTGGTTCCCTTTTCTTTTCTCCAGCTAAAGCAAACTTGAAAAAAATTAAACAGTACAGACTGCAAGGCTTGGAGCTGCTACACACCCCAATCTTCCCCTGTCGTGCATGACTATTGCTGAGCATGTGATTCCAATTTCCCTTGAATTTCTTACTTGATAGGGCTGCTTATTTCCTTCATGATAGGCCTGGCCTGAATAATTTAATTTCTCCAGAATCAATTTTTATGGCTATTTTTACCTTATGGACTTTTTTTCTGTGTTTCATTTCAGTTGAAACAGTTGGACATCAGAAATGAAGCTTACATTGACCAATTGTATGATTTTTTTTTCTTTACTCAGATTTGAGAGAGTTTAAGCCAGGAATGCGAACTCTTAGAGAAGCCATTGAGACTTCAGAAGCACTCTACCTTGAGCCCTTGATTAATGATGACCAACTTGAGTTCTTGATATTTCATCTGAAGTGAAGCCTAAACTAAAAGCATGATGTCAAATATTCTACTAAAAATGTGAACAAGTTTGAACTAGTTTGAATTATATTATTTTTGTAAAAAAGCCATTCTACTGATTACTTTACATGCATGGAACCAAAACCCAAATCACTAGAATTTATAAAAGTTCTTACAACCATACATTTTGGAATTCTTTATAAGTTAAATTTCTGATTTTGAGGTATTCTAAGAGAAGTCAAAACATATTTTAGCAGTCACAATGTTCAAACACTCCTGATTACTGCTCTCCCCTCAAGAATAAACAAAACCAACTTATTTATTTTTCTAATGTTCATTTCATTCTTAACTTAGAATGCCAACTTCAGACTTCCTTTGCTGTGAAGGCAAAAGGTGGTTTTTAGGCCTCAAAGTGCTGATATTGGCTGAAGCTGCCCACTACAGCCTAATACTAATTATTCTAAACTTTGATCCAGAATGCCTGGGTTCAAAGTGGAATCTACACACACAATTCAGCAATCCAGTCTCACTTCTGTTTTTTTCTCAAGAAATGAGAATATTAACTCAAAGTCGTTGTAATCCATTGTTTCTAAAAGTTTATCATTTACAAAAGCGAATCTAGATCGTAAGACAAAAATAGAAATAATAATAGGGTAGTGAGTTAAGTATCCCATCCACTGTATCAGAAAAGTCTTAAGTAGAGTTATATCTTTGTTAAAATAAAAATGGTATTTCCTTGTGTGATCATATAAAGGTTGATGGTTTCAGTAACAACAGACAACATACAGGAGGGGAGCCAATGTCTAGAGACTAAAGCACACACACAAAAATGTGCCGCTTGCTTCCTTCTTGCTGTTTGGGTGGGAAAGAAGTACAGTATGTAATTATATATGATACTCTGCCCTGTAACGAAGAGCGATGCATTAATCAGTCAATGAAGTAATGAAAGATGGGCTTCACATGAGTTATAAGGAGGGAGACTGCCCTTTTAATTCAATTCTCTTATGTGATTAAAGAGAGATTATGAAAGTTTGTAAGAGAAAACTCCAGGTCCTTAGTGAATTATTTATTAAATTAAACCACTGAGAGTGATGCAAAAATCTAGTCACCATGTAACTTACTCTTGGGGTTGTCACGAATACCCGCAGGTATATATTTGGCCTAACATATGAGGTGAATCCTGAGTCAGGGAACCTTCAAGAATTTAGACTATTGCCCTCAGGGATGATCATAGGAACATGCCAACTTTTCTGCTTGAGGGGGTCTGAACCACTGTGAGAAGAATGGCCCTGGGTTGCAATAGCAATGGAAGTAGTTTTGAGTTTGTGTGGCCATGTTCAGTGCAGGATTCCTCAACCCAGTGGTCCCACAGTTATCGATGCAGCCAGTCTAAGTGGTCTGGGAGTATTCACCAAGGTCACGCTGACTCACACCTGATTGTTGTGAGCCCAGACATATGTGATAGTATCAAAAAAGACAATACGAACTTTCTCACTGATTCTGTTTATTTCCATTTCAACTGCTATCTTTGGTTGCTAAACTTTTACTATGATTATTATACAACCCAAATTCTATTTTTCTTTTACTAACCATTTTCTCTATTAGTTTTTCTTTAAAATCTCTTTGAACCATTCTCACAGAGCACTGGTACCTCTCCTTGATGTGATTTTGGAAACATTGATAGCATTGTTGTAGGAGGAAAATATTCCGGTTCTGTTCTCCGAGGCAAAAGTTATGGAACTATTGTGATTTCTTCTCCATTTTATTTCATGGGTTTTTTGTTTTAATTAGCTAAAGACATAGGCTTACACTTTGGGAAGAGACCTTTGACTTATACTTTCTGCATTCATCAACTGTGTTGTTATACACTGTGACTTTCATTGCTTTGGTGACTAATTCATCAGCTTTTTTCTATGCTGTCAATCACCAATGTCTTTTCTTGAGTGGCATTCACTGCTGACATGAGCAGATTTGCCCAGAAAAACCACTGAATCTACAAAAAGGAAAAAATTCTTATCCTAAAATGAGTGCTATTTTGGTTGTTCGTTTGCCCTGATTGAATACAAAATTTAGCATGTCCTATAATTTACATTTCTCATTTCTAATTTATTTTGCTCATCAAAAGGGAAAACAATTCCCATGCTCTGAAGAACACTCGTATTCGCAGTCTTTACACTTTTTCAGTGTTCTACATTCATTAGGTTATAACGACTTCCTGTGCAGGAGGTAGGGACCTATTTACACAAGAGGCATTTATTAAACACCCTCTGAGCAAAACACCATTGAAATACATATCTAGAAGGATCCTGAGATTCTTAGAGGTTTTTCAACTAAAAATGATATCTTAGAGGTTTTGTGGACCCCTCGAGAACTTTTCATCAGACTTCATCATTTAGGAGGACATTTTGAAGGCAAATTGGATGAAGTGACCTTCCCAGAGCCATACAAATACTTTACCCATTAGAACAAAACCAGAACCACAAATGCAAGAAGGGACAGAAAGCTGAGGATTTGACACATTATCGTTCCCTTTGTTATTGTTGTTATTGTTGTTGTTGACTTGGCTAAGATCTGCTAACCATTTCTTGCATAATGTTCTCCTGCAGGTCAGCCCATCCCTTATCTCACTGTTACTATCAAACATGTCCACTGGTCTGTAACTTGAATTTAATCTATTTCAATGTTTACTCCACTGGACTTTTCCTTGATCTTTGATGACTAATACTAAGGAATCTTAGGAGCTCCAATCAACTCCAAGGGTGGAGATGGTGGGACACTTCATAATTTGGCTCAAACTTAGCCCTACATGGAATGTCTTCTATACTCATCTCTCATCTATTTATAAGGGTTCACTTCAGGCTCAACAACCAATACACTCCTCTCATTCTTTTAATGTCTGATAGCATTTAGTATAAACAAGTCACATGGTCAGAGGAAAAAATAACGCAGGACTGTGTCCAACAGACCCGATCTCAGATTACAGCTCTATCATTTAAAAAAATATATATTTTATTGATTATGCAACTACAGTTGTCCCATTTTTTCTCCCCTTTATATCCATCCATCCTGTACACCCCTCCCACCATCATTCTCCCAGCTTAGTTCACATCCGTGGGTCATACATATAAGTTCTTTAGCTTATACATTTCCCATACTATTCTTAACCTCCCCCTGCCTATTTTGCACCTACAATTTATGCTTCTTATTCCCTGTAACTTTTCCCCTTTCTTCTCATTACTCCTCCCCACTGATAACCCTCTATGTGATCTCTATTTCTGTGAATCTCTTCCTATTCTAGTTGTTTGCTTAGTTGCTTTTTGTTTTGTTTTTTTTTAGGTTCAGTTATTGATAGCTGTGAATTTGTTGTTATTTTACTGTTCATATATTTAATCTTTTCCTTTTTCTTAGATAAGTTCCTTTAACATTTTATATAATAAGGGCTTGGTGATGATGAACTCCTTTAACTAGACCTTATCTGGGAAGCACTTTATTTGCTTTTCCATTCTAAATGATAGCTTTTCTGGATAGAGTCATCTTGGATATAGGTCCTTGCCTTTCATGACTTCAAGTACTTCTTTCCAGCCCCTTCTTGCCTGCAAGGTTTCTTTTGAGAAATCAGCTGCTAGTCCTATGGGAATTCCTTTGTAGGTATCTGTCTCTTTTTCTCTTACTGCTTTTAAGATTTTCACCTTATCTTTAAACTTAGGTAATGTAATTATGATGTGCCTTGATGTGTGCCTCCTTGGATCCAAATTCTTTGGAACTCTCTGAGCTTCCTGGACTTCCTGGAAGTCTATTTTCTTTGCAAGATTAGGGAAGTTCTCCTTCATTATGTTTTCAAATAAGTTTCAATTTCTTGCTTTTCCTCTTCTCCTTTTGACACCCCTATGATTTGGATATTGGAATGTTTAAAGTTGTCCTGGAGGTTCCTAAACTTCTCCTCACTTTTTAAAAAATTTTTTGTTTCTTCATTTCTTTCTGGTTGAATGTTTATTTCTTCCTTCTGCTCCAAACCATGGATGTGAGTCCTGGTTTCCTTTCCTCCATTGTTGGTTCCCTGTGCGTTTGCCTTTAATTCACTTTTCATAGCCTTAACCTTTTCCTCACCTTCACTTTTTCCTCTATTTTGTGACCATACTCAACCATTTCTGTGAGCATCCTGATTACCAGTTTTTTGAACTCTGCATCTGATAGGTTGGCTGTCTCTTCATTGCTTAGTTGCATTTTTTCTGGAGCTTTGATCTGTTCTTTCATTTGGGCCATAATTTTGTGTGTCAGCATGCCTGTTACATAGTAAGGAGTGGAGCCTTAGGTGTTCACAAGGGCAGGGCAACCCATGTGGCTTCACTGTGGCACTGTATGTGGGGGAGGGGCCATACAGGGAACAATGACACTTACTTGGCTGTCTGCTGGGTTTCAGTCACTTCCTCCTCTACCCACAAGTAAATTGGGCCCTTCTGGTGCTGATTCCCAGGTGGGTTGGTTTGTGTATATTCTAGGACCCTGCAGGTCTCTCCAATGAACTCCTGTGAGGCTGGGAGTTTCTCCTGCTGCTTCAACCCCCACAGATTTTTACAGCCAGAGGTTTTGAGGCTTTATTTTCCTGCAGTGGAATCCTGGGTTGCACAGTCTGTCTCGATCCCCAGTTGTTCTTCCTGGTTTATCTGCATGAGAATGTGGGACCACCTGCTCTGCCACCCACCGCTTTACCCACCCTGGTCCTCTAGCTACCACCTTGCCTGTGAGTCCTCTCCACCCAGCTGCCCATCTCCACACCTACTGGCCTGGATGAATGTTTCTTCTGTAACTCCTAGGTTGTCGGACTTCCATACAGTACAATTTTCTGGCAGTTCTGGTTATTTTTGTTTTTTTAATTTGTTGTTGTTCTATTTTTGTTGTGCCAGGAGGCAAAGTGTATCTACCTACACCTCCATCTTGGCCAGAAGTCTATCATTTTTAACTATATGGCCTGAGGAAACCTATAAACCCTCCTGAGGTTGTCTTTTCATCTGGATTATTGGAATATAAAGGTTTATTTTTAAAGGCAGACATGAGAACTAAGCGATATAATGTTTAAAAACATCTACAGTTACCTCCCACCTAGTAGGAACACTGAAAATTAAAAGGATCCTTCATTTTATTACTATCTTGTATCATTAGTTACACTTCTCTTTATACAAATGCATTACTTTCAAACTTGACCCTAAAACTTATAGGTTTACATAAGTTTCAGTATTTTCACTATTGGAATCTGGGGTTTAGATATAAAAGATGGTTATTATTTGGGATAGGAATAAAATATTAAATTTCTAATATCTGTAGTTTAATTTAAGTTTTTTACTTTTACTATGATTTTTACTGTGAACGGCTTTAGCTCATGTTTAACTTGGTTGCCCAGCTAAAAATATATTTTATGGACATATATATTCAGGAGAAATATTAACTACGTCATTTCAATTTTCAAATGGTTACAGTTATGAAGACTGCTTAAGTTGTAAAGACAGCATTTTAGGTATAGCTCCAATACCCACTGTGACCACACAGCAGTCTCTGCAGCTTTGGACAATGTGGCACCGGGACCCAGTGGACCTGCAAGTGAGGCGCATGTAGGCACTGCCGTGCAGGAGAGAATTTGAGAATCATTAGCTCCCTGCGAAAGTGTCTGCATCCTGAGCACAGAGAGATCTGAGCCAGTGTTGGGAGTCTGTGGGTTTCAGTTTGCTGATGCCAGGAATGTGCATTATATGTCTGTTCCTAAATTGCAGAGTAGAATGAAAGACGTGTATGTGTGTGTGTTTTCTTTTAATTTCTTAGTTTAGGAATCAGTCAATGTTGGGACCTTGATTATTATTATGTCTTAAATCTGGTCTTCAGAATAAAGTTTAATTCTTGTCCATATGACTCTTTTCCAGGCCCGCAGCCCCACAGTTTGCCTTTTTCTGCAGGTGAAAGGCTCCTGTAAGCTTCTTTCCACCATGAGTGCTGAAAATGCCAGTGTTTACCAAGTGCTGCAGCAATGATTTGAGAAGGTTTTACCTCCTTCCTCAGAAGTAAAGACAATCCAGTCAACTACATGCTAGTCAGACATCTTCTATTTTAAAACTTTTATTTAAAATATTTGGTAAAAACACTTACCAAGAGTATAAATAAAGAAAGTTTGTGGTTTCTACAGCTTGCAAAACAATCTGCTTTTAAACATAATATAGGCTTTAGGATGTAAAAAACAATAGTAATTTTAACTTGGCCAAGACATGAAAAAAGAAGTACATGTAAGATCTCTCTTTTTCTCTCTCTTTCTCCCTTATTTCTCTTTCAATTTCATAATAACCCCACAATGTTGCTATTGTATCATTTTAATAACAAGAACATTAAGTCTTGTGGTCTTAGAGGTTATTACTGACCAACTCAATATTTCAATTTGATATTCTATTTATAGATTCAACCCCTATCCTGCATGGTGATTAATAAGAGTCTTGAAACTATTTTGTCATTCTTTTGCTAACTCCCCATACAATATTTTTGGTGAAATTTATGATAAAATGTTTTGAAAGCCATAATGTGCTCTACAAATGTATTTTTATTCACTGTGGTGAGCTGTCCATTCTGTGCTACATGTGCAACATAAGTTTGGTGGTTATGGCATTTCGTACTTCCCCTATGTCTGTAAAGGGGGATTATAACTTTATTAGAAGTCTTTTGAATCATACTGAACTTTGTACATTGGAAATTGTAACTGTATCATAAACTATTCTGCAGTATTTGCATTTGCCTACAAACATGCTAGTAACATTTTTTTTAGTGTCTTTACTTACAAATCAGTGTTCAGTTCAAATCCCAACTGCATTTAGAAGGAAGCTTCTCATCTTTAGTTTTCTCATCTTATTTTACAAGGCTTATTTTTCCCCATAGTATATGCCACATAATTTATGACTTAATGTCTCATTTAAACTGACAAAATCTTGAGGGAAAGATCCAGTCTTGCTAATTTTCCCCATCAACACTGTTTAATATAGCATTGGGCACAGAAGAGATGTTCAATAAATGTTTATTGAAATGAATAAATAGACTGTTGCATTATAAATTGGTTTCCCCAGAAAGTTAAATTTCTAAGATCATTAATGTGAAATTCACTTAAGGTCCATTTTCTCTGACAGAGTCTCATTAGTTATCTAAATTGTACTCTGTAATTTAACAACAATGATGTGCCTGCCTCATGAAAAATGAATGGACAAAGCTGGCTAGCACTACCCACCTCTGGTGCCATTACTCTTCAGGTATTGCTACTCCATTATTGCTGTGATATCTATCTATCTATCATCTATCTATCTATCTATCTAGATATATATTTATCTATATCTATCTATATGTATAAAGAAAAGTTGTGATTTGTACAGCTTGTGAAACAATCTGCTTTTAAACATAATGTAGGCTTTAGGATGTAAAAACAATAGTAATATATGTATAATCTCCCACATCATCTTTATCTATGCATCTGTTGATAGACACCAGGTTGCTTCATGCCTTGGCTATTATAAATAATGCTACAATAAACATAGGGGGGCATATATTTTTACAAATCAGTAATTTCATTTTCTTTGGATAAATACCCAGAATTGGAATTGCTGGGTCATAAGGAAGTTCTGTTTCAAATCTTTTGAGGAACCTCCACACTGTTTTCCACAGTGGCTGCCCCAGCCTGCATTCCCACCAAGAGTGAACTAGGGTTCCCTTTTCTCCATGTCCTCGCCAACACTTGTTGTTAGTTGATTTATCAATGACAGACATTCTGACAGGTGTGAGGTGATATCTCATTGTTGTTTTGATTTGCATTTCTCTGATGATTAGTGATAGTGATGTTGAGCATCTTTTCATGTGTCTGTTGGCTATCCCTATGTCCTCTTTGGAGAAATGTCTTTTTATGTCCTCTGTCCATTTTTGATCATTGTTTTCTTTGTTTTGAGTTGTATGAGTTTTTTATATATTTTGGATATCATTTGTGAATACGTTCTCCTATGCAGTGAGTTGTCTTTTTATTTTGTTGATGGTTTCTTTTACTGTGCAACCTTTTATTTTGATGTCATTCCATTTGTTTATTTTTGTTTTTGTTTTCCTTGCTCAAGTGGACATATCAAAAAGATATCACTCAGACTGATGTCAAAAAGTTCATAACCCATGTTTTCTTCTAGGAGTTCTGTGGTTTCAAGCCTTTTATTTAAGTTTTTAACCCATTTTGAGTGTATTTTAGTATATGGTATAGGAGAGTGGTCCATTTTTTTTTTTTGCATGTATCTGTTCAGTTTTTCCCAACAGCATTTATTGAAGAGATTACCTTAATCATTTGTGTATGCTTACCTCCTTTGTCATAGATTAGTCAATGATATATGTGTTGGTTTATTTCTGAACTCTTTATTATGTTCCATTTATCTATGTGTCTTTTTTGTGCCAGTACCATGCTGTTTTGATTATTTTAGCCTTATAATATAGTTTGATATCAGGGACTGTGATATCGTCAATGTTTTTCTTCTTTCTCAAGATTGCTTTGAATATTTGTGGTCTTTGTGGTTCTGTATACATTTTAGAGTTATTTGTTCAGGTTCTGAGAAGAATGGCATTGACAGTTTGATAAGAATTGCATGGGATCTATGGATTGCTTTGGGCAATGTCGTCTGCAGAATGTACAAATAGACTTTCTTCTGCCTCCTTTTCTCTGTAGTTTCATATCTTAAGGTCATCACATATCTGGTTTTGGATACTTCTGTACTTTCTTCATTTATTGCTTCCAGAAGCCACTGCTATTTATTCAGATATGTGAGTGAGTGGTTGACTTGAGTCCTGTTCCATTTCTGGTTTTATGAGTTTTCTTTGTTTTCAAGTTAAGAAAATAATCCCTGATATCTTAAGAAAATAAAAGGGGAAGATATGTGAGCCTGTGTATGCATTTATTAAAAAATGAACAGGTGCCCCAGACTTGTGCAGAGTAGGCTATGCAGCTGTGCTCTGGAAGAGGCTGGAACTAGAATATGAATGCTACTAGGGGCTGAGACTTCCTCAGGCTCTTTCTTTTTGGAGGTACATATTATTGTTACCTTTTCTTCTCTCTACACATCAATTTTATTCTGCCTATTTTGTGGACTGTGTCTGCTTTTAAAAGCATAAGACTTCCCCTCATTTATGGAGTCTATAAGTCCTTACTTTTAGCCACATACAGAGACATCCCAAATTCAAGTGCCTGTAGAGGAATTCTGATCAACCCAGCTTGGGTCACATCAGTATCCCTATCTATTTAGCTAAGGCTGAGGGTCCTGTCTGCATCATTTGCCCACAGGGCAGCTAGGGTCTGGAAGCAGAACACGTCTCAGAGGAACAGGATGTCAGCCCTAGAGGCATAATGCTGCCTCTCTGCTTGTTCTCTCCCTCTGATTTCAAAGGGGCTCCCATCCCACAGAATACAACCAGCTTATTAACAACCTCGATTGTGCTCAACTCCCAAGACTCTGAGACTCCATGCTATGTGGTCACTGCAGTCCACAGCACCTAGAGGATGACCCTAACTTTTCTCATATGCCCTCAGAATGGTTTCATTCTATGTGGCATTTTATGAATAACATGATAAATTTAAACTATCTCTAACATACAAATATAAAATATTTACCTACTAAATAAACATAGGACAATGATGAAACCCCAGTTAGAGCATATGTGTTGTTTACATCACACCTCTTGCTCCAAGTGTCTACAAATATCATCTGCTCAAATGTCCTCTGCTCAGTGAGTTCCTGTTTCTCCATTTCAAGTTGCTGTTCCTTCCCTGATCCCACCTCACTTCATGATCTTACTTACCTTCCTCACCTGCTTTATATAATTGACCTATTTATTATGTTTAATACCTGTCATCTCTCACTAGAAAAGCTGCTCCACAAATGCAGGAGTTTTTGCTTTTTTTATAGTGAAGAGTTTATTTCCAGTGCTTTAAAGGATGACTAATATATAATAGGTGTTGAATAACTATTTACTGAATTAATGAATTAATTGATGAATAATAAATTGAAGATGGGACACGTTTGTCTTTATATTACAACATTTTTATGGCATTAGAGTAAGTTTATTGGTCAATATGGCTTCTTATTAGAGACTCTGCCTGTTTAGTGTCATTCACAGCTCACCTGAGAGGGACATTCCTCAGCAGGTCACATCAAATGGGTGTCAGCATTCTTTGTATCTGGGCTTTGCTTTTGCCTAAGTGGACGCTCCCAGACTTACTAATTTTACACATTCAGCCACCCAGTGGTTTTGTTTTTTATTGAAGCATTTAATTAATTCACATTTAAAGTAATTATCAATAAGTATGTACTTACTGACATTTGTTCATTGCTTTTTGGTTGTTTCTATAGTTCTCTCCTGTTTCATCTCTGGATCTTGTCCCTGTGATTTCCTATTTTTTTGTTATTGTTTTGTTTGGAGTCCTTTGTCTTAATGCTTAGTATATATTTTGTAGGTTTTTGGCTTGTGGTTACCATGAAGTTTATGTATATCTACTGCAGTCTATTTTAAGCTAATAGACATTTATGTTTAAATGCATTTTATCACTGTATTTTTACTCCCTCCTACATGCTTTATATTATTGATGTTGTGTTTTACATCTTTTTTGTGCTGTGTATCTCCTAACCATTTACTGTCATTTGAGTGGTTTGATACTTTTTTCTTTTAAATTTTGCAGTAGGTTTTTAGATGTCTGACTTGCTGTATTTATTGAATATTTGGCTTTACCCATGAGACTTTCCCCTTCTCACATTTTCTTGTATCTGGCTAGGGCATTTCCTTTTGTACTTAAAGAAGACCCTTTAACATTTCTTGTAAAGCTGGTTTAATGGTGATGAAGTCCTTTAGTTTTTGCTTGTCCTGGAAGCTCTTTACCTCTCTTCAGTTCTGAATGTTAACCTCACTGGGTAAATGATTGTAGGTGCCTTCCCTTCAGCATTTTAAAGATGTCCTGCTGCTCCCTTCTGGCCTGTGAACTTCCTGATGAAAAATCAGCTGAGAGCTTTCTGGAGTTTCCTTTACATGTAACTCATTGTTTTCCTCTAACTCCTTTCAAGAGTGTCTCTTTAGTTTCAATTTTTGTCATTTTAACTATAATATGTCTTGGTATGGGTCTCTTTGGGTTCATTTTGTGTGGAACTCTCTGTACTTCCTAGACCTGGATTTCTCTTTCCTTTTGCAAGTTAGGAAAGTTTTTAGTCACTGTTTGTCTAAATAAATTTTCTGTTCTTTTCTCTCAATTTTCTACTACTGAAAGCCTTAAAATGTGAATACTTGACTGCTTGATGTTATCCCTGGGTCCCTTAAATCATCCTTGTTTTTTTAAATTCTTTTTTTTTTGCTGTTCTGATTATTAAATTTCCCTTAGGCTATTTTGTAGGTCACTAAACCATTCTTCTGCGTTAGCAAATTTGCTTCTGATTCCTTCTAATGTGTTCTTCATTTCAGTTATTGTATTCTTCTGATATGCTTGGCTCTTCATTATGCTTTCTAACTCTTTGTTCAGGTTCTTCCTCATTTCTTCTGTTCCACTCCCAAGTTAGGTAAGCATCCTTATGATCACTTTTGAATTCTTTATCAGGCAAATTAATTATCTCCATTCTTTAGGCTTTTATTTTTTTCCCCTGAGGGTTTTTCTTGTTCTTTCACTTGAGTGATAGTCATCTGTCTTTCCACTTTGTTTGACTTTCTGTGATTGTTTATATGGATAAACAAAAAATCTTTCTCTTCTAATCTTGAAACAGGAGCCTTATGTGGAAGCAGGCTCTGTGCAGGCTGTGTGTGCCTGAGAGCTGGGGGTGGTGGGGGGTGGGCGCTGGGGGAGCTGTTGATGTAAGAAATGTCCGAATCTGCAGAGAATGTTTATGAGTTTACTTGGCCAAACTGATAACATACGCTGTGGAGCAAGACCACAGATTATCCAGAGAATAACAGTTTTGTAATTTCTTTTATGCATTTGAAGTATAGGAGTGGACTTAAAAAAGATGGCACAAAGGTTGGAGAAACAAGGTGGGAACTGGATTACAGGGCAGTTAAGATTTGTTCTCTTGAAGCTGGTTAACTCTTAGAAGGAGGGGTCTGAAAAGAGGCACTTCAAATGTGTCTCAGTGGAGATGCACAGAAACAATGAACAGGGCTTGCTGAAGGCAAAGACAAACCTTTTATTAAAAAGCTGTATTTGGGGGCATGACTACCCACCATGACCTGTCTAGATAGGGGCTTATGATTTATTACAACACTGTTTGTCATCCATAATTCCCTCTTTTGGTCATTAGTCAACCAGAAGGATGCACTGATGTCCAACCTTTTTGGTCAAGTAGTTTGGTCTTGCAGCCCTACGAAGGCTTATTTCTAGGAAGTCCCAGTATCAACATCATCTTGTTGACCATTGGGGATGGGGTAATACCACAACCATAGGATGTGGGTTCAGACTGAATTTTTACCAAAAGGGAAGGACAGGAAAATGGAAGGCAGTCAAGTCTTATGGACTTCATTGTGAGAAAACTCTCAGGATTGCCTCTATCATGTGAACTATCAGGATCCAAATTTTGCCTTCTGCCTCACTTTTCTGTCTTTGGCATCTACTATAAAATTTGTATAAGCCATGAAAAGAGTATTAACAGTTATCTTACATATGTTTAGTAATCAAAAATAATTGGACTACACAGAAAAACCCAAATAACAAGTATAACTATTGTTATGACTAAAATCATTAGGTAAAGTGAAACAAAATGGATACTGAGTTCAACATAAATTTAGGTATACAGGGCTTGTCAATGCCTTGGGGCAGCTATCTACCTCTGGTGTCAACAGCTTCTTGTTCTTGAGGAGTCTTTGGTGCCCAGTGCAGGTGGAGTTGAGTGTCAGAAACAGGGGTAATTGTCCATTTGTGGTTGGACACCTGATAAGGTCCCTCCAAAACAAGAGTGTCTTTTATTTGATGTCTTTTCCAATAAACTAAATCTCCAGCTGGCAGTCAATGAACTCTGGGAAAGTCATTGTCTCCTGGGAGCTCACCTTGAAAGGAAGTGGTTACCCACTTGGCATTTTCTTGATGTGATCACACCTTGGCAATAGTGTAAAATGTCTTCTTTCAATAGTGTCTGCTCACACACTCCTTTATCTGAGTTCAGCTTAAAAGCACTAGAGCCAGCAGGAACTAAACAGTTATCTGGGTTTCTCATAGGCTTCACTGTTTGTTTTACTTACGATTGTTTACACACACAATATACCCTAGAAGTTTTTTTTTTTTTTTGTCATTCATTTTACAATGTTCCCAATGGAATTTAACATAAAAATAAAACAAATCTTTTGAGGTGTTCTCTTCTGGAACATGGCAAAATTATTCTTACATTTATTGAGATTTTAACCCCTAAAATCACAATTTCTTATAAAAACTAAGAAGTATGAAGTTAGTATTCTTAAGCTTGGTAGGTTTATGAAAACCTTTTATAACCTCTAGAAACATATTTTATTGACATTAAAGTCAATTATTAACATGGACCTATTTTTATAAAACCCCAGCAAAATAAAGACAAGTCTGTTTTACTGAAACCAACAAACTTGAGCTTTTATTTACTAAGGATTAATCTTAGATCACATGAACTTGAAAAACATTTGAGTTAGTTTCTATATTTCAGAGAACTTTAGGATGTGCCATCCTTATAAGCACCTGTGTTTTCATTGATTTTAACAGTACCATTCAGAGGTAGAAAATCCCCTAACATTTACAAGATACAAATATAGATACACACTCAGAGCACAGCTGGGTCCAAATTTTGTTTAGGGGGCATTTATGAGTTATACCTGTCCTTGACCAGTCAAGCTCCAAATGACCTTCCCCATTTTAAAATAAAAACAGCCATATTCAATACCTCAAAGAATTGGGACAAAATATAAAGGACATCATAAATTGATTAATTTATATAAATCCTCTTTTCAAAGCTTGGAGAGATCACTTGATATACTTTCCATTTATTCTGCCTGGTTTTATAGCCAGCACTTTCTAGTTGAGCATGCACAAAGACTAATTTAGAAGGATCCTCACCTTGGTCCTCTTAGTGTAATGGGGGTCTGATGGCTGATGATGGTCATGGGGCTCATTGCCTCTGAGGCACAATTTCCCATGTTAATTTTTGAGGTGTGTAGAGTCTGAACAAACTTGTAAGGAAAATGTGCCTTTCCATGCACATTTCCCAATGATCCAGACACTGGATTCCCCCCAGGCTGCCTCCAAGAGAGTTCTCCTCAGGCGACTGGCTCCTTAGACACTACTAGAGCTACTGTGCTTTCCAGGGCACAGGTCCCCCCACAGGCCCCTCTCTTGGGGTGAACCCTCTTTAGGGCACCCTGCCCTGTTACCCCAGCTCTTGCCTGTTTCTCCCTGATCAGCTGCACTACAGCATGGACACTACATCTGTCTCCACCACTCCTGCAGGGATTTGAACATCTGTGGTCACCCCATGGGCTATTCAGAGATGCTGAGAGTTCAGTCTCTCATTTGACCAGCAAAGATGCTGTCCAGACTCTCAGTAAGCAACCCAAACAAAAATGAAATTAAAAGCAGCCACCCCCTTTTTTTTCCTTCCCTGGGTTATCTCAACCCTTAGCCACCTTGAGGATTTTCTATGAACAGCTGAAATAAAGTCTTGGATGGCTACTTAAAGCAAGGAGGACTGGAATTCTGGGGGAAACTCACCCAAGTCCACTGGATGTGAGGTGGGAGGCTGGTTGGGCACCATGATCCCTTGCTTGTACCCAGCTTCAGGGTCAGGCCCACAGGATGGCTCTGGGTGGGCTACAGGATCCTGCTGGCTGAGCCAAGTAAATATTGACTTAAGAAACACCCAAACCTGTAGAAAATTTTATGTGTTTATGCAAGCCAATCTCAGGACACATGCTCAAAGATCTCAAGAGCTTTGGAGAATAACAGTTTTCTGTTTCTTTTATGCATTTGAGATTAAGGAGGGAACATAGAGAAGGTTACATACAGGTGGGGAAAGCAAGGTGGGGCTTGGATTACTGGATAGTGAACAAAGTTATGTGCTCTCTTGTGGCCGGTCACATTTTAGAAGGTTGGGTCTGAAAGGGAGCATCTCCAAGGTGTGTTAACCTAGATGCACAGAAACAACAGACAGAGCCTGCTTAAGGCAAACAGAAGTGTTTTGGTAAAGAAGTTATATTCCTGGAACATGACTCCCCACCATGACCTTCCCAGTTAGAAATTTATGATTTATTACATCATCCCTGTTTTGTTCATCAAGCTAAGCGGGTGCCTAAGGTGTTCTGGGCACCTGCCTACAGGGCAGAGCTGCTCTGAGAGGGGTGGCTGGATGGGTGTCATAATGCCCTGCTGACCCTGTTTGCTCCCTGTGTTCAGGGAGGAAATAGGTTCCAAGATGTGTCCTGGAGCATGCAGCTGCCCTCTGGCAGGTAGGCCAGAGCCCCTGGGCCGAGCCCCGCCCGCCCAGTGTGGGTGGAGGCATTGACACAGTGGTGCTCACAAGCACCTCCAGCCCCAAGAATCGTCCATCATGGAGAGCTCCGGCACTCCCAGCCTCCCCTACAGTTTCTCTCTGGTTTGTTGTACAGAAGATGGTCCCTGCAGAAGCGACCTTTGTTTGTTTGGGCTCCCTGTGCTGGTAGCTTTGGAAGTCGCAGAACCCACACAGGCTCCCGGGCCTGGGCCCCAGGCGTCACTTTACGCAAGGGGACACTACCCTGCTGGCTGGAGCAGCTCCCAGGGAGGCCACGTGGGTGCGGTGCCGCCCTGCTCCTGCTTGCTCCAGGTGCAGTAGCTGTAGACGTGCTGGGGCACGCCTATGGCAGGGCTGGAGCCCCATGGAGCCTTGCGGCCATGCTCATGCATGTCAGGCAGGGAAGGCTCCTCCAGCTCCTCTGCCCGCAGAGGGTCCCGAGGCTCCAGCAGGCTCCTGCAGCCTCCAGGCTCTGCCTATCAGCCTCCTTCCTGGTTTGTTGTCTGAAGCCCTTCCTTGCATACTCGGTGGTGTCACAGGAGCAGCCCTTGCTTGGGTGTGCATTAGCATTTGTTCCTGGGAGACTGTGGTGCTGGACCTCCTCCCAGACTTATAGAGACTCCAGGCTCAGTCAAATATGGGTCACTCCTCACCTGGGCTGGGGCGTATCTTTTTTATTGCATTTGCATGAATTCTTAGATTTTTTTTTTCTTCTGGCAATTACATTTTCAGGATTCCTTTTTGCTATGAGTCAACACCAGAGAGCCTGTAGCTCCTGGCTGCTCCCGGGTGGTCATGCCCACAGAGTCTATTTCAGGGCTGTGGGGTGAGTGGGAACAGTGGGCCCAATGAGGCCCATGCACTGTCTGCTGTAGTCTGCCTTGCTTGTTGCACTTGGCTGTGAGACTCGGGATCAGCCAGTCACCACCCTAGGGTAACACCTGGGAGTTAGTGCCACTAACTTCTTGACAGACTTTGTAGCTGTCTAATCCAACTGGCATCATGTCGTTCTCAGTCCCTGCTGCACCCCTGTCATCCAGACATCCAGACCAGAGTCAAACAGAAATGGCCGCGGCACTGCACTGGAGAGTGGGTGCAGCAGGAAAGCCAGGCAACCACAGCAGGACCTCCTGAGGCAGGGCCAGTGGGTCCCAGGATTGTGCACTCCTCGGTTGGTCTCTGACTGGAAAACTCAGGACCCCAAAATGTCATGTTTGTGGCTGGGCACAACTTCAACCTAGGGTCAGCTGATCTTGGCTCCCTGAATGAAGATTTTGGGTTGAGAAAAGGACAACTTATGAGAACAAATCTTTGAAAAGGTTTCTGTCATCCCAAATCACCTCTTCCAGGGCATCTCACCTCCCACCTCCCTGAACTCCAGACTCCAGTTCTCCTGAAGACTCTAGATGCACCCAGATCTGTTCGCCCAGGTGTCTAATTGTATTTGAAACCTAACAGCTTCAGAATTGAATTCTTACTTGTCTCACACCCTCCCTTTCCCAAATGCCCCCCTGTCTCCTGACTTGGAGAACTGCTTTGGGCTTTTCTCCTGACTTATAGCCCCTTGCACACCCAGAAAATGGACTGTAGAGACCCTCTGTGCCTTATTGCCACATGCAGAGGAACACGCAAGCTTTCCACCGAAGCCCCGAAGCTGCCTGCCCCTGCCAGCTCCTCTGCTGTCACCCTTCCCACTCCCACTCCCTTCTACCAGGACTGCTGTTTGTGCTCTCCCTAACACCCCACTCACCACTACCGTGCATGCAATACGTTCATCTTTCATTTGTTCATTTTCTGCCTCCCTGAGACCCTCAAGTTCACTGCCAGACTCCAGGACCTTGAATGTTGCCTGGTCTGTTGTGAGTGTTGAATACCAAGTGGAATCTTGAATCCTGAATGAGTACTGAGACACAATTTACCCTCCAACTCTTGGGAGTTTTGTGAGCCAAGTAACTCATGTAATGTCGTCCCATATTATCTGGATTTTTTACAAAATTACATGTGAAATATAAATATATAGGCTCTCGCAAACCTACCCAAGGCATCCCTCTTAATACCTGTGTTTCCTACACTGTGCACAGTTATTACCCCTCTGCCACCCACCCTCTCCCTCTGACAGCCCCCTCAGGTCTGTCATGTGCCCCCAATGGCCTCTTTGTCCCACTCTCCTCGTTTGCATGGGGGTGGTTCCTTGTAGACACAAGTTTTTATTTTATCAACCTGGTATCCATTTACCTTTCCCTTAGTAAATAATCCAGTCTTCCTTTGGGGAACCACGTCTTCCCATTTGTCATCACAGCCTTTTGGGTAGAGGTGGTGTCACACCTGGTTTCAGATGAGTAGGTGGCTTGGGGCTAACCACCAGCTTTAGTTCATGTTTATGAGAGGGATGCTGACCCAGAGAGGCCTATGTGAATTGGGATCTGGTGCTGTCATCAAGGGTTGGAAAGAGAAGCCGTTCCTTTCCATCAGCTTTGGGTGAGAGGACGTGAGCCTGGAACTATACTCAGGTGTTCTGGAATCACAGTATCCTTGAGAATAAAAGCAATATATAGACCAGAACAAAGCTGAAAGAATGAGAGGAACTAGGGCCTCATCACATGATGAATTTTCAGTTACATGATCTAATATATTTTTCTCTAAGTCAGTTTCCATTGGGTTTTCTGCCTATAAAGAACACCTAGCATACAGCCTCTTCACATGTTACAATGCAATATCCTCTCCTTTTAGGCTGCCGTTGGTTCACTCCTCCTCTGAGTGCACCCGGGATTGCTCTCCTCCTGTGATTTGCTCTTTCCTGCAGAGGAGGGAAATGACAATATTCTTCTCTAAGTGTGACAATAACAATAGTAATACATTATTCACATCATTATTTTTATATTTTGATTCATCCTATTCTGACCATCAGATTCATCTTTTGCAAACAGATATTTATTTGTTATTATTAGTTTTTACTTAAATGTCAGCAGTGATTCCCCATCACCTACTAAATACACACAACCCCTTCGGATGGACTCAAAACCTACTAGTATTGGATCTTGGTTCACCTTTGAGGTGTCTGTTACAGCATTTTCTCTGTGGGTTCATCAAATAGGTGGCTTCCTGGTGAGTCAGTGCATCCTGTGTTTCCCTCACTTTGGTCATGCTCTGTGGATTTCCAGCCTTGACTCTCTCATCCAGATGTCCTAAACACCCTCCAACTCAACTACCACAACTCTGGAGTCTCTTTCAGATCTTCAGTTGAGAAGTATCTTTTCCTGGTATAGCTCAGTGGATTGAGCTCAGGCCTGTGAACCAAAGGGTCGCCGGTTCAATTCCCAGTCAGGGGACATGCCTGGGTTTACTGGCCAGGTCCCCAGTATTGGGCACATGAGAGGCAACCACACATTGATGTTTCTCTCCCTTCTTTCCCCTCTCTCTAGAAATAAATAAATAAAATCTTTTAAACAAAAAAATTATCTTTTCCTCATCTGTATTAGGATTGTACCTTATTTTTTAGGTTGGAAAGGAAAGTATTTATGACTATAGTTTACCTTTAATAATAGATGGTGTGTTCGGTGAAGTTTGTGACTCTATGTTATATACATCATGTACTTTAGTTACCAGGCCAGAGCCTTGCACACAGCAGATACTCAGCTAATGTTTAACAAGGAAAAGAAAGAGTGTTCATAAATAAGAACAAATGTACTATCCACTATAGATCTAAGATATAAAATCCAGCTTTTAGTTTATGTTTGTCAGATTGTCATATGATATTTTTTCAATGAAAATTTTAGGAAGAAGAAAGGTAATATTCAAATAGTTGCAAGAATTCATTAGGTTATGAAAGTGTTTTTGAGTCTCACTTTTGTAGATAGTAATGTAGCACTGGAACACCTACAGAGTAGAAACGCACTCTGGCAAGTATTCAAGTGTACAGAGCATCTTATTTCAAAGTAAAATAGTCTGTGTTACAAAAGAAATTATTCAAATATATGAAAACACTTTTGCTTGTAGAAATCAGTAACTAAAAAAAGATTATTCCCAAAAACATCCGCCCTTTTGTCTCTCTTCATGAAAAAAAGCAAATTAAAATAAAATGTCATCCAACTTCCTCTCCAATATACATAACAGTTAAATAGAAATCTAAGAACAAATGTGCATGTAGCCAGAGCCAAACTGAACCAAAAGCAAATGGGACGCCTTTCTAGTAAACCCTTCAGCATGGCCTCACAATGAAATGTTGACACAGTGTAGCAAAAATTCTAAGGGCCAATGAAAGTACCCACTACAGAGTGTGACTACATAAGAAATGGACAAAGAGGAAATACACCCACACAGTCTTTGTAAAAGAGCCAATAAAAACCGCCATTCAGTGGCATCTAATTAAATGTGATTGATTGCTCTCATGCTATCGGTAACTGAAACACTGAGTAGTTCCCACAGCCCATTTGACTTCTTTCCTGGGATCCGCCAGCCTGAAGATTTTGTGTTCCTTGAACAAAACAGGAGGAAAGTGATCAAGGCAGACATCAGGACAGACACATGCTGTTCACATAGATCAGTGTGGCTTCTGGGGCTGATCCCTCACCTAACATGGCATATCTATGATTTGTACCCTCTCCAAGCTCTGCCACACCTCCTGATTTGCTCTGTGAAGGTCTCTCACCGGTCTTTCACTGCAGTCCACATGACCTCGAGTGATTTGTGTCCAAATAGTGTCAGAAGCTGACCTACTGCATTGACTGGACAGTAAGTCACAAAAACTGAGCCCTTGAATATGAACCTACATGTTCTAAAGTTATAGCTAAGGAGCATTGGTAATTTAGACCAATCAATTCAAGAGGAAGAAACGGGCCTACATGATATGTAGATATAAGTAATTTGGCACATCTCCATGTATATAATAATTTACAATGTGTCTAGAAATTAAAGCAGAGATGATCCTTACAAATCAAAACAAAGTGCTCTTTTAGTCACATATTTCAGATTTTTTTCCCACAGAATCATTCTTTCACAAAAGCAGATCTTTTGCCAGTATGGTCTGGTAGATTCATTTAACTCATCAAATGTAAGAAAAAAGACTTAGGCAGCATTATAACTAATAACAACAAGACAGAGTCAGACATTTTAGCAGGAGGAAAAACCTTAACATTCTTGTATATCAACATATTAATTGTATAGAAGAGAAAATATGGTTATTTAACAAAGCCTGGACTAACAGCCCAATACTGGTTTCCTTATATTGCTGTCACGTTTTGAATTCTACTTTATTTTAATAGAGAAGCTACAGCTTTGGGAGCAGAAAGTAAAGTAGCCTGTAATGAGATTCAATGATGATATATGACTTGCTCTGTGGTGCCTGAGCTAATATGCATGAAGCACATTGCCTTTCACATTGTAGGTCTGTAATAAAAGTTGTGAATGGATGTGATAAATCAATGCATCTTAAACTATAATTTGGCAATAACCTTCATAATGTAAATGTCCAATTTCTCACTGGACAGCTTTTCAGCAGAAATTATTTTACTGGCAGATGGATTTAGAGCAATATAGATATAGAGTCAGTACTTCGTGAATGCCCTCAGTTCTGGAAATGTGGTCAGTGTTATCTGAGCAAGCAGGCTATGCTTAAAAGGGCACATCTCCCCCCATGCCATATATAGCATTACCTTAATTGAGGAAATCACACTTTAAAAAAAGCCCCCAAAATAAAACATTAGTGGAGAGTACCACTTTGTTGGATGTAATTTAAAATGACTCCATGTATAATGCACTAGAATGTTACCATTTTAGACTTAACATTCCTAAACATTCCTAAAATGTTTTATTCTGTTATTTACTCATCAATGAAACTGACTGCATAGTAACTCTGGGTTTTTGAGCTCCCATTTGTGAGAATTTCTCATCATCGGAACCCCTCCTTCCTTGCCCCAGCCCCTTCCTCCCCCAGCTGCCTCACAGTGAGCCCTCTTGCCCCCCACCCCGAGTCACCTCTGCTGTTCCACACAACTGGTGTTCCTCACAAAGTCTCTGTGACATTAGTCCTGGGCTTTTTTCACTCCCACTAAGATGTCAGGCCTCAGCTACTTCAGGTCATTTCTCTTCTGAAGTTTTCTACATCATTGCAGCTTGACAAGGTAGAGTAGAGCAACTGTCAAATTGTCTGGGTAATTTAAGATCCCACCACACTATGTCTCTATTACGTGGACACTTGACTTGCTAGGAAGTCAATATTGAAGAGATTGTTAACTTTCAATTATTCAGGTAATGCAAGTCAAAGCAATGTTTTTGCTTGAATTATCCACATAATTGCTTCAAATCTATATTTTGCTTTGCTAATTGAAAGCTAGCCTTGGGAAGTATGGTTTAAGACAGCAAGCAGCCTGAGAGATTCCAATTCAGACATTCATTCCTGGACCCCTTATTGGCAGCTGATTTTATTATATAGGGTCCAGCACAAATAATTCCCCCTTTTTATTACAAAATATTTCATTACAAAATCATAAGCATGAAATTCTGTAACATAACAATATCACACTCAAGCACACCATGTGACATCTCAGATGAAATGTTCAAATTGCTCTCCAACTTGTGCAAAACATTGAGGTATCCTACCAACCACACTCAAGCAGGCATTACTTCTTCCTTCTGCCTGACCCTGCATTTTTACAAGGCAAATACAACATCTAATTTCAGGTACCAGGAGCAGTTAGGGATGTGCCTGTGTGACTGGATAAACACAAATCTTCTAGAGCCTCAATGACCATAATCAAACTCTGTCACTTAAGCTGTCATTGCCCTGACTGGAAGCTAAAGGCAGCTCTGGATGACACTGTACCTCCCTCAGGCCTTAATCTATAATTAGGAAGATTCTGTCATGGTTCTCTTGAGTTCAAAGAAAACTGCACCCCCAAATGCCCAAAGAAAGAGGGGGTTAATTTTCCAGGACTACACAGGCTGGAGTGGAACTGGGGAGGTGCTCTCTTACCTGTGTCCTTTGGAGGACTTTTCCACAAGCTCTCAGTGGGCATTTGCCTGTTATCTACTCTTTGTCTTTTGCAAATGACCTAGAATGGCTGCCCCCCACTCCATCTCTTAAGGTCATTCAGCTCAGCTAATTATTCCAAACTCACAGTTTCCTAATTCTAAAATCTCAAGAGAAGAACATGATGGGTTCTGCTCATTCTTCCAGACCAAGTGTTCTGTGGGGGATTAGCATGCATCTATTGACCACAGCCAGGCCCATCAGCTTGGACAGGCCTGGGGTTAATGTGGAGAAAGCTTTGCTCTGGAGCCTCTTAGACAGGAGTGCTGGTCAGGTGACACTCAGCTGTAGCTCAGAGGAGCCAAATGTGTCCCCTGTGGCCATTGTTGAAAAGTTGCAGGCTTCAGTTAGCCTTCTCCCTCTTCAAATGATGAAAGCATGTAAAAATCCAAAATATCCAACACAATTTTCTTGAATAGAAAGTCGGGTTCTGAGGACTTAAAGTGTTCTAGGTGAACATTTATTGAGTGCCAGCTGTGTTCCAGGCCCTGGTGCTGGGAACACGGTAGTAACAGGAATGGTATGACTCTTAGTTGATAGTGGGGTGGACCTGCTGCTGGAAATGCAGATTCTATGTAGGATGAGGCCTTTAGGGATGTTTGTGATGAAGAAAAGGAAACCTGGTGAAGGAACAAATGTGTAAGGGTAATATTTAGATGGCATGGCAGAGAAGACTTGTCTGAAGGGCTGACAGAGCAGAGATTGGAAGGAAGCACCTGACTCCTTGCAGGAAGGTGTGTGAGACTAGAGCAAGAGCAGGGGCCCAAGTGCGCATGCGCTGCCGCTGCAGGTGCCAGGTGCCTGGAGAGCAGGGCCCTGAGCACAGAGTTGCAGACAAGTTGAGGTTAGGGCAGAGGTCAAGGGCAAGGTCAGGCTATGCTTTAGGAGTCATGGGATGAAGTCTGCACTTGATTCTGAGTGTGACAGTAGGGCTGTGGTTGGGAGAGGAGTGTCAGCTCTGGCTGTTCTGGAAGAAGGGTCCCGGCTGCCTCCTGGGTTAGGCCTGGCCAAGCTGACCCGCCCAGCTGTGGTCAATAGATGCCTGGCCTGCCCCCACACACCGCGTGCAGGAGAGAGAGCATGGAGACCCGGTGAGAGGCTGTTGCAATTTGTGGGTTTGACTTAAACTGTAGTATAGAAATGGCGAGATGGTGTATTCATGGTTTTAGGACCTAGTTAGATAGAAACGCTGAAAGAATTTGCCGATGGTTTCGATTTGAAGGTTGAGTGACACAAAGGAGTTAAAAAGGATTCCGAGCATTTGACTAAAGGAGGGGCTGAAGCAGTGCCTGCCCTGAGATGGAAGACTGGGGAGCCAAGTTTTTGGGTGCAGGAAACAGGAGTTCAGTTTTGGACGTGCAAGTGTGGATGCTAAGTGATTAGATGTGTAATTGTGGCCTGGACGGGGAGCTTAGACTGTAGAAGAAGTGACGAGCTTCAAGGCAGGGCCACCCTGGTCTCCGGGGACCCTGTGGAGGAACAGAGCAGCCCCACCCTCCCAGAAGTGTGCCTCCTGCCCAGCATTGTCCTCACCCGACAGGTGCCCACCCACATCGCCCGCATTGCTGCTGCTCCCGCCTGAGCCCTTGCTCACATATGATCGTAGTTCATGGCCCATAATTATACCTGCCATTTTGGGTTTGTGCTATTTTTCACATGTTATGTCCTTCATTAAATTATCACTCTGGACCTCTCATTTTTAAAAAAATTACCTTAATACTCACTTTCCACATTAATTTCATGAGGCTCTGACTCATCGTTTATTCTCTACTCACATCTACTGTGCTCCAGTGGTCCAATATTGATTTTATATTTGATTCAACAAATATTTTTGAAGAATTATTACGTGCTAAAAATTGTGACCCCATGCTTTGTAAATGTTCAGACTCTTTGATATCCATTACAGTGCTTGGAGCAATTTTTTAAAATAATGTTCTTAACACTAGTGATCATAAAATTCCATACTATGTAAGTCATGCTTTATGAAGAATGGTCTCATATATTATCTCACTTAAGCTGCTCAACAAGACTGTGAGGGAGATACTGATGTTATTTCCATGTTATAGGTATTTGTACTTAATATCTATTATGGCACCTGTTCTAGGAAATAAAGAAGTAGACAAGGGCAGAAAATGGCATCTTGTTTCATCAGCTTCTAATTTGTAATAATATTTACATTTAATTAGATAGACATGAGACCAGATCACAGGTGCAGCTGTGGAGCAGCCCAGATACAGGGGCTGATTTCCTGAACAAACAGTGCTCTCACCGAGGGCGGACGGGGATGGGACTGCCACAGGGCCAGGACAGTAGTTGTGCTAAGGACATATTGACTAAGTTTCCAGTCATTTCTCTGGTTGTTATTTTTAACATAAAAGTGTGTGTGACATACTTCTGGAGTTGGATCATATCACTCCAAGCCATTTTGCATCAACACATGGAGTCCTTTGCTAAAGAGAAAAAACAGTCCACCAAATGTAATAGCATAATCAATAAAATATTTTATTAAAAAAAAAACAGTCCGCTTATGTCAGATGACTGGAATTGTCAGTCAGTTGAGAGGAATAAAAACAAATTACTCTATTTGCTTCTATATTTAACATTTTAATTGAAACAACAGAAGGTTCCATAAAACTACAAACCATAGGGTTTTTCTCTTTTTCTCTCATCATGGTCATGAGCTCCATCATTGTGGGATTTCTTCCAGCAAGGATTTGGTCCACTTGGCCAATTCAGAGCATTCCTTCCTCACTGTGAAAAGTTACATGAAGGGAGGAAGGGACCCAGTCAATTCCTTCATACTTTAACATACTTCTCCTATGTTAAATTATTTTTTAAACATACTTTAATGTCTTTTGACCAGAAGTTGCTGCTTTTGTTCAGAGTAAGCTTAGGTCAATTTGTGTTCTCTCTTGATTTTGAGTGAGCTACCAGTAAATGAGCTGTGTAACTTTAAATAACTCATCTGTTTCTCCAGTTCTGAACTGCCTGTCTAGGAAGTGAAGAGGCTGAACTGTATGGTCCCCATTCTTCCTTCTAGCTTGAAGTTTCTCTGAGTCTGTGTCAGGCACAACAAACTCAGGGTAACCCTCTGCCTGTCCTGGGACCCATGGTAGTGTTCTCCTGCTTAGTTCTGTTCTTGTCTGTCTTGTGTCTGTGCCAGTCTCATGTGATTTCAAGGAGACCATGTGAATATTGATTACCCCCAACCACAGATCTTCAGTCTTGTGTTCTTCAACTGTGTGTGGGGGGCACTAGTCTTCCTGAAGATAGTAATAGTAATTCAGTCACAAACAGTTCACTTAGACATACCTTTTAGGATTCTGCTTACTCTGTCCACTACCTGGAGATAAATGAAGAACCCAAAGCATATTAATGCTTTAAAAAACTTGCAGCACAGAGAGCTGCTTAAGCCAGTGTTTCAAGACGTGTTTGGAGTACCAGCAGATGTCTTTGTTTACCTGTCTTCTCTTGAACACTGCAAATCCTCAGTGAGCCGAGAACACAGAGCTCTGAGTGCCGGTAAGTCATCTGGAATTAGGGTCCCTGCATGTTTGCTTGTGCAAGTCACTGGAAGGCTGTCCTGTTTTTATTTCTCAAACTGCAGATAGTTTTTTTTCTCATTTATATTTTCTGCAGTGAAAAATCAACTCTATAGTTTAAAATATGTTGATCAAAATCCAGATAATTGCGTAAGTTAGACCAATAAAAAAAAGAAGGAAGTGTCAGGTTGGGCCATTCTATTTGCTCATTGAACAAACCTTGCAATATTTATGATTTTCCCATTTTACTGTAATGGTTAGAAGAACAGTTACTGAGGATGGTTTAAAATGTTTAACTGAATACTTGTGGAATGCAAAATAAAAACAATTGATTATTGGAATATAAAATCTTCTGAAGACCAAATATATTGAAGATCAAATATGAAAAGACAGTGTTCCTGAACTCACTTTACAAAGACATACTTTAGTTCACATAAGGAAGTTGGATGATATTATTTTATAAAATCCAAGCATGCAAAGTAAACTTCCTTATGACTGATCCTGTCAGAGAATAATAAAGTTTCATGTAAATATTAGAATAAAGATTGTGAACACTGATTTTTGTGTGTGCATATATATTAGGGCTTGTTTAGAACACATCCTAAGCCCCGAGCCACTTATGCTTCCCTGCTCACCTGTGGACTCTATTATTAAACCAGGCCATTCTTATCACCTTCACTGTTCCACTCCCCTGGTTAATTGTTAATAACTCAGACTTGTGGCTTTCAGTGGCCAGGTTATCAGGTCGGTGCCATGTGGGACAGTTATCTGAAGTGAAACTAATTCCTCCCTGTCTTTATTCTAAGCATTAAACAAATTATCTTTTATGGCAGAAGGTCAAATGCATACATTTTAGTGTCAAGAGTATATCTTTTACTTATGAAGATAACAATAATGTTCTTAGAAAACAGGGTTGGATCTTCAAACATGAATGAATTATAGTAGAAACTCTCCATTGCATTCTATGGCTAAAATTTTGGTTTAACTCTAAGATATTATTCCATTACCATTTCTTTGCTTCATTAATTGTTTCAAAGGCTGCATTTTCTAGAGGGAGAATGATTTGGGAAAACAAACTAGATGTCTATGCTGGTTAATAAGCAAAAGTGAGACATTGAAGTAACTTGAGCTTTGCTAGTCTTAACCCAACAAATCCCAAAGCAGGTTTAGCATTAAAGGTTAATTGGGCCAGAGGAAAGGATTAGAGATAGGGAAAGAAAGCAAACCTACAAGGGCAGGCAAAAGTAGGTTTACAGTTATTAGTACAGGAAACACAGTTTATTCTTGTATTATTATTTATTAATTATTGTACCCTTTATTTGTATTCAACCATAAACCTACTTTTTCCCACTGCTGTCTTATAGCTGTCAAGCAAATATCATGATGGTTTTGTGCTATAATTTCTTTTCCCTCTTCCAAATGTATGCCTACCTAATTAATCCTGTTTAGGAAATATGATGGGTTTTTATAATTTTAAAAATGCTTAGAAGAAGATGGTTTATATTTCATTCTGGTATAAATTAATGATTGTACAAAGGTATAATTTTTCATATAAAATGTAGGATATTTTCAACTAGAAAATGATAGTTTTCATTAAATGAGCAGGATTTTTTTAGGTTAGAAAACAAACCCCACTTGCCCAGCTCTGGGAGCGGTACTGCCTAAGAATGGCATGAGTGGGGGTTGGCCAGTCTGGGCATCTCACCAGTGAACAGCATGTCGGTGCTGTCTGGATGACTTCTGTTAGGACTCAGGTCGTTCATTCTGATAAAAATGACTGTTAGCAACATCTGCCTGTGCTTCTCAGAGGGAATTGGATGGCATCTCAGCCCTCTGTGTTCTTTCTGACGCCCTCTCTGTACCAGGCCCCAGGTAGATTTGTCCTTAGGGATTTTCTGTCCCTTCACTGGGAGCATCCAGACTAAGCCTGAGGTCTCCACATCTCTCTAATCCTCAAAAGCCCTTTCTTCCTTTGCTCTGGTCTCCCATGTATAATGACCTAAATCTTTGGTCTTTATCTTTCTCCTAAGTGGAGCCTCTAAATACAGATACAGGATCCTGAGTGCCTTGTCCAGTCAGCTAACTAATTTCTCTCACATTTTTGAGTGAGTTGGGCAGAGGGAAAACTCTAGGATAAAATTAACCAAATATTACTGTCTTGGGCTTCAGCCTCCAATTTTTATGGAACCTACTTTATGGGAATGAAACACACTACATGTGAGTATGAGAAATTTCCACTGTCTGAACTAGAGACAAACTTATGCTTCCTCCTGTCTTCTTTCTCCCTGGCCTTCTCTCTCCATGGCCCTCCCCCAGGTCCCACTTGGTGCTCTGAGGTGAGGAGCACTATGCATCATCAGGCAGGAAGAGGTACCTCCCATATGAAACCAGACAGGGGAAGAAGCAGATGCAATCCAAAACACAAACACAAAGAAAGAAAGGAGGATTGCAAAAGATCTAAGAGGAGGGATTGATCCCCAAAGTGATGACCCTAAAAGGAACATCCCCCCAAAGATTTCCACTGGATATAATTGCTCTGGGAATTTTGTTATGCCCCAGTCCACCTCAGTACCATGTGCCCAGCACCAGAGGCGTCTCTGGAGTTGGCCCAGGCCAGCAGCCAGTGTTCCTCTTCCACAGAGGAATGTGAAGGGATGTGGGGCTCAATCTCCCTCAGGGCTGGGAGCTTCTTACCCCAACAGGCACATCAATTCATGAGACTTAATTCTTGGGTTATCAGGAATATGTGTCACTTATTCTTTGTATTGTCTTAAGATGAAGTTGCTCAGGGGTTTCTTTGCTATAAATTAAGAGACAGCAAAGGGGGAAAGGTCACAGGTTCCTTGGAATTCTTCTTCCATGAAACTTTGAACCTGCTTCTGTTCTCAAGAAAAACAAAATGTGAAAATAAGTCATGGAGACTTTTTAGAAAATATAAGTTTATAGAAAAAATAGGGCACCTAAAATATCAAAATAAAATTGTGACTCAAAAACCAGAATTCTGATTAACACTGTATTATGGGATATGTAATTGGGATATGACAATAACAGAGAACACTGTATAAAACAGCATTTATAGGAATGAGTGTAATCATTCAGTTTCTGTCTCTTAAGTCTATACGACTATTATAATTTTTAGAAAAAATTTATTTTTCAACTTAAAGTTTTCTTTCTTAGTATGAAAAATGATAAACTAAGATATTGCCTAAGGTATTTGAACTTTGTGTGCTATATTCAAGTGATGTTTCTCCAATTTTTTAATATTAATTTGATTAAAATACTTTTAGATACACATGTAAAGTGCTAAGGAAAATTAGAGTCCTCTACATTTCTATAATAAAAAACATTAAACCAGTTGCTGGGGCATGTAGATAATAGCTTACATTCCTAGACAAAGCTGTGGTGTTTGAGACTAAATAGTATGTAAGAGAAGCATCTTTTCATATATTATCAGGTTTTCTTTTCCCAAATATATTAATGTAATAAAAATCTATAGTTTCACAATATATTAAGCTATATGAAATGCAGAAATCATGGTTTTCAATTTTAAATAGACAGACAAGTTATCTCAATAAGTAAATGTTCCCTTTACATATCACAGACCTTTCTTTTTTTTTGTATTTAAAGATTTTATTTATTTATTTATTTATTTTTTAAAGTTTTTATTTTAGTTTATTCAGTATAGTTTCTATCCTTTATTCCCATTCCAGCACACCCGCCCATCCCTTCCCTCCTCCCTCCCAAGACCTTTCTAAGCACATGTACATCTCGAGGTTCTCACTAGCACCTTCCCTTTCAGACACTGTGCTGCGTAGCTCTGTCTTACAAACCCAGGACAGCCGCTTTCTGCTTCAGGAGTCCTGAGTTCACCTCTGGGTGTTAATGAGGGGCGGTTATATAGTCCTTGAACAATCATCTCCTGAGCACCTTACTCAGGTGCTGCACAACTTGACATTTTCTGCACACAAGAAACTTAGGATGTGGGTCAGAAAGTACATCCTGACATAAATATCCATAATAAAAGCTCAGGGCTGTGGGAACTTGAGAGTGTTTCATATGAACCTCTACACAATTACAAAGCCCTGAATAGAAACATTTTGTGCCAAATAATTTTTACAATTTTAACCAGAGAGAACAGAATGGACAAAAAATTTCAAATGAATGAATAAGCTGTGTTTAAGAAATGACCAGTGAGTCATTTGGTCTGAAGCATGGAAAGAGATAGGGACCACACTGTTAGGCATCTGCCCCTAATGGTGAAGACATCGGGGTCTGAGCTGAGGATGGGACATCCTGACCAATGCACCTGCAGGCAGCTGGAACAAGGCCCAGAGAGTGTCGGGGGTGGAGGAGACAGAATAGGCTGGCTGGGCACACAGATCCTGACGCCGCCCATGTGGAGGGCGGGGTCGAGGCTACTGGGAAGGAAAGACTTCAGACAACTGGAAATGAAGGAGATAAAAGGTGGTGGAAAGAACTCGGCATGGCTTGCTCTTCAGGGAATGTAAGGAAGGACAAGAATGACTAGCAGGACTGAAGCTATGTTCTAGAGAGAGCCCTGGTGACACAGCCAAGACAGGACAATCACCAGGGGCAGATGGTGATGATACAACAACAGGCCACAAGAGTTGGAGGCTGGGAGATTATTGTTGGTGTGTGAGATTGCAGTTGTTAACTCAGCAGAAACACCCAATATGTATTCATTTTATTTTTTTAATTTTTAATTATGATTCTTTAATCTTCACCAGAGGATATGTTTATTGATTTTTAGAGAGGAAGGAAGAGGGCGAGAGAGATAGAGAAACATCGATGTGAGAGAGAAACATTGATCAGCTGCCTCCTGTATGTGCCCTAACCAGGACTGAACTTGCAACCTAGGAATGTACCGTGATGGAGTATTGAACCCACAACCTTTTGGTGGATGGGACAATGTTCCAACCAAGCCACCTGGCCAAGGATGTGCCCATTTTAAATGCAACAGTCATTTCTGAAATGGTATTCTTGTGTCATGAAACAGTTAAGACAGTTTTAAAAGTGCATAATTTACCATTTAAAGTCATTTGTGCCCCAAGAGAAACCTCTTCTTTGAGCCTGGGCAAGCAAAGTCAAAATGGTGACAGTGACAGTAAACACAGAATCTTCCGGTTGGTTTTGTAAAGACAGGGAATTCTAATTTACTCGTCCCTCTGCAGAGAAACAAGCTCTGCAAAGCTAGATGTTAAACCAGCTTCTTAAGACAATTGAACTTTTAAGTTCTAAATTTTAATATAAAAATAAGAATATGTTCCTAGAAAACAAATGCCATGTACTCTACATGAAAATAAAAATCTAACCAAGGATGAAGCTAAAGATTTAAACATGAGGAAAATTCAGTAGTTTTCTTTTAAAAAAACAAGAAAATGCCCTGGCTGGTGTGGCTCAGTGGACTGAGTGCTGGCCTGTGAACCAAAGGGTCACTGGTTCAATTCCCAGTCAGGCCACATGCCTGGGTTGCAGGCTAGGTCCCCAGTTTCTGGCACATGAGAGGTGACCACACATTGATGTTTCTCTCCCTTTCTCCCTCCCTTCCCCTCTCTCTAAAAATAAATAAATAAAATCTTTAAAAAAAGAAAACAAGAAAAGAAAGCAAACAAAAGGGGCATATTCTTGAGGAAGTCTTATCTGGGATAAGCAGTCTGTAAAAGCCAAATGTACAAGTTCAAAGCAGCCGACAACTCTACTGCGCTGGTTATTTGTTCTTTCCTGTCAATATACTAATGGTTCACCTGTGTAACTAAGGCCCGTGGGCCAAGATACATTAAAGGTGTTTCCCACTATTGATTTGTCATGAGCTACATATTTGCACAAAATTAAGAGGCTGCTTGGACTTGGGCAAGAATATACTTACATGTTACTTTTTTGTTTAAGTGGGTGTTTTTGAAAATGATTTTTTCCTAAATGAGGCACATCTTTGTGAGATTTGTGACTTTCAAAGGAAGCAGTATGAATATTTCTCCCTAAATAGCCATAGAGTTTGGTAAAGAGACTGTGTAATTAAAGAGACATTGCTTTGATTTCAATGTTGGACCATTTCTAAAGTTAAAAGAAGAATTACAAATTTAGTAGTATGAGTCTTTTGAACCCTAAGATCATACATATTATAACAGAAATAAGTAAAGATGTCCAACTTGAAGACATGATTACTTTTTCTAATAAAATAATTGTTTCTTATAGTTGTGAATACTACAGACAAAAATATTGTTAGGTTTTATCATCAACAAAATGATTAGATGATTTTTTATCATTTGATCCTAAAGTGTTTCCAGGGTTAAGGAGTAATTTGTATGAGCTAATTAGTCTCCATATTTTTCTGTGCACATACATAAGTTTTCTCACACAAGGAGAAAATGCCATATCATGCCAGAAGAATGAAGGAAGGCAGACAATTTCATAGTTGAAAGTTAATATTTCCAATCATAATGCACCTCAAGCACCAAGAAGTGAGCATATAATGATATTGAACATCTTCTACTTAAAAACTGGTGGCATTTATCCATTGTTTAGAATCACTGAGGGGGGTTGCATTTAATCTGTTACTTAGCCACTATATAAATTTACCTTATCTTATTGTCCAGGATGCAAGTAAATATATTCCAATTCAATAGAAATCATTATAATTTGTTTGTAACAAGTAGTAATACTAAAATGCTGCTTTATCCCACTTGACTCATGGTGGGCAAAATTGAAAGTCAGTGTGGTTTGCTTGAAGGGTCCATGCAAGCTTGTTTCCAGTCAACCACCTCAGCGATACTACCACACCCACTTGTCATCTGAGGAAGGAACTCAACATCCACCAACAGCATGGACTCAAATCAATTTTGTTGAAGTTTGAGCTCTACTCTGTGATTGTGGTCAGCTTGCTTCCTTTTCTGAGCCCTTCCTCTTCCACAGCACAGGTACTTTTCTGCTGAATTCATAGTAAGGAGTGATAAAGAAATGGTCTGACCCACTAGCTTAAACCTGTTTGTAACTCAAAACCTGTGCACCTTCAGGCCCTGTTGCAGAGCTGGGCCATGCCTTCTTTTAAATGGAGGCTCAGGATGCACGTCTCTTGGTATTTTTTGCATACACCACATTCACAATGCACTGGCTAAATTTCCTCTTCTAATTTTTAATGTCAAGTGATAGCTTATAAACACTTATGAAGAAAATTAAAATTAGTCAATATTTTATACTTTTACTTGTATTTTACAGTTATTTATCCCATGTCTAATTCCACAGACTGAGAAGAAGGAGAGAGAAGCACCACTTGCCTTTCTGAGCTTCCTACCTATTTAATTACCTTTTCTATATATAAACCTGTGTTTTACTTCGTTTTCTACTGTCTTTCTAAAATGCATAATGAACATAGTTAGCAAAAAGTACAAACAGATGAGATCAGATGAGCCCCCACATCTAGGGCCTAGGCCCATGTTAGCATTTTTACAAGGAAAATAAAGAATTCCAGGTAATTCTGGGTCAATTGATAGCATATAAATTAACAGACTTCTATAGTATTAAAAATCCCAAGCCATCTATACATACACGTTTGTCAAAGTAAAGTGACATTCAACATTTTACACAATCAACAGATAACCCTATCTTGATTATTGCATGTTACTAAGCACTGCATTTCCCACATTTAATTTCTTTCACACACATTTTGCCCTCAGCATGCAAAGTGGGAACACATTTTTCATCCTTTTCTGCTTTTCCTGAAAGGCTGTGGTGATGCTCCTTACATCTGTGGCCATGTCATTCTAGCTTTGTGTTGATCTGATTATAGAGTTTGAGGATAAGGAGAAGTGGGAAGATAGGAGCTGGGGAGAGATGCTGGAAACACTTCGCTGAGAGTCATGAAGGCCACCTGTGGAGTTTGGGCCATGATGACTGACCTATTCTGTCTATTTGTCCCTATTTTATATTAGTTTATATTAGCTCTATTTGTCTATCCACCCATCCACCCACTCATCTATCATCTATCGGCCTGTTTTTCTTTCTATTATCTATCATCTATCTATCCATCCATCTTTCTGTCTATCCTGTATCTCTCTATTATCAATCTATTTAGTGCGATGGGAGTGGATGGAGCTGAGACTTTGGTTTCATGGATTCTATAAGAAGATCCAAATTTTATAAAACCATACCACTTTACAACAGCATAGTTCCTCTTTCCCTCCTTAAATTTTACATTCAAGCGATGTCTATTCAATTCCTAGCTTTCTAGTTTTTAAGTTATAACATTCTTTTATTTAAATTTAACAGAGCTTTCTTTTATTTAAATTATGTTTGTTTAATAGTTCAAATATCATATATTTTATTTGAATTACTGTATATATGATTTATTTACTGTTAAATTTAAGTCTCTAAACAATACCTAATATAAATATATTTTAAAAGTTTATCTTCTTTTCTTATTTCTAATGGCTGCGACCCTTGATGATTGTGCTGCTTATAAATTTGCTTATAAAAATGAGGAATAAAATAGAGATAAAGTGTAGCATTTTCATCCTCTTATAATTTAGAAAAAAGATTGTACTTATCTGACTGAAATACGATGGGCACTTGTTGGTATTATATAATTAAGTAGGATAGACTATACTTACTGTTGCAGCTAGGAGTGTGTTCAGCTACTGTAACAGAGGTCAAATAACATTTTGCTATACAGAGAGTGTTTTTCTTAACTTGTTCAGCATACCAAGTAGTCCAGGGACAGGCTGCCTGGGGCTGTGCTTGGGATTCTGCCTCCCATTTAGCCACCCTGCATATTCCATAACTTGTCACCTCTGGTTTGCTCCCAGTATGGCCCTGAGTTTCAGGAGAGCAGGAGGAGAGGGAAAGGGAAAAGGGCATGTATCAGCTAAATCTTTTAAAAGAAATTTCGCCAAAGCCCCAGCCAGTATCACGATGTACATGTCATTAGCCAGTGTTCACTTATCTCTAGTTGAAAAGTGATCTACTGTAGATTGTAGCTTTTAATCGGGGCATATTGTAAATCCTGAACAAACAGGAGCCTTTTAAGTAGGAGGAAAGTAAGGATAAATTCTGCACTGTCCAACATCAGCATCTTGCAAATGCTGCTCAGACCCATACGTGACCTCACTGCAGAGCTCTCCTGACAGCTGTGCAGGTCTCTTGGGTGTCTGCTCTCTGCCTGGCGGACACTGAAGATGGGCAACAGGGACAGGCCACCGGGGGAGTGCTGCATCCTCAGGTGTTCTCCTCAAGCTAGGAGAGAAGCCCTGGCATCCCAAGCTCTATGCTTGTGATCATGTGACCAAAGGATGTTAAACTTGAATGCCAGCTGTGGCACTAAGGAGTGAAGCTGGGAACAAGAACAGATGCTGTGAAGAGAAATGCTTCCAGAAGGATCTAAGGAGAGTTATTTGCAGTTTGGTAATAGCACCATTGCATTTGATTCTTGCCAAGACACTGTAGACACCACTCTAAACAACTTTCCACAACTTTGAAAAGTATTTTGTGCAGTTAGAAGTTGGACAATATATAACTAAAGTTTATAACTAACCTTTCATAGGTGTCTTAGCTGAAATTCAATTTTGTTTCCTTGTTTTCCTATTTCTACTCATACCTACAAGAAAAAACAAAGACTAGTACTGTAGATGCAATAACACAGATTCAATTATTTTTTGAAACTGAGTTTCTCTCTTTGTAAATTGGATTAGTTATAGCCTTATCATTTGTGAAAGGAAATAAAATTGTCTACAAGGAAAAGGGGTGTATTTTCAGTTCCTGAAAGGTTTTCTTTTAGTATTATTATATTTTGATGAAATTAAGGGGGATTTATATATATTGTGAAGTTTCTTTAATTATACAAAACTTATTAAGATATATATTTTAAAAATTTTCTTGTTTTATCACTGGCCCAGAACAAAATTCTTTCTTTCTCTTCTTTGATTTTTTAGTTATAGTTGATATGTAATATTATTTTATATTAGTTTAATATTTACAGCATAGTAGATAGACATTTACATAATTTATGAAATTATCCCCAAATACAATAATTCTAGTACCTACAAAGAACTATGCATAGTAACTACAATATTATTGACTATTTTCATTGTGTTATATTTTATATCCCAATGACTATTTTGTAACTAACAATGTATACTTCTCAACCCCTTCACCTTTTTTACCAAACCCCCAAAACCACCTCCCCTCTGGTGACTATCAATTTGTTCTCTGTATCTATGAGTCTGTTTCAGTTTTGCTGTTCATTTATTTTGTTCTTTAGATTCCACATGGAAATCCTATGATATTTGTTTTTCTCTGACTTATTTCACTTAGCATAATATACTCTAGGAACATCCATGTTGTTGCAAACAGTAAGATATTATTCTTTTTTATGGCTGAGTAGTATCCCATTGTGTAAATGTAACACATCTTCTTTATCCAATTGTCTATTGATGGGCACTTGTGTTACTTCCATATCTTGGCTATTGTAAATAATGCTACAATGAACATAGGGGTACATATATCTTCTTAAATTAGTGTTTCAGCTTTCTTCAGGTATATTCCTAGAAGTGGAATTTCTGGGACATGAAGTAGCTCTATTTTTAGTTTAGTTTTTTATTATAGTGTATTTTTGGTTTTTTAAATATTTTATTTATTTATTTTTAGAGAGAGGGGAAGGGAAGGAGAGAGGGAGAGAAACATCAATGTGTGGTTGCCTCTCATGTGCCCAATACTGGGGACCTGGCCCACAACCCAGGCATGTCCCCTGACTGGGAATTGAACCGGCGACCCTTTGGTTCACAGACCAGCATTCAGTCCAGTGAGCCACACCAGCCAGGGCTATTTTTAGTTTTTGGAGGAGCTTCCATACTGTTTTCCACAGTGGCTGCACCAATCTACATTTTTCACCAACAGTGAACGAGGGTTTCCTCTTCTTCACATCCTTCTCAACAGTTGTTGTTTGTTGATTTATCGATAACAGCAATTCTTACAGATGTGAGGTAATATCTTATTGTGGTTTTAATTTGAATGTTTCTGATGATTATTGATGTTGAGCATCTTTTCATATGTCTATTGGCCATCTGTATGTACTCTTTGGAGAAATGTCTATTCAGGCTCTCTGATCATTTCTTTAAATTGGATTATTTGGGGAATTTTTGGTGTTAAGTTGTATGAGTTCTTTATACATTTTGGGTATTAACCTCTTTTTGGAAGTATCATTGACAAATATCTTCTGCCTATCAACAGGCTGTCTTTTCATTTTGTTGATGGTTTTTCCCTTTGTTTTAGTTTGTCATCATTTGATTTTCTTTTCTTTTGTTTCCTTTTTCTGAGTGGACATACAAAATAAATATTACTAATAACAATGTCAGAGAGTTTATTACCTAACTTTTCTTCCAGAAGTTTTATGGGTTTGAGTCTTACATTGAAGTCTTTAATACAGTTTATTCTTGTATATGGTATAAGAAGGTGGTCTAGTTTTATTTTTTATTTTCATATATATCTGTCCAGTTTTCCCAGTACCACTTATTAAATAGCCTGTCTTACCCATTGTATGTTCTTGCCTCCTTTTTCATACATCAATTGTCCATATAGGCTTGGGTTTGTTTCTGAGCACTCTATTCTGTTCCATTGATCTTTGTGTCTGCTTTTTATACCAGTACCATGCTGTTTTAACTAATATAGCATTGTACTATAGTTTGATATCAGGTAGCATGATACCTCCAACTTTGTTCTTTTTTCTCAAGATTGCTGTGGCTGTTCAGGGTCTTTTGTGGTTCCATATAAATTTTAGAATTATTTCTTCTAGTTCTGTGAAAAATGCCATTTGTACTTTGATAGAGATTGCATTGAATCTACAGATGTATTTGTATAATATACACATTTTAATGATGTTAATTCTTCCAACCCATGAATACAGTATATGCTTCCCTTTATTCGTATCTTCTTCATTTTCATTCTTTAATGGCTTATAATTTTTTGAGTATAGGTTTTCTTACCTCCTTGGTTAAGTTTATTCCTATGTGTTTTATTTTATTTTACTTTTTGATGCAGTTGTTGATGGGATTATTTTCTTAGCTCCTTTTTCTAATAGTTCATTATTGGTGTATAAAAATGCAACCAATTTCTCAATATTTACTTTATATACTGTTAATTTACTGAATTCACTTATTCTAGTAGTTTTTCTTGGTGGAATCTTTAGGGTATGTTATATATAGTATTATAACATCTGAAAGTAATAGCAGATTTACTTTTTCCTTTCCAATTTGGATGCACTTTAATTCTTTTTCTTGTGTAATTGCTGTGGTTAGGACTTCCAGTACTATGTTGAATAAAAGTGGTGCAAGTGTACAACCTTATATTGATCCTGATCATAAGAACATGCTTTTAGGTTTTCCCCTTGAGTATGATGTTAGCTGTTGGTTTGTCTTATATGGCCTTTTGTTGTTGCTGTTGTTTTGGTGTGTTTCCTCTATTCCTACTTTGCTGAGAGTGTTTTTCATAAATGGACCTGGATTTTGTCAAATGTTTTTATGCATTTGTTGATATAGTCATATTATTTTTATCCTTCCTTTTGTTATAATGTATATTACATTAACTTATTTGTGGATATTGAACCAACCTTGCATCCCAGGGATAAATCTCACTTGATCATAGTGTATGATCTTTTTAATGTATTTATGAAATTAATTTGCCAATATATTGTCGAGAAGCTTGACATCAATGTTCATCAGAGTTATTGGCTAATAATTATTTTTCTGTAATGTCTTTATTTGGTTGTGAAATTAGGTTAATGGTGAACTCCTAAAATAAGCTTGGGCCTTGCCGTCTCTTAAATATTTTGGAAAAGTTTGAGAAAGATGGATGTTAATTCTTTTTAGAATATTTGATCAAATTAACCTATGAAGCCATCTAATCCAGGACTTCAGTTTCTTGGGAGTTTTCTGATTACTAATTCTAATTTGCTGATAGTAATTGTTCTGTTGAGATTTTCTGTTTCTTCTTGATTCAGTCTTGGAAGATTGTATATTTCTAGAAATTTATTCATTTTTTCCAGACTGTCCAATTTGTGAGTATATATTGTTCATTGTATTTTCTTATAATTTTTTTGTGTTTCTGTGGTGTTAGTAGTCACCTCATTTCTTTCACATCTCATTTTATTTATTTGGGCCCTTCCTTTTTTTTCTTTGATGAGTATGGCTAAATCTTTATCAATCTTGTTTATCTTTTTATAGAACCAACTCTTGGTTTCATTGATTTTTTTATTAATTATTTAAACTGTTTTGTTTATCTCCATTCTGATCTTTATTATTTCTTCTACTCACTTTGAGCTTTGTTTGTTGTTCTCTTTCTAGGTTCTTTAGGCATAAGTTTAGATTTTTAAAAAATATTCACCAGAAAACATATTATTTTCATTGTTTTTAAGGAGAGAGGAAGGGAGAGACAGAAACATCAATGTGAGAGAGAAGCATCAATTGGTTGCTTTCATAGGCACCCAGAGCAGGGGTCACATGTGCCTAGAACCAGACCAGGGATTGAACATGTAACCTTGGCACGTGCCCTGATGGGAATCTAACCTTCAACCCTTCAGTTACGAGATGATGCTTCAACCAACTGAGCCACACTAGCCAGGGCTAGATTGTTTATTTGAAATTATTCTAATTAGTTGAGGTAGGCCTTTATTGCTATGAATTTCCTGTTTAGGAATGCCTTCAGTGTGTCCCATGGGTTTTGGGTTGCTGTGTTTTTATCCTCATGTACCTCAAGGTACCTTTTTATTTGTTCCTTGATCTCATTCTTAGTTAATTTATTGTTTAGCAACATGATATTTAACCTCCATGTGTTTGTGTGTTTTTCAGCTATTTTCTTGTAATTGCTTTCTAGTTTTATACCACTGTGTTTGGAGAAGATTGTTGATATGACTTCAATCTTCTTAAATTTTTGAGATTTGTTTTGTATGCTGATGTATGGTCTATCCTGGAAAATGTTTCAGGTGCAGTTGAAAACAATGTATATTCTGCTGCTTTGGAGTGAAACACCATACTCTAAAATTTTAATTAAGTCTATCTAGCCTAATGGGACATTGAAGGTTGCTGTTTCCTTGTTGATTTTCTGTCTGGAAGATCTATCATTGATGTCGGTGTGGTGTTAAAGCCCCTTCTTGAAGTATTTCATTTTGTTGGTGTATTTGCTATTTCTTTGCTTGCACCAGGGGCTCTCCAAAGTTCATAGAAGGACTAAGTTAGCCCAGCTCTGTGCTTTCTGACAGCCCTGGCTTGCTCCAGGTCTGTCTCCTCCTTTTTCTCAGGCTTGCTTATCTTATGCTATAAAATAACAGACACGGTATTATTGCTGCCCACACCAGACAGTTTATTGAAGAGTCCTAATAAATTAATGTATCTTAGTACAAATTAACATAAAGTTTTTCTGAGACAGTGTTACCATCTGAAATTTTATATCAACTGGCTTCTCCATGGCCATACTGCCGAAAGATGTTAATACATGCTTTATTAAAAAATATTAAATCATTTTAGAAATAGTGCATTTCAAGACTGCCCCTCTGTTTATTTTCTCTAGTTAATTGTTATCCAACCTTATCTGACTAGTGAAAATACTCTTTTATGGCATTTATACCACTGTAGATATTTGTATATATCTACATTGGTGGTGAATATTGCACCAGCTGAATAAGATTTACAATGTAAAGAATAGGAAAGTGATTGGAAATCATAGAAATATCCATTTTGGTGGAAAGAGGGAACACAAACCAGATTACAATGGAACAAGAGGAGAAAATTTAGAGAGTGTGACTTTAAGTAATTGTCATGATGTTTGGGTGTCACAGGAAAGGGGGAGGGAGAAGGGACAAACAGAAGAAGGTAAATATTTTAGATTTTTCTTAAGCTGATGGGAAGATTTTTTTAAGTGTAGAAACCTGGGAATAGAGCTGGTGCTACATCAGCAGTGTGGAGCATATCGGATTCTGAGCACAGGGAGGGGACTAGCTCCAGGAGGAGAGAAGCCTGATTCTCTGAGCCTGCAGGAAGAGAACATGGGGTAAGTGTGAGAATGGGATATTGAAAATTTTGCTGATGGTGGATTCTATTTTTTGTGTGTGTGAAATAGGAGAGAAATAAGTTACACTAACCATGAGAATAGTTCTTTAGAGCAACAGACCTAATGAACTGATTAAAATTAAGAATGACCACTAAGGAAGATGGGATAAGACTAACCAGTGACAGGTAAAGACTTGGAATCTAGCTAAATGTAGCTTGAGGTTGACATCTCTCTTTTCCTCTCCCAACCAACTATCTTATAGAATACCCATGAAGATATTTAATAAGAAAAAACTAGAGGGCTAAAATTTGCTGGATTGAGAAAATGACCAGGGGTCTCTTTAATATTGTTATCTTCTACAGCTCAGTAATGCCAGTCAAGAAGGCTGTTGAAAGATCTGACTTGACTGAAAACCTGTGAATTGGTATCTAGGAGCAAAACAGAAATGCCGCCAACTCCTTCTGAACAAAATAATTTAATACAGGAAATTGGATATACAGGTGAAGAATGGCCTGATGAGGCAGACAGTAAAGCAACCTAAGCTTGGCTGCCATGTGGAGCCAGAATCAGCTTTGGACAGGGGGACCAAGAAGAGGGAATGTCCATAGAGCTCAGGAGCCAGGGACATGGGCAAGAGCAGAGGACATGAAGCTGGCTCCCTGGTGGGAGTTGTCACAAAGAGGGAGGTCCCTCCAGAGTGAGCTGAAGCTGCTGATGAGATGCCAGAAGCTGATGGGTAGTAATACTTAGCACATGGGATCCTCCCTTCCTTCTGCCTTACTTCCCATGGAACAAAATACCCCAAAGCCAGAACACATGGTAGCATGGAAAATTGTTCCCTAGGAGGCAGAACGGGCAGGGGACCCTCAGGAAATGATCTGAGAACAAACAGGGCCTATCCTTTAATCCAGAGATGCTGGGTTCAGAATGACTGGAAGACAGGAAGCCTCGTGGGTTTAGTATTGGGAGCTTCTTTCCAAAGCAGCTACATCCAGTCAGCAAACTGCTGTTCTCAAATCTAATTGAGCAAATGGAGCCAGAAGGGGGATATAGGCAGAGGTCCATGTCCTGTAGAATGCTCTGACTGGGGTCACCCAAGCCACAGGGACGTGACCAGGGGCTGTCAGGAGGCACAATTTCTCAGGTGGATCTCTGGAGGAAATCTTCCTCAGTCTCAGCAGCAGGATCCTCTGCAGCCTGGTTGTATTTGCACTGTCAACTGTCTTCATCCTCCCCGTCGTGAGAACTAAACTCAGCTTCTTTGACACTTTCTTCAGCTCTGCTCAACTTGTATAAAGTTTGCATTTTAAGCTGCAGTGCCTGTGAATGACTTCATGCACAGGTGTGAGTGCTGGTGATTTACACACTCTTCCCTGCTTCGATGAGCAGAAATTGTCTTCCAACCCCTGCATTAGTAGAAAACACTCAATTAGCTCTTTCCCTTTCAGTTGTTTCTTCACTTGATCATTTTGCTCTGGGCAGAAAGGAGCTACACGCTGTCTCATGGAAGGTTGAAAAGCAACCTCTTTTTAATGTCCTCTTGTGTGTGGGTTATAGTAGCATCTGGTTTTAATACAAATGCTCTATGAATCTGAATACTATCACCAGGTGTGCATATCTGGTCATTCCAATGGGTTGGTCATTAGTTCCTTGAAGATGTGGGTTGTGCTCCAGAAATTACTGCTGATTGACTACTAGTATCCATTAGTACTTTTAAAATGTTTTCAGTGTAACCAATTGGGGAGTAGCTATTTACAGATGTTACAATGTCCACCCAAGTCACAGAAAAGCAGAAGGTTTGCGCACAACATGCCTCTCAACACTGAGTTGCCATTGCTTGGAGAGTGTGATTTCACAAACCACAAAGAACAGGTGCGGATGAACACATCCTGTTTTATCTTATTAAAATGTCCATGACAGAAGTGAGGGGAAGTACTTAAAGATGTTCCTGGCATGACTTGGCTAAAATGGAATTATAAATAAAAGTAAAAAGAAAAATATGTGTATAGATACACACAGTTATGTCCCTAACATCTAAACAGTTTTTCACTTCTAATCCCTAAGAACCAAAATACGATGTTTCCTGAAGATAACTGGCATGTTCCTTTTGACCTACTTAGCAGGTTTGACCCCAGGTGTCTTCCCAACATGATGCAGCAGGTCAAACAGCACAATAAGACCGGGGCAAAGGTTGGGATTGCTGACACAAACCCCTGGGGAGGAGGTGGGCCATCAGTATTTACAGACATAGAAAGCAGGTGTCAGGGGAGTGAAAAGGAGGGGAAATCATGCTTGTGCTAAAACGCAGACCCGCATAACTGTCCAAACATCGCCCCTTTTCCCTAAATCAGTGTGGAGACCAGAAAAAGAGAATGGCACTGTAGTTCCTTGTGTGTTTCTCCATTTGTCCTCACTGCCCTTTTTCTGGTTCGTCTGAGCTTGCCTTTCATTTCAGCAAACCTTTGCTAACTTAGAGCAAAAATGAGGTTAAGGCTTGTGAGGAGATATGCATGCACTCATTTTCTGTCCACACAATGCCTGGTCCACACTCCTGCGACCACTGCACAGCAGGCACTGGATGCTGGGAGACAGGGTAGGGACAGACTTCTCCTGAAGGCTGAGAGAAGACCCCTGACCCCAGTGCACATTTGGGGGAGAGTGCTTTAGGCAAAGGGAAGAGAGAGCCCAGAGCATTCCACCCAGGACTCTAAACAGCAGAGAAGCCTTCGAGGGTCCGAGTGGGCAGGGAAGGGAGGTGACAATGCCCAGGGCTGAGAGTGGGGTGACACACGCTGACAACCAGGCCCACCCTCTGCTTGGAGGGAGACCTAGGCCCAGTGGGTCCGAGTGACAGGACTAGCTGCTGCACTGCGCTCAGGAGAGCTCAGGAGAGAGTGTGGGGCTGGGGAGCCTGTCCTGGAGAGGCGATTTGGGCGAGAAGGCAGTGCACGGTGGGAAAACACACCAAAGGAAAAGACAGGAGCTGTGTGAAGGGGCCAGAGACAAGCTGGAGGTCCTCGGGGACAAGGTGCAGCCTGAGCAGCCTAGGGGGAAATGCCCGCGCAGAAGAAAGCGAAAGGTGGCGTCCGCAGTGCAAAGGCATGGTCTGGTGGGAGGTGACATAGGAGGCTGGCCTCCCGTGGGGCCTGTGCTGTATGCAGAATGCGGCGTCTGTCCGTGAACAGGCGCTTTTTAAGGGCACCAAAGTGGGTGAAACAGTGAAAGAGAAAGTGAATAGAATAGCAATGCTCCAAAAGCCAGGCCATGCGTGGCATGGCACAGCGCGTGATACCGGCCTGCTTTGGTGCAGCTGCCTCACCCCAAGGGCACAGGGGGCAGGGGCCGCAGGAGCGAGCCAGGGCAGCTGAAGGTGGAGACCTCACAGGCGGAGGAAGGACGGGTCCCTTGGTCAGACGCTGCTGGGATTGTCAGGAGATGAGAACCCCAAAGGTCACCACGGGCCTTGTGGTGTGAACACAGTGGGCCACCGCCGGTCCCGGGAGGTAACTCATGGGCTCGCAGGCCTGCAGAGAGAGGTAAGTTCCAGCGCAGCTGCGGTGCAGGAAAGTGCAGAGGGTGACATCGCGGAGCGCGGGCAAGTGTCACTTAACCACGGACTTTTTAATAGGAAAAACCGTTAAGTGCTGAGGCAAATATTTGAAAGTACTGTGCAGTAAATCACCAAGAATAAATTATTTCTGCTCAACGGAAGAGCCTTATCCTACTGAAAGCTAGTCTGGAAGAGGCTCCTTTTCTGTCACCCCCGGGCTGGCCACACAGTACCTCCCACCCTTATTAACTCTGTCTTGGATGCTGCTGGATGCATTGCGGGCAGACAGAGACAAACATCATTTTGGAAGCTGCTGGCTCTAGGCGGGGGGCCGAAGGAGCGCTGATAGGTCCACGCAGCCGTCTATCTATCTGTCCACCAGAGACCGGGCACCTGAAACACAGGGAACTGGAAAGATCAAGGATGTGTTTTCGGATGTGGATTTGGAGCAGGCAGAGATAGAAAATTCTGTGAAATTAGTTGATCAACCCCAATACTAAGAAGAGTTTATTCATTTATTGAAAAGGAAAAAAAAACTTAGTTTTTTTGTAGAAAGTTGTTTTGTAAACACCTGTTAGAGGACAGAGTGCACTAGCTGTCCATCATACACACGAGCTGCAGCGTGCTGACAGGTCTGACAAGGGACATGTCTGAATTTGGACTCTTTGGGTTCGAATTCCAGCTTTCTAATTCACTAGCTTTGAGATTTGGAAAACTAAAATAACTCTTTAAGTCTCAGTTTATCTCTTTTTATAATGCAGGTAATAAAAATGTGCAAGTAATATAATTTTTCAAATAAGGTATTATATCTGTAGTGTTTAGGATATAACACAATACAATTAGCTACTATTATTAGTACATGTATGTCTACTGTAATTTTTAGTAACTCTCCATTACCATTCACTCCTAGTATTGGATTAGTCATTCTCAACTAATATTTTTCTTGCTTTTATAAAGTCCAGGGTAAAGAACCCTTAAGATTTGGTTATTCATTGGCTGGACTTCCACGGGTGTTTGACATTGGTATTTCGCCACTCAGCATGGTTAGAATGCATAAGACATATCCAATATTGTTCCTTGTCTGTTGTTTTGTACAGTGGCGTGAAGGGCATTTGGATTGTACCTTGAAGGATATTTAGATATTTTCTAGCTAAGGGATAAAGCCTGCTCTGGAGAAAAGGTCCAGACATCAAGGCAAGGGAATGTGACAGGGCTCTTTGCAGGTAGAGATGCAAGAATGTATCACATTGGTGTCAATTCTACTCCTCTCACATTATAAATTCACTGGGGAAGGGAGAATGCACGCACCTCATAACTAGAAATTAAGGCTCTGCACAAAGGTAGCACCTTTCATAATATGCTGAAGAACTTGACATTGAATTTTTAAAAAATAACAGATTAAACTGATACATTTTGACTTAGGTAGACACTGACAGACCATCCCTTCAATAAAGATAATGAACATATTTATCATCACCCATGCCACATTTGTAGGTGTTCCCTCCTGCAGTGACCATGGCCCTTCCTGCTATAGATTTGCTTAGCTCACTGTAGATTTACTTGCAATATTTATAATATTATATAAATGAAATCACAAAATGGTACTTTTTTAAAAGCCTGGCTTTTTTATTCACTATTATTGGGTTATGATTCATCCATAGTTTTGAATACATTCATAGTTAATTGTTTTGCTGAGCCACATTTCACTGTATGTATGAACCACAACTTGTTTATTGATTTAACTATGCATAGATGTGTAGGTTATTTCCAGTTCTGAGCTGCTGCAAAGCTGTTTTGACCATTCATGTACAAGTAAGTGTATCATCCTATGCTTTCATTTCTCTTGGGCAAATACCTGGGAGAGGAGTGGCTAGGTCACATCGCAAGTGTTTACTTAAATGTTAAGAAACTACTTCCCAAAGTGATTGTACCACTGGTGTTCCCATCGGAAGCTCCATTTGCTCCAATTCTCATCAATACTTGCTATGGTCTAAAAAAAGTCTTTATTTTGCCTTTGCTTTTCAACTTTAATTTTTATTCAATTTGGTGTATCAGGTTGGTGGCAATTATGTTATTTCAGTGTTTTTAAGAGTTTTCTCTACTGTCTCTAGCCTTACCTCATTTCCATCAAGAAATCTGCCATCCGTGCCTTTGTTCCTTTGTGCGTAATTCAGTTTTATTCTTAGTCTGATTTTAAGATTTGCTCTTCACCACTGCCTTTAAGCACTTTTCTTAAGAAATGATAGTTTTCTTTGGTGTGTGCAAGGGCTTGTTAGAAGATTGTTTACATTTTTGGAAGTGTTTATAATTTGGAGCTTCACATGGGGAACCTACAGATTCCATCGAATCATCTTTATGCCCTCTCTCTTCCTCTGGGGATGTAATTAAGTGCACAGTAGGCCATAGATGAACTTAGAATTATTGCAGTTCATAAAAGATATTTTTAGAGTTTGCATTTCAGAATGTTAACAACTTTGGTAGAATTTTGGACCATGATCAATACAGGGGAGAAATTAATGATCAAGGAGACCAGTTGGGAAAGATGACAAACAGCACAGGTGAACAATACAGAGGGAGGTCCGACATTTCAGCAGTGGACAAAAGTGCAAAGAACAAATGGAATGTTGATGAGGTAAAATTTACAACTTGGACATTTGCACAAGGTTGACAAGGGACAGAAAGGAGTGTAGAATGTTTGATTTGCCTTCTGTTTGGACATTTGAGGGCTCTTCATTCTAGGAAGCAACACACAGAAAAGCATTATTGACAGACTGACAGGAGGATGTACAAGAAATGATGATTCCTGGTGCTTATGTGAGGGCCATGCAGCTTATTCAGGCTGAAATGCATGGTAACCAGTTCATATGCTTGGCTGGATAGTTTGGTTTGGGAGACAACCGCAGAAAGGATTTCTTCCTTTGTGAGAACTTACATTGTTAGTACTTAAAATGTTGCTCAGTTAGAACAGATAGAGTGCATGTGAGACCAACGACTAGGACCTTCTCGTGGGGGCTCCATCCTCAGCGTCCCCCCACCCCTGGCCACATGGATGAGAATAAGTCTACCAAGACATGATCTGCTTGGGGAGAAAAGGTGGCCGATCTTTCAAAGGAGAAGGGCCAAGAGCCTTTTCCTCAATGGGCTTTTATTGGGTTCATTTGCACAGAAATACAGGTAAAGCTCATTAATCATTGTCAGGCAGTAAGGATCAAACAATATATAATAAAGAACTCTGAGGGCCTGTTTTGAGTCAGGGTCAGATAGCTAAAGAGCTATAAAACTTTGATGAAAAAACTCACTTCTTGCTTGGACCCTTATTTAATTGAGAGCATTCTAAACAAAGCAGGTTTCACAGGATTTTACATATTCTTTCTTAGGCCTGATTGCCCTAGGGAACCTGCCCTTTCCCGCACAGGGCGGTACCCACCACCAGTATTGTTTCATGCTTAAGTCAGGCAGGGGTAGTAAAACAGTCAAGAGATTAGGAGACTTCTTACAGACAGAATGAGAACTCAGGCTATGTCAAAGCTGAGGGGCGAGGGTCCTGCGATCACTCCCATTTTCCATAGCCCCCAAAGTCCTTTTCTGAGGGCCTCCACGTGATCATGCCTGTCTTAGGTCATTCCCCCCTTGGGGAATCTTACCTGTCATTGGCTAACCGATCAAGCATTGGGGGCCAGGCAGGGTGAAGAAAAATGAGCAGAAGCGGTGCCCCTGCCAGGGAGATAAATTTTGTCTCCTTAGTGGCTTCTGGTCCAAGATCACTCACTCAGCCTTAGCCTTGAGGGTGGGGGGTTACAGCTTCTGAAACTAGGCAGGGCAGTTCCTGACACCTTCTTATGGGTAAGAGGAGCTAGAAGTAGATGGGCTAGTGAAAGAGGCAAAGGAGACTCATCAAGTTAGCAGGAAAAAATAGTAATCATGTAATTAAAGCCCTGAAAAGTAAGACTTTCAAAAATAGTAGATACATATCTATTTGGGAGTGAGTATATAGATATTTTTCATTACATCCAATGACTTTTTCTCTCAAAGTATATTTTAATTATAGTAAATAAATTGTAGTACAGTAAAATAAGCTGTTTTAAAATTTCTCTTGAAATAAAAAGACAATCAATTTGAAAAAAATAAATATATATTCCCCTGTATTCATGAAAGCCAATGATCCTTACAAAGAGGACTGTTTTAATGAAATGTGTCATAAACATTTATGAATTTATGAACATAAGCTGGCTCATAAAGGGGATGGTGAAATGGGTGGCCATAATTGATGGCCCGGCAAACCAAGTTTCAGTGACAGGCTTGGAATCAGAGTCGCTTTGCGTGGTGGGATGGTTGCTGGGAAAATGGAGGAAATGGAGAATAGAGGATATTTTTGAGCAACGAGGCTGTGAGAGGACAGAACAATAGAAAGTTTAGGGTCCAGGAGGTGAGGGTATGATTTGGATAAAGACAAGATAAAAGGAAGCAAATGAGACTAAGGAGATTAGAGAGAAATGGAGGGCAAGGAGTCACCCCTCAGTGAGCAGCTAAGAGACAGAAACAATTGCGGTCTCAGGGAGTGGAGTTTGGAGAGTAAGAGAGAAAAAGCAGCAGAGACAACTTCAGCTGGCTGTTTAATGTGCATAATCATCACACTGCCAGGAAGTACTTACCACCTCCATTTTGCAATAGAGAAAAAAGAGACTCAGAAATTTAATAGCCATTGCCCCACAGTCTCACTGAGTAACAGAAGTGGGCTGTACTGGGTTTCTCTGCATCAGGGTTATCTAATACTTTTTTGGCTCCACCAGACCATGTGGGGGAGGGGCACTGACCTTGAAAAGAAGACTTTGATTTTTCACAGATGGAAAGGAAGTAAATATAAGTGAATGTGGAGACCTTTTTTACTGGGGACACAGAGAAATGAAGAAGGTCCCATCTGTGGCCCATTTGTCAGCTGATGAATGTCCCTGCAGGTGTGTCCTGGGGATGTGGGCGAGTAATAAAGATTCAGATCAGATTTTTCAGGAAACAGAGAAGATGAATGACTAGAAATAAATAAAGAGTTTGTGTGTGTTCAGTTTTCACTGTACCTGGAAGCCTATCTTTGGAGTTTCATCTCTATTTCTGTTAGTAGAAAATGGAGCACAAAAAGTGAGTGAGAAAATAACTTCCTTGACTATGACTGGGAAATAGATGTCCTTCAGGGGTGTCCAGCCTTTTGGCATCTCTGGGTCACATGGAAGAAGAGTTGTCTTGGGCCACACATTAAATACATTGTGACACATAATCACAAAAAAATCTCATAATGTTTTAAATAAGTTTATGATTTTGTGTTGGGCCACATTTGTAGCCATCCGAGCCACAGGCAGCCTACAGGTCTGCAGATTGGACACCCTTGAATTTATTGTAAACTATATTTTGTATGAAATAGTTAGCTCAGCACTTCATTTTTGGGTGTAAACTATTTTAAATTTCTAGGACTATTCTAGAAGGTATTAAATTTATTGTACTTTTAAAGTTACAAATCTTCTGAAAAAATAGCAGATACATATCTACTTGTGATTGAACACACAGATTTTAAATTAAATTCAATAACTTCTCTCAAAATGTATTTTATTATAGTAAATAAATTATAGAACAATAAAATTAAGCTTTTTTATTTCTCTTGAAATAAAAATATAATTGATTTGAAAAAAATAGATGTGGTACTTCCTTTCTATTCATGAAGACCAATGATCCTTACAAAGAGGACTGTTTTAATCAAAAGTTTCAAGTTCATATTTTAAATAAATTGGCACAGTAAGAATGAATTCTATTTATTTGGACACAAAAAGTTACCCAAACATAAAGAGGCACTAAGAAGCTATTAGAAGATCCCTTAGTATGTGTTGAAGTGTTTGCAAAGTGATTAGAATGTAAGAAATTATTAACACTGTGGGGACTGTGGTCGGGTAGGAAAGGCAATGGGATAGAAGGATAGGCTTCACGGAGACTGGGCACCTGAGTGCTGCCTCAGAGTGTGGTCAGGGTTCATCAGAAGTATTAATAGGGAAGGAAGTGGATACAAATGGAAGAAAAGTTGGAGCTAACACCTGTACAGTGGTTAATTCATGTCAGGTACTTTCTGAGTAATATCTAAAGTAGGCAGTATTGTTACCATTGTGTTCTAGGTGAGGAGACTGAGGCATAGAAAGTTGTACAACTTGCATAAATTTTCATAGATAATATGTGATGAATAGCAAATTCTAACTGTAAACATGAAGCATGGAAGAATGAATGAATGCATTCTTCTAGAGTATTCTTGAATGAAAAGTCTTAGATAATTAGACTAAAGTCTAACCATAAGCAACAACCTACTAGGTAGACAGGACAGATATTATTCTCAGATTGTATAACTTCATATTGGATACAGAACATAAACAGTAATTCTAGTTTCAAGGTCAGTGATCGTTTATTTGGCCAACAAATATTTATTGTGAATTTATTATAGTCCAGATATTCTCCTAGGAACTCGGGATTCAGTGAAGAATGGAGCTTACCTTTTATGAGGAACAGGAAATAAATTCATAACTAAATATAAACCATATAAAGACAAAGTATAATGGTAATTCAGAAAATAAAAATAAAACGAGTGACAGAGGGACTGGTACAGTTGGACACTGACGGCCAGGACTGGCTTCTGTGAGGGTGTGAAGTGCTGAGAGGTGAGGGAGGAGCCCCCTGGGCAGGAGCACTAGTGCCCTGGAGGAGCGGATGGCAGCGGAGAAGCAGTCAGTCCTCAGGTAACTGTAGCCTGGAGGCAACGGGAAGGAGTTTGAGATTTTTAGAATGTCAGTGGGAGCACTATGAATGTACCATTTAGTGTGCAGTTATGAGTCACCATTTCCAAAAGCATATGTGCTAAGATGTTCCTATAATCAGTGAAAACTATTTTGTCACAGCTGCATTCTTTATAGACTTTTCTTCCTATAAATATTTAGGAAATTTCAAAGCAATTTACATATTATAAGCAGCATACAGTAACTGAGAGACCAAATGAAGCTTAGGGGGACCCTCCAGCACTGGGGACATTCTAGCAGAGAACTAGCAGGAAAGCAGTGCAGGGCAATGCGGAGATGTGAGCTTCCGGAATGGTTCTAGTCTGTGGTGTATGTGAGGACAAGGAGTCAGAGAACCACACACAGTGCTGGAGCCAGAGTGGAGCTCAGTGATCAGCTCATTTCATAAATGAAGGAAGTGGAGCCCGGCCAAGTTATCCACTTGCCCAGGGTCGTAAAACTCATTACGAAGAGCCAGAGTGAAATTATTCCTGTAAGTAAGATGCTGAGGAAGGGAAACAGGAGTCTCTCCTTCATGTTCAGTGGCACTGCCAGAGCATCTCGTTCGGTGCTGTAGTAATTCATTAGGGTGAATCCAGCATTGTGTGCAATTGAATGAGCACCCCATCTGCCAAGCTTTCCCTGTCCCTCCTCCTTGAGGGTCGTCCTCCTTTCTTTACCACTGAAACCGGGGCGCGGGTCGTCTGTGCCCCACCTCACCTCTAGCCCACCTTTTTTACTGTGGGTTTAACCTGAAGCATGATGCCTCAGCTGTGTCCCACATGTCTAATGTTTGGCCCTGAAAAATGCTGGCAGCCCTGCAGGGATCCTCTTACTCTTCTGAGGTAGACAAACCAGGTAAGAGGAGGAAACCCTGGACTGATGGGGAGGGGCGTGATGCATAAGTACACCCTGATCCAAGTGCAAAGGTGAATGCTTCCAAGGATGATTCTACAGGGCTCCTCAGAGAGTCCCTGTAGAACTGGCCCCAACAATGACAGCGGTCACCACCGGGCCTGGAATTGACCTTCAGCCTTTCCCTCTTTCATGCTACCCAGTCCTCCACTTTTATCCAATATAAGCTAGCCAAATGCAATCCCTTGTCTCCAGATATGTTTTCTGGGGGACTCACACTAGGGTGTTATCCATTTGTTTGCATGCTATTTCTTCCCACTAGATAGACATCTCTGTATCCTGAAAGCCTGTCTTATAGTGGGCACACAAAACATGACTTCCTAAAAGTAAAAAACAATGTTGGATAAATACACTGTTGGATTGATGATGGGCCACATCCACCCTGCCTCATTCATTTTATGTAGCAGTTGATAATATACAACACACACTGTCATTCATCAATGGAGAAAGAAGTACGTGGCAGAGTGAACATGTAGGAAAAAAATGCAGTAAGAAATCATGAAGATGAGCAAGAAGACCTCACCATAATAACTGGAGAAAGATTTATGAATTCACAAACTTTCACAGTTACTTAGATATGTTTTGGTGGAGTGCAAATAAATGAAAAAAACCACAGTTGTGGAAGACAGGATGGGTACCTGGGGAGGCCGTGCAGACTCCCGAATATGAGGGGAAGCCTGGGCAGTCAGGGCCTTTACAATCATCACTGTGTGTGAGAGGAGTCTCAGGAGGGTAAGATTGTCACCTGAGGTTCTGAATATTTTCACAGGTACAGGCCAGGGCTGAATGAGAGATGAGGAGTGGGGGAGTGGGGAAGTAGAGGGAGCAAGGGTAAGGAATTGAAGTAAGAAGGTGAGAATAAATATCTTACGGCCATTAGGTGAAACTCAAATGAGAGGTAGGATTAAATGATTTTAAATTATCCTTATTATTTATAAAATTATATTTTAATGTATAAACCAATATAACCACTTTATGGAATATGAGAATAATGTATAAAAGAAAAAATAGCATATAAATCCTAGCATTCAAGCATAAGTTCTTTATGAATATTAGGATATGTTAACCTAACATTCTATTTTAAGCCTATTCATTTTATATCAATGTAATTGTAGTTTACTAACATTTTTGGATCTTGCATTTAAGCATTAACCATATTACTACATGGTATTTATCAGAATAACAATTATGATTATATAACCAATTGGCTTATGGTAGTGACTCAAATACTTTGGGGATACAAACATGAAACTTTTTATTTTTGTTTCAATCATTATTTTCAAATTACTATGTTAATTTTCCTTCCCTGGCTGCATCCCAAACACCTTGTTGACATCTAGTACTGATTCTGTAACTACTTGTCATTTTTTAATCACTGAACTTATTTCACTCATTTAAAATTCCCATTTTATCTCCTATTGGTGCCCTTCTCTTTCCCAGGTGAGGGCTAGTGGGAGGGCTTGCATGGAGGGGTGCGGCATCCTATCAACAAACCCTCTCCTCATCACACCTACAGACCAGGGGCTCTGGGGCAGATGTGGAAAGGGTAACTGTCTCTACAGAGTGAGTGAGGCCCAGCTTAGTGCTGGCTATGTTCTCTGTGCCATGGATGACACGGACACACTCTGGTAACAGGAGCCTGGAAGCGCAGCTGTGGGCCAGGATCTCACTCTGGCTCTGCTTCCACCTTATCTCACCTCCAAACCCTGCACTTTGGTGCAGGCTGGATCTCCTTGTCAATTAGGTAGCAGGCTCAGTAAGAGTATGAAAAACCATCTGAAGTTCTACTACGTATGTACCTATGTGTCTTTCAACTCAATGAAGAAAATTAATAGGCAAAACCTCAAAATAAATGCTTCCAAATATATGCTGCTGACTCTGTGGAATACAATTAGTCACAAATTGATCTTTCCACCTCTACCCGTAATTGCCTAATTTGTATGCATACATGGGCAATTTCACCATATCAAAGACCATTCATTGAACTCCCACCATGTACATAGTCATTAGATTGCTCTGCAAGATAGATATCATTTTTATTTCACCTTTGATTCTCAGAGTTAAATTATTTGCCTAAGGCTACAAAGTTAATAAGGGACTTTCATTTTCCTCTGTAGGATTTATGCAATCTGGGGAAGAAAAACAATCTTATCTGCATTACTGTTGCAGTTGTGGTTTAAGTGTACGTTTTCCCTTTACCCAAGTTTCAAGTCCTGTTTAAGGAAGAGATGATAAACATGGGTGTTCAGAAATGAATGTGCATGTTATTTCACATTTTGTTTCAGAGTTTGTAATATTTAGGGCAAACGCATTTTTTTCTCTATCAAAGATAATAATTAAAGGTTCAGGGGCCGAAGCAGAAAGAGATGCAGTGGGAGCCTCCAAGGGGTGTCACCACTGTGTCCCATAAAGAATGGAGGTCAAGGGCTGCTGGGGAAATGGCCATGCTGAGAGATAAAAGGTCCTCCAGCATCATTGGCTGGGATCACAGGGGATGCAAATGACATGGAGGGACCAGCTGCAGGTGGAGACAGTATTAGAGAAGCCCAGCCAGCACCTCCACCGCCCCCCACCCCTGCACCACCAGACATTCAGGCACATTCAGACACACAAGCCAAACGCACAGTGAGAGGAAGAAGAGGAACACAGAGGAGAAGTGAAATTCCTTTGCAAAACGTGCAAATCGGTTTGACATAACTTACCTGTTTTTTTTACAAGTTGGCTGATGCTTTTCCCTTTCTGACTCCCTCTACTATGACTGAAAGGTTCAGACAGAGGAACTGACCTTTCAGAAGAATGAACCATTGGTAGATTGGTTCTATCTTCCCCAGGGCAGCAGAGAAGGGGTCGTTTTGTTGAGAGCTGATGGAATGTTTTTAGGGAAAAAAATAAACTAATGTTTTCAGCATGTGTGAAAATGAAGTATGCTCAAACCAGTGAGTTATTGACACTGAAAGTCCACTGAATCGTCCTTTTGGAAGTTTGTGATAGGATAAGAATTGAGTTTTGTTGTTAATGACGTTATTGTTCCCATCTGAGCTTATTAATTGTTTACCCAAAATGATCACCTACTACCTGCACACTTGCATCTGTGAGATGTGTGCCAACAGACTAAACCCCAAAATATGGATTGAGAGAATATTCACAAAATGAGAGAAATCTCTGAATACAGATTTGTACATTAAATCACCTTCATACAGTCATATCAGAAATTCAAAACATAGTTGATCAGTAATAAACAGTCCAAAGAGCCTATTTGTTTTCATGGGAATTGTGCCACTTTTATCCATATTCACTATTGGTATTGAAAGTACTGATTCTTTGGTTCATAACTTTAATTTTGTCTCTGACAAGCAAGGTTGGTAGGTTGTACAGTCAGGGTTCCTCCACAGAAAGAAATAGATTTGTTTTCAAGGAACTAGCTGTGTGATTATGTCACAGTGAGGTCTGGCTGGGTGTGTCTCACCTGAGATCCTGGGCAGGGCAAGCAGGCCAGAAACTCATGGGCCACAGCTGGTAGGCGGAAACTCTTTTCCAGGGAAATGTCATTCTGCCCTTCAGGTGCTTGGGTGGGGCTCACTCACAGTATCCAGAGTAGAGCCCTTCACTGATTGCAGGTCTTAGCCATCTCAGCAAGTGCCTTCCCAGCCACGCCTAGATTAGTGTTTGAATTAGAGTGTCAATTGACACACAACCAGCCTTCACTCAACCTTACTTTTAGAGTAAGACCTCAAGTTTCCATTAGAACGTAATACTGAAATTGAGCAAAGAGAAATTCAAAGGTGCCTAATGCCGTGTATCTTTAAAGGTCTGTGGAAAATCACCAATGTAACATCTATTAAATCATGCTACGCATTTCATTCTGTTTTCTACTTCTATTACTCAACACTTCACACCACTGTACACTCTTCACTTGTAAGCATCTACCATCACTTATTTATCATTTATTACAATTACGGGCATGTGTTGTTTCTAGATTCCACATACAAAAAATAAAGTGATGAACTTTTATGCGCATGTCTTCCTTAGAATCTTTGCAAACATTTTCTGATAAATATACATCCCAGCACTTATGGTAATCCGTGATGCTAATTTGTCATGTGAATTAACAAAAGGAAATATGTGCCATTTTCAATACATATAAAATACAGATACAATTCAATACACATTTTTGGTTGAAAACTCTTGAGTGTGATTGTCACAGGTGGGCACAGGTAACCAGGTTCTTGGTGATCAGGACAAAGAATTGAACTGAACACCCAGAACTTATAGCAGAGAACATGGGAGCAGGCCAACTCCAAGCAGAGATTGACCTCATGGGCTGGAGGGACTCTATTCTGATAGGGCGGATCCTTCCTGGCTAGTTTTGGTGGCTTTTACTGTGCATGTACAAGTAGTTGTGTTACTTTAAAGCTACTGCACATGTGGTCTCCCATGATTTTCCCTGATTGGCCGCCAGGGAAGGGGTCATACAATGTTACCAAATGGACCCCTCCTTCTCCTGGGATCCCCCTGTACTAGGTTCGTCTTGCCCATTGCCAGAGAATTATAGCTCTCCATGTTAGAGACTGCTGAAAAAGAAAGGAATTATTTATTCAAGTTACACAGACTTAAGAGTAATGACTTAATGTCTTCATCGAAATCCCAAAGTCCCTTAAAACACCCACAAACACACACAGTCCTTCCTTCCCTTCTTTGCCCAGTCTGGGGTACTGTATCTCAGGAAAAGAAATATAAGTCTGTGGCTCAGGCAGTGCCTGGTTCTTCCCAGTAATCCGTGCTCGGCTGGTAGGCCTTCCTCAGTTCCTGGCACCATCACTGTGTTGCCAGGATCTCCAATTAATCCAAAGTCATGTGGCACCTTCCCATGGCCCATTGATAAAAGTTCTTTCTCCTTTTTCTCCCAGGCCAAGTCTCTTCTGCTTCCTAAGCCACGTGGCCAAAGGGAGTACCCCAAACCCATGGGGTCCTTACTCTCGCCAAAGCTGCAGGGGTCCCCACTCTGGCAAAGCCTCGTAGTTCTCTCCCAGCAAAACCACATGGCGGTTCTCTGCTAAAGTTGCACAATTCTCTCTGCCACATGGTGATTCTCCCTCACATGGCTGCAGAAGTCCCCACTCTGCCAAAAATGCATGGTTCTCCCCTTGGCTGCCATGTCTGGGTTTAAATCCCCGTGCCAATCTGCCTTTGCAGCCCCATTTCTGACTCCTCCCATAATTGGCTACACTTGCCAGCAGTCCTGTATTTTCCAGCTATACTGGGATGCCATAGTGGGTGGCAGGCGTGGCCCCATGGTGTGGAGCCAATCATCTCCAAGCTCTCATGCAGGCCCCGTAACCAGGGGGAGTTGCCTCCTAGTTACATCCTGGGTGGAAGTCACTCACTTCTCCCTGGCTCAAAGCTATTTAACGTATCTATGAAACCAGTTAGAGGTTATAGATGTGTTAAATGACCGTTCTGGAGGTTATCTGCAAAACTGTTGTTATGCAAAACAACTCAATGGCCCTACTCCATGTGTCCCCATCCCCCAGTTCAGACTTGTGGGGGTGAGGATGTCCCATATTTTTAATATTTCCTGGACACCCTGAGTTCTGGGCCCCATTACAAATCCTTCTTTTGGAGGCCCCCTGGCTGCACCCTCTTACATGATGGGTAACTAAAATATTTCAAAAGTTTTAAAAACAATGATTATAAATGAAATGGATTTATAGTTTATGAGCACCACTTGTGGTCTACTTATTATTTCTTTGACATCAAGGTTACAGCCTAATAAAATGGATTGAGCAGATTTATCTTTCTCTGCTCCTTGAAATTTTGGCATAAGTCGTTTAGGCCAGGTGTCTCCCAGGGAGAATGAAAAATGTTATTTATTAGTCTTATTGCTGAACATTTAAAGATATTTGTTCCTTCAAAATCTATTTCTTCTTTCACCAATTTTGGTGTTTTATATAATTTCCAGAAATATATTGGTTTGGTCAAGGCCGAGCATATATTTAATAAGTACTATTCTGTTCTATCAAACACCCCTGAATCTAACATGATCCTCCTCCTCTTATATGTATTCTGTTTGCCTGCAATTTATACCTTCTTTGTTCCACATTGCTAGAGGCTTGGCAATGTTACTGATCTTCGGTCAATCAGGTGTTCAAGATTGTCGCACTGGTTCTTTTTGTCTAATTTGTATGTTTTGATCTTATAGTTATTTTTCCTTTAACCTTACTTTTAAAGAAATTGCTACAGTTTTTCAAGGTTTTTAATTTGATATATTTCAATATTTGTTTTCTGGTAATTACTTCAGATATATACATATTACTTTAGAACTATCTTACAAATATAAGTATATAGTACTTTCATTGCCAACTTTATGTATAATTTCCTTTATGTCACCCTTTTTAACAAAATTGGTAATTAACAATTTTATGTTATAAAGTCATAAACAGCAGTTTCATTTCTGAGGCACTTTTGATATTAATTTTTAATTTCATTGTATGTGGTCAATGAAAAAAGCCTCTATTGTGTTAATTCATTGAATTTTACTGAGGCTTGTGACTATTTTCTGAGAACGGTTTCAGAGTGAAATTCGCCGAGTATTCTATGTGTACTAGAAAACCACTGTTTATTAGGAAGTTCTCTTGGCATATTTTGCTGTTTTATCAGTTTCTGAGGTGGTGCCTTCATAGTCTGTCAATTGGCACTTTATCAGAAGTTACTATCTTCTCCACACACATGTTATAAAATGCAGATTTCATTATTATTAAGGTATAGAAAGGTCAACAGATGTTTGCTGTTGAAAAGACAGATTGCCCCTCATGGACTGTAGGAGAAGTGGGTACACAATTTTGGGGATAGCGATCCAGGGCAGCACTGGGTTCTGTCAAAAGGCAAAAATATGGGCAAGACCATTCACTGTGGTTTTGGTGGAAAGGAGCAAGTCAGGCAGGGTAAGCAGGTTGAGGCTCTGGGTTCCGGGCTGTCCCTGGTTGCAAAGCATGGCCCTAGTGATTAGGGCAGGTGGACGCTGGCCTGGAGTGAGAGCCTGACACAGGAGGGGGCGGGGACAGGGCTCTGGATTGCTTGATTTGCAAGGTTCTCGCACAGGTGAAGTGGGGGCTTCACTTATTTGAGTTCAGTCATTTACCGTTGCTAGGAATTGGCTGACCCAGGAGGGGCAGGGTAAGCATTGAAAATACAGAATCTAAAAGTACGTAATTAAGAATATATATATATATTTTACATATATATAATGTAAAATCATGATCATATTTCCTTTGTCCTTTTTGCCAACATGTCCTTATGCTTTATCATTCTTTTATTATGAATACTAGTATTGCCTCGTATCAAATTTGTTGACCAGATGATATAATACCTTAGGTGTCTAATAGGAATCTCCAACTTATTATGTCCAAAATTGGACACTATTTTCCATCCTGCCTTCCTTCTGTCCTGCGTTTCTCTGGCTCAGTACATTATAATTCCATTCTTCCAGCTGCTCAGACCAAAAGTTTTAAGTTCTCTTGAATCCTTCTTTTCTGGCTCACTCATTTTTTACCAACTTCTCAGAGAACGTGGGATCTTGCTCCAAACCCCAGCACACCTGAGAAAGCCCCTGTCATGCAGTGATTTTTGCCCCTGTTCTCAGTGCTGGGGAGCAGTGGTTGAGTCTGGTCCACACCTGAACAAGCACCTGGTGTCACTGTGGAGGAAATCTGGAGACCCCAGGGTCCCCATATGCACCCTCTCCCTCCCTACCACATGTGTGCACGCCAATATTCCTTTGCATTTTTGTGCCTAATGGTTGAAGGGTGAGGGATGAGGTGCATGTTTTCCCCGCTGCTCAGATTCAGACAAAGAATATGTCTTGCAGACTCAGTTATTCTGATATCCAAATCCAGGTAACACTCTTCGAGAATACCAAGACTATAATCTTAATATTCCCAGTAGAAACCAAATCAGATTTTGAAAAATATTCTCCAGACCTTAATGTCACAGATCTGCCCTAGATGCTGTGGAAACTGCTTGTTATTTATATTTAGTTTCTCCTTACTTCTGATTTTTTTTCATGTGTTATTGTTTTCAGTGAATTTGAGTGAGAAAAAACCATCTTTTAGATAGTTTAAATGTTTGTTATGGAGGATGGTCTCAGGAGCTGACACGTCCATGGGAAATGGCAATTTGAGCCCCGACCTGGCAGGCTGACTCGTTTCCCAGAGCACCTTTGGAAATGGCATCTCTGGTGAGCGGGAAGGGAGACAGCAGAAGGTCGCTTTCCACAGGAGGATCTGGCGGGTCTGGCGGGCACCATGCCTGATTCTGAGCACACATCAAGCTGGTATAAGTGGCTCAGGCACACAGGACCCAGGGACGTAGGACACAGGCAGCTAAATGTTAATGAAGAGGACACAGGTGGGGGAGTCTGAAACCTGCACTGTTGTCACTGTTTTAAATAAGCAGTTGCTGGTTCACTCTCCTAGGACATCTGTCATCACACTGATGGGGTATTAGTTTAAAGCCAGGAAATTTGGTTTCTATATTCCAGTATTTTTTCTTGTAAAACAGGTAAATCCAAAGTCTTACTATTCCTTCCAGTGACAGAGGCAATTTATATTGATTGTAAAAGAACCTTTACTCTCAACTATCTGGTTAGATGAAAAACATAAATGGAAAAATAAAAAGGCCCTGACCAGATGGCTCAGTTGGTTGGAGTAGTGTCCCAAACACTAAAATGCTGTGGGTTTGATCCCTGGTCAGGGCACATACCTAGGTCACAAGTTCAATCCCTGGTTGGGACATGTATGTGTACAGGAGGTAACCCATCAATATGTGTCTCTTTCTCAAATCAATAAAAAATAAATAAACAAATAAATAAATAAAATGACAGTGATTGCACTGATAGTTATTTTGCTTTATTTCATTAAATTTCTGATCTTTATTTTCATCTTAGGGCAGATATAGATAATGTATTTAATATTAAGAGCCAATGATCCAAAGGGAGAAAAAATTTAATAAGGCCATGTAATAAAAAAGTGCCTAAAGATTCAGAAAGGACACACACACAGAGTTTCACAGAAGGGAAAGTCACTTGGACTTACAACAATGGAGTCATCACAGACAGGGAGCCAAGGAAAAAGGCAAGGACTTTACTCATGTGCACTTGACAGAACTAGACCTGTGTGCATATGTGTGAATATATGTAAACATTTAAAAATGGCAATGCTGCCCCTTGTAATTGGAGATCAAACATTCTTTAAACAACAAAACTCACTTTCCAAAGAGACTCTGCTTTTGAAAATGGAAAGCCTCGCCCTACTTCATAACTGACGTGGTCTTCTTTAACAGACTATGGGCTGTGCTGTGTTTGACCATTGTGGTTTCACACTGCCCTGCTCTGTGGTGTCCCCTGGCCAGAGGGTCCTCACACTGCCCTCTGGGCATCCTCCAGGGACCGGCCTGTGCTTCCTCCCTCAGCACACAGCTCTCAGTCACTGAAGATTACAGTTCTTCACTGGGCATGTCTTCTTTCTCAAGAAATAATGTTATTTTTTTTAAAGTATATATAATCAGACTTGTTATTCCAGGAAATATAGAAAGTAACAGGAAAATTATACAGTATTCCTCATATTTGCCGATATGTTAAGAAAAAATGGTTAAAGTCATGTATTTAAGAATAAGTACCAATATTTCTATTGCATTTGCTATAAGCTAATAGCAAGGAAAAACTTAATCTCCCTCTGATTTTTATCCTCACTGGAGGACATTTTTCCATTGCTTTCAGAGAAAGAGGAGAGACAGAGAGCAACACCAATTGGTTGTCTGCCATACGTGCCTGAACTGGGGTGAACCCACAACCGAGGACTGTGCCCTGACCCCTGACCAGGAATCTCACCCGTGACCCTTCAGTGACAGCACAGTGCTCCACCCAACTGAGCCACGTGCACGAGGGTCTCAATCTCGTTTCTGGGCCTCTATTAAAATGAAAAAATTAACTGAGCGGTCAACAGAATTTCAAAATATTAGAGATTGTGGGAAAAAGAGAAAATAAAAAAAGCCCACCATTTCAACACTCAAAAAGCTATGATGACGTCTATGTCTTTTCTGCCAATCTTTCTTTCAGTATTATAACTTATATGATCACATTAAATTTGAACAAGTGTATAATGAATTTAGTATTAGAATATTACCCTTTTTACATCAAATTCTCTGTTGGGCCATAATGATAGCAATATTTGGTCATAATAATGTTTTATAAGATATTTAAAATAATTATAATACTTTTAATAGAAATTAAAATATACAAATATGTACTTAATGTCTACTCATAACCAAGTTAGAAACTAGTCTAAAAATTTAACAGAAAATATAAATATCTCTATAACATAAAACCATACCCAGACACCCAAATAAAAGACTGATGAATAAGATTAAAATGACTGTATTGTAGAACATTATCTTAAACAAACTGAAAAGATATAACGTAATGACAACATACTTTCTAACTTATTTTGTTTTAAATTATTTTGGTAAATAGCAATAGAAAGATGGACAGCAACATGACCTAGAATTTTAAAAGAAGACAAATGAATTTTATGAATAAATTTATACTTAATTGAACCTTATAAAACTTATAAAATATTAAATATTACCTTAAAGTTTAAGAAATCCAAGTTAGTCATTCTGTCCTTTTTAAAAACAATAACTCCAGCCAGACAGCCAGATAATTTCTACAAATCTAAGCTGTCAACTCTGGCTGGTCTCATGACTTCAGATCTGAAGTGGCCTCACTTAACCTTTCTGGGCTTCACTTCTTCATCTGGAAAATGGGGATAGTAGGAATTCACAGGGTTCTTTGAGAACTAAATCAATTAACCCTCAGAAGCATTCATGAGATATTAGCCATAGTAAATGTGCTGTCACATCTTATAGTGATCAATGTTAGGGAGACTGGCATTGTCAGAGAAGGAAAAATCCTCTCTCGTTTTCTACTGAAACTGGAAATTTGAGCTTTTTTCGAATGGTAACTGCATGTGAATATACATTTGACCTCTTGACATTCTACTTAAAAATGACCCTGCAGCGGTGTGAAAACATAGCAGCACCTGTCCAAGGGAAAGCTCACTGGAGCGAACCCAGGCACAGGGGGAGGGCAACCATCGGAGGGGGTGACAGGAGGGCTCTGGCCGAAAGCGTTTAGATGAGTCCATCTAAGGATGCACTAGGCGACTACTGAAAACTATTGGCCACTGTGAACAGGTACTGGAGCCAATCCTAATACAGTGAGTGGGAAAAGGCAGAACAACTTCTGTAGCACGTGGACACATGAATACTGTGAGGAAAAAATGCCTAGAAGAAGAACTGATACACTTCAGAAGTTATCCTGGGGGCATGTCCTGAAATGGTAGGAATAGGGATTTTAAAAAAAATTTGTATCTTGCATGTTGCGATTTTTATAAGTAAGGTTTTAATTTTATAATAACATTAGATATCTTATTGTCTTTAAAAACAAGGATGACAAATCGGTAAATTAAATCTGTCTTGAGTCATTAGTAAAGAAAAAATATTAAAATTAACTCTAAAGTTAAACTAAAGGAAGGCTCCAAAGCTTAGCATCATTTTCATTTTCTCTTTTTCCTGTTTTAGTATTTCTTTTTACATATAATAGTTTCACTAGCAGATTGCTCATTACAGTTTGGGTCAAAATCAAGTGTCTTTCCATGGAATAAAAATAGATTGTTCCAGAATCCACCACGGGCAGCCTCTAACGTTTTTTTCCTCAACCAGCGGTGCAGGGAACTACTTGAGGGCTAGCAAACCTGCCCCGCCCTTCTCCAGGCAAAGGGAGGGGCTGGGTGAGAGGGCCTGCCAGCTGCACCTGCAGAGGCAGGGAGGGATGGTGAGGAGCTCCTGGGGCTCTCAGTGCTTTCATGAGGCTTACTTAGCACATAGTCATTGTGTAATTGATGTGGTGATTGTTTTTGTTACTAAAAATTAAGTAGTAGTACTCTGGCTGGTGTGGCTCAGTGGATTGAGCTCTGGTCTGTGAACTGAAGGGTCACTGGTTCAGTTCCTGGTCAGGGCACATGCCTGGGTTGGGGGCCAGGTCCCCAGCAGAAGGCGTAAGAGAGGCAACCGCACGTTGTTTCTCCCCCTCTCTCTCCCTTCCTTCCTCACTCTCTAAAAATAAATAAAACCTTTAAAAAAATTAAGTAGTAGTGTAGAGTAATTTTTCAAACTTAAATGGTGACAATTTGCCAGTTTCAGCAAAAAGATAGTATGTAAAGGGTGCCCCTTTAATTGTTGGTGTTTTTTTGATGTATATAAATATCTCTAAAGTGTTCACGGAGTTTAAGCAAGTAGTTACATTGTAACATGAGGCTATATCCCATATAGAGCACATATGAACGCAAATATCAATTGTATTATTAACAGGGGTAATATTCAGAGGGAAAATGTCCTGTTTGCTGAGCATTTGAGGAAGGGAATGGGATGACAAAAAGCCCGTGTGGCATGGTAAGTATAGTGACAAAAGCAACAGCGTTCCATGGAAACGGTTTAGAATGTGCCGCACGAGGAAACAATCCACCGACATGCAAGCCTCCTATCTGGATGTAAAACGTACAGAGCGGTTTTTTTTTTCCTAAATTTTTAGTTTGAGGAAATGGTACACTGTAGTACATGTGATAAGTAGTGGTCCATTGAATCCCGGTGTTCAGATGTGTTATTGAGAATGGTGGAAACAGACAGCCGTAGGGGAGGATGCGAATCGTGATCTTCGGGAGCTGTCTTCTCGCTGCTGCAAAAGGCCTTCGAGAGCGGATGTGGTCCGCAGAGTTCTCAGGAGACTCCTGGGGTCCTGGCCCCGAGTCCCGGCTCCGCGCGATCCCCTTGCGTTGGGTGGGTGCAGGGAGATTGGAACACGATGGTCGGTGCGTCTCCTCATTAGGTTAGATTCTATGGCTGTACTAGCAGGAGGCAGGGAGAGATTTCAAAAGGAACTCTCCCGCTGGCCTTGTGAAGGTCCGTTGTCATGTTGGAGGGGGAGGGGGACATACGGCTAGGACTCAAGGGCACCTTCTTGGAGCTGAGACCAGCCGACAGCTGGCAGGAAAGCGGAGGACACAGTCCTGCGGCGCCAAGGACCTGGAGTCAGACGGTGATCAACGAGTTTGGAGGAGGACACTGGGCCGCAGAGGAGAACAGAGCTCGCACCCACAGCTCCGTTTCAGGTGGGCTCCTCGGCCAAGGACCAGGCGCCACGCCTCACGACCCAGAGAAACGGCGAGATGATGAATTTGTGGTGTTTCGGCCACTACATTGGCGGTCATTTTCTGCACACAGTCTTCTCAGTCGCTGAGTCCCCACAGCGCTAGTAGAATGCACTCACGAGTTTGCACATAAATGTTTGTTCAGTGGAAAAATATACGTGACTTTTTAACTGGTTTTAGGGCATTTTATAATAAAATCTAAAGACTTTCTAGCTAAGTCCCTTCAATGACTCATAACAGAAAAAATCCATTAAAATTATTATTTATGTCCAAGGTGAAGAAAAGATAGGAAATGAAAAAGTACTGAGATTCATTTCATTCTGTAAGTCACCTGAGGATTTTATTTTGCCTTATTGCCGTATTTTAGGAAGAAAATTGAGAAAGGATTATGAGATGTATCCTTGGTTGATGAAGTAGGGGAGAGAATCAGTAAATTAAATGGCATTTACAGCAGACTGCAGCTGATTTTGCTGGCTGTGATATCTAATTAAAGCAATAAAATAAAATACCCTCCATTTTTTATAACAACTAAAACTAAAACATGAAGTAAATCTCTTCTTAAGACTTCAAAATCCTCTCTCTATCACTTTCTAGCATGAGTCATGTTAACTTTTAATTAGTTTGTTGAGGAATTTCAACCTGAGGTATAGACAAGGCTTGAATTGTACAAGTTCTGCTCCCCATCTGTTCCACACTGAACCCTATTTCTTGCAGAGTACCCATTTCCCAACAACATCTTGTCCAAATTCCAGAACTCTCCCCTCGTTTTAGTTGTTGGAACAGTTTCATTAGGGTATTTAAGCTCACTCCTCATGTCCTCACAGGGTGGAAAGGAAAGCAGCTCTGGGGACTCTGTAAGGACATGGATCCCACCTCTCCAAAGAGTTTCCCATTTGTGACACAATTGCCCCAAATGTTCCACCTCCACATATCATCACAATGGGAGTTAGGAGGCACCTTACGGATTTTGAGGAGACAGAAGCCTTCAGTCCATAGCAGGACCAGTGGTGAAGTCAACTTGAGGTTCAGCCACTGGATTTAATTAAGGAACTCTTTTCCTCTCTATACTTAATCCCAGCTTCATCAATTCGGACTGGATTTTGCCTGCAGTGCATCATATTAATGTATTTTTGTTACTGATATACTATAAAATACTGTCATTACAGGAGAACATTCTCACCTTCATCATTCATTAAGGAATGAATAATAATTCCTAAGTAATTGATGTGTTTTTTCTTGATTTTAAATATAAATCCATAGCCCTCATACCTGAGTTAACTGAGTCTCAGTTTCAAATTCACCTGGTGAGTGTGTCTCTGCTATCAGTGGGAGACACACCACTTCCTTGTTACAATGATTGTTCATAATCGTAAACCTACGCATAAGGACTGAGGGCATCATGGCTCAGTCAATACAACACACAAATATGTAGTTGTATATATATGCATACATACATATATAGTTGCACTGCCTGTACATATGTGTAAATGTATATATGGGACTACAAGTGTAATACCATATAATTACACACACATATATAAATAAATAAATTGGGCTACATGTCACCGCTGTCAACTTCTGTTCTTTCCAGTGTGTCTTAAGAAGCTGGTCGCTGAGGGATTTGATGTGACAATGGGGACACTGCTGCATTGCGCCCTGTCATTAGCAGCATTGCCAGCAGAGCACCGTTGCAAGGCCCAGGGTGGGGGGCAGAGGGTGGGAAGGAGCACAGGTAAAATGTGATTGAATTGGCCCTTGTGAAATTTGGATAAAACCCAGCAACATCTGCCTTTATTTTTTTATATATTAAGTGCCAGATGTCTTGGGAAATAAATTTATTGCCTTAAATGTAAATTACATGAAAAGATGTAACTTTGAGAAATTATTTGACCATACATTCATATTGAAGAATAATATTTATCTTATCTTTCCAAGTTTAATTTTTACCATGATCTAATCCATTCTTCACGCAGCAGCAGTAAATAACTTTAAAAATATGTTAGGAAAAAGCACATGCTAAAAACAAACTTGTGCACTGAGCTAAAATTCCTACTTAAAACAGCTAGAATCACTGTTAGACCCAAAAAAAGGAGGGTAGGAATATTCCAGGTGCCAGAGATGCAGAGAAAAAAGAGAAACCAGCATAATCACAGGAGCCACTGTGGTGGGGGTGCTGAGGAAGAGGTGCAGGTCACCTGTCAACAGGGCAGAAGCAGTGGCAGTGCCTGCTTGGCAGCAGTGGTTCCTGGGGGACACTGGGAGCTGCCCCTCCATAGAACAAATCCAGGCTGCCTGATGTCCTGGTTAACAAACAGGATCCTGTGGACAATAGAACCATGTGTTTATTTAGATTTAGAGTAAATTTAGCCAAACTATGTGCCAGGATTCTCTAAAATCCAAAGTAAGGGTAAATTGTTAGGACCAGCGAGAACATAGGTGCACCTGGTAGAGCAAACTGAACACTAGTCTGAGGGACCTTCCCAAAACCTGGCCTTGGGCTGTTCCCATGGAAGAAACAGCCCTGTGGTGGAGACAGTGATAACAAACGTGCAGAGGACATAGGGTACATGTGCATTACAGGTGAACCCAGCACGTGGGAGGGTCCAATCCTACAAGCTCCAACAGGGGTAAAACACACACACAAAACTATGCAGTATTTACATTTAACATTATTAAAGATACTGAAAGAATAAAAATTACATGAATGAGCAAATACTGTTAACACAAATAACATGGTTTGAGACAGAACTTCTTCAACCAGAACCAAATATAGCAATTTATATTACAATTTAGTGAATGTGTTAAATATCATGCATACACAAATGAAGAAGAATTGTTAAATGTTAGGATAGATTTTAGGAAATTACCTATAATTCATACAAAAAAAGGTGAAGAGACAATAAGAAAGCTGGAGATAAAGACAGGAAGAATAGAATAAGAAAGCTGAGCATATAGACTCTAATAGTAGTGGAGAAAGAGCAATAAAGATAATGGGTAATGAGCAACATGCAAATAATTTTTAAGATCTCATTAAATGAATGACTATTGAGATAAAACATTAGGGAAAACAGACATGAAGCCACCTCTGGACATAGCATTGAGAAGTGGCAGAAAGCAAAGAACAAAGAGACGAAAATAATTCTCTACATGGAGCAGTGACCAGACTTGAGACCAGAGCTCATGGCGCAACAAGGACAGAAGCTGCAGGAGACAGTCTCCAAGGTCCTGAAGGAAATAACGGTCAGCTCTACATTTCACCCAGCTATGATTCAAGGGGCACAGTGGTGGACAGAAAAATATCACACACCACGGAAAAAGACCTTACCAATTCCAGTGGTCACCGAAAGAGTAATAAGCTGGATTGTACTTTAGAAAGAAGGATAGAAGTTAACCCCATCATTTTGAAGTAGGATAAAGAAAAAATTGTATGTTAAGAAGTTAGTTGTTAAATATAAATTAAATTACCATCAACTAAAAAAAAACAATGATAAAAATTAACTATTTTGGAGGGTTAATAACCAGGAGGACTGATACCCAGAATAGCATGAAAAATGGTGGTTAAGTAACGAGAGTCACAGCGCTCTGAGGTCCTACTGTTAGAGAAAGCTGGGGTCAAATGTACATATTAAATATTCAAGAAAACTACCAAGAAAGAATAAAAAATGTAAAAATTCTATAGTACATAAGAAATAATTTAAAAAATCTTAAATCCATAGAAGGCAGGAAAGATGAATAAATAAAAGAAAAATCAGCTTAAATAAAAATAGAACATGGTAGATTAAAATATAAAATATTCAAGTAAATAGCAAAGTATACAATTTTGCTATATACAATGAATGTAAGAATAAATTATCAAGGAAAAGCATGTTTGGAACAAAACAGCTACTGAATAAAAGCAACAAAAATAGTTAAATTCAATTTTTTGATACCCTAAGTCTTACCAAAGTCTTACAATAATCAGAAAACTTTATTCAAGAAAGCTGGCAAAATCTCAGTAAGAACAGAGATGTGTGACATTTTATCTTGCCGCATCCCCAGTTGCATGGTGGCTGTGGCTCCAGTGGCCCAGCAGCCGGGGCAGGAGCCCAGCTGGGCCTGGTACAAGACAGTCCATCCATGTTGTCACAACTGCCAAGATTCTGTTTTTTCTGTTGGTACGTACTATTCTACCATCTACATGTGCTACCTCTTCTTCATCCGCTCATCCACAATGGATGCAGTCACACTGCAGAGAGCACAGTTGGATCGATATCTTCAAACTAGAGTTTTTGTTTCCTTCAGCTAAATAAATACCCACAAGTGGAAAGCTGATTTGGTTTTGATAGATTTTTTTAAAATTCTCATTATACATACCATTTTCCTGTTTTTTTAAAGTGGTAATTTTTTAGGTGTGCCAGACATTGTGGATTTTACCTGATTGTTGTGAAAATTTTTGTATTTCAATAAATACTCCTAGGCCTCTTCTGAGAGACAGGTAAGTCATTTGAAAACAGTTTGATCTTTTTGGCTCCTGGTTTAAGTTTGCTAGTCAGGATGAAAGCAACACTTAACCAAGGACTAACTTGGCTTCATACCGAGGTAAAACCCTTCCAGCTATGCTGTCCAGTGCCCAGGACTGCTGAGGGCTCCTACACTGGCTAGCGGGAACAGGACACCCCCATGTGCAGTGAGAGTTACCCCTCCACAGGGTCTCTTTCCCAGCCCAGGTCATGTTGCTCACAGGAGGCCCCTGGGCATGTCTGGAACTCTCTCCCTGGGCAGGTTCCTGTGTGGCCTCCACAGCTGCCCAGCTGCATCTCCTCAGTTGTGGAAGTTGGACAGGCTTTCCCAGGCCCCCACTTGTACCAGAGCATGCAGATTCCCTTCAGACAGTGAGCTGGGCAACCATAAGGTTCACCTCATTTCAGTCTCAGAGATCACCATCTTGTATTGCCTGATACTCAAAGTCTTGAAAATTAGTATTTCATTTATTTTAAATCATTTCAGAGGAAGCATAAATCCGGCACATATCGCCCATCTTGGCAGATGTGTGGCCTTGCTCTTCAATCGTTTCAGAGGTGTTAAAACAGGTCACTTCTCATCCCTGGTTAGCGATTCCCTGAAATTCTACTGCCATTGCTCCCTCTGTTCCAAATGATATGTCATAAATGGACATTCAGCAACTGTGCTATTTATTACCAGTTAGTGATGCAGTTTCAACTTTTTGACAGCTTTGCAACCCTGGAAAACCATGCCAAACAAAACAGACTAACAAACACAAATAAACAAAAACCTGGAAGGCTATTCTTTGTCTTCATCGTGAGGCCCAAATAAAATGTCAGCCCAGGGAGCTTCCTGCAGGCCAGTTTCAGGGACTGTGGGCATCTCTTCCTTAGACCTGGAGCGAAGCTTGCCTACATGATCTCCAGCATGTTGGACATCTGGACTGTGTCCATTGGTTTCTTGGATGGGACAAAGGTCTTAAGGTCTGCACCAGTCTTATTAAATGCTATTCTTGCTAAATGTCAAAATATAGCATAGTATTTTTGCAGACCAGCTATAAACAGGATGAGCTTGACAGGAACTCAACATAAATGTAGCCAACAGCAAAGAAGAAATCAACACAGCTATATAATGATATAAGCAATGGCTAAGACTCTCTTCCCGTAGACAGAGCTTTGGATGTGAATCCCCTGTCACTTCAAATCAGTTAAATAAAACTACTTGGGACAACCATGTCTTGTTCTAAATTGAACACCCCAAATGGTGAACCCTTTGAGTTGAGTAACAGGTTTACTTTCCAAGTACAAGAACACCTGCAGGCAGAAGTAGTTGGCAGACCACCTTGTACCTGCAGCAGAAGAGGAAAGGAGCAAAGCCGGAAGGACGAGCACTCTGACCTCCTCTGCTGTCATCCTGAAACCCGGTCCCGCGGGTGCTCTGCTGGCGTTTTGTCAGAACTTCAGCTTTCCCTGACCCACCTGTGCTCTTTCTCTGGAGGATGGAATGAAAAGAGCTCCCCCAAGAGTTTAGCAGGTGACCTACAACCCAGTATCTTAGTTTCTTGTTTGTTTTTGATTTATTCTTTTGAGATTAATTTTTAAAAAACATATCATTAGAAATTAATACTTTAGAATTTGTCTGCACTATTGTTTAATTATTTACTGACTCCAGATTGACATCTAGATGCCACACAAAATTTCTCCACCTGAAAGTCTGTAAATTACTTAAGCTCCTATTCTTTGGGCCACATATACTTAATTCCCTCAGTCACTTCTCCGAACTCATTGACAAACATGAATGCCTTATATGGACAAATGATAATTTCTGAAATTAGATTTCCATCACACAGTGTGAAAATATTGTGTGCTACTATCTGTTATTAAATCACCTTGTTAAAAGAATCATACAGCCCTGGCTGGTATGTCTCAGTGGATTGAGCACTAACCTGTGAATCAAAGGGTTGCTGGTTTGATTCCCAGTCAGGGCACACGTCTGAGTTGTGGGCTGGGTCCCCAGTGGAGGGACCTGTGAGAGGCAACCACACATTGATATTTCTCTCCCTCTCTTTTTCCTCCCTTCCCCTCTCTAAAAATAAATAAATAAAATCTTTTAAAAAATAAAGAATCATACATGTGTTTAAAATATGACATAGATATTTTCAGATATATATATATATATATAGGACAGTTTAGAAAATATGAAATATATGTTCAAATTGATAAATAGTTGAGTGCAAAGAACTAGAAATTGAATTATTCTATACCTGATGATAACCTCATGGCTCATCTTTATTTAGTGTGTATTCTTTTCTGTGTATTCTGTAGTCTTGCACAGATTTTATTTAGATTTCCCACTAAGAAATTAGTGGCTTGTATTATTTGCTTTATGAATGAAAAATTCACTTGCTAAGGACCAGCTTCATTTGCTGCTTTTGCAGTTCTGGTTATGACATAAAGGGTTCATACACTTGCACTGGTGGAAGGGTGGTGGCCTTTAGGATAACCCTCGCAGACAGCAGCGGCTTTGCCGGGCTCAGTGTACAACTGCAGAACCGGGTTTTCTCCACGGAGTTACCGAGCCAGAGCGTCCAGCTCCATACTCCCAAGAAGAGCTTCCAGGCTCCCTGCACCCCTAAGAACTCTGCTGTTTGCTCTCACAGCTACTGAGGGAGCCCCTGGTACCAGCTCTGGGAAACCCTAGACTTGTTAATATTGCATGCAGAATAGTGGCCCTCTGCTAGGGGAGGCCGATCTCCACGTGCACAGGGACAGCGCCTAAGGTCGTTGCAAGGGCGCTCCGTGGATGCAGGTGAGATCCTCCTAAAGGAACTAGAAGATTTAAAAAAAAGTATAATTATTTCTTTTTATCACTGCCGAGCCCCGGTACAAAATCTTCCTTATTTGCATTCTTAGTTGATCTCATAGAGATTTATTTATTTTCTGAGCACACTAGTCATCTGAGCTCCATGTGGAGGGGCTCCCTCATGGTTCCTGGGACAGCCCAAGATTGGCTGGGCTGCAGGGTAGTTCAGTGCTATCTGCGGTGCTCTGCCTCGGCTTCCTGCTCTGCGACCCATTCGTCCCTCAGTTTCATCCCTCAGCTTCGGACCTGAGCTCCTGACACCTTAGTACGCACGCAGGCCTTGGGAAGACAGAGCGCGGCTCGGTTGCAGCGTTTCCAGACGTTCCCGGTGGTGCCAGTGCCACTGGGTCATGGACCCCAGAGTTTTTTATGATGTTTCTTTTGCCGTCAATGCCCCTTTTCTGGCCTTCCTCGGTTATCTCCACCAATACTCATCTTTTTGAGAAACTGCCAAGTTGTTTTCTCAAGTTGCTGGACTATTTTACATTCCTATCACTGATGTCTCAAGATTCTAGTTTCTTCATATCCTCATCATTTGTTACTGCACATTTTTTATTACAGTCATCCTAGTACTTATGAAATGTTATTTCATTGTGGTTTTACCTAGTGACTGATGGTGTTGAGCATCTTCCCATGACCATTTGTATAAAATATTGGGAGAAATGCCTGTTCAAAATTTGTGCATTTGTAATTGAGTTATGTTTTTATTGTTGAGCTGTATGATGTCTTTTTGTATTGTGAATATTAGACCCTTACCAGATATACAAGTTTGAAATATTTTCTCCCACTCTGTATTTATCTTTCTATTGTCTTGATAGTACCATATGTTTTGGACTATAAGACACATGTTTCCCCCACCCCAAATTTGGAAGGAATAATGGTTGTTAATGCTGCTGTTGAGTTCTGTTTACATTTACGTTGGTGAAATATTATGTTATTTATGTTATTAAATATTTTACCACACTTTTTGCTTCAAATGTTTTTCCTATTTTCCTCCTCTAAAACCTAGGCTTGTCTTATGGTCCCCAAAATATGGTATCATTTGAGGTATAAAAGTTTTTAATTTGATGAAGTCCAGTTTGTTGTTCTTTGGTTTCTTATGCATTAGGTGCCATAGCTAAGAAACCATTGCCTAGTCCAAGGTCACAAAGACATACACATATTTTTTTCTAGGAATTTGACAGTTTTTCCTCTTAATTTATGTCCTCAGTCAACTTTGAGTTATTTTTTTATGATGTGTTAGGGGTTATTATTTTCCACTGGACATACTGTTATTCCAGTGCCGTTTGTGGAAAACACAATTCACCACTTATTGAATTGTTGTGGCACCCTGGTCAACACTCAATTAGCTGTACATGTATCAGTTTATTTCTGGACTCTCAGTTTATTCCATCAATCTATACAGATCCAACCTTATACCAGGACTGACTGCCTTGGTTTCATTAGCTTGTAGTAACTTTGAAATTGGTAAGTTTTAGTCCTATCACTCTGTTCTTTTTCCAGATATATGTGGTTATCCCAGCTGTCTTGCATTTGCATATGAATTTTAGAATCAGCTCTCTGGCACCTTCTCCTACCTTATGCTATTAAAATCCCATACCCATCCTGGAAACAAACCAGGAAGTTGTAGCACCAGCAGATTGATAAGACTCTCTGAAATCTGTTGAGTTTCCTAATTGCCCCTCCCTGAGAGATGCTGGGTCTTCGAGGGACAGAACCCACTTCACATTGAACGTGTCCCTGCCATTGCTTAGGCTGCCCATAGAAACCCTCCCAGCAAGACCAGTGAGGTTCCTGGTTACCTCCCCAGGGTGTTCACTGGTTCTTCATAAAACGTGTCGCCAACCCTGCCCTGTTCCTCCAACAGTCAGAGCCGAAGGGACTTCACAAGTTCATTTGCTGTGTGCCCAGTTCAACATTGCAGTCCTGGTTAGCAGCTCTGTCACAGTTGGAACTCAGGTTTCAGCCAGGCACTTGATTTTTGCATAAGCCGATTTCACCCTTGGCTGTCCCAGGGTCAGGAGCAGTCAGACCCTTGTGAGTCCTTCCCCGCGTTGCAGCGATCCATCCTTTTAGTGGTTTTCCATCACCAGCAGTAAAGTAAAAGTTACCAACCTCTTACCAACAGTAAACAGTAACCACGCAGAGTTCCCACAGATAACATCTGCCCACAAACAGAAGTCTGGCTGCAGTCCTTGGTTTGAGGTGATGTAACTCCCTGAGACCAGCCACCGCTCAGTCGTTATGTGAGGCCCAGCTCCTCCTTGGCACAGGTGACTCAGATACCAAGAAGCACTGGCTTGACTCAGGAAGGCTCTGCCTCCCCTGAATAGAAGGCACTTGTGGCTTCATACCTGCCAGAAGCTAGGGTGACTGTGTCACTCTACTCAGGTGGCAGGGCCAAAGTGCTGCAGGCTGGGGCCTTCAGCAGTGAGGTTTAGTTTCTCACAGTCCTGGGGCTAAACATCCAAGGTCTAGGTGTGGGCAGGATTGGTTGCTTCTGATGCCTCATTCCATGGCTTGCAGATGGCATACTGGGACTTAAATATATGAATTGGGGGGGGGGGCACAATTCATCCCATAGCAGTGCCACCCCTGAAAAACTGTTAGCCAAGATCTACTATCTTCCCTGAGCAAATCCTTACTCCACCATTACCAAAAAATGTGAGCATCCATTCCTACTCCCGACAAGGCCACAGCAGCAAGTCTTTGCCCATGGGTTTAAAACACAGATTTTGAAACTATTGTCTGGACCAGAGTCCCAGGCACATGAAAGGGTATCTGAAATTGGCTTCTCTGCATCATCAAAACTGGTTAAGTTGCCCATCAGTTAAGTCACTGAAAACCCACTGTGTGCGTGTGTGCCCAGGGTGTGACTGACATCCCAGAATGCTGTGAGCACTGAGCCAAGGGGACTCCCACAGCTGTCCCCACTGGGGAGACTGTCTTTAAGACTACAGGTGACTTTATCTGCATTAAAAGTGTTATTTTAGAATGAGCAATTATTACCAGTGTATTAATGAAAGTCATTCATTATTTTTTACTATCTGGACAATAGTTAATTATATGAGAATGCTCACAGGAATTTAAGAAGGTCAGGCAGGGAAAACAGCTACACAGTGTACCAAGCCTGAACTTATTCTTTGTAAGGTTGCTCTTTGGAGGGGAACCAACACTCGGCTGGCCTGGTCCCATGTCATGGAGAAGGCAGTGACCCTGGCGGAGAGAACAATGTGTGGAGGTAAGCAGCAAGCAACTTCTGTCTGAAAATCTGGATGAAACAATCAAACATTATGTACACAACGTATGATAACCAGCTTTACCATTCCTGCCTCCCCCCCTTTATTCTTTCACACTGATGGTCTGCCTCCTGTGTGGGGTGAGGAGAGGCAGGGTGTGGGTGGCCCCTGCCTTGTCCTCTCCTTTCTCCCAGGTCCCCTCCTACCCCTCCTCAGGGGCCTCACAATGACCTGTAGCAGCAGGAATGAACTCTCTCAGAAGGATTTTGGGATTTTTGTTTGTTATTTTGCCAACAACTATTGGTTTATAAATAACTTTTCTCTCTACAGCAAGACTTTTTCAGCAAAGAAGACAGTTACCAACTACTCAGGTGTTCTCCATCCTTTCCCAGGTTCTGGGCGGGCCCTTCCTTTGGGTCCCAACCCACTACCTGTCCAGTTATATCCAGTTACAGACCTGATCTAGTTTTATCATCTCTGAGCCCCACATTTTGATTATAGTACATTTTGTTTTCGTGTACAATTTAAAAGTCCCTAATGATTAGGTAGATTGCTTTTCAGTATTCAAATAAAGAAGTGTGTATATAACCATAAATCCACTTATTTTCTTATTTTATTGGCTCATATGAGTGAATAATGAATGGTAGAGCTCTATGATCTATTTCACTCTCCGTGAAGCATTATGATCATTATGTATTTTAGGATATCTATTGATGGCAACAATATCTTGCAAAAACTCTCACTAAAGATTTTTCAACTTGGAGAAAAGAGGTATAATGCACTGGGATACAGAAGGCCAAGAGCAAGTACTTAGAGTCCCTGAGAGCAGAGCTTAACAAATGCGTTCACATATAATGTGCTGTTTGAATTGCAAGTTCTGAACTTCTGGTGCTGAACTCAGGAACACTTCATGAGAGTCCAGCTCTCTTTTGGCTTTTTACCATCCTGAGATTAATGTCCGTGAACCGATAATAACTCCCATAGATCCAATGGCTCTGCATATGGTCGGACAAGATGGCTACACAAATAAACCTTGACGTGAATAAATCTGTTGTCAGCCGAGTGTAACTGAACATCTGCTGATGCTGTAAGAGGTTTGCACAATACAGAATGACTGGCTTGCTGCAAATATTGGCAAAAAAGTGAGAGAACCCTTAAGCCCCAAATTTGTCTAGATGCGGTCATTAACCATTGTAATGTATTTCTACTTTTGTACTCCAATTAATATTTGTTAAGGGCTTACCAAACACCCACAGAAGGTTACAAGTTTGGGTCATTTTTAAGGGCACATATAAGATATAGTGCCTTTCTTCCAGAAATTTTAGAATCTTGTTTAGACAAGAACTAGATATACAGAATAATTGGCATGTTTACACAGGAAGTATGGACAAAAATAGAAATGTCTTTCCTTTTTTGAAGGGACATGCCACTCATAATTAGGATGGGACTAGAAAACCCAATATTGAGCTTGGAGGAATTGAAGGGATAGATTGCAAAGATGAGAGTGAGCCTTTCTCCGCAGGGGTGGCAGCAGCTGTTGAGCCCAAGAGCGGTTTAACAGCAATCGGGAGGTGTGTGCCTGTGTGCTTGTGTGTGTGTGCCTATATGTAAAACCATTAACGAGAGTTTATGGAACAGGACCGCCAGGAGGTCCGGGTCAAAAGGATTAATGTGACAGAAATAGCGAGGAGAAGCTAATGATGACTTTTTAATTTATGGGTACAGTAAGGTGAGTTGACAATCCCACATTTGCTTACTTGATATAATCAGTCATTTCTAACTGAAGAACATAATGTTAGTAAGTCTTTTTGATATTTTACAAAAGACAATAACTAATGGGAAGTATTCATTCACTCACCATCAGCTACTTAATATGTGTAAAATACCATGTTATGAACATATGTAAAATGCACAGATCTTGATATAAACTTAAAATCTCCAAGGGTATTAAGAATATAATATTTATAATAAAAGTGGACTACTTTAAGGCTTATAGAAGTAGTAATTATTCTGAGAATTAAGTTATAAGGTCATAAATTCCAGAAGGGAATAGATATTTCTCTATGTCAGTAAGACACTGAGTGAAAAACATCTGTCATTACTTAATATTACTTAAACTATGATATAAAAAGAACTCAGAATTCTGGATCTATCATTCAGATGTTGTGTGATTTTAAGTAAGTAATTTAATATCTTAGTCTCTCCATCTCTAAAATTAGGATATTAATACTAAATTTCTTCCTGTGAGAGTAAATTGAAATATTTCATGAAAAATCACATAATTAATGGCAGTCTGAGAATATCTATTGATAGTGTTTTTACTTTATGCATTACCTGAACAAGGGAATGAGATTTCTTTGTTTGTTTCTTTTCAAATAATGTATATAGAATTTCTCCGAAGAAAATTTTAAGGGTTATAATGAGAATTATTTTTACAGAGCAATTTAAGTCCTAAAACTAAATGATAATCAGCAAGCTTATTTACAATTGTTGCATTCAGAATTTAAAATATCATAAGCTTCCCCTGGCTGGTAGCTCAGTTGGTTATATGAGCTTCGTCCTGATATACCAAAGCTGAGGATTCCATCCCTGGTCAGGGCACAGAAAAGAAGCAACCAATGGATGCATGAATAAGTGGAACAACAAATTGGTGTTTCTCTCTCTCTATCACCCTTTCCACTCTCTCTAAAATCAATGAATTAAAATAAAATATCATAAACTTTATAATACCCATTATATTTACCAGCAAGTTAGATATTTATTACTTAGCAAAGACACTGAGGCAACATGAGCCTGCGGTTAGCCAGCTGCCTTTTTCTACCCGTAATGCTCAGATGCCAATAACTACCCTGATGACTTCTCCCAAATCTGGTTCCATGGCCTCCTCGGTGGTCTTAATATCCAGTGGCCGAAATCCTGTTATTAAAAACCTCCAGGAAAAAGGTAAAGTCCAAGAAATGAATCAGGAGAAGATGAGAGAGACTCTGTTTCACTGCAAGTCATCTGTGTAGCAAGAAGGGTGCTTTATGCTCAAGCAGCGTTTCACCATCAATGGTGCAAAACCTTTTCTCTTAAGTCCTGGCAGCATTTCTTTCCTTATCTAATCAGCATTCACAACACCAGTTCCATAAACATGGAGTTAGTTTGGGTGATCACATTCAAGTAATTCTGCCTTTTTTGTTCTTGCATTGCTGAGGCTGGCTGCGGTTCTGCACACACATCTTTCGTTACGAAGCCGGCGTCTTTCTTCCTGTGAGCCCTTTCACGCTGGCCATGCTATTGTGACCACAGTCACAGGAACTGGCCTGGGCCCTTATCTTCAGGGACTTTGACAGAGTTAATCTCTTACACAAACCAGACATGAGCCAGTCCTCCCAAGTCTCTACAGCAGAACTGCATGTAATGACAAAGTACACCGCGATGTTTTCGGCCAGTTGGTCACACAGCATATGCAGATGTTCCCTTCCTGGGAGAATTTTATGAGGGATGTGAAGTGTTCACTTGGAACATTTTATGTTTGGGCCATGATGGCTCTTTTCATCCCTTCAAGCAGTGATTTTGAACTTTTCTCTTCATATGGCACACATAAACCACTTACTGAAATTCTGCAGCACACCAAAAATGTAGTTTTTGATGATCTGACAAAAAAAGGACTAATTTTGATTCATTCATATCAGACAGCTATTGCAGTGCTGTCTGTTGTCATTTTTCATTTGACAATCTGAGGGAAAGACAACGGTGCCCTTGGCCTGGCAATCAGGTGTTACACGTTCCTGTGGCCCCCCAGCACACTGTGGCACACAGGTTGAAAACTGCTGCCTGTCTGTGGCCATACCCCACTGAACGCATGCCATCTCACCTGAAAAACCGCTGCCTTAGGGGTTTAGTTGTGGCTCGCTGTCGTCCATATGCTACTCAGCTCGGTGAGGTGGAGAGAACACGCCATGCGCTGGAATGCAGGGGTGGGTTACCTGCCAGAGATCTGAGCAGGAGCAGGATGCAGGGAAAAAGCCTAACTCCAGGAGCTCCCATGAAGGCTGGTAATATACAGACAGATAACTCCAGAGGTTTTAAAGATTCACCTCTAAATTTTTTGGCAATTGTGTTTACCATATGTGGTCAAATTATGTTCATTTTCTTATTCCCAGCTGGGGACTAATGTGAGGGTTTTCTTTGTTTGGTTGTTTTTTTTAATAGAGAAGTAGATATTGCCCCTTTTTTCCCTGTGTTTTCCAGGAACTACCAGTAGTCCACAATTTTCAAAGTGTGCCTAGAAAATATACGCTCACTTGCTGACCCTGGGGCGAAATACTGACCATATACATTCTTGTTGTGTCTGTCATCAGTGACGCCAACAGAGTGATGGAGAGAAATCAGTGAGTGAGTGTCACGCATTCTTTGAGACCCTGCTCAAACTGACCGAGCAGACTGACTGAGTCTGAAGTTTCAGGATGTTGGCACTGCATAGAGTATTTTTACATGGTCATAGTTTTGGCAAACCCCTTGGCTAATTCCACTAAGAGCTACTCTGTAATATATCTGAAGAGACGCGTGACCCAGGCTGCCGCACCGTGACAGCCCGGCACTGGCAGGTGTCCGTGCACCCACTTCATCTTCGGTTTCGTCTGATGCACACATCTGCTGGTGGGAGCTCTCCCGACATGCAGGTTTCATACTTGGGGAAGGAATTATGAAACTGTTAGCAGACTATTTCAAACATTTGCAAACATTTAACTTTAGGTGTATAGATTAAAATGTTTTCATTATGACTTTTTCAGTTTCCATGAAAATCAGTTGGATTTTTAAAATTATGTGGCCAGAGCACACACCAGTAGCACTGGACTCCCTTTCCTTACTCTAGTTGTAGGTGTCAGGGAGCAGGTGTAAAGTCACCTGAACACCTGCATTAGCTAGTCCAAGCCTGTGTTCCCAGAATGGTGGACAATTGCATAATCATCCTTCATAAAAGTTATGTCTATTTTCCATGTGGAAGCTTCACGGTGGGGAAAGAATAGTACTGCAAGATCTGGATTTATTTATATTGTCATTTACAATGTGTTTGAATCTCATCAAATCTCATCTCTAAAGGGAGTAAAAGAATATCTTTCTCAAAGGTCTATTGAATAAACAGATGGTATGACACATCTGAAAGCAGTTTTAAATATTAGGGGGTATTCACATATCTATGTCTGTTAGCAGATAAGTACTTAGTTCTGGTTTTGAGAGTTCAGTTTGTTATTCTGTGTTCACTCAAGAAAACCCTGGATGAGTAATATCACCGACGTGGTTTCTTAATTGTGCGTAGCTTGTGTTTTCATGACATGCAGTAATCTTTTGATAGTAGAAAATAGTTTCTAGAGAGTATTGAAGGCACTAACAGTACAAAGTAAAAGTCTGTCTGTCCTGACCAGTGTGGCTCAATCGGTTGGGCACCATCCCACAAAGCAAAAGGTCACTGGTTCAATTCCCAGTCAGGGCACATGCCTGGGTTGCAGGTTCAGCCCCTGAATGGGGCATATACAAGAGGAAACTGATCAATGTTTCTCTCTCACATCAATGTTTCTCTCCCTCTCTTTCTCCCTCCCTTCCCCTCTCTTTACAAATAAGTGAACAAAATCTTTAAAAAAAATCTATCAAAAATACTATGAGCATTTGAGTAACTTTCTCAAAAATAGCATTTTTAATTTATGAGTGTTTAATTCAGGAATTATGAAATTTGCCAAGAATAACTTAGACAAAGAAGCGTGACATGTGTCATTAAAAGACTCTTACTGGCATCTGATCCAGGCCCTGACACCAGTTACACGACCTGATAATGGGACACATGTATCTCGTGCTGAGTTTGTCTCGCTATCCTCTATGGTCATGTCATTGGTCTTGGTTTACTAGAATGGTAAAAGCTAGGAGCTTATATTTTAAATATAAGTTTCTGTGGTCCAATTATAGAATTTAAAGGATCCTTTAAAATATCAACATGAATGAATTCTTATTGAGAATAAAAAATTTCAATGTTAAAAAATAAGCTTGCAAAAGGGACGCTGGAATCAGTTTGGAGAAACACTGATTCTGTATCATGTAATGATGTGGTTGTGTAGGAAACGTAAGGTTTCCAGGACAGGCTCTGGCTTAGCCAGGCTTGCTCATCACCAGGCACCTCTTGTTGTCAGTCAGGGAGTGAGGGGATGGTTCCAACATGCTGGATAGAGTGAAAGCGTCAGGTTTCTATTTCCTGTCAGTAATGCTGCCAAGTGATCAGAAACATGGGAAAGACCACACTGAATACCCAAACTGTGTACACTTACGATCCCAGGAGATGCATTCCAGGCTTCTCCTTATTGGTGAGTTCACACCCAGCTAGCCGCTTGTAGTAGACTGGCTATGCAGTGAGACGCTCCTAGTGCCAGCTGGTTCAATTCTACCTTTTTGCCCCATTTAAAAAAAAAAAAAGCAAACCTACAGTCTAAAAGGAAAAGAGAAACAGAGGGATATTCCATATCCCTGAAGGATAAGGAATTGGCTATTGAAGGTTATTTTTTGTGCCTCTTTATAAGCAAGTCAATAGAATACTCCAATCCTGCCAGGAGGGAGATATTTTGGGGTACACAAGCATCAGGAAATATTTGATATTGGAGTAGAAGCTCATTAGATTATTATTCAATAAAACATAATCCAGAATGTGAAGTGAAAATAAAATCCTACATCACCTTGTGGCCCTCAGTATACTTGTAAGGCATGCTCAGGATGACAAGGTTGAGACAAATAAGGTGACTCTTATAAAAGCTTTTCTCAGTCATTGTCTTAGTCCCTTCAAACTGCTGGAACAAAGCACTGTGGACTGACGGGCCCGTGAACAACAGACAGCTGTTTCTCACAGTCCAGAGGTTGGGAGTCCAAGGTCATGGTGCCGGCAGAGGCAGTGGTGTGTACAGGCACCCAGTCCTTGATGGCTGTCTTCTTTTCATGTCCTTCCTGGCAGAAGAGGCAGAGGATTGTGAGGGCACTAACTTCCCCGTGAGAGCACCACCCTCATGACAAGATCACCTTCCAAAGGCCCCACCCCCAGCACCATGACTTTGGAGGGTTAGCATTTCAAAATATGAATTTTGCAGGGACACAAACATTCAGGCCATAGAAAGACATGTGACAGCTTTTTCCAGATCAGGGGACCCGCAGATAAGGTGATCGTCACCTTTTACAGTTTACACATATTATTTGCTTTATTTATATAGCATTAGTAAACTGAAGCCTCAAAAATTTAAATCTTCAGCCCTGACTTTGACCTGAACTTGAGACATATGTATCCAATTGCCTATACAACCTTCCACTTAATACTCAGTTACGTTACATTTAAAACAGGATTTCTGTTTTGCATTCCTAAATCTTCCCATCTCAAGGATAAGAAGAGGAAGAGGCCTGAGCCCTCTCTGCCATGCGAGAACACAGCAGAAAGGCAGCCCCTTGCAGGCTAGTAGGATGTCCTTATTCCATCTTCTTTCTCCCCCTTTTTGTTAAAAACCCCTTAGGTGCGAGAACAGGTTATTAATTTAATCCATGGTATAATCATATCTCAGAGGCTAAATACACACATGAGTCTATTATATTCTGCATGTTGGATATTATTGGGTAGTTTGGTTTTTGGTCTTTTCCACCGTCCAGTAAGCTCTTATAACTAGAGATTGTATTGAAGACTTTTTAAAAATCTTTATACCTTGTATATGGCTTAAAACTTAGCAAGTGCTCAATGTTAAATCAACGAATGATTGAACATGTTGGGCACACTGTGAAAGATGTTAAATGTCAGGACAAGGTGAATGGATTTGGTCTCTTGTTTCAGGTCATGATGAATCTGGATTGCAAAATTCAGGGGCGTTAGAGAGGAGCGATGTCTGTTACAGCTTCGCCAGGTGGGCTTACCTGCTTGCCAAGTAGACAAGAAGCCAGGGACGGTGTTCCTGCCACGGGAAAACAGCTGGGCCAAGGCACAGAGCCCAGAGCATCGCAGTGGGTCAGAGAATTCTAAGTGTTCCTTCGTGCTGCTGGAATCTTAATTGTGAGGTGGATCGAGCAGGAGGGGCACTCGAGAGGTGGGTGGGAGTCAAAGGGAAGCAACAGCATTTTAGGCAGAAAGCCTTGTAATCCGAAATCTTACAAACCGGCCGCATCCTGCTCATCTTTACAGAGGTTCCTACAGGAAAAGCGGCAGAGGGCCACAACCAGCGCAGCTCCAGCCTGACAGCCAAGCCAGCAGGACCTAGGCTGAGAGCACGGCCAGTGGGACTCAGCACAAGGCTCCGGGACTTCTCTGTTAGCGTTTGGCAGCGCGCAAGTGAACACTGAGGGGACACACGTGTTGTCCATGTTTTTATCTAGTTTAACCACTCAGGAAGCAGATCAGTTCAAATATAGATGCATTTTTGTTCTTCACAATCCTTTGTTTGTCACATGGCAGAAGTACGTGATAACGATGAATGTTGTGAAATTTAAAAAAAAAGACACCTGTTATCGGGTGGATCTAATCAGCTCTTCCCCACTATGTATGCTTGGATCAGTCTCCCAGCTACCCCTGAGTTCCCAGGGACAAACTGTTTACCGAGCTGCTTCATTAAATGAGGTACCAGCTGTAGAGCAATAATGAGGACACCGTTCTTCACCTTGAAGAGCTGAGTTTCTAAGCGCCAAGTTTCGGCTGGTTTCCGGATGGGGACTGTCTGCGACGTTAGAATCGCCTGGGAAGAAGTTTCAAACTGATTTAAGCATGATTGAGTTTAAAAACAAGACCTATGTTAAAAAATGGAACCTATCATGAATCTTTAAACTATAAAAATTAAGTGACACAAGCAAACCCAAAATAACAGAAAATGATAGGACATATCCATGTATTTCAATTGAAAGTTTTAACATTAATATTTTGCCAATGCATCTCAGAAATGTGTACTGGTTTTAAATGGACTGGTACATCACAGAGGAAACCAAAGCCACCTGACAAATCTCATTCACCTTTTCCGCTCCCCAGACGTATAATCAATAACTTTGTTGTTTATCCTGTCCATTTGTGCTTTCATACCTTTCTTACATATGGATGTACCTATAACTAATATTCAGTATTTTTGTTAAAATTTACATATAGTATAAGAGAACATACATGTTTATTTACATTGCTGTTCAGTGGTCTATTTAAAAACATACAGGGAGAGGAGAAGATGGAGACAAAGTAGGTGTGATCTGGGCCCACTTGCTTGTGAACCCAACTGGGACACTTAGTTGATCTTCCGAAAAGTAAAGCAAACAGCCAGGCAACAGAATCTTAGCTGATATGAAGTTTGGAAGCCAAAGTGTGCAGAGGACACTTCAAAACAGGAGGTAAGAAGTTTTTCAGGCCTAGGGGGAGGTCCCTGGGCCTGGCCACAGAGACCGCAGCTGCCTTTGAGGCATTGGAGGAAAGCCACAGTGACCGCAGCCCAGCGGCTCCCTCTCCTCCCAGGGAGGGGAAGTCCCATACCTGCACTAGGGGTGACCTGGATGTAAAGTCATTGTGGGGCAGCAGGGAGGCAACAAGCATGCATACAACTGCCATGCACCCAGGCTGGGACGGTGGTCACTGGCTAGAACAGTACCAGAGAAGTTGGGGGACCCTGGTGGCACCTGGAGCTGGGTGGCCAGGTGGGCTGCAAATGGCCATTACCCAGACAGACTCTGGCCTTGCCTTAAAGTGGGAGTGTGTGGAAAGCCTGGTGGCTTAGAGCAGCAGGGGCACCAGAGACCCTTTTTTCAAAAGGGGAACTGGGCGCATGGGGCAGCGACCCCGTGTACACAGCAGCCCAGCCAACAGAGAGGGAGGAATGTGGGTGCGATCTGCTCCCACTCAGTGCACCTCACCGATTGATCTAGGGAGTGCAAAGTGAGGTGGCTTGTTTGCACCAGCCTGGCACAACTGCGCAGTATGGTGAGTGAGTGTGGGCCTCAGGGTGCTCCAAGGGCATGGCCTGGAAACTGGGCACCTGCGATTATTGTAGCCCAGATTGAGCCCCCATCTTTGCAGAACCACGGGAAAGGGAAAACAGAGCCTAGACCCCAACTGCCTGCAGGATCTGGGAAGATCCGAAAAACAGGCTGGGCAGGCTTAACAATCAGCAGGAGGCTCCCCCCCATCGCCTTTTTTTTCAAGAGTACAACAGTAAGTCCTGGAGCCCAGAGAAAACCAGAGACAAACCCAGAAAGAAGTGAGAAGGTGAAAACCAACAGCTGAGACAAATTTCACTTTGCTCTTCAACAGAATTCACTTTTTTTTGTTCTTTCTTCTTTCCATTTATTTAGGAGGTTTTTTGTTTATTTCTTTTTATTGTTTGGTCTGTTTTTTATTCTCCCTTTCATATTGCATTTTAATATTTCTTCCACTTCACTTGTATGCCAAATAACTCATTACTCTTGTCTTTTTATTTTTTTATTCAGATTATATATTTCTTATCATACCATTGTTATTACAAATCCCACACAGCACACATCCCTGGTCTTAATCCATTATGCCATCTTCCTGAACTTCATTACTGTTGGTGTAAACTTTACTTTCTCTCACGCTGCACCAAGTTTTTCACCCTCACTCTCATTATTTCTCCTCCATCTAACCTTGTATAAGCGCTCTTCTTTCTTAAGTCAGCTCACATTCTTTTTTCCCCTTTATAAGAGTCTTTTTTCTTTTCCACCTTTTATAAACCGTGGCTTGTTGGGTGAAATAACACAGTTATTGATGTCCTTCTCCAAAGGAACTCCTATTTGCTCGCCATTTGTTTGTACTTTAAATCCCATATAATACCCACCTGCTGTCTTATTCCATTTTGTCTTCACTCTGTCCCTGATCAGTTGAGTGAGGAATTTCATTTCATTGTTTTCTCTCTCTCCCCCTCTTTTTTCCCTTCTCTCAACCTGGGCTTTACTCCTTACACTTACTAGTTTGTTTCCCCCACACTCAAAAAATCATTTTTCTTTACTGTAGACATCTCACATTCACTTTTTGCTTTCTACAATATTTTCATTCCCTTTCCACCTTTATGAAACGTCATTCAGCTGTCGTTGCTATCAACCCTGCTTTGTTTTTTTCTGCAGTTTTGTTCCCATTGGTCCAGTACCTTTTCAATTTTACTTCAAACCTCATAGTATACTCTTCCCTTTCTTGCCCCATTGTTCCCATCTCCCTTTCTTGTGTTACTTATGTTTTAAATTTTGTTCTTTCCCTTTCTTTACCTCGGCTCTATCCCAGCTCTTATCAATTCTCCTCCCTCTTACCACTCAGTAACATTTTCCCCTCTTCTACTCAACTCATATTTCCTTTCTCATATCTTATAATATCCTCAATCTCTCATCAGCTTTATTAATCTTAGTTCGATTGCAGTTGAGATTGCTGATGTGGTAGGGGGTTCTTTTGCTGGCATAGATTTGCTTGTCTGGTAATACTGCTTTGTTAACTAACACCTGTGCAACAGCATACAAGATAAGGTGGGAGTTTCAAATATCACTAAACCCTTTGGAGGGGAGAGCCTTTGGTTGCAGGCCCACCAACAAAGAAGCCACCAACAGGTAAGCACAAATACAACAAGAGAACCCACACAAATGGAAGAAAGGGCAAGCATAGAGCATCCAGACAAGGAGATCAAAGATACCGCACCACTGGGTCCCACAGAACCCCTATCACAGAAGACAGCTGGAAACGCAGAGCATCCAGAAATGCATAAACAAATAAAATGAGTCACCTAAAATGGGGAGACAAAGAAAGAACCTTCAATCAAATATAATGGAAGAATCCCCGATAAAAGAGCTAAATGAAATGGAGGCAAGCAAACTATCAGACATAGAATTCAAAAGAATGGTTATAAAGATGCTCAAGGAACTCAGTGACAACTACAAGGAACTGAGTGAGAACTTCAAAGGCATGGAAAAGGAAATAAAAACTATAAACAAGAACTTGGAAGAAATGAAGAATACACTATCTGAAATAAAAAATACACTAGAAGGAATCACAAGCAGGCTGGATGAAGCAGAGGACCGAGTTAATGAGATAGGAAAAAGGTAGAAAGAAATACACAGGTAGAGCAGCTACACAAAAAAACCCTCAAAAAATATGAAGGTAGATTAAGGGAACTGCAAGACAACATGAAATGCAACAACATTCCAATCATAGGAATACCAGAAGGAGATGAAAAGGAGCAAGGGATTGAAACTCTGTTTGAAAATAATGACAGAAAACTTCCCGAACCTGGAGAGGGAAAACACCATTCAAGTGTAGGAAGCACAAGGTTTTAAACAAGATGAACCCAAAGAGGGACACTTCAATACACATCATAATTAAAATGGCAAAACTCAAAAACGAAGAGAGACTCTTAAAGGCAGCAAAGGAGAAACAGGAAGTAACAGACAAGGAAGCCCCAATAAGGCTACCAGCTGACTTTTTCAACAGAAATGCTACAATCCAGAAGGGAATGGGAAGAAGTATTCCAAGTAATGAAAACCAAAGGCCTGCAACCAAGACTACTCTACCCAGCAAGGCTCTCAATTAAAATGTTAGGCACAATGAGGAGTTCCCAGACAAAGGAAGGCTAAAGAATATACCTTCCCCAAACCAGCTCTGCAAGAGAGGCTAAGAGGTCTGCTTTAAGAAGATGAAGAAAAAGAATGAGGGAGGAACACAGGTACAAATGGGAAAAAAGAATAAGTATCTATCAATAATGACCTTAAATGTAAATGGATTAAATGTTCCTATCAAAAGATATGGGGAAGCTGAACAGATAAAAAATCATGACCCACACAAACGCTGCCTCCAAGAGACACACCTACACAGACTGAAAGTGAAGGGCTAGAAACAAATATTCCAAGCAAATACACAGGAATAAAAAAAAAAACTAGGGTAAGAATACTTATATCAGACAAAATAGACTTCAAAACAAGGCCATAAAAACAAACATGAAGGACACTTCATAATACTCAAGGGAAGAATCCATCAAGAATATGTGAACAAACTTCTGGCCAAGATGGAGGCATAGGTGAACACACTGTGCATCCCCACACAACCAAAATAAGGACAACAAAAATTTAGGAACAAAAAAACAACTAGTACTGACAGAAAATGAAAGTGTATGGAAGTCTGGCAACCAAGGAGTTAAAATAGACACATTCTTCCAGACTGGTAGGAGGGGCGGAGTTGAGTGCCAGGCAGACAGGGGTCGTGGCAAAAAAAGTGGTGGCTGGCAGACCCTGGGCATGGGGTGGCAGCCGGTGAACCCAGAGAGGTGGCAGATCATGGAGGGGTGTGGTGCACAAGGTGGCTGGCAGACCAGGCGGTCCCACATTTATGCACAGATAAACCAGGTGAAACTGGGGATTGAGACAGACTGAATAACCCAGGGCTCCAGTGCAGGGGAATAAAGCCTCAAAACACCGATTGAGAACACCTGTAGGGGTTGAGGTGCCAGGAGAGACTCCCAACCTCACAGGAGAGTTTTGATGGAGAGACCCACAGTGGCCTAGAATGTACACAAACCCACCCACCCAGGAATCAGCAGCAGAAGGGCCCAATTTGCTTGTGGGAAACAGGGGAAGTGACTGAAATCCAGCAGAGAGTGGAGCAAGTGCCATTGTTCCCTCTCAGATCCCTCTCCCACAAACAGCATCACAAGGTAGTGATGTGGGGTGCCCAACCTGGGTGAACACCTAGGGCTCCACCCCTCACTATGTAATAGGTGTGTCAAGACAAAAAAAATGGCCCAAATGAAAGAACAGATCAAAGCTCTAGAAAAAATACAACTAAGCAATGAAGATATAGCCAACCTATCAGATGCACAATTCAAAGCACTGGTGATCAGGATGCTCACAGAATTGGTTGAATTTGGCCAAAAATTAGATGAACAAATGAAGGCTACACTAAGTGAAATAAAGGAAAATGTACAGGGAACCAAGAGTGATGGGAAGAAAACTGGGACTCAGATCAATGGAGTGGACCAGAAGGAAGAAAGAAACAACCAAACAGAATGAAGAAACAAGGATTCAAAAAATGAGCAGAGGCTTAGGAATCTTCAGGACACCTTTAAACCTTCCAACATCCAAATTATAGGGCTAACAGAAGGGAAAGAGGAGGAGCAACAAGTGGAAAAGTTATTTGCACAAATAATGAAGGACAACTTCCCCAATCTGGCAAAGTAAATAGACTTCCAGGAAGTCCAGGAAGCCCAGAGAGTCCCAGAGAAGTTGGACCCAAGGAGGAACACACCAAGGCACATCATAATTACATTATCCAAGATAAAGATGAAGGAAAGAATCCTAGAAGCAGCAAGAGATAAGGAAACAGTTACCTACAATGGAATTCCCATCAGACTGTCAGCTGATTTCTCAAAAGAGACCTTACAGGCAAAAAGGGGCTGGAAAGAAATATTCCAACTCATGAAAGGCAAGGACCTACATCCCAGATTGCTCTATCCTGCATAACTTTCATTTAGAATGGAAGGGCAGATAAAGACATAAAGGTCATGTTAAAGGAGTTCATCATCACAAAGCCCTTATTATATGAAATGTTAAAAGGACTTATCTAAGAAAAAGAAGATAAAAAAATATGTATAGTAAAATGACAGCAAACTCACAACTATTAACAACCACACCTAAAACAAAAACAAACCAAGCAAACAACTATAACAGAAATAGAACCACAGAAATAGAGATCACATGGAGGGTTAGCATCAGGGGAGTGGGAGGAATAGAGAGGGGGAAAAGGTATAGGGAATAAGTAGCATAGATGGTAAGTAGAAAATAGACATGGGGAGGGCAAGAATAGTATGGGAAATGTAGAAGCTAAAGAACTTATAAGTATGACTCCTGGACATGAACTAGAGGGGGGAATGTGGATGGGGGAGGGTGTGCAGGGTGGAGGGGAGTGAAAGGGAAAATGGGACTACTGTAATAGCATAATCAATAAAATATATTAAAAAAAGAAAACATAGACATTGTACCCATATATGCACCCAACACAGAAGCACCCAAATATATAAGGAAAATCTTAGAGCACTTAAATAAAGATATAGACAGCAACACAATCATAGTAGGGACATTTAAAACCCCATTGTCAACAATGGATAAATCTTCCATACAAAGTATCAACAAAGAAATTGTGGCATTGAACAATGCCTTTACCAAATAGACTTAACTGATTATATATATACGGAATCTTTTATCCCAAAGAGGCAAAATACACATTCTTTTCAAATACACACAGAACATCTTCAAAGATAGACCACATGATAGGACACAAACCAAGCCTCAACAAATTCAAGAAAATTGAAATCATATCAAGCATTTTCTCAGACCACAAGTGCTTGAAACTAAAAAACAACCTCAAGGAAAAAACTCAAAATCATTCAAATTCATGGAGATTGAATAGCATGCTATTAAACAATTAATGGGTTAATAATGAGATCAAGGAAGAAATAAAAAAGGTTCTGGAAATGAATGAAAATGAACACAACAGGACAAAATGTATGGGACACAGTGAAGGCAGTCCTGAGAGGGAAGTTCAGTGATACAGGCCTAACTAACAAAGATAGAGATATTTCACATAAAGAACCTAATCCTACAGCTACAAGAACTGGAGGAACAACAACAAACAAAGCCCAGAGCAAGTAGAAAGAAGGAAATAATAAGATCAGAGCACAATTAAATGACAGAGAGAATAAAAGAACAATTCAAAGGATCAATAAACCCAAGAGCTGATTCTTTGAAAAGATAAACAAAATCAACAAGCCTTTAATCAGACTCATCAAGAAAAAAAGAGAGAGGACCCAAATAAATAAAATCAGAAATGAAAGAGGAGAAATTACCACTGATACCACAGAAATATAAAAGATTGTAAGAAATTACTATGAACAACTATATGCCAAGAAATTTGAAAACCTGGGTGAAATGGACAAATTTCTAGAAAGATATAATGTTCCAAAACTGAATAAAGAAGAAGCAGAAAGCCTGAACAGACCAATAACAGCTAGTGAAATTGAAGCAAAATAAAAAAAACTTTCAGCACACAAAAGCCCTGAACTGGATGGTTTCATAGAGAACTTTACAAAACATTTAAGGAAGGGCTAATCCCTATCCTTCTCAAACTATTCCAAAAAAAATCCAAGAGGGAAGAAGCTCAAACTCTTTATTAGGCCAGCATCATCCTGATCTCAAAACCAGATAAAGGAACAACAAAGGAAACTATAGGCCAATATCGCTGATGAACATAGACACTAGGATACTCAACAAAATATTAGCAAACTACATCCAGCAATACACCAAAAAGATCATACACCATGATCAGGTGGGATTCATCCCAGGGATGCAAGGATGGTACAATATTCGCAAATCAATAAATGTAATACATCACATAAGCAAAAAGGAAGACAAAAATCACATGATCATATCAATAGATGTGGAAAAATCATTTATAAGGCACAGCACACATTTATGATAAAAACACTTCGCAAAGTGGGAGTATTCCTCAGCATAATAAAGACCATATGTGAGAAACCTACAGCCAACATCATACTCAAGGGGCAAAAACTTAAACCTTTCCCACTAAGAACAGGAAGAAGACAAGGGTATCCGCTTTTACCAGTATTGGAAGTTTCACATAATATTGGAAGTTTTAGCCACAGCAATCAGGAAAGAAAAAGAAAAGAAAGGCATCCAAATTGGAAAGGAAGAGAGTTCTTTAGTAGAAGTAAAACTCTTATTGTTTGCAGATGACATGATAGTGCACATAGAAAACCCAATAGACTCCACCAAAAGACTACTCAACCTAATAAGTGACTTTGGCAAAACAGTGCAATACAAAGTCAATATTCACAAATAGAAGGCATTTTTTTTGTACATCAACAATGAAAGATCAGAAGAAGAAATCAAGAAAAAATCCCATTTGCTATAGCAAGAAGAAAAATAAAGTACCTAGGAATAAACCTTACTGAGGAGGTGAAACACCTGTACTCAGAAAACTGTAGAACACTGAAGAAAGAATTAAGGAAGACATGAATAAATGGAATCATATACCATGTTCATGGATTGGAAGAATTAACATCATCAAACTGTCCATGCTACCCAAAGCAATTTATAGATTCAAAGAAATCCCTATTAAAATACCAATAACATATTTCACAGATATAGAACAAACATTTCAAAGATTTATATGGAACCATCAATGACTCCAAATAGTTTTATCAATATTGAGAAAGAAGGACTAAGTAGGAGGGATCACAATACCTGATATTAAACTATATTACAAGGCCACTGTCATAAAAACAGTCTGGTACTTGCATAAGAACAGACATATAGACCAATGGAACAGAACAGGGAGCTGAGAAATAAACTCAAGTTTCTATGGTCAATTAATGTTTGACAAAGTGGGAAGAAGCAGAAAATGGAGTAAAAATAACCTCTTCAAAAAATGGTGTTGGGAGATCTGGACAGCTACAGGTAAAAAAAAAAAAATGAAATTCAACCACCAACTTACACCATACACAAAAATAAACTCAAGGTACTTAAAAGACTTAAGTATAAGTTGCAACCCCATAAAAGTCCTAGAGGAGAACATAAGCAGGAAAATCAGATATTCCAAGCACAAATATTTTCACCAATATGCCCCCTAGAGCAACGGACATAAAGGAAAGAATAAGCAAATGGGACTATAGCAAATTAAAACCTTCTGCACAGCTAAAGAAAACATTAGCAAAATGAAAATGGAACCAACCACATGGGAAAACATATTTGCCAATAATACCTCAGACAAGGGCTTGATCTCCAAAATATATAAAGAACTCACATGACTCCACACCAGGAAGACAAGCTATCCAATTAAAAAAATGGGCAAAGGATTTGAACAGACACTTCTCCAAGGAGGACATACAGAGGGCTCAAAGACATATGAAAGGATGCTCAGCATCATTAGCCATCAGAGAGATGCAATTAAAACCACAATGAGGTATCACTTCACACCGGCCATATTGGCCATCATAAATAAATCAGCAAACAATAAGTGCTGACGAGGTTGTGGAGAAAAGGGAACCCTGCTACATTGTTGGTGGGAATGCAGACTGGTGCAGCCACTGTAGAAAACTGTGGAATTTCCTCAAAATAACTAAAAGTCAGATTGTTTTTTCACCTGGAAATTCCTCTGCTTGGATTATACCCTAAGAATCCTAAAACATCTATTCAAAAGAACCTGTGCACCCTAATGTTCATAGCAGCACAATTTACAATAGCCAAGTGCTGGAAACAGCCTAAGTGCTCATCAGTAAATGAGTGAATCAAAAAACTGGTACATTTACATGATAGAATACTAAGCAGTAGAAAGAAAGGAGGAGCTCCTATCCTTCACGACAGCATGGATGGACTTGGAGAGCATTATGTTAAGTGAAATAAGCCAGACAGTGAGAGACAAATACCATATGATCTCACCTATAAGTGGAACCTAATCAAGAAAACAAACAAGAGACCAAAATATAACCAGAGACATGGAAATAAAGAACAAACTGACAGTAACCAGAGGAGTGGTGGGAGGGGGACAATGATTGAAAGGAGGGGAAGCATTGTGAAGGAACATGTATAAAGACAATGGGGGAACCACTAAATGTGGGATGTGGGGGTGGGTAGGGCAGCATGAGAGTAATGGGGGAAAGTGGGGACAACTGTAATTGAACAGCAATAAAAATATTTTTTGAAAAAATAAAAATATATAGGATTTGGCAAAAGTAGGTTTACAGTTGTGAGTATATAAAACACAGCTTATTCTTATATGATTATTTATTAATTATTGTATTATTTTTATACAAACTGTAAGCCTACTTTTGCCCCACCCTGTATTAATAATTTAATTATTCATTAACTTATTGATGAAATTTTCAGTTGTATGTCCTTTCTTCCTTCCTTTTTTCCTTTCTTCATTCTCAATAGCATTCTAATGTACATTTATTTTGCCTGCCTCTGTGTGTACACATATGAGTGTTTCTATAGTGTATATACCCAGAAGTGGAACTTCTTGACCTAAAATGTTCACATTTTTATTAAAATGACCCAATATTAAGAAGTTGTTGCAAGTTGATTGAATTAATGTATGCTCCCACCAGAATTATCAGAACATTCTCATTTTTCACATAAGCATCGAAGATCCAGATTATGTCAATTTGTTGTGTGTATAATTGCATCTGTGTTTTAATTTGTCTACTAATGACACTGGAGATGTGCAAATCAACCCATCTTTCCCCACCACATACCAATCTAACACCCATATACATCTATAAATGATCGCTTGGAAAGATGAATGGTTTTCTTGAAAGAAAAAAATTCAAATTCTGCTGTAACTTTCACTTACATAAGCATATTTAATTCTCTGCATAATAAGGTTGTCAATAACAGTCATGGGTCCCTTTGCAATCCCACTTGGGGAAACAGTATTGGTCAAGGCAGTGCATAGAAACTGTTGAGGAGATGTAAAGATTTTTTACTATACTTAGTAACTGTAGGTTTATAACATAGTTTTTATGTGAAAGAGTTAAATACTTGCTTTTCTGAGAAGGAAAATGCAGTAATATGGAATATAGAAGCAAATCAACACCTTGAAATTGATGTATTTATTTAGCTCCTAACCACGAGTCTTCTGCTAACTGCTTTAAGTACTGCAGGGGGTCATTGAATAATGTGTGGGTTACGATATCACCTAGTAACAACATGGCTTGGCATTGCTGCTTGCCTCCACATGTGACACAGGGAAAGTCTCCTTCCACCCCATGACCTTGTTATCCCATAGGGCCAGGTGAACTGTGCATTAGTAGGCGGGTGATGACAGGTGAGAATGAACACTCCCTTCCTAACTCTTAGGCCTAAGATGACCCACATTACTTCAACTAATAGTTGTGAGTCAGAAGTACTATATAGCATCACCTACACTTAAGGGAGAATGAGAAATTTAGTTCCCGGCTAGAAGCCATTTTCAACAACTGCATAATATACAAAAAAGGAATCACAAATGGTGGGAGCTCTTAGTCATCCCTGTGATGTAAGAGTATTTGCTTTATAGTTCACCTGGTATAGAGAACAGCTTTTTCAAAGCACTTGGATCCTGGCTGTTGAGGTAATACCTATTTCTAGCCTCATTTCCTATTAGTACCATTGCTTCAGCATCATGGGACGATGTGTTAAATGGTAAAAGAATGTCCCACATTGCCAATCCTTTCTTCCCACTTCCTCACCTTGATAACACCTGATTGATCATTCTTTATCAAGTCACATTTTACTTTATTGATAATCCTGGACAGTACCTATTATTTCCAGGTAGATGGCCCTCTTTCATGATCTCATATCACCGAATACCATCTCTATACTGCACCCACTGCCAGTTTGGGCTGTAAGTATCCTTAGGGCAGGGAATCTGTAGAACCTCTGCCCCAGTGCAGTATTTAAGAGGGTCTGGTGTTTTGGACTGAACAGTGATATAAATGAACAAATTTATTATTTGTATCTAAAATCTAATCTCACCTCTATAGTGTATCTAATCTCACTTCTCAAGTTAGGGGAGGGTATCATGGATCCATGAGGCTGGAGAGCAGACTAGTCTTACCTCCAGTTCTAACCATTACTAAGCAGCAATGACCATTTAGTATATATTTGTTGAGTGAACAAACATGCATTTAAATAGGGCTAGAGTCCTTGGGTGGAAGTAGAGGGAGTAACTAAAATTCTCCCAAGGGATAAGTGAACCATGGATGGAGAGCCAGGAGTATACCCACCTGGCAGATTCTGAAGGTGAGATGGCAGTGCAGAGTGAGAAGTTTCTGAAATGAAGCTTTGTTTTTTTTTCAAATCAGTTCGATGACCCATAGCCATTCAATATGCATTATCTATGGCTGTGTTGATATTATGAAATCAGAGTTAAGTAAAACTGTGACAGAGACCAGGTCTGCAAATATACTTACTGCCTGGATCTCTAGAGGAAAATGTTTGCTGATCCGAGAGAAGATTTTGTAGTTGAATTAAATCTTGTGAACATAAGTGATGGTTATGGTGGGAGAACAGAGCACTGTGATGCGAAGACCAGGTGAAAGAGACATGATCCTCATAACAGGCTCTGACTGTGTTGAAGAAGTCAACCCAACAGCAACCAGAACAGTGCTCACATGCAAAAGCATCTGATCTTTGTCACGTGGGCCATGGGAGGATCTTAATTCATATGGTGATGTCATTGTCACTGTAGAGGATGCGTTGGTGTGTTCTTGAATCACCTGCTTTAGTTCATCATGTATACAGGGTACACAAAATAGGGGTACAGTTCATATGGAAAATAACACAGTAGTTAATAAATAATAATACAAGAATGAACTCTGTGGTTTGCATACTCACAGTTGCTTTTGCCCACTTGTGTGTCTAAACACCTGGCTTAGACTTTCTGATTTCCTTTGTGTGAGGTGAAAACTGACATTGGTATTTTTTTAAAGCTCCCCAAATGATTTCTGTCACATATTCCTGTTAAAAGTCACCTTACTGTGTCATTTACAAATCACTGAAATAGTTTTGACATGAGGTTAAAAGGGTACACTGGAGTGAGTATCAGTGGTGGTGGAGGCTGAGAGATTCCAGATCGTCGTCAACAGAGAGAACATGTGCGCATGTACGGTCAGTCAGGAGTCACGTGCGAGAGGTGATCAGGCAGGTCGTAAGCTCTAGTTACTAGGGAGCTGCTGTTACATTCATAGAAATAGAAATTCTAGGTGAAGAGGTACTTCTAAGGGACAAAGATATGAGAATAAAATTAAGTACATAAAGTGTGAGGTGTAGGTGAAATATCCAGATAGAGACAGCCGCTAAGCCATAGACCGACAGGAGGGGTACCAGAGAAGTCTGCAGGTAAGTCAAACATTGGAAATTACAAGCCTGGAGGTGGTCCATGGAGCCCCAGGGCAGATGCAATTCAGAAGTCACACTGAATGTGCCAAGAAGACTCAGGGAGAGAATTACTGGAAGCACCTGCTTCCCTGGACAGAAAGAATTTCTGGAAAGACATGGCCTCAGAGTCTGGAGTGAAGAATTGTATTTCTGGCTGTGGGACTGAGTCTGCATTATACAAGTCCTCCTGCTGAAAGCAACCACAGAACCCAGATAAAAGGCATGCACTGAGGGCATTGGAGGCCAATTAGTCTGTGAGGGCCTGATGGCTGGCAGCTGAGATAGGTGGAACCCTGCCTGCCACCCGCCAGTCCCTTCCCGCTGTGATGTGCTGCCCTCCACAAGGGGCCACCATAGTCCTGAGAAATCAAGAGCGGGCACTATGCTGCATTGATCTTCATGAAGAAAGGAAGTCCTGAATGTATAGTATTCCAGAAAAATGTTATTTTTTTAAGAAACAATATACGCTACAGGGTGATATTGAGGAAATCCAAAACTATGCACATTATAGGATGCTTAAAGTAAATTCTAAGAAAAATGATAATTTAGGCCTTCCCATTCTGTTGTGACCACAGCAACTACAAATTACCTGACTTATTTTTGATAAAGAATAAAACTTTTCAAATCTCATTTTTAATCAATGAAGATGTTTCAGAACAGACCCAGGGTGGGGTGAATAATATACTATTACCAAAATGACCCTTCCTTTTTCTCCGGGGGTTCCTTCCCCATACTAGGTTTGCTTTGCCCATCCCCAGAGGAAAGATGTCTCTCAATGCCAGAGATTGGTGAACAGGAAAGGAATTATTTATTTAAAAGTTATACAGACTTAGAGTAGTGACTTAATGTCTTCATTAAAATACTAAAGTCCTTTAGAATAACCACAGATACACACAGTCCTTCCTTCTCCCTCTGCCCAGTCTGGGGTACCGTATCTCAGGAATAGAAGTAGAAGTCTGTGATTCAGGATCCCGGCACCATCAGCTGTGTTGCCACCATGATCTTCAGTTAATTCAAAACCATGTGGCAACTTTTCATGGTACACCAGCAAGAGTCCTTTCATCCCTTTTCTTCCAGGCAAAGCCTCTCCTGCTTCCCAAGCCATGCAGCAAAAGAGAGCACCCCAAAGCTGTGTGGTTCTGACTCTTCCCCAAGCCCCAGGGTCCCCACTCCACCAAAACCACATGATCCCCCCCTCATGTGGCTGACATGCCTGGGTTTAAATCCCAGCACCCATCTTCCTCTGCAGCCCCATTTCCAACTCCTCCTATAATCAGTTACACCTGCTAGCATTCCCATATTCATCCAGCTGTACTGGGCTGGGCTGCCATAGTAAGTCTGGGCAGGTGTGGCCCCATGGCGTGGAGCCAATCATCTCTAAGCTCTCACACAGGCACTGTAACCAGGGTGAGTCGCCTCCCAGTTACATCCTGGGCGGAAGTCGCTTCCATTCCCCTGGCTCAAAGCATGGTCACAGCTATTTGACATATCTATGAAACTAGTTAAAGGTCATAGATATGTTAAATGACCATGCCAGAGGTTAGCTGCAGAGCTGTTGCTATACAAAACAGCTCTCAATGGCCCTGGTCCATTTGTCCCATCCCCCAGCTCAGAATTTTTTTTGGGGGGTGAGGACATCCTATATATATATTTTCTAATGTTTCCTGGACACCCTGAGTTCTGGACCCCATTAAAAATCCCGATTTGGGACCCCCCTTTTGGTTGCACCCTGTTACAAAGATGTGCCAGTATTATGTAATGGTAAGTGTCCTGGTTTGGAAATCAGTACACAAAATTGTATCTGGTTCTAAATAAGTATTTTGATTTCTGCATTTTGGTTTCCTACTCTGCAATTAATAGGGATAGGTTTGTGTTTTTTCATTGAAAGTCTGACATGGGGTAGTCACAGACAGGTGCCAGGGTGTGGGTGGGGGGGCGGGGTACTGGAATGCACTTTGAAGCCTTGCAGGATCTTTGCAGCCTCACTGGACTTTGGTTTGCTGCTCTGTGAAGTGAAGCAGTTGGACTAAGTGATATTTAAGATTCTCCTCACTTCTAATATGCCATGTCTTTATTTTACTGCTTCTGACAGGTGATTCTATGATAAAATTGCTGAAGCAGTTCTTTGACGTTCCAAGATCAACGTACTATGATATGAAAGCATCTTCAAACATTACTTCATAATGTTTTCCTCTCCTTATCCTTTCCTTAAGTTTGTAGTGAAAGGCATTTTTCCCCTTAGGCAATTCTCTTCCCTTTATATTATACAGGCCAAGGAATGAAATAATCATTTCCTAAATACACACATTGGATAGACCTTCCTCTGATTTTCCCTTTGTAAGTCATATTCTGATCTATATCCTCTTGAAATTGAAGGCATTACACTATTGATGTGAATTGTCTGGAGAGCGTGGAGACACGTAATGTTTATTTTCTCCTCAAAGGTAGTTTGCATTCTTTGCTAATCCCTACATATTTTCTAGGTTGTCATTGTTGTTGCCATCGAAAGTCCAGTCTAATTCAGATTCAGCTGCTCTAAGGTGGGTATTGAGAAGGATCCTGGCTGAGCCACTGTGGTGTGGAATTTACTCTGAGCTGAAGGCATTTGAGTTCCTAGATCCCCAAGCACCTACATGCAGGGACTCCAGAAAGAACCCAGGTGTCATAAATTCCTTCCCCAGAGACAAGTCAACCTTTCCTTTTCAGAGATGAGGTGTGGGCGCCACACCCAAATGTTATCTCCACTATGTTCTCCTAAGGACCTGTTTCTATTTCCAAAAATGATTTGTATTTTCACAAGCCCTTCACCCCCTTCAAATAAGTCATTTGTTCTCTCAGAACTACTTGTCTGCTCCTCCTGATCTCTCATTAAGTTGCTATATATGCCCCAAATTCTAATCTCTTTGAGTCACTTTTCTCTGTGACTTCAGTGTGTATGCACATAATTAAATCTATTTTCTCTTCCCATTCTACCTTTTGTCAATTTAATTTGCAGTCCTCCCAGAATGAACCTAAGAGAGTAGAGGAACAGTATGTGCTCCTCAGCACTTGCCACCTGGTGGGTCACTTGCTAATAAGGCAATAAGTTTGCAGGTCTGTAAGGTCATACCATGAAGGTCATTTCTTTGGAAACTCTTAGCTTCTTGAGAGGAGAATCTCAAACCTCGGGTCTCAGAGACATGTGCTGGAGAGGACGGAGAAGGGGCTACAGGTCCTGCTGTTCATGGCAGCACCTTCCACCCCATCCTCCAGCTTCCATCCCTGTACTCATCCCCTCATCAGGTGCTCTTGGCAGTTCTGAGCCAGAGCCTTCTGGTTGAGTTTCCATAACAATTAAAGTAGGCTTTGCATCCTGTGCGGAGACAAGGGTTAGCCGGCTTACCCACTGCTACTTGCAGGAGATCAGCAGCTTCCTCGTGGTCCAATGTCTGCCCTGACATTCATTCTGTTTTTGTGGCATGTCTGCATTGTGATTGAAATGAGATTTCAGCGCAAACGGAGACAGACATATGTGATGATTCCAAGTTCGGCAGTTAGCTGTGGTGAACTTGATCAAATCAGCCAACCCCTCCTCCTTTCCCTTTATGTTATGATTTAGGTGAAATTAGGGAATTTAGGGAAATATTGTTGTAGGCTTTGAAATGGGGATTCTATGCAATCTCTGGACCTTTCATTGTCTTTGAGCTTTTTTGTAAATTGCCAAATACTGATAGTTATACAAATGACTAGTCCACAGAATTGCAAATTTTCATGGAGATAGGGTTGATTATTGCCCTGTTGATATTGGCCAGTTTTGCATCTATTAGGGAAATTTACATCATTTCTCTCTGCCCAAATATGTTTCTGCTTTTTGCAACCTCCTGTGAAGCACTGAACATCTTACTGTCCCCACATTAATAACTTAATGTGTTACATATCAGTTTCAAATTTGTGTGAGTCATTTTGCCCTTTAAAAATTATTCCTTAACAATATGTTTATTAATTGTGAGCTCCTAGAAAAATAATCTTATTGTTACAGTTTTGCAAGAGTGGAGTTACAGTTTTATATTTCAATTTGTGAAGGGGAAATAGTATTTAAGAAATAGTGACTAGGAATGGCTAACATAAATGAAGGTAAGGGAGGACTCACACACCTATTGCAGAAGCTTTGTCATGGAGACAGAGTATCAACATCCTGAACTCCATAACCAGAAAGACATCATTTTAAATGTGAATTTTACCAGTTATTGGCAGGTTGGTATTGGAGGCCAAACAATCTCTTCACGTCTCAGTTTCCTCAAATGCAAAATAAAGATGACAATAAAAATCACCTCAGACTTGTGATAATTAAATAAGTAATCTTTGTCAATTACTTAGCAGAGTGTCTGTTATGTAATGAACATTGAATAACTGATAAATGTAACTGATACCAGGAAATTTTAAGGGTAAAGGATCTGTAATATTTGAAAGTTTCTCCTAAAATGGCATAAAAATATCATTAATGACCTTTTATCCTTCTGCATAATCAAAATGATATGAATATTTTGCACCAACAGTAAAATAACTATTAGGCTAAGTGTTTTTTCTTGGAAAATTAATAGTTAGAGCAATCTTTATTAGTTTTATGAGTAATATTTATATTCCATACTTGATATTTTATGATCATTTACATGAAAGATTGTAATAATTTGCCCAGAGCCCTAGATCATTTTTCCTTTTTGTAACAATTCCTTACATCTTTCCTTTCTTTTCTGTACATTGACCTAGTTACCAAACTAAAAGTGTTCATTTGCAGGCTCACATCAAAGACCAGTAAGACACAAAAGGAGTTTGCAGCAAAGAAAGTAAGGGTTTATTTTTAGGAAGTGGCCCACAACCAGAGACACGTGAGCCAACACTCAAAGACCTGGCTCCCCGGTGGCTTCCAGGGGATGGGATACATTAAGCATGGTGGCTAAGGAGTTAGGGTCATGGTCAGGGTCATGTTCTCTACTAATTGGGGTGCTAGGGCAAGGGGTAATTGGTCATTGCAGCTGGTCCTCATGGAGTTTCTTCACGTGGTTTCACAGCTTTTCTGGGTCTGAAGCTGAAATGCAGCTGAGGCCTAGATGTTATTTCTTGTTTGACCTAAACTCTGTTGTTGTGGTCAGTAGACCCAAGGCTTCATTTCTAAGGTTGTTTGACCAAGCCTCATTGTCCTGAGGGCTTAATAATTAAGGGAGTGGTCGTGAAAGGGAGAAGGAGGCAGGTGAGTCAGGTGCTAAATGAGGCCAGTCTGAACCAAAAGGAAAGAAAGAAGAAAAGGTCAGATTAAAGAAATGAAGTTTTTGCATGGTTAAACCCATAATAGTTTATCATGATAAACTAGTGCTTATGAGGAGATACCCTACAGGAGGCTTCTCATTACAAGGAACTTTGGTGTGGCTGTTGCTGCTGGTGCATGTAGTGGTTGTGTTACTATAGCTAGCCAGATATTAATAAAGGAAAGGGAGCAAAAAGAATCTGACATTGAGTCTACATGCTCGGCCAGGAAGCTACAGCATTTGCAGACTCCTTCACACACTGCAGGGGGTTGCCATCAAGGAGACTTAATCCCTGAAACACAGGATGTGTCCCCAGGAGCACTGCCTGCCCTCTGGTACTGGGTTTTTGGTGGGGTACAATGGGAGACTTGACCATAGAGGCCTGTCAATCTAACTAAGGGGTGGAGCCATCAAAAGTCCATGAAAGCTTAGAAGGTTGATAGGTTATTTTGAAAAAGCTTCTGGTCTGTCCCAAACCTGAGATGTATAATCCCAGAGATACAAAGAAGCTGTCTCTCTCATTCAGTGACCCGCACTCACCCCGTTGCTGTGCACACTTCTGCCTGGAACATGTGCAGCCATGTGGTCTGGAGCCTCCAGAAGACTAAGATTTAATGTGAGACAGAGATTCTGGACCCTGGCCTTTGTTTTAGTCTTGCTGAGGACATGGTTGAACTTTTGTCATGGCAGGACAGATGGAGATGGGACATTGGAAACCCAGGGACAGATTTCCACCCAAATAAACCTTGCCAAACCATAATCTCCTGTATATGGACTTGTGAAATGCTTTTCTTGAGATCCCGTGGAAGAACATGAATTCACCAGCGACAGTTGTGAGAGTGGCAGCTGCTGACACATGGTGACAAAGACCAGTAAATGTTCTTGTACTCGGTCCTGAAAAACAGGTAGTTTTTAATTATTAAAAATTCATTTCCTGTTGATAATTTAAACACTTTATCTCCTTCTTTTACTAAAAATGTCTGATCAATTTTATAGTAGTTTACATCTTTAACAGAGGGTCAGAAAGGATCTGGGAGAAAGCACAACTGAGCAGACAGGGCCCATCCACACGAGGCATCTTGGTGAATGACCCAACAATTAACGCTGGAAGGAACAGGCCTTTATTTATAATATCCCAACCTTGTGAGGGCTGAGAGCACTCCTGCTCAGAGCCCTCCTTTCCCACAAGACCCAGCACTTCCCTTGTTCCCCAAAAGGCTGTAAGCCAGCCAAACCCAGTAGTTCCCCATATTCTTATCTTAAGCCAGCTGTGCAAACAGTTCTCCAGTCCTTTTGGAAGGTACCAAAGTTGCCATTTTCACTCAGCAGCTCTCTTCTTCAGGATCTGGGGTACATTGTCATCAGTCTCTGTGTAATAGTCCAGAAAAGCATGTGCCATGGAGCACTAGATCATGGTGAAGTTCCGGAAAGACATTAAGTCCTGAGAGTCCAGATAGAGTCCAGGTTTGCAAGGTAGCAGGTCAACAACTTGCAAGGGAGAGTGTCTGGATTCAGCTAGAGCAGACACGATCAGAGCAGCAACGCATCTCCTTCTTTTCTCCACCAGGCCAAATGGTCGGATCCTGACTACAATCTACACAGGTACTTGCTCACCTCTCCCTCTCACGTGGCTGCTATATCACTCCTCCCTCATGGCTCTCCTACTCCCAGGCTGCATGGCCAAATCCCCCCATGGCTGCCTGCTCTTCGTTTAACTCCTAACCAGAGCCTCCTGCATGACTTCATCTCTGACTCCTTCCACAGTGAGCCACATCTTCTGGTTCTCCTGTATAGTTTATATTCATTTGGCTGCCATCCCCAGTCGGGGCAAATGTGACTCACTCAGTGATCCAGGGGCCTCTTCCTCCCCAGCTACATATACAGTCTAGAAGTCATGCCCACCTTGCCCAGCTATTAAATGAGCCTTTGTCATGAAAAATACCTTAAGCTGTGTTGTCCACTTCCCCATTGCTCAAACCATGGGCTGTGGGGGGTTTTCTCCTATTTTCCCTGTGCACCCTTTCCCCTGTACCCCATTACAATAGGACAGGAATAGAAAGGAGAGATATTTGTTAAAATTTTACTTGTTCCCTTCTTGATAAATTGTTTGTTTTGGAGGAAAGTTGTAGCAAGTAATGTTATGGGTTGCTACTTATCACTTCAGTTCTTTCTATTTCACTGGTTGTTCCCATTAGTATAAGTAAGACAAAATGTGCCATTTTTCCCTGTGTACCAGATGTAATGAATTCTGAAAAATAAAAACCAAGGGCAACGAAGGGGACAACGAAAATGCTAGCATTAACAATAATAATGGTTTTACTTGGAGTAACACTAAAATAATTTTCATCATGAAAGGTTCTTGAAGAATTGGAGAGAAACTACTCTTGCTAGGGACTCAAATAACATATAAGGTTTAAGATTCAAAGAAGAAACAAGACTAACTTTTTCAAATGATGGCTGTGAGACACATTGTCATCATGTTATCTCATCCACCGGATCACAATAAAAACTATTCTGCACCCCACCCTAATTTTCTCTTTCCAAGAGAGCAGTGAGACAACGTTTGAAAGTGTAGCAGAATGAAATGATGTGTTGGATGGCCTTGCTGGTAGCTCCTGCTATAGACATGCTAATTAATTCGATGAATTCTGCTGGAGGCTTGAACAGCCCCAAATACATGGAAAATATGCACAAAGTAGTGGCTGTTTTTTCAAAGATTTGCAGGAGTCTTCAGTGGGAGAATAAGGGGATTTAGAAATTGTGAGCTCTGCCTTTCTTCCTCAGATCCTTTTGAAGCCTAGCTATCTAGGTCCAGTGTCTACCTCTTGCCTTGTCCCTGTTCCCTTCCCTTGACAATAAAAGATGCCTGAATTTTGGGTTCTCTTAAAATGGATTTGCAGAAGCCATACCACACCCCCACCTTCTCCAGCTGGGCTTTCTTAATCAATAAACCTTTTCTTACTCCAAACTCTAATATATTGAATATTGGCCTTTCTTTTGTAGCATTGGGCACATGAATCTTGCATCAGTACCACAGGGTTGCTTCAGGTAACTCAACTAACCCACTCAGCCCTGCAGGACTTCAAAAACAATATACTTCTCAGAGTGCCACTTCAACTTAACATGGAGAACAAATGCAGGCAAGTCTAAGCTTGGCACGAGAAAGCAAGACCTACAAAACACTTAGAAACCAAAAGAATGAGTAAAATGTATAATCTTTTGTTTTAATTTTGAATAAGAGGATTAAGGGTTCTTCTTTTCATGACATTTTACCTTGAGACTTGTTCAAACCAAAGTTCCATTCTTCAGAAATGAAGACTACCTTCTATTTGGTGCATATCTGATCCTTTTCAGGCTCTCTGCCTGGCAGCGAGATTACTTTTTCTGGTAACTCCTGCAGAATATGAGAATCTGCTATTTCAGCCATTGGGGGTGACTAGATTTCCTCTTTATTTTCTCCTAGAGATTTTATGGTCCTTGCTTTTATGTATAAATCTATGAACTTTTGTGAGCTAAGCTTTAGGTATATTGTGAGGTAGAGGTCAAAGTTAAATTTAATTTCTCCTCATTCCCTTCTTTGACAGTTTGTTTTAAAGGTAAGTTGGGGTAAGACAGGGTAAGAAGCTTTCAGAAGTTATAGCATTATTGAGTGGGGGTGCAAAGACTAACTGCAGAAGTTTTCCCCTGTAACTTGTGCTCTGGACCCTAAGATCTATCCCATCAGTGGATCACTGGCTTTGGGGCAAATAATTCATTTTTCCTACATAGTTATAAATGTCATCCTATTCTATGTTAAATACATATAAACTTTGGTTGCTTCTGGTATTTCCTTGATTTACTTTCTCTAACCAATACTGTACTGTATATTCTTTTAAGATGCTGAAAATAATATTTTTTGACAGCTTTAATGAGGTACAATTAATATACAAGAAACTGAACATTCTCTTTCATCTCATCTCTGCACTATTTTGAGGCAACTATTGATTTGTTATCACATTGAAGTTTCAATTTTCTAGAATCTTATATAAATGGAGTCATATAGTCTATACCATCTTTACTGTGATTTTTTTTACTCCAAATAATTTTTTTGAGATTCATGAACAGTTTATTCCTTTTATTGCTGAATAAAAAAGTTTATTTTATTCTAATAGGTGTTTGTTGATATCTTATTGTGATTTTAATTTGACTAATGATATTGAGGACCATTTTATTGTACCAATTTGCAATGATTTTTGACAAAGTGTTCAGATTCTTCCCCTAACCTCTTTTATTTATTGGTTTGTTTTCTCAATATTGAATTTTAAAGGCTCTTTATAGGTTCTGGGTTCAAGTTGTTTATCAGGTAGGTAGGTGATGTGCAAAATATCAGTTCATGGCTTGTCTTTTCATGATCCTTAGGAGAGAAAATTTCTTAATTTAGAAAAGTCCAGTTCATCAAATTTTTCTCCTATTGATATGCTTTCAATCTTAGTCTAAAAATCTTTGGCAAACCCAAAGTCATAAATATGTTTTTCAAAATTTTCTTCTAGAAATTTTATAGTTTTACTTTTACATTTAGGTCTATGATCCAATTTAAGTTAATTTTTATATGTTGGTGCAGTATATTAATTGAAGTTACTTCTTTATGGATGTCTAATTTTTCAGTACCTTCTGTTGAAAAGACTATTCTTTCACCATTGAGTTTGTGTATGAAACTGTAGTGTATGTAGTTTAATATTAATAAAAGAAGGGAGCAAATGGAATCAGTCCCTGAGAAGCCTAATAAACTAGGAAGCTGAATTGAACAGCAAGCCTGCTTCATTAAGACCTTATCTCGGACGCAGGCAGGAAAGGGTCAGGAAGAATCATTACCAGGGAAGGAAAGAAGCAGCAGAAGAAACCCCTCTGCTGGGCACACGTGCAGTTGAAGGCAAGATGGTACGGAGGAGATACTTCCACTATGAGGCATGTGCAGTAGGAGCTAAAACAGTGACCATAGAGACCTGTCAGTCTAGCTTGGGAAAAGGATCAGATTAGATTAAGGGCACAGAACCCCCAAAGATCTGGGAAATGGATTAGTTAGGGGGAGGGTGCAACACCAGCCCACAAAACATTAGGAAGTTGATTGGTTAATTTGAAAGAGTTCCTGGTCCTTTCCCAGTCTGAGATAATGTAATTAGTTTAACAAAGTGCATGCTCTCTCTCTCCCCACCCCCACTTCAGTAACATGCACTTGTCCCATTCACTTCTGCATTCTCTCTTCATGGCAGCCATATGGCCGTAGCAGCCCCCTGGGGTCACTGGCAGACTGTGTGGGCTCCAGATGGGACCCTGGGCTCCAATCTGAGTGCAGCTGGGAATGGGCTGTGCTAACTGGAGGGGACAGACATAGATTAAACTAGAATGAGCTTCCGCCTGGCTCAGAGTTTTCAAATATTGGCTTTTGTACTGGACTTGATGAAGACAAAACTAGACTTTTTCCATACCAAGATGGAGTGGGATGAGAGACTGGAGGTGAATCTGGGACAGTCCTTTGTGTTCACTCCAGCTTCTTCAATAAATCTTACCACATCCTCCCATGGATGGGTCCCAGAATGCTTTCCTTGTGACCCTGGATGGGTCACCATGTCCATTGGCAACAAAACTGTCAAAGGAGAATTGGCCATATACGCACTAGTATGTTTCTTTACACTTTTTCTAACCCATTGAAAATATATTTGTGTAGCTTGACACCAATAGCACACTATATTGGTGACTCTAACTTTAAAATAATTCCTAAGTTGTTTTGGGTTTTCTACATCCTCTGTGTCTTCATACAAATTTCAAAAACAGCTTGTTAGCCGCTTTAAAAGTTCCTGCTTTTATTGTGATTATGATTCATCATATGTATAGATCAATTTCAGCATTGTTATCTTAATATTAATTCTTCTGATCTATGGACAGGGTATATTTTCATTTATTTATGGATTCTTTAATTTCTTTTAGGAACAAGTTGTAGTTTTCAGTTTAGAGATCTTTTGTCTGATTTTCCCTAAGTATTTTATATTCTTTGATACCATTATAAATGGTATTGATTTAATTTTATCATTGTGCATTGCTAGTGTATAGAAGTACATTTTATTTTTATATTGATCTTGTCTTCTGAGACTTTGTGGAACAATTTATTTTTTTGAATATTTTATTTATTTATTTTTAGAGAGATGGGGAAGGAGGGAGAAAGAGGGAGAAACACCAATGTGTGATTGCCTCTTGTGCATCCCCTGCTGAGTATCTGGCCCACAACCCAGGCATGTGTCCTGACTGGGAATTGAACCTTTGACCCTTTGGTTCACAGGCCAGCACTCAATCCACTGAGCCACACCATCCAGGGCTTTGTTGAACAATTTCTAGCAGCTTTTTTGTAGATTGTTCAGTAGTTTCCATATAGACAATCATGTGTTCTGTGGATAAAGATATTTTACTTATTTCTTTCCTCTCTGAATGATCCTACCCTCCTTTTTTGTGCCTGATTCCCTAGCAAGAACCTCCATGATAATATTAAATAGGAGTGGTTAAAGCAGACATCCTTGTCTTATTCCTGATACAGGGGAGAAAACATACCATTTGTTATGATTAAATATCATATTAATTGTAGATTTTATATGGATACCCTTTGTCAGGCTGAGCAATTTCTCTTTTTTTCTTGTTTGTTGAGAGATTTTAATCATAATTAGGTGTTGGTTTGGTTAAACCATTTATTTTCCACATATAGTAATAATCATACAATCTTGCTTTTAAGATAATAGGTTATATTAACTGATTTTCAAATATTAAAACACCATTACTAGAATGATTCTCACTTAGTCATGTTGGGTACACCTTTTTATATGTTGATGATTTCATTTACTAATATTTTATCCAAGATGTTTGTATCTAAATTAATGAAGGGAATCTGTCCATGTTTACATGCATTGTCTTTCTCAGGTTTTTGTATTGTTTGGCTACTTTGAATGAGTTGTGAAGAATTTTCTCCTCATTTCCTGAAAGAATTTGTGGATATTTTTTCTGCTTTTTAATGTTTTTGAATATACATCATCACTGAAGTCATGTGATCCATTTTCTTTGTGTGTGTATAGGGATATTTTTACTAACTAATTCAATTTCTTTATATGTTATATAGTTTCATCAAGAGTTTCTAGTTCTTCATGATGTGGAAGAAAAGGGGCTACATGTTAACCTCACAAGCTCAGGGGAGGCCTGTGGGGCAGCCTTACAAACTCAGAGACGGAAAGTAACCACATAGGATGGTCTGAAATTAAAACTTATTAACTAAAAGCAGTTCATGACAGTAGTCACTTCCTAAATTGCTATTTTTCCCTATCAAAGGTTAGTTAGCCTTTACCTTAACTGAGCCTGTCTACTGGATTTCTCCATCTAGGATAATAGACCTTTGGAATGTCCAGCTAACTTCCCTTTTTTCCCAATCCCCTTGGGCAAAAATTGAGACCACAAATCCCCTCATTACCATTATGTTAATTGTTGATTGTTAACTAACCTTTACCTACCTACCTAAAAGAAGTTTGTGTCTATCATTTTGCCTTTTATCCAAACCCAGAGGTTTCCCTGCTTTGCATTCTCCAGTCTCCCTAATCTATCACCAATGGATTTCATGTAACCTCCTTATGGCTGCTCTTTTGATTCTAATGTATAAAATAAGGTGGTAAACTGCCATTCTCCAGAGCATTTCTCAATCCATTGAGATGTTAGTTGCCAGTAATTGTCAATTTAGCTGAAGTAAACTCACCAAAAAATTCTCTCCAGGTTTGCATGTTTCTTACATTGACAATGAATTAGTTTCAGTAATTTGGTTCCCCCTAAGAATTTGTCGATTTCATTAAGGTTAACTTAAATTTATTGCATAGATTGATCATCATATTTCCTTATAATCTATAAAGTTGGTAGTACTTTTACTTCTTTCATTCTTGATTTTCATCATTATCTTTAATATTTGTCCTGGTCTGCTTGTCAATCTTGTCGATCTTTTCTAGAAAACAATCTTTGATTTTTTATATTGTTTTTCTATTTTTGAGTTTAATAATTTCTACTTATATCTTCACCATTTCCTTCTACCTATTTGCTTTGCATTTATTTTGCTTGTCTTTCTAGTTTTTTAGGTAGAAGATTTTTGAGTTAATTATTTGAGACCCTTTTACTTTTCTAAAATAGACTGTTTAACTGCTACTTTGGCTGCATCTTATAAATTTCATATTTTTTAAACTTTATTCAATTAAAATATTTTATTTTATTTCTTATGAAATTTACTTTGCCCTATTGTTTTTTCAAAGTTTGTTAAATAACTAATTAATTTTCTTTTGGTGTCATACCTAAGAGACTATTACCTAATTCATGATCATGAAGATCTAAACCTATATTTTTCTAAGAATTTTAAAGTTATAGAGCCTACATTTAGTTCTTTGATCCATTTTGAGTTAATTTTTATATGTAATGTGAAATATGGGTCAAAATTTATTCTTCTGTATCAGACTATCCATTCATTCAAGCACCATTTGTATAAAGGACTAGTCTTTTCCCACTGAATTGTCTCAACACCCTTATAGAAATTCGCCTGTCCGTAGATGCCTGGCTTTTTCTGGAATTTTGATTCTATTCCTTTAATCTATATGTGTATCCTTATGCAGGTATCATGTGTCTTGATCAGTGCAGCTTTTTGTAAGCACTGAAATCAGGAGGTGTGTGTTTTCCATTTTGTCAATTGTATACAGAATGGTGCTGTTAGGGAAGCCTGTTTTGGGTCCCTCCCTTGTGCGGGTATGCCATACAGGATGCACTGTGCACCCATTAGCACGGGTTTATAGTTACTGCTTCATATCGTTGTATTTTAAATCAGACTGAAAAAGGTATATAGGTAACATTTGTATGTAAAAATATAAAATCTTTTATATTAACCTATGTAATTGACTTTATGGGTGCCCTTTATTTTTTCATATGGATTCAGATTGATGTCTCATCTCCTTTCATTTCAGACTGAAGTTCTCTCTTCTTAGAATTAAGTCTTTCCTAGACACATATTCTCTGTGGTTTCATTTATCTGAGAATGACTTAATTTTTCCTACAAATTTTAAGGAGAATTTTGATGGATATAAATTTTTTATAAAAAAATCTATAAAAAGATTTTTTTCTTTCAGTACTTTCATTATGTGGTCCCTTCGGCTTATGGCCTTCATGGTTATGACAGGAAGTCACTTAATATGACCGAGGTGTCCTTGTCTGTGATGAGTCACTTCTTTTTGCTGCTTCATATTTTTCTCTTTTTCCTTGTTTTCAACTGTTAAATATTGCTGCATCCAGGTATTGATGTTGTCTAAGTTATCCTACTTGGGAGTCATTGATCTTCTTGGATGTGTAAGTCAATGTTTTCATTAAGTTTGGAAGTTTCTGCTCATTATCCATTATCCATCTTCAAACAGACTTCCTGCTTTTCTCTCCTCTTGCTGGGACTCCTGTCTGGCTAATGTTGCTATGTCTGGAGATGTCCAAAGGCTTCTGAGTCTGTTCCTTTTTCTTCATTCTCTTTCTTTTTATTCCTCAGACTAGATAAAGTCAATTCTTCTATCTTTAACTTTTCTGATTCTTTATTGTGCCTGCTCAAATCTGCTTTAGCCCCACTAGTGAATTTTTCATTTGAACTTTTCAATTTAAAAACTTTATTCATTATTTAAACAATTTCTACCCCTTCATTAATATTTTCTATATGGTGAAATATTGTTCAGAAAATTTTCCATAGCTCTTTAGACATGAGTTCTTTTAATTTGGAATATATATAAAAAAGAAAACAAACTGATTTTAAGTCTTTGTCTAGTAATTTCAATGTCTGGGCTTCTTCAGGGAACATGTCTATGTATTTTTTTCTGTGTAACAGGCTATACTTTCTTGATTCTTTGTGTGTGCCATTCATTTTTGTTAGAATTGACACATTTAACTATACTACATGGTAACTCGGGAACTGAGATTCTTCCCCTCCCCAATCCTGAGGTTTATTTTTTGTTGTTTCTTGTAGAAGCTGTTGTTGTTTTTAATGGCATTTCTACAATAAATCTGTAAAATCTGTATTTCCTGTCCTGTGTGACCCTGAGTGTTACCTCAGAGGTGAGTTAACAATGGCATAAATAGTTTCTAAAACAAAGAGCCAGTAAGTCTCCCCAACTTGTCTGAGGAGTCCCGTGGATGGGACGGTGCCATGCTTTCAATATTCAGTGGGCCACTTGCCTTGAGGTCAACCTGAGAGGAGAGCTCAGGGCCTTTCCCGATCTCTCCTAAGAGTGTTCACAATCCTGGGCATGCACATGGACTTCCAGATCGCCAGGAACATGTCCTAGCTTTTATTTATTTTTTGTATTTTTATTTTTCAATTACAGCTGACATTCAATATTATTGTGTATCACTATTAGTTTTAGGTATACAGCATAGTGAGTAGACATGTATATAATTTACAAAATGATCCCCCAATATTTGCAGTGCCCACTTGGTACCACACATAGTTATTCCCATGCATGGTTATTCCCTATATATCCATTCCTGTGGCTACATTGTAACTACCAACTTATACTTCTTTGAAGCCCCTATGGATGGCTCATAACCCAAATTTTTATTTCAACCTATTTTGATTTTATTTCAATTTGTTTTGTTTACCTCAACAGTTATTCACCATCACAGGCAAATACTAAGTTAATCAATCACCTGTAATTTTTTTAAAAAATTGTGCCTAAGGAAGAGGCTTTTTGCATGGGGCAAATTAATCTGGCAAATACAGACATTCTTACAAATGGGCCTTTCAGAGTAATTACCTCTATTCTGCACTTCCCAGAACAGACCTGCCTGGGCATTCCCTGTCTGGAGTAATGAATGGAGAAGAAACCTGAGAATCATGGCCTCAGGTAAAAGGCACCAGAGACTTCCGAGTCCAGAGTTGGGCCTTTGTGGTTAGTGCAGGCAGAGGTTTGAGAGCTGCATTCTCTTGGCCTCCAGTCCCCGTCTCACCCCTGTACCACCCACGGAATGCCTGGGTGTTGGTATGGACAGAAAGTTTGTGTTCTACCTTAACTTGTATGTGACTCTATTTACAGGTAAGGTCTTTGTGGGGGTAATTAAGTTTAAATGAGGTCATAAGGAGGAAGCCTTGATCTAATATAAGGTCCTTATAAGAAGAGACAGAAGAGATCTCTCTCTCTCTCTCTCCAATATGTGGAGACATCTGCAAACCAAGAACCGAATGAGATGCACCATGATCTGGAACTTGTAGCCTCCAGAATTTTTGGGAACTACTTAACTGTTGCTTCAACCACCCAGTCTGTGATATTTTATTAGGCAGCTTGAGCTGACTAAGACACAGGCTCACCCATTTGTTATTTCCTCTTAGGGATTCTACCATCCCAACTTCTTGTCCACTATCTGATAAAAATTTTCATATATTTTGTCCAGTTTTCTATCTGTGTGTATGTATGTGGCAGAGATGTGCCCAGTTCAAGTTATTCCACTGCTTCTGAGGCTAGAAGGGTTTTAATAAAGTACAAGCCTCGGCTTTGGGGCCAGGCAGCCTGGTCCCAGAGGAGGGCTGGGCCACTCCATCCAGCATTCATTACCCCTCTCTCTGGCCCGGAGCACCAGCTTCATGAGAAGACCGACTACCTGCAGGATGCCCTGAAATAACACAGACACATGTCCTTCCTGTCCCCCTCATATGCCCTCCCCACATTTTTGTTCACAGTGTCAGTGGGGTGCTTCCCATAGGGTATTCTCCAGCACAATGGAGCCACACAGTGTCCCCTAAGAGCTGTCCTGTGTGTTCATGTTTTGGGAAACGTGTACTATGCTATGTTGTTCAAAATGCAAGTTAGTATATCTAAAACTATAAAAACTCCTTTTCATTCACTTATCAGTTTCATTCATTATCAATAGTAAATTTTATTAACATTTTACTGACTCTGTTTTGCAGAGTGCTGTTTGAGAAATACTATCTTTGTGGAGAAGCTCAGAGGTGATATAAAGGTGCTTTAACACTCTATTCAGCATATGTCAGTTCTTTGACTCATGGCATGGTAGACTGTCAGAGCTTCAACTTCCCACGTAAACTATGGAAATATTATGAAACTCAAATGAAATAATGAAGACTGAAGGGCTTGACCAGTGAGTAGGCCCTTCACACATTTCAATTGTTCTCTGTGGAATTTGAAAAAGTACTGGAGCTAAATATGACCTAGTCCAGAAGACTCATTAAAATACTTGCATAAAATCTGTCAAAAAACCTGCATGACACGTCTGAGAGGATGAAGGAGGCAGACTGTGGGGCGTGGGGGCGCGCGGAATGACCAGAGTGAAGGCAGGTCAGGTCGAGGTTGCTGAACACGCTGAGTTTGTGCCTCTGAACTTCACTAATCCCGGAAGAGACCTGAGTATTGTCTCTTCTACCCAGTCTGTGTTTTAATATTTTTTTCCATCACCATTTATCCCCCAGACCTTCCCTTACGTCTCCCTAATTCCTTCCCTCCCACGATTACCACACACTGTCTGTGTCCATGAGTTATTTTTTTCTTTTTCACCCCTGCTGTTTTGTTATTTGCATATTTTCTTTAATATCTTGTGAGACCCACTGGGCAGCAGTTGTGCTTTATTTTTGTTTGCTTTCCTGTGAAATAATAGAGTTATTTCACAGAATCATCTCTGTCTGCTTCTTCACGTTAGGACTGTGATTAGGCTGCAGAACATTGTCTCAGCTGTGCCCCTGGCTGCAACTAGAAAATGAGACCCAGGTGATAATGAAATATCATTTTCCCCCACAGCACGCACTGTGGGTTACCTGAGAACTAGAACCGTGTCTGTGCCCTTCCCCACAGCTGAACAGTGTAGTTTCCCAAGTGGGTGTTCAATACCCATTTGCCAAGTTGTGATGTTAAAATTTTAGAGAGGCTTGATCTATTTGTTAACATATTCCATTACTGAATGATGTTGAAGAAACAATCATTTTAAATAAACTTCATAATAAAGGGTTTTAAACTGTTTCTATTAAGTTTTCCTCTAATTTTAAATGATAAATTATCTTTATTTACATTTGGAAACATTGGGAGAGACTCCTGGCCAAGATGGAGGCATAGGTAGATACACTTTGCCTCCTCGAAGAAACATTCATCCAGACTGGTAAGAAGGGCAGAAATGGGCAGTTTGGATGGAGAAGATTTGCAGCAAGGCAGTGGCTGGAGGACTGGGGTGGGTGAGGCAGAGTCTGGCAGAGAAGGCCATCCCACACTGGTGTGTGGATAAACTAGAGGGACAATTGAAGAGTGAGATAGACTGCACAACCCAGGGTTCTAGTGCAAGGAAATAAAGCCTCAAAACCTCTGACTGTAAAACCTGGGGGGGTTCAGGCAGCAAATAACTCCCAGCCTCACAGGAGAGTTTGCTGGAGAGACCCATAGGGTACTAGAACCTACACAAACCCACCCACCTGGGAATCAGCATCAGAGGGCCAAATTTGCTTGTGGGTAGAAGGGGAAGTGACTGAAAACCAATCGAGAGCTGAGCAAGCAGCACTGTTCTCTCTCGAACCCCTCCCCCACATACAGTGCCAAAAGGCAGTGATATGGGTTGCCCCACCCTGATGAATGCTTAAGTGTCCACCCCTTACTACATAACAGATGCCCTGAGAAAAATAAATATGGCCCAAATGAAAGAACAGATCAAAGTTCCAGAAAAAATACAACTAAGCAATGATTAGATAATCTACATATCACATGCAGAGTCCAAAGCACTGGTAATCAGCATGCTCGCAGAAATGGTTGAGTATGGTCACAAAATAGAAGAAAAAGTAAAGTTTATTAAAAGTGAAATAAAGGAAAATGTACAGGAAACCAAGAGTGAAGGGAAGGAAATGGGGACTCAAATCAACAGTTTGGAACAGAAGGAAGAAATAAACATACAACCAGAACAGAATGAAGAAACAAGAATTCAAAAAATGAGAAGCTGCTTAGGAACCTCCAGGACAACTTTAAACATTCCATCATCTGATTCATAGGGGTGCCAGAAGAGAAGAGGAAGAGCAAGAAATGGAAAACTTATTTGAAACATAAGGAGAACTTCCCTAATCTGGCAAAGGAAATAGACTTCAAGGAAGTCCAGGAAGCTCAGAGAGTCTCAAAGAATTTAGACCCAAGGAAGCACACACTAAGGTACATCATAATTACATTAGCCAAGATTAAAGATAAGGAGAGAATCTTAAAAGCAGCAAGAGAAAAGGAGAGAGTTACCTACAAAGGAGTTCCCATAAGACTCTCAGCTGATTTTTCAAAAGAAATCTTGCAGGCAAGAAGGGGTTGGAAAGTATTCAAAGTCATGAAAGGAAAGGACCTTTCATGGTCCTTGCCATGACTCTATCCAGAAAAGCTATCATTTAGAATGGAAGGGCAGGTGAAGTACTTCCCAGATAAGGTCAAGTTAAAGGAGTTCTTCATCACCAAGCCCTTATTATATGAAATGTTAAAGGAACTTATCTAAGCAAAAGAAGATCAAAAATATGAACAGTAAAATAACAACAAACTTAAAAATATCAACAAATGAACCTAAAGTAACATAAACAAAACCAAAAATGAACTAAGCAAACAACTAGAACAGGAACAGATCCACAGAAATAGAGATCACATGGAGGGCTATCAGTGGGGAGAGAGTAGGGGCAGAAAGCAGGGAAAGGTACAGGGAATAAGAAGCATAAATGGTAGGTGCAAAATAGACAGGGAGGTTAAGAATAGTATAGGAAATGGAGAGGCCAAAGAACTTATATCTATGACCCATGGACATGAACTAAAGGGGCTTGTTGCTGGTGGGAGGGGGGTGCAGTGTGGAGGGGAATAAAGGGGAGAAAAAATGGGACAACTGTAACAGCATAATCAATAAAGTATATTAAAAAACATTGATTTTTATTCCTTTTATGTCCTTGAAAATTAATTCTGCAAATTCTGAAACATTTGTAGCACTTTATTTTCAAAATGCTTTCTCTTTTACTTTTACAATAACACACAATAATCCTAAGCAAAAATCAGTATCTCCAAAATAAGGAAGTGAACAGAGGTGAAGCGATTTTTTAATGAATTGTATTTATTTTCTTAATGGGTCAAATACATCTGGACTCTATCCAACACTATCACTAAGTCCTGTTCCAAAGTTCCTTACTCCTGGAAAGGAAGGTGGAGCTTTTAGTCAAATGATTTTCAATAGCTTTTCAAATATAAAGGTTAATTATTTCTGCCTATTGGACTCATTTTTTCCTTTAAATTAACATTTTGTTGTTAGAATTATAAAGTGGGTGTTAAGCTGACAGATTTGAAAAAAATTGCATGCTAAATATTGTGGATGACTAGAGTGATAAAAATGACTCTGTTCCTAGGGAAGTCTGGTCATGGTGCTCGAGTGTCTACTGGAAAATCTTCTAACTGCAAGATGATTTGTGCATAATTCTGATTCGTGTCTTATGAAATATCACTCTTAAAATCATCTAGCATCTGAATTAAATTTGTTGAGTTTGTTTTACTTTTATAAATTGTTCATTAACTGTCTTTGATAGAGAGCAATCCTTTTTGTATTATGTGTTCTGATTAGTTATGGGTAATAAACTATATTTAGATTATCTACACCAAACAATTTACTAATTAGTCATAAAATTTTCCATTGATCCTCTTGAAATTTGTTAGAAATATTCTTTTGTTATACAATAACGTCACTTGAAAGAGTGATGATTTGTATACCTCTCCAGTAATCAAGCTATATATCAGTATCTATGTTGTTTTATTACTTTGGTCCCAACTCTAAGCAATGTTAAATATGTAATACAAACAAACAGCTGTCACACATAACAATCACTGCAGATAAATTTGTCCTCTATGTGCAATAGTGGGGAAAAGTTGCTGTCATGAAGAAAATTCACATCTCCTCTGCTTCCTTCATCTTGCTGATGCTAGTGCAGGTGGAGGAAGGGAAGACAAGAATTTTACTACTTTCTCCATGGGTCTGGTGCCAACTCTATATGCAATACCAGAACATATAAGTAAACCTTTGAATGAGGATGATAGTTCAGGCATGAGGTGAAAGGAAGTAACATTGTTGTATATAAAGGGAAAGAAATTTACTTCCACTTCTGGAACTTTAGGCAAAAGGTGGACCATAGGGAATTTTCCATCAGAAAGACGGCAGAAGAGCTTTTAAGAATGAGAATGTTTACATTTCAAGTATTGGATGGTTACACTGTGGTGTGTACACATCATTGATTATAACCCAGAATGTTCAGTGAATTCTGTTATGCTAACTGATGCTGTGCAGACGGAGTGAGACTGCACTGTTGGGCCACCCATTCCCTGAGCCAGTCCTGCTGCAGGAGGCACCCATGAGGAGTGAGGCCTCTGATCCAGAGGGAAGGCTGGTTGCCTCCAGTGACTAAAAATAAGCACTGTGCTTTGGGACTCACTGAAAATTTCCCAACTGAAAAGTAACCTGAAAAGACTGATATTATTTTTAGAGACTCCTGCCTTCAAATGGTCTTTGAGGGCCTATGATGGGTGACCGTGATGGTCACCAAAGGTTTCCTCCATCCCTCCGGTCTCCAGACGTCCCAAAGCTCTGGTACCAACTAATGACCTGTAACTACCGCTGAAAGAACTGTTATTACAGCAATATTTTGATAACTTTGGCCAGTGAGTACTTCAGCTTTATTTTATGACTTTGGAAACACAATCATGTGCTATTTTATTTTGTTACTTGTTGTGCAACAATTTATATTCTTTAAAATTACTTAGCCCAAAGAGTAAGAAATGATAGTACCTGATAGTTTTTTAAAAGCTATAGTTGAAAAATCAATCTTAGTGTAAGTGGATAATAAAAGAACTTTTTTTCATTTATTCATTCACAAAATGAATTTTAAACTCAGATGTGTTTTGTGCAAGGTATTATGATCACTAAATATTTTTTAAAATGTGTTTCCTACTTAGTTTTTTTACAGTATAATTGGGATAAAGAATCATAGCATGATGATATAAAAATAAAACAAGATATGGCCAATTTATATATAATTAAATGGTACATAGCTTTTCTAAATATGAATAGTTAGTTTAGACATTGATTCATCGTAACAGTGGTTTAAAAACTCAGACTTTGCCTTGGCCAGTGTAACTCAGTAAGTTGGAGTGTCCTCAGGTAACCAGAAGTTTGCAGGTTTGATACCCGCCGGTCAGCAGGGCACATACCTAGGTTGCTGATTCAATCCCCAGCCTGTGCACATATGAGAGGTAACCAATACATGCTTTTCTTATCAGTGTTTCTCTCTCTCCCTCCCTCTCTCTCTTCCTCTCTCTCTAAAAGCAATGAAGAAAATATCCCTGGGTAAGGATTAAAAAACAACAACAACAGAAAACAAAATAAATAACTCCCCTGCCAAAACATAGACTTTCTTCAAAGAAATTGCAATAGGGAGGCCAATCTAAATAATTAAAAATGAAAACCAACGTTGTTCAGTTACTTGTGGGTTTGGGAAGGAGTCTTCCTGGTTCAGCCCCTCCGCAGCCCTGCGGGATCCTCTGACTAACACACCGTTTACACAAACACAAATGCCGCAGTTAGAATCTTGTCTCTGTCATTATGTAAGTCTAAACTTGGACTGGGTACTTCAATTTCCTTACATGTCACATTAACAGCTCAAATATTTTCCAACTTCCTTTTTAGCTTTCAAAATGTTGTCATTCCATCTGGATTAAAGCAGGAATATCTCCAGGCTTGAGTTGTGAGGGGAGGCCTTATTGAAAGCAGGGAGGACAAGCTGAATGTTGGTTCTTGTGGAGGGCTGAGAGGTTGTTTTCTAGAACAAATAGAGCAAGAAGAGAATTTCCAGAAGTCAGATGTGCTATTTCGTGCTGCCTCAGCCAGAGCAGAGCTTTACTCAGAGGAGCAAGAGAAAATGTTGATTGGATCATTTTGAGAGAAAATTTGAAGCCAGACAGAGTTAGGACTTTATCTTGAACCGTACTTGCATATTTCTGAGATTTCAAGGACATTTGTGTTCTTTGAATTATGCCCTGATACAGCACAAATGTCTCCTTTGTCTGACTTTACCAGCTAACATTGAAAATGAGTTTGAACCTTCAATATAACATGGACTCCTTCAGTGGCACTGGGAGAAACTTATAGACATCTTTTCAAGATAAATGTATTAAGTGTGCAAAATAAGAATGCATAGGATACAAAGGAAACTATCAGTTATATCTGTACTTAAATCTGTTTTTTATATTCTTCCCTTTATATAGAAGCATATCTAGTTACCTGTCTATACATACGTACATGTACATATGTGAACAAATTTGGGATATAATATGACAATGTGTGTGTTAATCCATTAATGGCATTATCTCGTACAGCAGAGATCTACTTGTGGGTATGTGAGAAAGTCTGAGTGATGAGCATCTACTATTTTAGGATCTCTCCAACAGCTGAAATAAGATAGAAAAGGCCTGTGCTTCTATTAGTGACAAATCCACATTCTATTACTGCTATTACAACTGTGGTTTGTTGACTGAATTACAATTGAAATCAATGATGATTTTGGTGGCAGGTGAGTGAAAATAACCCACCCATATTCATGAACCTACTGAATTCCAGTTCTCAGAACTTAGGTTAAGAGTCTGTGCTGCAATAGATCGACTTAGAATTGCTGAGATTGGGAACATGATTCGTTTGGAACCTCCTGAACTAAACGTCACCTCTGTTTCCTTTAAAAATCATCAAGGTAGGCATTTAGAATTTTAGACAATTAAGAAATGTAACAATAAACCGAAAGATGCTAATATGCATTAGTTTCCTTGAAAAAATATCCTTTAATTATATAATGTTTTTATCTGAATATAAGCATTAAATCCATTAATAATCACAAACAACTTATCAGAAGGTAGAATGTGGTATCAGTTATTTGAGGCATTGTCTAGACAGCCTGTATAAGGTGTGAGGTCTCATATAGAATTTGCCTTTGTTTTCATCTATTAAAAAATAAAGATGGTTTGAGAATGGTGACCTCCAGTCTAGTTTATTCCACAAATTTTTGGAGCACAGAATGGGATCATTTTCATTCTCAATCACAACCCTAAAGACACGCTAATTCAACTGTATTAAGGTTACTTCTTTGAGTGTCTTTTGTTGTTATGACTCTTCCTATTATATGTCCAAATCACTGCCACATAGAGAGAGACTATAAATGATTTTCTTTTTAACCATCAAAAATGACTTTGAGGGAAATCGATGTACTGAGTGGCCTTTTTATTATTCTAAATGCACAAGATAAAATGCTAACACTAGTTAAAATTATATTTTATTTTCCATTTGAATTTCATGCTTTCTCATAGAATATGAACTATGCTATATTTAGTGCTGTAATTAGGAGCTGAATTATCTTTTCTTACTAATTTTGATGCAAGGATCCCTTGCTACAAGAAAGAAGAAAGCACCTCAGTTAAAATATACCAAAAGAATTTGCTTCTGACACTACTTTTGTGTGCTCATATTGCAAATTATCACTATTTATATATATAAAATAAATGTTTTTCTTTACTCATGTAAAAATGTTAGAAAAGTATCCATTTCATGTTAGAAGAAACAATATTAATAAAACAATTATTTCAATGTTCACTGAATTGGGTTCTGCAATTCTGAAATTTCTTATTGCAAATATTAGGTAGATAAGGTTTTAATATTAAATATAAAAATACAATCTGTTAAAATAATATCTGTCTCCCATCTGCTGAAACTATAAGCAAAGATCACATTTCTAATGAAACTAACTTGTCAATCAGCACAAGTAATAAGGGAAGAAGAGAGGAGAAATGCTAAGCAAAATACAAAAAGTCTTCAACATCCCAAATTTGAAGCCTTTAAAGAACGACTTAGAGTAATGTCTCATGTAATGTTCTCTGAGGACGTGGAGTTAGAAACAGACACTCTTCTTACCTTTAGGTTCTTACCTTTGTATTTAGTAAGAGCCAAGCACAGCCCAGCTGGGATGTGTCCCCTGGTCGAGCTTGGCTCTTATGAAATATAAGGTCAGACTGAGGAATTGAGACATGATATGAGGAACCAGACATGTTTCAGAGAATGTCTGATAATGTCAGAGAAGATATCAGATAATGTGCACAGGGTATGCAAATTTAAGCAATCATCTATGACTCCAATTTCAAGGCAGGATGGAACATTGTCACCAGGAAGCCCAGATATTTTGGGGGGCGGTCAAATGCTCTGTTTCAGAGCAAACCAATCTCCCAGACCTTGAATATAACTGTGGTGGGAGAATATTCTAGGTCTCAATAGAGTCCTAACCCACTATGAGAAAATAGTCATTTTTCTGGAGGTTGCCCCATAAGAGATGGTAGACCCATCTCTGCCTTGCTGCCAAGGCCATGCTTCTCCCAGGTGATGATGGAGCGTGGCCTACCCCTACAGTTGGTGGGATTCTCTAGTGAAGGCCTTGAGTCAAGGACACCCAGCAGTCTGGGTGAACCTTTCTTAGAACTGCACTATAGTCTGAGACTCTTGCTACCTAATATGTTCACCCAAGCTCCCTTTCACAGGTATCAGGTCTGCATCAGAGTCTGATTTTTATCAGATCATAGGCACTTCCCTTAATACATCTCTGAATGCCCAATTTCCTCTTGGCATCTGCTTCTTAGAGGCCCCAAACTAACCACGGTGGAGTCTGCCTTTGGATTAGCCACATCATTCTCCTTCTTCATCACCAGCACTGAGTTAAGGTCCCATTCAATCCTACCACATTTTCTGTCCTCCATCTGACCTTCCTCCTTTCTGACAAGCTCTCATTTCTTGGCTTTGATTTTTGCCCACCTCCCCCAGTTCCTTCACACTACTGGTCATTTGATTTTATGCCAACTTATTAACCTTGGGTTTAGGAGAGCAACACCAGTTCCTCAAATCCCATAACTTCAGAGGTATCTTGGTAAATCTTCAACAACAGATCCCATGAAAAGAGCCCAAATTTGCAGCAGTTGTCTCTTCCCATTGTGTGAAGACTCCCACTGTGGCCAATTTCAACATACATCACTGAATATACGGTTGGGAAGAGATGTGCCCAATGAGCTATTGTAAGCCTATGCTACCCAACTTCAGTACATCGCTGCACAGCTCTCTTCTCAATACTCTTGGTCTAGGCTCCATATTCCAGAAAAACCTTTTCATAAGTGACCTTTCTTCCATCTATCCTAGGCAGAGACAAGGTAGACACTGATGCAGGAGTAGATGGTGGGCTCTAGGAGAGATACCACAATTTTCCTTTTTTTTTTTAATTAATTAATTAATTTATTTTTAGAGAGGGGAAGAGTGGGAGAAGGAGAGAGAGAAAGAAACATCAATGTGTGGTTGCCTCTCATGTGGTCCCCACTGGGGACCTGGCCTGCAACCCAGGCATGTGCCCTGACTGGGAATCGAACCTGCGATGCTTTGGTTCGCAGCCCGCGCTCAATCCACTGAGCTACACCAGCCAGGGCACAATTTTCCTTTTTTTCTCTCTGCTCTGGCATGTTCCTGAATTTCATAAGTACATTTTCAGAGCAAGAAGTCCATTAGTAGTATGTAACATATTTTGTTACTGGTTGAGTCAGTAAGAAAAGTTTGGATAGTATATTTAAGGTGGCATACATAAAAATATTGGCAAATATATGAGACTGCAGGTCAGTTAATGGTTAAAACATGTGCACAGTCTGAAACTGCCAAGCATTTGCCATGTTTATTCATTTACTCAATTTTATTTTATTCATGTCATCAAATACATGCTGTGTTCTGTGCTAATATTAGCGGTGCATGTGACAGTCTTTTCATGATAAAGGAAGGATGGGAAGTATGTGACAAAAAATGATAGAAAATATTTGATCTAAGAAATCAGGTAATTAGAGTGCTAAGATTTCTAAGGGACAAATTTCAACCTTACAGAGAGAAACAAATATTAATTCCAAGTTTTGAGATTCTTGGATAGCAAGGCCACATGAAAAGTATTTCATATAAGTATGATCCTTGAACTGAGAACTGCTATTGTCTGTGTCCATGAGGTCTTCCTGTCAGGTTGCTGAAAAACCACATTAACTATACAGCTGTTTAAAAAAATTTCCTCCCTTTATCCTACAAGGCCTTTTGTAGATATTATGGTGAGAAATAAAAAGGGAATGTGGAGAAATATGGAGAAAATATTGATTTGATAACTGGAGTGATGGAACTGATGGTTTCTTTTGTGGAAAGGGATGGACCTGCATTTCAAGTGGAATAACAACTCCTTACTGCTACTGGGTTGGGCATAAGAGCTTTCTTAAAAAATGTTAATATTCCCATATTTTTTGAGGAATGAATGTGAGGGCTTTCTAACTTTGGGTTTTTAAAGTTGAGAAACTTTAATTATGGTGATTAAGAGAGTTATGGTTTTGGTTTACAGATGGGTCGGTGCCAGCAGAGGGGTAGTGGACCATTACCCTGGCACTGCAGTCAGCCGTGGCAGTGCTCCACCTGGTTTCCCAAGGGTGTGGTTGTTCTGCTTTTCTGGGTCTGGAGCTGAAACACAATGGAGCCCTAGATGTCATCTCTAGTTTGACTGAAACTGTCTCTGTGGTGAGTGGACCTGAGGCTTTGTTCCTAAGGTTGTTTAATGCTGACCAGACCTTCATTGTCCTGAGGGCTTAATGATAAGGGAATGGACATGCAAGGGAGAAGGAGGCAGGTGTGTCAGGGTGCTGGATGAGGCCAGTTTGAATCAAAAGGAAAGAGAGGGGGAAAGTTCAGCTTAAATAAGTGAAATTTCTGCATGGTTACGCTACCTGTCAATGATTCACGCATCATTGGACAGCAGATGATCCAGCAGAAAAAAAGGAGCTCCACTTTACAGCAGAGTGGTGTGGGACGGGAAGTCACATGGATAAGAATGCTGAAGTTTGTCCTGTTACTTAAATCACTAACATCGATTGGGTAATTTCTGATTGGTGGGCTTACAAATCAGTTTCTGGAAAAGCCAAAACTATGGTTAAGTCAAGTCTAGGTTTTGTGACATGCAGCTTAGCATAAGCAACTCCATTTGGGGTCTGTTGTCTTATTAACAAATATTTGAGCTCTGTGTGGTTTGCTAAGGCTTCTTCCTTGAGTAGCACACCCTTCATCATCTCTGCACATCACAAAATTCCAAAATTTGTACCACATATTTTGTGGTAATTTTTTAATATTTCATCATTTTTTTCTCAAAGGTTTTGTTGTATTTTTTTCCATTACCACAGTCCCCTTATATGTCCCTCCCCACTGAGGTCACCACACTGTTGTCCATGTCCATGGGTCCTTTTTCCTCTGTGTTCAATACCTCTACCCATCTTTCCCCCTTCTTTCCCATCATACTGCTCTCTATTAGTCTGTCTCTATTTTGCTTATTAGTTCAGTTTGCTCATTATATCCCACAGATGTGTGAAATTATATAGTATTGATCTTTCTCAGACTGGCTTATTTCACCTAGCATAATTTTCTCTTAGCATGAGGTCCATCTAGCATAAGGTGCATCCATACTGTTGCAAAGGGTAAAACTTCCTTTTTTATGGTTGAGTAGTATTCCATTTTGTAAACGTCCCATAGTGGTTTTATCCACTCATCTACTGATGGACACTTGGGCTGCTTCTATATCTTAGTGATTGCAAATAATGCTGCAATAAAAATAAGGGTGCTTATGTTCTTTCAAATTAGTGTTTTGGATTCCTTCAGATATATTTCCTGAAGTGAGATCTCTGGGTCAAAAGGCAGCTCTATTTTTAATTTTTTAATGTATCTCCATACTGTTTTCTATAATGGCTGCACCAGTCTGCATTCCTACCAATAGTGCACTAGGGTTCCCTTTTCTCCACATCCTCACCAGCATTTGTTGTTTGTTGATTTATTGATGATAGTCATTCTGACAGGTGTGAGATGATATCTCATTGTGGTTTTAATTTTCATTTCTCTGATGTTTAATGTAGCAACAGTGATCCTGAGAAAGAAGAAATTGCAGGAATCATGCTACCTAATATGAAACTATACCATAAGTTCATATTAATTAAAACAGCATGGTGCTGGCATAAAAATAGACACACCAATCAATGGAACAGAATAGAGAGCCCAGAAAAAAAGCACATACCTTTGTAGTCAATATTTGACAGAGGAAGCAAGCACATACAATGGGCTAAAGATAGTTTATTCAGTAAATGGTTGGGAAAATTGGACAGATATGTCCGGAAAAATAAAACTAGACCACTGTCTTACACCACACACAAGAATAAATTCAACATGGATTAAAAATTTAAATGTTAGATCCAAAATCATAAAAATCCTAGAAGAAAACATAGGCAGTAAAATCTCAGACATTGCTCATAGCTATATTTTATTGGATATATATCTCATGGCAATGGGGAATAAAAGAAAAAATAAACAAATGGGACTACCTCAAACTAAAAAGTTTGTGCACAGCGAAGGAAACATCAACAAAATTAAAGTCAACCCACAAAACAGGAGAACATATTCACTGAAAGATCTGATAAGGAGTTAATATCCAAAATTTATAAAGAATTTACAAAACTTGACACCAAAACAAAAACAATCTAATTAAAAATGGGCAAAGGACTTGAATAAACACTTCTCCAAAGAGGACCTACAGATGGCCAACAGACATAGGAAAGGATGGTCAATGTCACTAATCATTTCTTACAGTGAAAAATTCTCTAATTTCTGAAGACTCAATATTTTTAAATATTTGGCAATTGTTACATTTCATTTTCTGTTATAGTTTTGAGGGCCAAATTATATTTAGACATATGGAAATGAGACATGATGATGTAAATATATGAACTCTGGACTGATTGGAGGGACTCAAGAACAAGGAAATTGCATCACTGCCCTTTAAAACTAAAGAGAGGTTAAGGAAAGGGATGAAACTGAATGTAGACCATGTGGACATTTGGGTAGGTGGACTCAGACTTCCAAGAACATGGAATGCTCAGCTGAGAGGCAGTGGTTGGTCCCAGAATTTCTAATAGTGGTGGAGACAGGCAGGTAGCCAGTGACATTGAGGACCCTGAGAAGCTAATTATCATCATAAAAGTAATCAGTTCATAACTGCTGCTATAGAATAAGGTAGAAGAACCAGGCTAAAAACAGGCATGGGAATCAAAGTATAGGCATGTAATTTCTATGTCTGGGCAAGCATGACATCAGGAAAGGGAACCACATGACCATTGCAAGTGCTCCAGAAGTGCATCACTTCTGTGATGCTCTCAGCTCTGGACCTTTCCAGGAACCTGGAAGTGTGTCTGAGCTCAGATTTGAGAGGCTAACTGAAGCCACACCAAACAAGGGGAGAAGGAGAAGGTGAAATTAGCTCTGAAGCTTTAATGTACTCACTGCCTCTGTTGGGTTAGCTCAAGAACAAGGCTTGCTTGAACCCAGGGCAGCTGATGCTGCAGTTAACTGGGCAAGGACC